>OX327015.1:0-1200000 GCA_946800695.1 Geum urbanum
CCCTAAACCTAAACCCTAAACCTTAAACCCTAAACCTAACCTAAACCCTAAACCCTAAACCAAAACCAAACCTAAACCCTAAACCCTAAACCCTAAACCCTAAACCCTAAACCCTAAACCCTAAACCCTAAACCCTAAACCCTAACCCTAAACCCTAAACCCTAAACCCTAAACCCTAAACCCCTAAACCCTAAACCCTAAACCCTAAACCCTAAACCCTAAACCCTAACCCTAAACCCTAAACCCTAAACCCTAAACCCTAAACCCTAAACCCTAAACCCTAAACCCTAAACCCTAAACCCTAAACCCTAAACCCTAAACCCTAAACCCTAAACCCTAAACCCTAAACCCTAAACCCTAAACCCTAAACCCTAAACCCTAAACCCTAAACCCTAAACCCTAAACCCTAAACCCTAAACCCTAAACCCTAAACCCTAAACCCTAAACCCTAAACCCTAAACCCTAAACCCTAAACCCTAAACCCTAAACCCTAAACCCTAAACCCTAAACCCTAAACCCTAAACCCTAAACCCTAAACCCTAAACCCTAAACCCTAAACCCTAAACCCTAAACCCTAAACCCTAACCCTAAACCCTAAACCCTAAACCCTAAACCCTAAACCCTAAACCCTAAACCCTAAACCCTAAACCCTAAACCCTAAACCCTAAACCCTAAACCCTAAACCCTAAACCCTAAACCCTAAACCCTAAACCCTAAACCCTAAACCCTAAACCCTAAACCCTAAACCCTAAACCCTAAACCCTAAACCCTAAACCCTAAACCCTAAACCCTAAACCCTAAACCCTAAACCCTAAACCCTAAACCCTAAACCCTAAACCCTAAACCCTAAACCCTAAACCCTAAACCCTAAACCCTAAACCCTAAACCCTAAACCCTAAACCCTAAACCCTAAACCCTAAACCCTAAACCCTAAACCCTAAACCCTAAACCCTAAACCCTAAACCCTAAACCCTAAACCCTAAACCCTAAACCCTAAACCCTAAACCCTAAACCCCTAAACCCTAAACCCTAAACCCTAAACCCTAAACCCTAAACCCTAAACCCTAAACCCTAAACCCTAAACCCTAAACCCTAAACCCTAAACCCTAAACCCTAAACCCTAAACCCTAAACCCTAAACCCTAAACCCTAAACCCTAAACCCTAAACCCTAAACCCTAAACCCTAAACCCTAAACCCTAAACCCTAAACCCTAAACCCTAAACCCTAAACCCTAAACCCTAAACCCTAAACCCTAAACCCTAAACCCTAAACCCTAAACCCTAAACCCTAAACCCTAAACCCTAAACCCTAAACCCTAAACCCTAAACCCTAAACCCTAAACCCTAAACCCTAAACCCTAAACCCTAAACCCTAAACCCTAAACCCTAAACCCTAAACCCTAAACCCTAAACCCTAAACCCTAAACCCTAAACCCTAAACCCTAAACCCTAAACCCTAAACCCTAAACCCTAAACCCTAAACCCTAAACCCTAAACCCTAAACCCTAAACCCTAAACCCTAAACCCTAAACCCTAAACCCTAAACCCTAAACCCTAAACCCTAAACCCTAAACCCTAAACCCTAACCCTAAACCCTTAACCCTAAACCCTTAACCCTTAACCCTTAACCCTTAACCCTTAACCCTTAACCCTTAACCCTTAACCCTTAACCCTTAACCCTTAACCCTTAACCCTTAACCCTTAACCCTTAACCCTTAACCCTTAACCCTTAACCCTTAACCCTTAACCCTTAACCCTTAACCCTTAACCCTTAACCCTTAACCCTTAACCCTTAACCCTTAACCCTTAACCCTTAACCCTTAACCCTTAACCCTTAACCCTTAACCCTTAACCCTTAACCCTTAACCCTTAACCCTTAACCCTTAACCCTTAACCCTTAACCCTTAACCCTAAACCCTTAACCCTTAACCCTTAACCCTTAACCCTTAACCCTTAACCCTTAACCCTTAACCCTTAACCCTTAACCCTTAACCCTTAACCCTTAACCCTTAACCCTTAACCCTTAACCCTTAACCCTTAACCCTTAACCCTTAACCCTTAACCCTTAACCCTTAACCCTTAACCCTTAACCCTTAACCCTTAACCCTTAACCCTTAACCCTTAACCCTTAACCCTTAACCCTTAACCCTTAACCCTTAACCCTTAACCCTTAACCCTTAACCCTTAACCCTAAACCCTTAACCCTAAACCCTTAACCCTTAACCCTTAACCCTTAACCCTTAACCCTTAACCCTTAACCCTTAACCCTTAACCCTAAACCCTAAACCCTAAACCCTTAACCCTTAACCCTTAACCCTAAACCCTTAACCCTAAACCCTAAACCCTTAACCCTTAACCCTAAACCCATAACCCTTAACCCTAAACCCTTAACCCTAAACCCTTAACCCTAAACCCTAAACCCTTAACCCTTAACCCTTAACCCTTAACCCTAAACCCTTAACCCTAAACCCTTAACCCTTAACCCTTAACCCTTAACCCTTAACCCTTAACCCTTAACCCTTAACCCTTAACCCTGATTTCCCAGGGAAAAACCAGAAAGAAGAGCAGCAGTTGGATCTGTATCTAATAGAATTGCTTCGCGATCTGCCGATTATGTTATGGCCGGAGCATTGTAGTTACTATTCTGACGACAGTAATACTCACGTCTGTTATAACCAAAGTTTTTGAAGTTTCATTCGGTTACAGCCAGTTGTATATACACTTTCACGGTAACATACTAACATTCAAAGTTGAGAATTTCATCATTAATAAGCCAAGTAACTTCTGAGTAATTGATGAGGTATATAACATCTTGTTCTCGATTGCCTCGGTCCTCATTCATCTGTTATAAAGCTTCATCTCTATATAATGTCCCTCACTAACTGGAAAAAATAGATTACATAAATAGTGTTAAGATCCAGAAAGGGTCATGCTGTCCTCGCAACGATTCCTAAGGATCATACAATGGACGTGTGCAATTACTTTAACTGCAAGTTTGTTCCAGGCTCTGACCACAAGTTTGTTTCAAGCTCATGTGAATGACAGGAGCAAGTACTTGGAGGCATTGCACATTAATGCATCAGAAGACATAGAGTTGCGAGTTAAGAGGTTTGACTTCCCAAGTGATTTTGCTTTCGGAGTCTCCACCTCTGCTCCACAGATTGAAGGATCAGCAGAAGAAGCAGGAAGAGGGCCAAGTATTTGGGACAACTACATTCAGAACTTCCCAGAAAGAATCCTGGACCGATCAAACATGAGTAGCATTGATTGGTGTAAAAGGTACAAGGAAGATGTGAGGGCTCTCAAGGACCTTAGAGTTAATTATTTCAGGTTTTCCATTTCCTGGAGCCGGATTCTTCCAAAAGGAACATTGTGCGGTGGAGTAAGCCAAGAGGGTATTGACTACTACAATAACCTCATTGATGAACTGTTACGAAACCATATCACTCCTTTCGTGACCATGTTGCATTTTGATCTACCACAGGGCTTGCAAGATATGCATGGAGGCTACTTGAACCGCTCGTTTGTGGATCATTTCAAGGACTACAGTGAGCTTTGTTTCAAAACGTTTGGAGATAGGGTGAAACATTGGATCACAATCAACGAGCCAGTCATCATTTCCAACCTTGGTTATGACAGTGGTATTATTCCACCAGCAAGGTGTTCTGTAGGGCCAGGATTTGCATGCACAGGTGGTAATTCCGCTACCGAACCCTACATTGTTAGCCATAATCTTCTTCTAGCCCATGCTACTGTTGTTAAACTCTACAGACTCAAGTTTCAAGGAAAACAAGGTGGACAGATTGGAATAAGTCATGTAGGACAATATATCGAGCCTTATTCGGAATCCACACAAGACAAGGCCGCAGCAAAGAGAATTTTGGATTTCCAAATTGGATGGTTTATGGAACCATTAGTATATGGACATTATCCAAAGATCATGAGAGATTTGGTGAAGGACAGACTACCAACCTTCACCAAGAAACAGAAGCTATTAGTTCAAGGTTCCTTTGATTTCATTGGCATCAGTTATTATACAACAAGATTTGGTAAGAATGATTCAGAATGTCTAGTGAAACCAATCAGCTATAGCAAGGATGTTTGCGCTTTATCATTGATCGAAAATAAAGATGGGATTCCCATTGGTCCTAAGGCTGAAGGAAGCGTCTACATTTACTCTTATCCTAAAGGTCTGCAAAAACTTTTAGAGTTGATGAAGAGAGAATACAGAAGTCCTAGAATCTTTATCACTGAAAATGGTATTTCGGAGGCCAATGACAATGAAAAGGAGCTTGATGAAGCACTGATGGATCCACATAGAATCAAAAGTATACTTCGACATTTGTACATGATCAAGATGGCTATGAAGAATGGTGTGAATGTCAAAGGTTATTTTTACTGGACTTTGTTTGATTGTTTTGAGTGGGTGGAGGGTCATATTCCAAGACTCGGGCTTTACTACATCGACTACAAGGATAATCTCAAGCGTATTCCCAAAGAGTCCGCTAAGTGGCTCCCAAAATTTCTGATAGGTGAAGCTTAGAATGCAATGACATGTTTTTACTTCCTAGCATTAAACCAGAGTTCTAGGTAGAAGCTCCGGCCCCGGGAAATTCAAGAATCCGGGCGAAGAATAAAATCAGGCTAGCTATTTACATAATAACAAAATTTCTTGACTTGTTTAATACAATAAAACAAAATATGGTGTGATTACTATCTCCTTGAGTTCTTGTTTGCATTTTCTACTAGTGGGGACTAGGGAATGATGGTGTGATTGATCTACATAATTCTCTCCCGAGTACGCGGCCAATGCCCACCGCATCGATCGAGTCCCCCAGCGCTTTTATCCTCTTAAGACTAACGAGTACCCGATGACGCCCGTAGAGGAGGTCAGGGTTGCTCGCTTGAAGTACGTCTTCGACCCGGTGTCCGAGGCGAGACACTTCTGGGTGGCGTGCCATTGGGATTTGATCGAGCGCACACGCCTGGCTCGAGCACCCGGTCTGTTCGGGCATTTAGTTCCTGTTTCATTTTTGCATGTATGTTTACGTAGTGCATATTTGTTTTACCGTTACTAACCTTTCGTTTGTTCTTGTCTTGCAGCCAAAATGACCAAGTCGAAGGCCACTGAGAAGGATGAGGCCATCCAATGCCGCATGGAGCTTCTACTCTCCAGTGCTGAGACCGTGCGCCGGGTCGTGGATGACGGACACGGTGGATTGGTGGTTGGGGATACCGTTCAGGCGAGGATCCCTGCGCTGAATGTGTCCGATCATGCCCCTGCTGTGCGGGCGCCCGTCATCATAGTCCCCCGGGTCACTGGTGCTGCTCCTGAAGGGGTTGTTCGTCCGCCCCCCAGGTCGTCTGCTGCTCGGAGTCAAGACTGGGCCGAACGGGATCGCCTATCCTGTGAGAAGGAGCAGAGACAGTCAGAGCGCGACCAGAGGCGCGTGGAGCAGAGGGACTGGCGGGAGGCCTCCCTGAACTCGGGCTCAAGGAACCGGGTCTCCTAGTTTAGTGGTGCAGATCTCTCTGCTGGGTCGCCCGTTCTTGTGGGTGAGTCCTCCCGTTCCCTGAAGCGTGCTCGGGCAGATGTTGCTGGCGCTGTGACGGAGGGTGGGGATGTGGCTCGCGCCGTCGTGGGTCTTTGCCAGGCTCTGGGTGAGGGCGTGTTTTCGCTTCAGTGGCTGCTCCAGACGGGCTCTGCCCCTACTCCCGACAGTCTGGACTGGGCTTTCAACGCGTGCTCCAAGCTGCAATACCAACTCTTTTGTCTGCGCACGCGTGAGAGCTGGGAGGAGCTGATGAGGTTGAGAGCTGAGGCTAACGAGACAGCCGTGGCTCATGAAAAGCTGCAAGTCGGGCTCTCCAAGGCGAATGAGCTGGCCGAGCGGAAGGCCACCCAGGTGAACAAGCTGACCCGGGAGCTCCATGAGCGTGCCGAATGGGAGGCTATGCTTAAGGCCGAGCGTGACAGTGCTCTGGCTGAGGTGGAACGCGTGCGCGCGGAGGCTGCCAACCACGTTGCTGAAATGGAGTCCCGTTTGATGGAGGCCAAGCGCTGCGCCTGGACTTCGGATCGGGTCAAGTTAACCCAAGCTGAGGTCGTTGCTGCTTTCAAGGAGTCTGACGATTTCTTGGAGTTGGTGTCGGCTGAGGCGGAAGAGCAGGTGACTGCATTCCGGGTGGTTGTGGCCCTGTTCATCGATCTGGTGCGCTACTGAGCCCATCTGAGCGAGCGGGCGGCAGGAGCAGCTGGTCCTTCCACCGAGGGCGTGGAGCAGCAACCTGAGCAGTCCGAGGAGTCGGTCGAGCAGGCGGATCAGGCCGAGCATCCTCAGCAGCCGGAGAAGCCGCAACAGGCGGATGTGGAGCAGGTGGTGGTGGAGGAGGCGGATGTAGAAGTAGAAGTAGCATAGTAGTTTTTTTTTCCTTTATAGCTTTGTAGGATTTTGTAATTGGCCGTTCGTGCCATTTTTTGGATTAATGAAGTTCTCTTTTTCCTTCCGTATGCGTGTGCTTGCTCTTTATACATATATTTTTTTCCTCTCTTTTTCACTAAGTGCTACATCAGTGCGAATAGTCTATCCTCAGTCCCCGAGTGTGCGGGTGGGCGGATCAAGAAAATACAAAACGTAACAAAAAAACTTAACGGAATAACTTAATGAAAGTACTTCCGCAAGTGTTGGATGTTCCACGGGTGTCGTAGCCTTTGACCTTGCATATCTCTAAGGTAAAAAGTGCTGGGGCTGACCACCTCGTCCACGACATACGGGCCTTTCCACGATGGATAGAGTGCCTTGACCTTGTATTGTATTGCCTTCATGACCCAGTCTCCCTATTGGATCAGTCGAGCCCGAATGCGCTGGTTGTACAATCGGGCGATTCTCTGCTTGTTCGCGGTGTTGTGGAGATGTGTCGTGTCCCTCCTTTCTTCCAATAGATCGTTGTTGAGTCGTAGCCCCTCTTCGTTCGTGTTCGGATCGTACCCCTCGATCTGTGGGCTCTGGTGGGTGATTTCTAGGGGTAGCACGGCTTCGGTTCCGAATGTCAGGCTGAACAGGGTTTCGCCTATGGCCGTGTTGGCGGTCATTCGGATAGACCATAGGATTTCTGGGATGATCTCGGGCCAGCGCCCGTATCCTGCTTCCCCGGGCTCGATGTCTTCAATTTACTTCTTGATGCATCCCTTGATGATTTTGTTTGCCGCCTCTACCTGCCCGTTTGTCTGAGGGTGCGCGGGTGACGCGTATACGAGCTCCGTTCCCTGTCGTTTGCAAAAGGCTGTGAGTCGGGGGTTGTTGAATTAGGGCCCGTTATCCGTGATGATGCTGATTGGGGTTCCATAGCAACAGAAGAGGAAATGCCAAAGGAAACGTTCGACCTTTTCTGTCGTGATCTTTATCATCGGCTGAGCCTCGATAAACTTGGTATGGTAGTCGATGATGACGATCAGGTACTTGTACTGCCCCTTGGACTTTAGGAGTTCCCCAATTTAAGTCCAGTCCCCACTGTGCAAACGGTACGAGCGATAAGAGGATTGAGAGTGAGACAGCGGGTGCGTGGTAGTGGTGTGCGTGCAGCTGGCACTGGTGGCACTTGCTCGTTAGTGTCGTGGCGTCCGCGTGGATAGTGGGCCACCAGAATCCGCATTGGAGAGCCTTGTGCGCGATTGACCTTGCTCCCGTATGGTGGCTGCACGTGCCTGAGTGGATCTCTTGTAGAATTGTGTTGCCCCGCGTCGGGGTGACGCACTTGAGGCTCGCCCAAGTCTTTCCTCGCCGATAAAGCATGCCATCCCGCATGATGAAGTTTGCCGCCCGTGCGACGACGGTCCTGGCCTCTCGCTTATCTTCTGGTAAATCCCCCCTAGTCTTGTACGCGATGAGTACGTCCATGTAGCTCCGTTCGTGCGGTTCGATCGCCAGGATCTGTTCTGTTCCCGAAATGCTTGGTCGTCGCAGTACTTCGACGATCCGTTGTCCTAGTCCGGAATGGACGGGAGCCGTGGCCAATCGGGCCAGCCTGTCGGCCTTGGTGTTGAGTCCCCGGTGTATGTGGTTGATATTGACGTAGTTAAACTTGCCGATCAGCGCTTTCTTTCGCGTGCTTGAGATAGGCGATCATGGATTCCCCTTTCACCTGGAACTCGCCCTCGATCTGGCTCACCACCAATTGTGAGTCGCTAAATATGTTCAGGTTGGGCGCCTCCGAGTTTTTGGCCAATTGTAGGCCTGCAATGAGCGCCTCGTACTCGGCTTCGTTGTTGGTTGTCTTGAATTCGAATTTGAGAGCGTACTCTACGTTTACTCCTCCTGGCCCGGTTAGGATGATCCCGGTGCCGCTCGTCTTTTTTGTACATGACCCATCAACATAGAGGTTCCACTCCGACAATGGTCTTGTCTTGATTTCTGGTTTGTTGGTTGCTTCTACCGTCGGACCGCCAGGTGCGCCAGTTGGTGTTGTTTCTGCTTCCGTGTATTCGGCGATAAAGTCTGCCACTGCTTGCCCTTTTATTTCCGTTTGGGGTTTGTACTGGAGGTCGAATTCGCTGAGCTCGACTGCCCACTTTGCCAGGCGGCCACTGTGGTCGGGCGATTGCAGGATCTAGCGCAGGGGTGCGTTTGTGAGGATGTGGATGCTGTGTGCTTGGAAGTATGGCCTCAGTCATCGGGCGGCGGTGATGAGTGCGATCGCCATCTTTTCGATCGTGGGGTACCGGGTTTCAGCACCCGTCATGCCCTTCCCTGAAAAGAAAACGGGCAGTTCCGTGTAGTCTTCCCTGCGGATGAGGGCTGAGCTGACGACCGTGAGGGAAGCGGTCAGGTAGATGTATAGTACCTCCCCTCGGATGGGTCTGGACAGGAGTGGGATCGAGGCCAAGTATTCCTTAATCTAGAGAAAAGATGCGTCGCATTCGGGCGTCCAAACGACCTCTCGCTTATTTGTCGTTCGGAGGGCTTTGAAGAACGGGGCGCATTTGTCCGAGTAGCGAAATATGAACCTGTTTAGCGATGCGAGTTTGCTGGTGAAGCTCTGTAGGTCTGCTTTCTTGACGGGCGGCTTCATGTCGATGATCGCCCTCACCTTAGCGGGTGAAGCCTCGATTCCCTTCTGGCTCACGATGTACCCCAAGAATTTGTTGTTCGTGACCCCGAACGTGCACTTGGCCGGGTTCAGCCTCATGCCGTTTCTGATGAGGACGTCTAGCACAGTCCCCAGGTTTTGGATGTGATCGGCCGCCTGAACGCTCTTCACAAGTATGTCGTCCACGTAGACGTCTACGATGTTGCCTATTAAGCCGTGAAACATCGCGTTCATGAGCCTCTGGTACGTGAAGCCCACGTTTTTCAGTCCGAATGGCATAACGACATAGTAGTACAGGACCTTGTCTGTGACAAAGCACGTCGCCTCCTGGTCTTCGGGGTCCATGAAGATCTGGTTGTATCCCGAGTATGCGTCCATCATTGATAGGAGCTCGTGCCCGGCTGTCGCGTCCACCAACTGGTCGATCCTCGGTAGAGGGAAGCTGTCCTTGAGGCATGCCTTATTGAGGTCGCTGTAGTTGATGCATATCCTTCATTTCTTGTTGTTCTTCTACACCATCACGGCGTTGGAGATCCACTTCGGATAATCCACCTTCCGGATGAACCCAATGCCTAGCAGTCGGTCCACCTCCTCGTGCATCGCTGCGTAGTGCTCGGCTTTGTACACTCTTCACTTCTGTTTCACCGCCCTCGCGCTGGTGTTGACGCTCAGTTTATGGGATATGATGTTCGTGCTGATCCCGGGCATATCCTTGTATGACCACGCGAACACTTCTTGCTTTCCTTTAGTAGTGTGATCAGTCCCTCGGCTATCGCGGGCGCCAGTTGTGCGCCGATCTGGATCGTTCTCTCCGGATGGTCGAAAGATAGCTGAATCGTCATTAGCTCTTCGTGTTCGGGTAAGGGGGACACTGCCATCATCCCGTCGTGCGGGTCATCCAGTGTCTCTGCTTCGGGCGCCAGTTCTTCCAAATCCAGGACCTCCTGCATGTTCCCGGGTTTTGCTGCCTTCTCGTAGTTGTAGCCCCTGACGTGCCCGATTCCGTGCTCTGTCGGGAATCGGCCCAGCAGCATGTGCCCTGCGATGATCAATTTTAGCTGGCTGATCCCTGGTCTTCTGAGTATGGCGTTGTATGGGGAGGGTGTGTTCATGATGATGAAGTCTGTTCGGACTTCGTTGTGTGGGGAGTCGGGAGCATCGATCCCGACCCGAATGCTGTCGCTCCCGATTGGGTACGATGTTTCACTGGTGAAGCATACGATACACTCGTGGTCCTGCGTCATTTTGTGTGCGGGTCTGCCCAGCGTCGTGTACGCGTCCAGGTAGATCACGTTCACGGACGCCCCGTTGTCTATCAGCACTCTCTTCACGAGGAAACGATCTATGATCGCGTCGATCACAAACGGTAGGGGGTGCTATTTTTCGGGCTCCTTTCCTCGTCTTCCGCCGTGAAGCTGATGGTTGGCGGCTCTCTTCTTCCTGCCTTGTTCATTCTTCCTGCCCCGATCGACAGCATCTCCCTGCTCGGACGGTCCGACGACGAAGTCCCCTCCTTGCTCTTTCCTCCGGATATCGTGCTGATAGTCCCCTTGGTCTCGATGTTTGTCTCACGTGGGCGTTCCTCGGCTCTTGGGAGGGCGATCCGTCCGTCCCCCTGCATGTCCCTGAGTACCTTCTTCAGCATCACGCAGTCGTTGGTGTGGTGGGTGATGGTGTGGTAGTATTCGTACCATCTGTCCGGGGTCTAACCAATCGGGGCCCTTTCCTTCGAAACGTTGTTCGGCGGTTGGATCTGGTGTCGGTGTTGGCGGAGTAGCTACTCGTTCGACTGTCGATTGATTGCGTAGACTTCCTGCTCGGCCGGCCGGTACTGGGGGGACTCTCAGGAATGGGTTCCTCGCGGTACTGGTGCCCTTGCTAGGTCGTTTCGGACGCCCTGGTGGATGCGGTAGGGGTTGGCCTCTGGTTATATTGCCCGTGCGTGTCTCGGTTTCGCTTGTAGCCCCCGCTCAGCTCTCCCCTATCGTCGATGTTCTGTCGTGGTTGGGCGTCCGCGCTCTCTGGTTAATCGGTGTTGGATTTGGAGGCGGTCTCATATACTCGCGTCTCCACTAGCGCCTTCTGCACGATCAAATCCATGATCTCGTCGTAGTCGAGATGCTCCTTCCGCACTAGTTTCTCTACGAATGGAGTTGCGAGCATGTTGTCAATTAGGGTGACCTTAGCCACCTGCTTGTCGAGGCTTCGGCATGTACTCGCCAGCGCCCTCCATCGGTTGATGTAGCTGGATAGGCTCTCGTCTGCCCCCTGGCGGACCTTCAGGAGGATGCCCATGGTGTTGTACTTTCTCTGTAGCCTGTAGCGTCTTTGGAAGCTCTCCGCCAGCTCGAGGAACGAGTGGATGGAGCCTGGCAGAATCTCGTAGAACCAGCTCCTCGCTTCTTCGGACAGCGTCTCCTGGAATAGAAAGCACAAAGTCGAGTCCGAATACCTGGTTCCATCGATGGCGGGTCGAAATTCGTCGATGTGCGTGCAGGGATCTCTGCTTCCGTCGAACCAAGTGACCTTCGTCGTCTTGGCGTTCAGGTCCCTGCTACTCTCCAGTATGTGCGACGAGAACGGACTGACTCGGGGGGTGAACATCCCACCTTGCCCGGCAATCTTGTCCTTCTACAAGCGCAAGACTTCCTCCGCTAACTCTTCCATCCTCCGAAGGATCAGGGTGTTGTCTGTCGGGGGTGCGGGTTCCTCCGCTGGCGTGGGTGTTCGAGCCGCTCGAGGGTCGGTCATGCCGAACGGGTGCTGCTCTTCGGTGTTTATGGCTTCTCGGGCGGGACCCCACTCGCATTGTATCTGTTGCTGGCTGACGAGCGCATCCAACCGTTCTTCCAGCCTCTGCCGGACCTGGCGCTCATGGTCACTTTTGAACACTGCCTCTCGCAGCTCCTGGAGCAGGCAATCGACACGTTCTTCGCCGCTCAGTCTAGGGCTGCTGTTCGTCCCCAGCTCCATTACTTGCCGCGCCCGTGCGCTTGGGGGTCTTTCCTCGACGGGTGTGTCGTTGATGTTCATCTCTTGGGTATGCATGTGGGCTTTTGGTTGGTAGTGTTTATATGAGGTTTACAATTTGTAAGAATTCACATAGACAGCGCCAACTGTTTCTACCGGATTACGCGGGACGTAATCTAGCAGAAGCAAGTACGCGTAATCTCCTCTTTCTGGTTATCCGAACGTTCGAGCTGTTTAGATGGTCGGATGCTCTCTCTCTCTTCGGGTGTTCGGCTCCTACTGTTAGAAGAATACAACAACAAACGGGCGATCAGATGGTCGAGACAGGGCTGGCCTGCCTTCAACGCTCTGATGCCTAAGTTAGAAGATGTATTGGATATAACAGTCAAGCGAACGTATAAGAAAGTAGGTTGGAGTATTTAAGACTAGAATTCAATGCCCTTTATACCTGTAGTAAATGCCTTACCTATATAGGTGGTTGAGATTGTTGCTTGCTTGTGTTCTTCGATGTGGGATAGAGCTGTTTTGCTGTTATATGGTCCGAGTATTCGGATGTGCGCTTTTCGGGCGCGTGCCCGATCGGATGGGCTCGGTCTTGCGGGTGAAGTTGTTGCTTGCTGGGTGGTCTTTCGGGTGGTCGGGTAGGTGTCGATCGTCTACTTAAGTTGGTAAGTATGTTTAATTAACGAACTAATGGTGCTATACTAACATTCAGTACTTTCACCCTTACACATGGCTTGATCCACACCTTTCTTTCCCTTCATTTCTCCAAAAGTCATGGTGTGAACCATTATGACGCATATACCTGACGTTTCGCTTGCCAGATGCATATTTGCTCCACGTGGTGAACATGTGAAATTCAAGGAAAGCCTATCGCACTACATGAGCGACCCTTGCCAGATTGGCCAAAAGTGCCTGACCAATTTTATATTTTGACCTACGCTCATCGGGCAACGCGCATCTTATGTCTGGGCGCTTAACAAACACACCATTCGAACATCAACCCATGACTGATCATCATGGGCGGCCCTTAAAAACAAATGATGCTCTATGAAAAAGGCGATACATACTTCATTCACCCACAGGAGAACCTCTTTGTGTAGTGTTGAAAGTACCCGACTCTGATTTAGTTGCCTAAACCGAAATCAAACCCCTTCGAAAACATGACCTTAAATTTTTTTTACCAGAGTTTACTTTGAAATACATGAACCATTATTAGAACCTGCAAAGAAAGACACTTCGAATATTCCACAAAAGCCAAACCGTGGGGCTTTGTTCCCCATCCGTATTTCTCAACATCATATATATATATATATAATATAAACCAAAGGTTTACAAGAAATCCAGAACATTCAGGAGTAAACTCAACTGAAAACACAACATAAGTATTCAGAGCGACGCCTATATACATCATATACAACTAGTAGGTCGAACAAGGAACCTACAAGAACTGAAACGTGATCTGAACTCTACGCCTCCGCCGTCGACGTGCAACACTGGAACCCAAACTGCAAACTGGGCAAAGGAAATTGAAAAACCCAAGGGAAGACAAATAAAATCGTTAGAGTGAGTGGACGAAAATAATAATATGTCTTCTGCCAATATAAATATGAAATCATGATGCGAGTCTAAAATCATCAATCACAGGTAAGGTGGTTGTCATAACCTTCCTGGATACCGTATAAAATGTGGAGGCCGTAACTCGAGTACATTCTCCTTGGAATTACAATCCTGCTTAACCAAGGTAAGGGGTTTGTCATAACCTTCCTGGGAGCCATATAATCACGGGTCAGGCGTTTTTCATAACCTTCCCGGAGCATCTCGGGGATCAGCCAAGAAGCCATGCATCGATGCATCCATATATCCATAATCTATGTAAAACAAATCATGCATATGCCTCCAAGTAAAATACATAACCATATACGTATAATTGTAAATGCATAATCATAATTGCATACTCGTAAAATGCATAACATAAAATGCATAACCAAGACTCGCAAATGAACAGTGAAAATAGACTGTCCACTCACAGTACGAGGCTAACTCTGAGGTCCGGCTGAAGATCCCTCGCCAAACACTCGATCCTTATCACCTGAATAATAGGGATACGATCAATACATATTGAAACACAACATACAGAGCTAATACGTCAAGAACCCCGCGTTCTCGAAAGACGTATCGCTCGAAATATCGACGAGGATAACAAAATTTCTAAAATGTACCCAATTAGCACTCATTCCAAAATAGAATACTCAAATCAACTCAAAAACCTCATGACTACGATCGGGACGCGATTACGAGCAAAATAGTATAAAAATCTCCAAAATCCCAAAAATTCAACCATCGCCAGAGCTCCTCTGTTAACCGGCAGCAGCGTGGCGTCAATGGTGACCAACTCTGGCGGAAAAAGCCTATAACTCATCTTCTCCTCAAGCCCAACATCTTTCCCTTCTACCATCAAAGCCAATTCTAACCATACCGGCCGGAATTGAGCTCGAAAACTCGTCGGATTCCTTCTCTCCGGTCACCACCACGGCGACCACCAAAACTCATCTTTATCCAAACCAAACCACCCAGAATTCATCAAAGGGATGAGGGGAACCTAACCCCCATCATCCGCGACACCATAACTTGCCGGAGCACTGCTCCCGACGGCGGCGAAATCTCAAAACTTCAACAAACTCGAACTACCTCAAATCACCACCAAATCCCACAAATAAATACACAAAACAAAAGTACAAGTCAAGGGCTTTCCAACCGTACCAAAAACGTGGCCGGAGGTGGGCGAAATTTTCGGGTCGGACGGCGACAACTCGCGGGTCACGGTGAAGCTCCAGTCAACGCACGGTCAAGGCGGGTCAAACTTGGTCAATGCTGGTTAAACAGCCCAAATGCAACTTTTTTGACAATTTTACGACTATTCCAATATTTATACGCGTGACCCAAAATGATCAACGGTCCAAAACTAATCGAAACAAAACAGATAAACATGACTTAATCTAACGGCCAGAAATATTCATAACTTATTTTACGTAGCTCGAAATAATCCTCCAGAGACTTCCACGAGCTCAAAATCACGCACACTACAACTCTCGTGAAGAGACTCATACCAAATTCTCGCCCGATAATTTAGTCGTAAACAAACCCGCCATATCGACCAATTACGACAAACTGCGACTAATCGTGAAACTCACAAATCAAGTCAATTAACATACCATTTTTGATTCGGGTCGTTACAAATCTACCCCCCTAACAAAAATTTTGTCCTCGAAATTTACATATCTGCTAACTGAAGAGATAGGGATACAGCTCACGCATGTGCTGCTCGGTCTCCCAAGTAGCCTCTTGAACTGAATGGTTCTGCCACAATACCTTCACAAGAGGAATGGCTCTGTGTCGCAACTCCTGGACCTTCCGATCAAGAATCTGAACTGGTTCCTCCACATAGGTCCAGTCCTCCCATATAGGAAGCTGATACGGTGTCAACACATGAGATGGATCGAAAATGTACTTCCGCAACATAGACACATGGAACACATCATGTACCCTGGCCATCTCAGATGATAATGTCAACCTGTACGCTACAGCACTGGCTCGCTCCGTGATCTCATATGGGCAAACATATCGCGGACGAAGTTTACCGCGCTTCCCGAAACGAACAACACTTTTCCAAGGAGAAAGTTTCAGGAAAACCCAATCACCAACCTCAAACTCGAGATCCTTCCGCCTCACGTCAGCATAACTCTTTTGTCGATCATGTGTAGCCTTCAATGTATCCTGAATAACCTGAACGTCTTCCGTGGTACTTTTCACCAAATGGAGACCAAGAAGCCATTTCTCACCAACTTCACTCCAACACAATGGAGTTCGACACTGTTTGCCATACAACGCCTCGTAAGGTGCCATACCAATGCTAGCCTGGTAGCTGTTGTTGTACGCAAACTCAATCAAATGAAGTTGATGATCCCAATTCCCTTTGAACTGCAAAACACAAGATCGCAACATATCCTCCAGAGTCTGAATAGTCCTCTCCGACTGACCATCTGTCTGAGGATGAAAAGCTGTGCTGAAGTGTAGTCTGGTCCCCATAACCTTCTGCAATCCCCGCCAAAATTCGGAAGTGAACTGACTATCCTGATCAGAAACTATAGACACAGGTACACCATGCAATCTCACAACCTCTTTCAAGTACATCTTCGCTAATCTGCTCACGGGAAGCTTTCCTGGAAGTGCAAGGAAATGAGCTGACTTCGTAAGGCGATCCACAATCACCCAAATACCAGTACTACCACCAGAACTACAAGGTAACTGATACACAAAATTTATAGTGATATGCTCCCATTTCCACACTGGAATCTCCAAAGGTTGTAGTTTACCAGCCGATTTCTAACGTTCTGCCTTCACTTGTTGACAAATCAGGCATCTGCTCACGTACATTGCTATTTCCCTCTTCATGTTTCGCCACCAATAATGAGCTTTAAGCGTCCGGAACATCTTTGTACTACCCGGATGCATAGCATATGCAGAACAATAGGCTTCGTCGAGTATTTCCTTCTTCAAATCCTCATCTCTGGGCACACATAATCTTCCTCTGAACATCAACGTGCCATCATTCCTCATCCGAAACTCGGTCGGTACATTATTCTGAATCAAATTCTTCTTGCTCAGCAGATAGGCATATAAATCTAGAGCTTCACAAACCTGATCAAGTAACACCGGACGAACTTGGAAGTTGGCTAACGATGCTCCATCATCATTCTACTCCAACTCTGCTCATGTTGCTCGCAACTCTGTCAAAAGTGACACTCTAGCAACACGTACATGGAAGAGAGAAGCACCGTGCTTCCGACTAAGAGCATCGGCAACCACGTTAGCCTTCCCTGGATGATACTCGAAAGTGCAGTCATAATCATTGATCAGCTCCATCCATCTCCGCTGCCTCATATTCAAATCTAGCTGTGTACGCAAGTAGGTAAGACTTTTATGATCGGTGTAAATCTTGGATTGTGCTCCGTACAAGTAGTGACTCCAACTCTTCAATGCTAATACAATGGCGGCTAGCTCCAGATTATGAGTAGGATAATTAACTTCGTGTGGTTTCAATTGTCTCGAACCATATGCCACCACATTTCCATGTTGCATCAAAACACAACCCAGACCTAGCTTCAAAGCATCACTGTACATCACAAACTCATCGCTATCGTCAAGTAAAGTAAACACTGGTGTAG
Organism: Geum urbanum; assembly: GCA_946800695.1. Taxonomy (NCBI): domain Eukaryota; kingdom Viridiplantae; phylum Streptophyta; class Magnoliopsida; order Rosales; family Rosaceae; genus Geum; species Geum urbanum. The sequence continues at coordinate 17,286 of OX327015.1, forward strand.
TAGTCAACTTTTTCTTCAAAGTCAAACAACTTTCCTCGTAAGCGTCAAACCATTCAAACTTGACTCCTTTCTTCGTCAAACGGGTTAGCGGTGTCGCTATCCGTGAAAAGTCCTGCACGAATCGGCGGTAGTAACCTGCTAAGCCCAAGAAACTCCGTATCTCTGCCACGTTGGTAGGTCTGCTCCAATCCAACACGACATCAATCTTATCAGGATCCACGCTGACTCCCTCAGCTGATATCATGTGACCCAAAAACTTTACACTGTCTAGCCAAAATTCACATTTGCTGAACTTGGCGTACAACTCAGCGTCTCGTAAATTCTGCAAAACTGCATGTAAATGCTTCTTATGCTGCCCCACACTCCTCAAATAGATCAGGATGTCGTCGATGAACACAATGACAAACTTGTCTAGATAACGTCTGAAAATCCGATTCATCAGGTCCATGAAAGTAGATGGCGCATTGGTCAATCCAAACGACATAACAAGGAACTCATAGTGCCCATAACGTGACCGAAACGCCATCTTGTCCACATCGGACTCCCGAATCCGCAGCTGATGGTATCTAGACCTAAGATCAATCTTCGAGAAAACTGAAGCTCCCTTCAGCTGATCGAACAAATCATCAATCCGAGGGAGCGGATACTTGTTCTTCACCGTAACCTGATTCAACTTCCGATAATCAATGCATAGCCTCATCGAACCATCCTTCTTCCTCACAAACAACACTAGTGCACCCCAAGGTGAAACACTAGGTCAAATAAAGCCTTTCTCAATCAACTCTTGAAGTTGAATCTGTAACTCCCTCAACTCTGCAGGTGCCATACGATAGGGTGTCTACGAAATAGGTCCGGTACTTGGAAGTAACTCAATGGTGAAGTCAATCTCTCTGACTGGAGGAACACCGGGTAAATCCTCGGGAAACACATCTGGATACTCACATACCACCACAATATCACCAATGTCTGGTACATGAACACTAGTATCAATCACATGTGCTAGGTAAGCTACATAACCCTTCCTCATCATCTACTCAGCCTTCATTGCTGAAATCAAACAAGGTAAAGTAGTATTCTTTTCACCCCGAAACAAGATTTCCGGCATGCCTGGACTCCTAAAAACAACCTCCTTCTTGTGACAGTTAAGAACAGCCCAATGGTTCTCCAAGAAATCCATGCCCAAAATCACATCAAAATCCACGATATCCAGCAGCATCAAATCTGCGGCTAACCCATAACCTCCAATAAAAATCTCACAATCTCTATATACCCACCCGACACACATGACCTCGCCAGATGGATACAACACTCGCCACATACTATGGAGTGAAGATGCAGGTATAGTAGCCAATGATGCTAATCTATATGATATGAATGAATGTGTAGCCCCTGGATCTAGTAAAGTAAGAACTGGATGACCAAAAATGTACAACGTACGGATGATAACCTCTAGAGAAGCTCTGCCCTCACGTAGAGACATGGCATGAACTCGAGCCTGTCCAGCTAGTCGTCCACGTTGGTTGCGATTCTGCTAACCACCCTGTCTAGAAAACTGTGTTGCATGATCACCGGAAGCAGTACCCTGATCTCGACCAGCACTCTTATCCGCAACACCTCTATAAGTGCCAAGCTGAGGACACTCACTCACAAAGTGACCCTCCTGGCCACAATGGTAACAACTCATAGTACCCCGATAACATGAACCATGATGTCGCCTATTATAAAGATTACATAATGGGATATCTCTTGGTGTAGCTGGTGTGCTGAAGATAGGGCGAGGATAACTCGATCCACTGGAACTCCCACTCGACTGCTGCCTCTAAGGTCGACTCCTCTTCCATCTATGACTCTGCCTAGCAGTGCTGGTAGGGTATCTGTAAGGTCCACTACCCGAAGATGATGCCGATCCAGAAGTACCTGAACTCAACCTCTTTAAAGCACCCTGACTAGGTCCACCCTCTTCAAATCGACGCATCTGAAACCGCATCTGTCTCTCCCTATCGATATCCTCACCTCTGAGCACTAACAAACTCATCGAAGTTATCTCGAGGCATAGTGGTCAAAGTCCCCTTGATATTCAGATTCAGACCCAACTCAAACCTCCTACACTTAGCTTCCTCTGATGCCACCATATCACGTGCAAATCGAGACAAACAGGTGAACTTATCCCGATACTCAAGCACTAACATACTTTACTGCTTCAGGTTGGTAAACTCCTCATATTTCCGTTGCTGAGTAGCTGGATTGAAATACCAACTCATGAACATCTCTTTGAACATCAGCCAAGGAGTATCAATAGGAACTCTGTATGTACCAACCTACCAAAAGTAGGCATCTGACTCAAGCAAACCTACTGCAGCTACAGTTTTCTGTTCAGGAGTAAAATGCAAGCGCTCACAAACATGCTCAACCTGAACCACCCAAGCTTCACATACTTCAGGATTAGGGGAACCAGAGAAAACTGTTGCTCCCGCTGTCCTGGCCTTAGCCACTGGGTCAATACATTCCTCCAAACGTAATACTCGCATAAGCAAGTCACACGTACGTTGATCCCCATCAGGATCCCTAGTCCGTTCAGCATGGACTCCACGTCGAGGAGGCATCTTAAGGATAAAATATATTAGTCACAAGACAGAAAGGATGTAATCATGAAACTTCATATGTTTGAAAGCATACAACACTCTAGAGCATTGATGATTATCCGCTGGCCGGTCGGGTCATCGCTCCCGAAATGCTGTACATTCTCAAATGTCCTTAGTAACACAAGTACAAGAGTCTACAAAACCTGAAACCTAATGCTCTGATACCAACTGAAATGACCCGACTCCGATTTAGTTGCCTAAACCGAAATCAAACCCCTTCGAAAACATGACCTTAAAAAAAAAAATTCCAGAGTTTACTTTGAAATACGTGAACCATTATTAGAATCTGCAAAGAAACACACTTCAAATATTCCACAAAAGCCAAACCGTGGGGCTCCGTTCCCCATCCAGATTTCTCAACATCATATATATAATATAAAACAAAGGTTTACAAGAAATCCAGAACATTCAGGAGTAAACTCAACTGAAAACACAACATAAGTATTCAGAGCGACGACTATATACATCATATACAACTAGTAGGTCGAACAAGGAACCTACAAGAACTGAAATGTGATCTGAACTCTACGCCTCCACCGTCGACGTGCAACACTGGAACCCAAACTGCAAACTGGGCAAAAGAAATCGAAAAACCCAGGGGAAGACAAATAAAATCGTTAGAGTGAGTGGACGAAAATAATAATATGTCTTCCCCCATTATAAACATGAAATCATAATGCGAGTCTAAAATCATCAATCACAGGTAAGGTGGTTGTCATAACATTCCTGGATACCGTATAAAATGTGGAGGCCGTAACTCGAGTACATTCTCCTCGGAGTTACAATCCTGCTCAACCAAGGTAAGGGGTTTGTCATAACCTTCCTGGGAGCCATATAATCACGGGTCAGGCGTTTTTCATAACCTTCCCGGAGCATCTCGGGGATCAGCCAAGAAGCCATGCATCGATGCATCCATATATCCATAATCCATGTAAAACAAATCATGCATATGCCTCCAAATAAAATACATAACCATATATGTATAATCGTAAATGCATAATCATAATTGCATACTCATAAAATGCATAACATAAAATGAATAACCAAGACTCGCAAATCGACAGTGAAAATAGAGTATCCACTCACAGTACGAGGCTAACTCTGAGGTCCGGCAGAAGATCCCTCGCCAAACACTCGATCCCGATCACCTGAATAACAGGGATACGATCAAAATATATTGAAACACAACATTAGCCATACGGAGCTAATACGTCAAGAACCTCGTGTTCTCGAAAGACATATCACTCGAAATATCGACAAGGATAACAAAATTCCCAAAATATATCCAATTAACCCTCGTCCCAAAATAGAATACTCAAAACAACTCAAAAATCTCACGACTACGATCAGGACACGATTACGAGCAAAATGGTATAAAAATCTCCAAAATCCCAAAAAGTCAACCCTCGCCGGAGCTTTGCCGTTGACCGCCGCCGCCAGCGGCAGCGCGGCGTCAACGGTGACCAACTCCGGCGGAAAAAGCCCAGAACTCATCTTCTCCTCAAGCCCAATATCTTTCCCTTCTACCATCAAAACCAATTCCAACCATACCGGCCGGAATTGAGCTCGAAAACTCGCCGGATTCCTCCTCTCTGGTCACCACCACGGCGACCACCAAAACTCATCTTTATCCAAACCAAGCCACCCAGAATTCATCTAGGTCAACTCTCGGTCAACGCGGGTCAAACTTGGTCAACGCTGGTGAAACAGCCCAAATGCAACTTTTCGACAATTTTACAACTATTCCGCTATTTATACGCGCGACCCAAAATGATCAACGGTCCAAAACGAATCGAAACAAAACAGATAAACACGACTAAATCCAACGACCAGAAATATTCATAATTTATTCCACGTAGCTTGAAACAATCCTCCGGAAACTTTCGCGAGCTCGAAATCACGCACATTACAACTCTCGTGAAGAGACTTATACCAAATTCTCGCCTGATAGTTTAGTCGTAAACAAACCCGCCATATCGACCAATTACGACAAACTGCGACTAATCGTGAAACTCACAAATCAAGCCAATTAACATACCATTTCGATTCGGGTCGTTACAAGTATGACTAAGTATAATTCCATTCTGAAGCAAACCGCTCAGATCCATTCTTGTCTTCGTGTACAAAAGCGGGCATTGTTGCAAAAAGCTCCACTAAGACAAAATGAGAGGCCATATCTTGGGCGATGTTCCATCACACTAAGTGGGTCATTCTGTTATGTGGATTTGAAGGAGACTAGGGGTACGCCCAATAATCGCGTGTATGGAATGGACGAATCGGTTCAACTCCCCATTCAAAAATGATCTTAGAATGGAGACTCGGGGGACTTGTTGGTATAGCATCTGACTTACTTTGTACGCCATCCCATACACGCGTGTTGTATAAGTAAAGTAGAAGTGCATTAAGTCCCACATCGAAGGATGACTAAGTAGCGCGCTTCCATGTAAAAATATAGGAAAGTGACCATCTTGAAGAAAAGGTAACTCATCTCTCATCTCAATTCACTTACATCCTTATTCCCTTCTCCTACCGATTACTGACTTAAGCTTCGGAATGTGATAGGTGGGTCACCACGCCTTCACCTCTAATGCCCCTCTTCTCTTAGTAGCTCAGGTGAATTATCCCGTCCAGTTCTCTCAAGGTGTTTCCCACAATCCGCTCGGATTCTGGAGCAAATAGACAAGGCATCATTTGGTGTGAAAGATAAATCAATGCTCGTTTAGGGGTGTGAGTTTGGATGATTCTTTTATCTGCTTTTGTTTTTTGGAACTATATACTATGGGGTGTGATAGTCTTTGTTGCTTTTCAATATCAAACATAACAAAGCTAATATCACCCTTTTGTAAGCTAACATTGTTTGATGTCATGGGATCATGGAAGTATCCTTGATCCTGCAATTAGTTGTTTTGCTTATCTAGATATGTCTTTTACTATAATTTTTAGGTTTCTATGTAATATGACTCTGAATGGTATCTATAATATATATGTAATTTCAAGCATATCATTCATTCTGTGGTGATTGGATTATCTGCTTTAGTTAGAAGTATGAACACTGGAATTAGATGTAGTATTCAGAGCTAAAAGAAATGGTGCACTCTGCTTCCGTCCCTTCTACTGAAGCAATCTAGACCAAATGTTTAGAACTGTATTTGATATTGTATATGTTTAACACTTAATGATCATTTGTTGTATTTGGTTTACAGTTTATGCTTATTCCAGTTAATTGGCTAAATGACAATGAAGCAGAGTGACAAATTTGTTGAATATAAGGTAATATAAAGCTACTGTATCTTGGCTGAATAATAAAGTTGTTCATGTTGTGTATTGTCATATGTTGCTGTAAAAAAAAACTCACTCTATTGTGAGTTTTCCCTTTGCATTAACATAATCTCTTTTACAGCACAGACACAGAGTGAGAGAAAGGGATTTGTTATTGTTTATGTTACACATCTGTTGCATCAATTTCATTGTCTGTTTGGATTAAGTTGAGAGCAAATCACAACTGTTTTGAAACATCCTTCTCATACCATCAATAGTTTTCTTTCATATTGTAGCACCAAAGTACACTTGCAATGATGATGACACCAAGAATACAATTCTACTTGGATAAATGATGGTAGAATTTTGTAATTGATATTTTAAGATATTAGCTATTGGCTATCAAGGAAATAATTTTATTTTACTGCCTCATAGATGACTAGGCATACCTTAGTAACTCATGTGATAAAATTTCCAAAAGTAAAAGGATTGCAGATAAAACAGCTCTCTCCAGAAAAATGCTTGCTACAATAGGTAGCTATACTGATGATGAAATATGCGATGGTAATCTGACTCTCACAATATAAATAGGTAGCTAACCTAATAATGAAATATGCTAGGGTACGTAATCCGTCTAATCACACTATAATTGGACTCCTACCCAATATAAATGGAGGTACATGCAATAATATGAGTAAAACAAATTTGAAGAAAAGTTTGACATGTAAATTCCCAACAATAGATTATGTATCTGCTTCCTTTTCCTTGAGCTCAGCATGCTCTTTCCTCACATTCACAATTTCCATCTTCAGCGATTTAAGTAGGCTTCTGAGGCTGATGAATAATTATCCCACAATTGTCCATTCATGCTATCATTGATGAATGTCAGTATGACCATATGTACTCGAATTCTTTAACGATTAGTGTAAAAAAGTTTTATAATAAATAATTCGGTTTAAACTGACAATTAACAGTGACAATAGCTGAGATATATCAACTCCAATGAAACTATGGAAGTTTTCAAGCCACTTCACGGCCATTGATCCTTCTATTCATGTAGCAGGTTCCCTGGCTATCATATTATTCATTCATATTTAACAAACATCATTATAAACTAATAATATATGCACATAGTGATAAACAACATACACCCCCAATCGAATCAAATCAGATGCATGCTAATCCTAAACAGAACCTACAATATCCTACTAAACACATCAATTTGTTATACTGATTATGTTACATATATACCTGATTCACCCATTAGATAAACCATAAGGAAACACAAAACCCAGAGACACAATAAACCAATCCATTAGATAATCATAAAATAAACATAGCAAACATTTTAACCATAATAACCTTACCAGTGAACAATTAATTGTTTCAACAACTAACATGCAGATATACATTAAACACAGCTTTTCTCATCTTTCACTGTTTTTCTCTCTATTTCATTCTGTTTCTCTCCATTTCAAACATCATCGTTATCCATGGCCGGACGCAAGCTCAATGCTAAGAACCCCATCTCTCTTTCTCCATTTCATCCAGCAGAGGCTCTTAGTCTATAATAGCATGCATGCATGTTTTATTTGATAAAGGATTATTCTCTAACAAGTGAAATATCAGTATGAATTCTTCATTTGATACTTTGATTTATCAATGTTTTGGGTGGACAATGATCTATCTTCTCTATAATAGGCGGTGAATTTGTTGACTACTATATCGATATTGCTTGGTTGGTATTGATTAAGCTTAAGTATTGCTTGATGGACTATATATCAATGCTTTGTTCACAGTTGATTTTCAAGTCATAGAATTCTAGGTTTATAGCATTTGCAAATAATTTGAAGTATCTATGTGATGGTAATTAATATTGCGTTTTTAAGGCTACTAGGTTCATTGCCAACTTATATAAGAAACAAAATGTGTATCTTCATACTAAACTGAGTCTTAAGTTTGGTCTTTCCCTCTCTCAAGTTTAAGTCTCTTGCTATGTATTTTACGTATATCGGATTCATGATTTAGGATATGATATAATTTGATTAAAGGTATGTTGTCAAGATCAATGAATGGAGGTTCTGTTACAATGAGTTGATGTCAAGTGAAAAAAAATAAGATTTCTCATGATTTGTGTACTTGGTTTCAATTAGATCAGTTGACAGTGATTGGGTAGGTACAAATTGGTGGAAATTTTATAGTAGCAGATCTCTTATCTACACTAATTGAAGCTGTGAAAATATGGATGTTGATTATGATTGTGACTATTGTATTTGCTATTATAACTGTTGTGTGAGTCAATTTTTTGGAGTTATGGATGAATTGAGTATATTGTTGTGGTTAACAGAATTGATTATATATGGCTTTTAAGTGATCAGCTAGACATTGATCTTTAAATTATTTGTTGCTTCTTTTTATCAGCTTTAGTAATTTCAGTACTAAATCAAGAGTTATGCATGGGTGATTGAAACTATAATGTAATTTTTGTGATAAATTTCTCCTACAGTCTGGGTTTTTAGATGCTTTTTACTTATGGTGATTTGATATCCAAGAGAAACAAGGTAGCTGCAAAATTTCATTCTAAATTCATATAATTTTAATAACTCCTACCATAAAAAAAACTACTAGAACATATTTCCTGTCTCTATTATCTATGTCTTGCTCTTTAATTTCTTCTACTCACTACTAGAAAAAACACTATAGCCGACGAAAGGTAAAAAACAGAGCGACGGTTAAAAAATAATTCATCAGCTTTAGTCCCAAAAAATCGTCGGCTTTAGTGAAACTATAGTCGACGATATTTTAAGTCGTCGGCTATAGTTCTTTATGTTTACAGTTCTGGGCAGCAGCTCATTCATTAAAAAAAAATCAATGAGAAAAACACAAATCGCTCTCAAATCGTTAGGTGTTGTCGGAAGTTGTCCAAAATGAGTTCGTGAAGCTATATCCCACTACATATATATAGGTATGTATATATATGTGTGTTGATTGTTGATTTTGAGTTGATTGTTGATTTTGAGTGGAGTTGAGTTGATTTTGAGTTGAATTCGATGAACATATATATAATTATATGTTAATTGTTGATATATAGTATGCATATATATGTGTGTGTTAATTTGTAATAATGGAGTAGAAGAATTAATGTAATTTGTAGTTTAAAGATATATATAGATAGATAGATAGATATAATGATAAATTTTAAATAAGTGCATGTATATATACAGTTGAAATTTTTAGGATGGATAAAAGTTGGATTTACCTTCCAAAATGGGATCAAAGATATGACGCTGGAATGTGGAGTTTTGTGGAATATGTGAATGCTAATACTAACGGGAATACAATTTATTATTGCCCATATACAAAATGTCAGTGTCGTAGTGATTTGTATCATTTTTTCATTAATATAGTATGGGAGCACCTGAAGAAGAATGAGTTTTGGGATAAGTACACATGTTGGATTTATCATGGTGAAACATCATCAGCGGGTCAGCATAATCATAGGCAAATTTCTGAGAGAGCCAGTACATCCAATGATCCAACAACGAGGTTGATCAACGATGTGTTTCTGAAAGGGCCCGACCCCGATTTAGTTGCCTAAACCAGAATTAAGCCATAATGACTCTGCTAACCTTAGTTACTACTCACTAATTGTCAGCCAAGGCGGGGAAATAAAATTCAACAATGACGAAATAACCAAGACTCAAGCTTTACTACATCCAATCCAATCAGTCTGTTACACGAGTTTGCCTCATTTATTCAACAGAAACAAGGAAAAACTCAAGATAGTGATGCTACTGCCATGTTAGGCCAATTTTCCGGATTTCTTGCTGAGTCAAATCTAGCTGAAACTGCAGACATTCCAGGTATCATCCAGACTATTTCAACGGCTTTAAATCTCGCAAAACACAAAATTTATGGATTATAGATTCAGGAGCCTCAGACCATATGTCTAATGATAATTCCTCTCTACTTAATTATCATTCCTTTCCTAAACCTTCACGTGTTTCTGTGGCTAATGGTCATACAGTTCCAATTCTTGGGAAAGGAACATTAAAACTGTTCTCTACTCATATACATTCTAGTGTCATGTTTGTCCCTACCTTTCCCTTTAAACTCATGTCTATTGGTAAATTAACTCATCAACTCGATTGTCTTGTTACCTTTTCAACTCGTACTGTTATTTTACAGGACCAAGTTTCAAAGAACACGATTGGTAAAGGTTTCTTCCTCAACAATCTCTACTACATTTCAGTCCCTTCAAGCTTTCTAACGAGTCTCCTTGCTGAAACAAAGTCCCATGTCCTTCATCAAACGATGTGGCACAAACGTTTAGCTCATCCATCCTCACATGTATTGTCTTTTTTGTTTCCTTAAAAATATAACAGTAATATTGAATGTGAAACCTGGCACAAACACAAATATACTCGGCTTCCTTTTTCTAAATCCATATCTAGAGCCTCTCATCAGTTTGAATTAATCCATTCAGACGTATGAGGGCCTGCTAGAGTTGTATCTGAGGATGGTTATAAATACTACGTCACCTTTATTGATGATTTTTCTAGAACCATGTTTGTTTCTCTACTGAAATCAAAGAAGGAAGTAAGCCAAAGCTTTTAAATCTTTCATCACCTGGTGAGAAATCATTTTGCCCTAACATTAGTACATTGAGATCTGACAATGGCACTGAGTTTACTTCTAAGATCATGCAAGATTACCTCAGTGAGCATGGTATTCTTCATCAAACAAGCTGTGTAGGTACACCACGGCAAAATGGTGTTTCTGAAAGCAAGAATCGTGATCTTCTTGAATAGACGAGATCCATTATGCTGCAATCACATATACCAAAATGATTTTGGTCCTATGTTGTTCAATGTGCTGCCTACATTATCAATAGACTCTCTAGCAGTGTACTAAACTTTAAATCACCACTTCACATCCTGAAGCTGCAAAATGCGTGTCTTTAGAATTCTCTTCCTCACAAAAGGGATACAAGTGTTATGATACAGTCAGTAAGAAATTATTTTTAACCATGGATGTGAGATTTGACGAAGAGAAATCTGGTTTCCAAGTTTCAAACAGTGACCTTCAGGGGGAGCTTTACAATGCATTATTCGATGTTCCTTTTATGGTTCCCACTGATTCCTCTCTTCCTAATAATCATCTTATATCTCCTCGAGAAGAACTTACTCAGGACATCGAGGATCCTGCAGCTATCACAAAAGAAGTCAGACCAGAAGTAGTTAACTCAGAGGCTGGTCACCTAGTGACTTCCCTCCCTTCTCAGAGATATCCTAGTCGCACTCGGAAAGCCAATGTAAGGTTGGAAGGCTATGAGTCCTACGCTCCCAAGCACCCCCTTGGCAAAATATGCACTCTAAACAAAGTCTCAGAGTCTCACAGTGCATTTCTCAACCATTTGTGTGCTACTTCAGATCCTACAACTTTTGCAGAAGCCTCCAAATCTCCTATTTGGAGAAAAGCCATGGCAGATGAGTTACAGGCACTTCATGATAATTACACTTGGAGTATTGTTCCCTTACCACCAGGTCACAAAGCAGTCGGAGCAAAATGGATTTACAAAACAAAATTTCATTCTGATGGCACCATTGAAAGACACAAGGCTAGATTAGTTGCACAAAGGTTCACTCAAACCTTTGGGGTAGACTACAAAGAAACATTTGCTCCAGTTGCCAAAATGAATATTGTTTGGGTTCTATTGTCAGTTGCAATTAATCATGGATGGAAGTTGTTTCAAATGGATATCAAGAATGTCTTTCTCCATGGAGACTTGGAAGAGGAAGTTTACATGAGTTTACCCCCTGATCATGAGCAAGAGAATGCACCTGGGATGGCTTGCAAGTTACGCAAAGCCATTTATGGCTTAAAACAATCCCCAAGGGCCTAGTATTCTAAACTAAGCTCTGTTCTTCTTTCCTCAGGATTCAAAAGGAGTCATGGTGATTCCTCCATATTTGTTCGAACTAGAAATGTAGGCAAACTGGTGGTGTTAGTTTATGTTGATGATCTTATTATCACTGGTGATAGTAACACTGAGATTCAAGCCTTAAAAGCTTCTCTTCAGTTCACCTTTGCTATTAATGACCTAGGACAATTACAATACTTCCTTGGCATTGAAATAGATCACTCTCCAGGTTGCTTATTTTTGAATCAACGTAAGTACGTTTGTGATCTCCTCGCAACTGCAGGCATGCAAGACACCAAGACTGCTCGGTCACCTCTCCCCAGCAATCTTATTTTGAACACTAGCAATGATATTCTCACTGATATCTCTTCCTATCAACAACTTGTTGGGAAGTTGATTGATCTCATTATTACTCGTCCTGACATTACATATGCTGTTAGCATGGTTAGCCAGTTTATACATGCCCCTCACGTACTCCTATCACCTTCAACTGGTTAAACATATTCTTTGATACCTGAAGGGCACCATCACCAGAGGTATTCTCATAAAGAAGCATGGTCATTTCACCCTTGAAGGATACACTGATTCTGATTGGGCTGGCAATGTCATTGATAGAAAATCCACTACTGGTTTCTGCATGTTTGTTGGGGGTAACCTTGTCACTTGGAAGAGTAAGAAACAATCTGTGGTTGCTCGATCCAGTGCAGAGGCTGAGTACAGGGCCATGGCCTCTACTGCTTGTGAATTAATTTGGTTAAAGTTATTACTCAGTGATCTAGGCATTGTGTCTTCTACTCCAATACGTCCTCATTGTGATAATCAAGCAGCCATGCACATAGCTGCAAGTCCAGTATTTCATGAGAGAACCAAGCATATTGAAGTGGATTGCCACTTCATTCGTAATCAAGTCCAGTCCCAAGTTTTATCTACAACTTACATTAAATCCAGTGAACAGCTGGCTGATATTTTCACCAAAATCTTGCCTATTGCTCAATTTGATCGTCTTCTGTTCAAGCTTGGCTCTCGAGATGCTCTTGATCCCGCTTGAGGGGGAGTACTAGATACAAATCCTGCTGCTGCTCTTCTTTTCTGTTTCTCCCTAGGAAATCAGCTTACTTGCTGCTCACGATTGTAAATATACTTTTCTGATTTCTTTCATTTGTTCTGTATATATAGCTGCTTCTTGTTGATGTAAAGGACACATTGTAATTGATACACATTGATCAATATAAGGTTTCAAGATCAATCTGCTACCCTATTATATTATTCAACAAATTCCATTCTTGCAAAACCTATCTTTCTCTCTCTTTCTGCTCTCTCAACTCGGAATAAGCAGGTGGAGTTGTGTTAAGAGAAGTCAAGGCAGCAGCCCCTTGCAGCTCACACTGTTATCCAATCAAAGAGCTGAATAGTGATAAGCGTGGCACATAGGGTCTGTAACTATACTGATATTATCCAAACTTAACCATCTTTAAGGTGTTAGGTTTTATCCACAAAAGACCTCGGTATAATTAGGAATATAATAGTCCAACCACATTTAAGTTATATTTAATATTTTCATATTTTGATGTGAGATCTCTAATCCAACACGCCCCCTCACGTGCAACCGAAGTACGAGATAAGCAAGTGAAACCAAGTCCAAAATTCACATCGAAATCTTAATAATACATTCCGCTGGAGCCAATGCAACAGTTTTTTGAAGGCCAAATTAAGTTAACGGGAGCCAACGCAATAGTTTTTTGACTGCCCAATTCAATTCGAGCTCACTTGACTCGGGGCGTGATTGGATAAGACCCGCTCTTATACCAAGTTGAACAGCGACAAGCGTGGCACATAGGGTCCGTAATTGTACCGATATTATCCCAACTTAACTACCTTTAAGGTGTTGGGTTTGATCCACAAAATGTCTCGATACAACTAGGAATAGTCCAACTACATTTAAGTTATATTTAATATTGTCATAATTCGATGTGAGATCTCTAATCCAACACAAAGAAAAGAAAGTCTCACTCTTACTCTCATCGCACACTGCAGGCCCCTCACCAATTCCTCTGATCCCATCATACGGTTCGTTTGGGTTGCATGCTCCGGCTTCAGTTTTAGTCTCTCTTTGTTTTTAGATCACTGTTTTGGGTCTTTGAATATGAGCACGGACCATAAATTATAATTCATTTGGTCATCTATCTATAATAGATACGATTTTGGTTCTTTGAATATTATTTTGTCTATCATAGAGGAATAGCACGCTCATTTGTTTGATGTAAATGACAAACAATTTGTGGTTTGATGGAGCTTTAGCAGTATTGATGTGTGATTCCAATTTTGATAGAGACTTGCTTTGACATTGCACTTTAATTAATTCCTATGAGAGCTACTTCAAAGAGTATTCAGCGATATATTCCAAGAGTAGCTCAATGAATTTGTGGGGTATATCTTGATCTAAGTATAAACTAAAAGACTGATACATTCATTTGGGTTTCCTATCGGGTCTTTGATTCATGGCTTTTGTGTATGTAAGAGTCCTAGATTAATCACTAGAGAGCAATACCTATTGTATTCGTTTTCACAATGTAGTTACTCTCTTTTCACTTTAACAAATACATTCTGCAACATCGAGCAATCCAATGCAAAGTTTGGGTTTCTCTGTTGAAGTATGTGTCCAAGATTTACTATAGGATCTATAGTTTTTTTTTTACTGTATGCTTAAGAGCTAGACCCTATAGATTGAATATGAATATATTATTTTGTGTAGAGATTTTCAATTTTGGAGTTTTGATTGTGTTTTGGTTATGCCACTATGTAGTGGCAGATCTACGTATGGACGAGTGCCCAACTTGAAAATTTGAATATTCCCTTTTGATTAGAGAGCTCAGAATTTATTTGTTCGGAAAGAATGGTAGATTTTGGCAAAACTAAAAGAAGAAGACGATAGAACTGTTGTTTTTTTTACGGTAACGATCATTCTCATTGATAAAGATTAAGGATTCCAATCTGCTAGAAGCACATCGTGCAAGCAATTTGGTGGATTAACCATCATGGATCTACGAGTCATACCTCGTATTGCCCATTTAGCTAGAGTATGAGCAGTTATGTTACCTTTCCTACTAGATGCTTAAACCTAGCATTAGGAATGTCCTCTAATGCTTCTTCCACATCAAACAAAGAGTACTTGTGATTAACTGGCGCTGACTCAATGTTTGACATGGCTTTCACCACTATAAGGGAGTCGGATTGCAGAACTGCAGGGGGCAACCCGAACTTCTTCACCATATTCACTGCTTCCCACGCTGCCTCTATTTCTCCCGAGAGAGCTGAAAACCATCCCTCCACTTTGCATGCTAAGCCTCGCACAAACTGTCATGTCCAATCTCTTACCATAACACCAATATTTCCCATATAGGTGGTTGTATCATAGGCTCCATCCATACACACGGAATAGGAACCCATAAGAGGTAGCCTCCATTTTTGAGGCACTCTAGGCGGGCGATCTGGAGAATTGTTTATCATGGTAAAATGATCATGCCAAGCTCCTGCCTGCACCCTAATAGACTGAGTATCAAACTCAATTTTATTCCACACTTTATCATTCTGGCCCTTCCAAATATACCACAGAACAGTAACTATGCGAGCAAACTGATCAGATGGAAGGCCAATAGTACATACCTCAAACTAATGTTTGAATGTAGCACAAGAGTTACCAAAACCGGAAACCACGCCATCAATGATAGGTCTCACTTTCGGGCAATCACGAAACAAGTGAATCTCGGTCTTGGGTTCCACATCACACAACACGACCAATCATAAAGCAGGACCTTCAGGCCTTAACCGGGAAGCTAATGTCACTTTCATGATTTATCTCCTGCTACACCGACAAATGCAATCCATTCTTTAAAGCAATAAGGATCACAAAGAAGAGAATGGTGGAGTGGACCGACGAGTGCGAATCAGCCTTAATAGGGATCAAGCAGTATCTCGCCCATATTCCATTCTTGTTAGCCCCAATACCAGGTGAGATCTTATATATTTACTTAGGCATTTCAATAACCGCCGTTAGCTCTGCCCTCGTCAGACGAAAAGTAGACACAGAATTACCAGTATTTTTTGTAGACAAGGGCCTAGACAAAACGGAAGCAAGATACCCAGCACTAAAACAGCTAGCCTTAGCATTAATCGTGTCGGCAAGGTGACTCAGACCGTACTTCCAGTCTCACACTATCCATGTCCTCACAGACCAGCCACTACGACAAGTGCTGGAGAGCCCGAACCACCCGGGAAGGCTAACCAAATGGGCAATAGAACTCAGCGAGTTCGATATCAAGTACCAACCAAGAACGACAATGAAAAGCCAAGCAGTGGCGGACTTCATAGCGGAACTTACACCAACAACGGACGACCAACCAGGTTTTCCAGTAACAACACCGCCCACTAGGTCATCCGAGTAGAACCTATACGTCAATGGATCACGGATGTCTGACACAGTAAGGGCAGGAGCAATCCTGACCGGGCCAGGAAAAGTCTACGCCGAGTACGCCATCCGGTTTCTGGCGAGATACCCAGCTTGTGTGACACGATGTTGGTTGATATGCCTGACATATCGGAGTAAGACCATGCGAATACGTTGCCACATTCCCTGAGGATATTGGAGAGGGCGGTTTCTATCATTGGATCCAGGTTGGCCCCAATTCTGATCGTTCGATAGGGGTGCTCATCCGATACTGAGATAAGCTTGGTGGATTCTTCGCTGACGAGTCTGGCCGTGAGGGGTCCATCCCTTGGGTCATCTGGCGTTTCCGTTGTCGGGCTGGTGGTGAATAGGCATACCTCCCTTGCTGGGTAGTTGGCATCGCTTGACGATCCGGGTAATGCGGGCGTTGTTCCTCGCAACGTGTATAAGCCACTCGTGGTGGGGAACTTCATAAATAGCATTCGCTATGATACTATGGTGCTGACTCTACTTAGTGTGTTGCATTCGATGATGACGTTATAGTATGATGGGGCATCCACAATCAGGAACTCGATGTGGGTTTTCTCATTACAGCTCTCCTGGCCCAAGGAGACTCGTAGGTAATCACTGCCTAGTGGTTGTATTTGATCACCCGAGAAGCTGAGTGGCGGGAAGTGGTTCTGTTTGAGCTTGGAGGGGAGCCACTCAAGCTTCTCGTATGCGTGTAAGAATATGACGTTGACGGAGGATCCGGTATCTACCAGACATCTTCTGACGCTGCAAAGATTGATTACGACGTCGATTAAGAATGAGTAATCCTCCAATACTGGTGGGCGATCCTGTTCTTCCGATTCGTAGAACGTAATGGAGCCCCAGCCTGTCCTGGCTATTTTTGCCGGTCCCTGTCACATGTTGCATACCGCTCACTCACTTTTTCATTCTGCCTTGGACCTTCCGCCAGTGATCGCGTTGATCCTTATGATGCTAGCAACTCCCTGTGATGGCAGTGTTTCACCTCCTGATTTGAACTTCGTCAGGTTTGCCTTTCTGGATTTGTGCTTCCACTGCTTCTTTCATGTTATAACATTTTTCGTTATCGTGCGACTCATTTTGGTGGAAGTTGCACCACTTCCTGGTCTTCCTGTAGATCGTAGCCCTATATATTTTCTTTGGTAGCGGGAATATATCTGGATGAGCTGCTAAGGTGTCGGCATATTTTGCATTGAGCACGCTGAAAACCTACTGCTTCATCCTGGGTCGGGTCACGATGTCGTTGCAAGACTGATCGCTTTTGTCCTTCTGATACCTCTTTTCGTTATTGTTGTGGTTGCCCTTATCCTGGTAGTGCCTTTGGAATCCCCATATTCCTTGATTATCCTTTTTCCAGTCCCCGCGGTTGTGGTCATGTGAGCCCGATCGGTAAAGTGATCACGCTCAAGCTGGTTCTGGTGCGGGGAGTGCGCTCTGCACACTAGGAATCGTGGTATTAGAAAAAGTTTTTACCTGTTGTGTCGGTGTGGGGTTGGAGCCAAATGTTTGTAGCACTAGTTGGGCGTGTGACGTTACGCGATCCAGTAGGTCGTCGTAGGTGATTGTCGAGTTCTCGTTGAGTTTCCATGTTAGTAGCCCTGGTTGCAAAGCGTTCCAGAGTACGCAAAAAGCTGAGTCGCCTGTAATGTCGCGACAACTTGCAATGGTGGTGTTCCATCGTGAGACGAAGGTAGACAATCCTTCGGCTGGTTCCTGTCGCACGAGCTGCAGTTGGTTATAGGTGAGAGAACAGTTAGCCGATGTAATGTACCTCTTTAAAAACGCTCAAATGAGTTTTTGAAAGGAGTTAATGGATCTTGGTGGTAGGCTGAAGAACCAACTTAGTGCTTCGTTGTTGTGGCTTTCCATAAACAGGTAGTAATTCGTCGCGTCGTCATATCCTCTGCCGGTAGTCGCCGAGACAAAGATATCGATATGAAGGGACGGGTCCGTCTTTCCTCTGTACCGCTTTATTTTTACTTTGGCCAGCGGGTGCCAACCTTGGAGCATAATACCGGCCGAGAAGGGCTCAACACGGACCGTTGGCAGCATTCGATCTAGGTAGCTTATCTTTGGCTATGCTAACTGTCGCACTATGGCTTCCAATTCGGCGATCCTTGCCGCTACCCCCGCACTCCCCTGATGCACTATTGGCGCAATCCCATCGGGGGTGGCGAAGGTAACGGTTTTATCCAAGTAGGCGGGTGAGACACATGGGCGGCGTTGTTTAATTCTGGCTCAAGCTTTTGCCGTAGCCTTTCCAACATCGGTGGCAGTCCCGCAGTCTGCAAGTGTGAGGGGCGTATTGATGATTGGATGAGTACCTCTTACTGGCAAACCACTTCGTGATGTCTCACGCTCAGGGACTCTGCCGTGGATTCTGAATTAAATCGTCCTTGCACGACGGCTCTCAGTCTCAATTCGGACTGCATATACAGCTGATGTTCGAATTCTCGGGATTTTTCGAGCTCCAGGCATTTCTGTATCGCTAGCTCGTATGGAACGCTGAAATGCCTCTTAGCATCGGTGGATGCCTGCTGATCCCGAGTAACATGCTGCTTTCCCGGTCATTGTACGAAGGCGGACTCATCAGTGTTTTTGTTTGTGGTGGACGTCTGGTGGAGAAGTTCCTACCGAGTGTTTGGTGTCATGCCGAGTGTTAGGAAGGTATCCATGCTCGTCGCTCACCGGATGCTGCATGGTTAGGAAAACAATTTCCAGTGTGGGTTCCTATAGACGACGCCAATGTTGATATTAAAAATCACAAGGTAATTAATATCGAATAGATGTTTAATACTCAATATGCATGTCATTGTAGCTCGGTTACGGATGGTATCACTATTGCTCAAGTGTAGTTGATATCGTTGTCGCTCAATTATGGATGATATCGTTGTCGCTCAAGTGCAGTTGATATCGCTGTCACTCTCATATAATCGCTCTCACTGCTAAGAGTAACAATCGTTAAGGAGAGACCGAGTTTGCCGGCCTTCAACCCTCCGATGCCTAAGTCAGTAATGAGATAGTAATTTAATAGAGTAACTACGTAGGAGAATAACGGGAACGTACCATTAATGTCGAACCATCAGGCTTATGAAGGTGGTTGGAACCAGAGCTTTTATTAGTTCTTTGATGTGGGATCAGTGTGCTTACTCTTTTGTTGAGGCGCTCCCTGGCGGGTTTCTTGACAAACGCGTGAGCGGTAACCATGCCGAAATAGAACTCGGGTTTGTCATCAAAGTTGTAGCTCTCTTGCCGGTGAGTGCTGTTATGTGAGCGGTGAGATATGATTAACAAGTAATCAGGGGATTTAAGTACGCGGTATGGATAATTTAGCCAGGTATGTGTACATAAAAAGTACAAAAAATAGTTATGTGTATCTAGTAAACGGGTATGTGCTAATAAAATTTCCCTTGAATCAATCCTCCATGAGTAACTATAGATAAATAATAGATCATTCAAGTAAACGGGTTACACGGATCATTTTCGTGTTATCGGGTCAACCTGAGACTGACCCATTTATATGGCGGGTCGTGAGCAGGTTGATGCACTTATGACCCATTTATAATCGTGTGGGTTTGACCCGCTTCAAATAGTGCAGGTTTCGAGTCGTGTCATCGGGTTGTATCAAAATTGACAGACCTAACCCACACCCGTACATGTGGAGATTTTTCTAGGGTGTGACTATTTCCACCCTACGATATGCTATATTCGCTCAACAATTTTGTTAGTTATTAAAATACCATAATAGGCTTATCCAATAATAACTATTATTTTCATTCGTAGTTATCCTTAAACCCTAATTTTTTTAATCAAGTGCATTTTTAATCTTAGAAATACCTTAATATATTGTTTTAACATGTTTGGAGACACAAGATATGATTTAGAGCATGAAAATGAATAAATTATTATTGTTTCCCATCGCAATATTGCATTTTGCAATTTATAGTTTCGTTCGGTAAATCTCTACCGACATTTGTGATTGTATTCAGTAAATGTATACTGAAGAAAAAATCCAAATTTCAGTAGGCTTCTACTGAAATTTGTGAAAATGGTTCAGTAAACCTTTACCGAACGAAATTATAACATGTTTTAGTAAGTGCCTACCAAATTACACTTCAAATATCAATGAATTTCTACTTAAACGTGTAAAAACCATTTAATAAATCTTTACCGACAATAATATAAATACATATTCTTAAAAGGATAATTTTGTACTAAGGTGAACTAAGAAAATAATATATATTTTGAAATTATATTGAGTGAAGATAAAATATAGGGTGAAAGTGACAATTTGGTTGAGTCTCTTTTGGCTGCATTTGTAACCAAAAAAAAACATATAAGGTGAACATAATAAATTATAGGGGGAAATAGTCGCACCCTTTTTCTAGTATACTGTAAGTCGTCGTCTCTCCTCGGCCCTCAAAGCCCTCATCTTGATTTCGGAAAAAAAGAAAGAATCGATCGATCATGATCTTGGTTGGTGGCGTTTCTATTGATGAAGAAAATCTCCAAGCTTTACTGGATCACCCGGTATTAATTTCTGCATCAAACGCTTTGAAAACTATCCCAGAGAAAAAGATATCGCTGCTGCCTCAACAACCCAGATTGGTCTATCTCTTCCAAAGAGAATACGCAACTGTTCATCCTGCACATGTCGATGTATGTCTATTACTTCTAGTACACCACATGTTGTTTTGTTTTCAAGAACTCTACTCACATCAAACTTGGTCTTTTGCTTGAATAATTGTTAGTTTGTTGGTACTGATGAAGCAACAACCTGTATTGCTCTTGCTTTTCGTAACCCGGAAAATGGAATGTAAGTATTATCATCTTTCTTATTGGTTTCAAATTTTTGGTTTCTTGATTTTTTTAATTTTCAACGCAGGACCTCACTGGCCCATTTGGATTCTCCAGAAGTTGTGGATAAGGGTCTCTCCCAAATGCTGACACTACTCCTTGAACACAACAAGGATGTAAATTTAGATGTATTTTCTTTGACTCTCTTTGCTTATTCTTCTCTTTGATACAATGCTACTATTTCGTATCATGGATTTTTAACATTTTTTTTTCCGCTTATCTGTATGAAAATGCAGGTGCATCTAGTCGGCGGATATGAAGATGTTTCACCTAATGTTTGGTCTAAATTCCTCTACTTTGTTATTTTCCCGTCAAATTTATTCGGACATAATAGTTGAAGCTGAAATGTGATCAACTTTACTTGCAGCATGGAAACTGTGATTCGAGGTCAGAAAATCACACAAAGTTGGATGGTCATTCATTTCCTTTAGGTGCCAAAATTGTTAAGGCCTTGTGCAAGAGACGGGAGAGATTTTACATTCGAACTCTCTGCATTCTTGGGCATAATACTAGAAGGGATTCTGAGGAGAATGCGTACCCAATTTTCAATGGTTTCATGGTTAGCTTTCACTGCCTGAGTTGGTATTGATTGTTGTAGCTCACACTGAGTTGAGTTAGTTTAAAAATCATCTATGTCTATGAAGCAGAACGATCCGTTTTTTAAATACCAAATTGTTGATAAATGCAGACATCCTTGATATATATTGGTGTGGGTTGAATTAATTTGGAATTCCCCATATGTATCTTTATCATATTTCTACTACTTTTCAGGTAAGCACTTCTGCTGGAACAATTATTCCGGCCAGATTTGACAACACCTCAAGATGCCCTGATGAAATCGTCAGGAGAATACGAGTTTCTACTGCTTATGAGGACTCAAGATGGGAAGGAAGGTTGCTGGAAACATACGATACTCAAACTGATCTATTCAAAATAGCCCCATGTTGCTGGTAAGAGTTCTTACTTGATCAGTTATGTCTACAGCGACAATCTCTTTACAATGTACAACCGCTCTAGAAAGGTATTGGACCTTTCTGAGTCTCAGTTAGGCTATCATCTTAATATATACTTATATATTATTAGTCCCATTTTGGAGTAATGCTCTGCTTTCTATTGGAATAGTGAAGATGTGCGTTCGACCAATTAGAAATAATTTGATCACTGGAAGTCTGGAACCTCTCAATTGCCCTAAAAAGAAATTGTTTGATCATTGGCTTAATTCGTAGTTCAAACTTTAAACATAAATATAGTTTGTCTGATTAAGATGGAACATGAATGTGGTAATCGAATGCCTAAATTTTTAATTTTCATTTGAATGTCTTTAATGATCCTTGAAAGTTAAATATGTGCAGTTTGGATATTACTACAGGTTGGGATACAGATCTGTAGTTTCTATCAAGTCAGCAATCTTTACTAGTATCCTTGACATATTACACCGATAAAGTGATAATTTGGCTGATGTATTGTAGGACTCTACGTCAATTGTATATTGCTTTGTCACTACAACATTATTCGGATTCTGAAATCCTCCTTATGTGTTCAACTTCACCATCAACTGAGGCTCCAGATTTTGTGGAAAATCTCAGAAGGTATGTAATTACAAGACATGCATAGAGTTGTGCCTGAGGACAACAAATGAAAATTGAAAGTTGCTCTTTTACTGAACAATATTAGCAAACAAAAGTAATAGACGATGAATCTGCAGCTATTATCCCACTATGATCATTTCCGGAAGAAAAATTAAATTTCCATTATGCTGCATTACAGTGTTTTTTTTAAGAAATTCTCAGGTTTTGGTCATTATGTTTCTGCTTTTGATGATATGGCATGATAGCCAAAAAATCCCTTATAAGCACACTCAATCAACAAACAACACTAGCTCATAGATATTGCTTCAAATATACAAGAGAATTTTGTTTGAGCTGACAAGATGAAATTTTGGCCCTGGGAATGAAGGGATGCCGCAATTGACAAATACAAGCCATTATAAACTGATTTTTTTCTGTTCTGTTCTTTTTTTCTCTTCAGGCTGTGGGACTACTTGATTGAGTACCCAGATTGGAGAGGAACCTTTCCCATGAAGCAGCCACGCATATTTGAGAGGACTGTTGATGGAGGCTGGAAACAACAAAAGGCGCTATTATAACAGTAAACGATTCTCGCTTATATGGTGCACAACATTTCATCTGCTTAGAGAAGTTTAATTTCTCATCTCTGGGTCAATATAGAGTTATTGACACTGGCACAGATTTGATGTACTCATTAGACGTATGCAACAACTTTTGTAGTTATGATTTGTTGATCCAAAAAAGGAGTGGCACTGCCATTGATGCTTATACTGAAGTTTTAGATGCGACGACGTCCGCATATATATCAATATATGCGGATTTAGGGATTTGGTTAACTTTTAGGTCATATATTCACATCTCCACCTTTTAGATTTTAGTTCTTAGTATGCAAAGTTTCATCTAATTTTGTGATTGTTAACTTGCCTAATTATATAAAATTAACGGATGGATAAAAATTAGTAAAATCGAAACCGTTCGTATAAGTGGTAAATTACAATTTTAAGAACTCAAATGATCATTAAATTGAATGAAATTCTACAGAGTTGATATATACATATATATCTCTAAACTGAACGGTAGATGTGTGATTATGTGACAAAAAAATGGTCAAATCCACATATTTCAATATACGAGGAGGTTCGCATCCAAGAAGGCCTAGAAATAAGTCTATGTTTTTTAGTGGTCAATAAATTTTGTGATTAGTTGCAGTCAACTACCATTAGATCTGCATTCAATTATTATCCGAATGCAAATTTATGATAAAAAATGCAAGAATTAAAATAATAATAAAAAAAAACCGAGTCCACAGTTGATAGGAGCTGTCAGCCGGCCGTATGCAAAGGAACTCGGATCCTGTGCGGGCTGCAGGAGGGACAAAAAACAACACCTAAATATAATCCATACCGTCCATCCGTTCCATCTATTCATCGATCGTGTGAGAAAGAATCTCATTCATTCCAATGGTCCTGGATTTAAGCCCAGTAGGCAGCGGCCCATTATTTCTCTTTTGCCGCTCTCTCTCTCTCTCTCTCTCTCTCTCTCTCTCTCTCTCTCTCCATTTTCTCCTACGTTGATTATTAAAACAAACAAAAAAAACAAATCGGAGTCCTGAAAATCTGAAATAAACATCAACCTGAGAAAAAGAGAGCGAGTCTGGATTGTAGATCTAAGATCCTCTCAATCTTCACCAATCTCCAATTTGTAAGGTACAATCTACGCATTCATCTACAGATCTGCTTCTTTGTATATTATTACAGATCCCCCTTCCTAATTATCTTTGTTAAGATATATACTTTCAGGGGTTTAATCATGCTTATTTATTCGAAATTGTGATAATTGAATCATCCAGTTGAATAGTTTTCAAATTTTTATGTTGGACAAGATCTTCATTTTGAAAGTAAAAAGCTAGTTGATTGTGAATTGGTTTCATTTAATATTATTATTATTATTATTATTTTGTTGATAAAGATATGAAATTGTATTAGGCGGAAATGAAATAATTACATTGATGATTACGAGTGCTGTGGTTGTTAACTGTTGTAACTGAAATTGGGCCTCATGATGTAATGAATATTGGATTGCAGTGTGATCTAGTAATGTGGAGGTTTAAGCCTTTTATGCACAAGGAGCCTGCTGGGCTGGAAGGCCGGTCCATTGAAGTTGGAAACCTCAAGATTCAAGTGAGGAATGTGATTGCCGAGGGAGGATTCTCTTGCGTTTACTTAGCTCGGGACCTTGTCCATACATCCAAGCAGTATGCTTTAAAGCACATCATATGTAACGATGACGAGTTGCTTGACTTGGTCATGAAGGAAATCTCTGTTATAAAGTTACTCAGAGGGCATCCAAATGTGGTCACTCTTTATGCCCACACGATTATGGATATGGGCCGCACGAAGGAGGCACTCCTTGTTATGGAATATTGTGATAAGTCTCTCGTTAATGTGCTCGATAGCAGGGGAGCTGGCTTTTTTGATGAGAAGCAGGTCCTTGCAATCTTCAGAGATGTCTGTACTGCCGTTTTTGCCATGCACACGCAGTCCCCACCCATTGCTCATAGGTTGTCACTTGTTTTCAACTCACGGGGTCTTTTACCATTGCCCTTCATTGCAGTCTACTCTTAATCAGAACAAGATGATTAAGAATTTTGTAAATTCTTAAAACTTGATATTCGTGCAGTCTTCAATGATTAATGTTTGATGTTTCTTTGCATTTTCAGAGATTTGAAAGCTGAGAATCTTCTGTTGGGGGCGGATGGATTATGGAAATTGTGCGATTACGGTAGCACTTCTACAAATCACAAGCGTTTTGAGAAGCCTGAAGAAATGGGTATTGAAGAAGACAATATCAGAAAGCACACAACACCTGCCTACAGAGCCCCTGAGGTGGAACATTTAGGTTGTTTCATTAGTTAAACATAAGCAGTGTAGTTTTTGAAGTGTTTAATTCACTTTTTTTCTCTTCTTTTAACTAGATGTGGGACCTATTTCGGAGAGAACTTATAAACGAGAAAGTAGACATATGGGTAAGTCGATTGGTACCCTTCTGTTCTATAGTAACTTAGAAACGGTTGAACATATTCATCCAAATGTTCCCTGGAGCTGACACAACAACATCATTTTGCAGGCCCTTGGCTGCCTTCTCTTTCGCATTTGCTACTTCAAAAGTGCATTTGATGGAGAGTCAAAGCTGCAAATTTTGAACGGAAATTATCGCATTCCGGAGTTACCTAAGTACAGTTCGTCGATAGCAGATCTCATCAGAGATATGCTTCAGGCATCGCCAGATGACAGACCAGACATCACGCAGGCAAGCGCTTTGCTTGATTGGCCATTCATCTCCATGAATTTAGGTTAGTTTTAGATCATTTGAGTCCATGCAACAGTAGGTGTGGAGATTCTAATATTCTTTACTGATTTCTTTTCTTCTCTTCTGTGTTGACAGGTGTGGTTTCGTGTTAATGAGCTGTTACCAGTTGGTTTACAGAAGGCTTTACCTGATAGAGGACCTGAAGTTCACTCTGCAGGCAAAAATGAAGGTGAGCATCGGATCACTTGTTTTCTAAAACTTTTATTTATTTATCTATCTAATTTGTTATTCAAATCTTAGTTAAAACTTCTTCTTTTGGATGAGGTTGTTTATTATTCATCTAATATTTGACATGAGGTGTAAACCTAATTTCCAGGTTATCGTTTTCAAAGAAATCCTGGTTTAGAATATGAGATATCAAAAGTATTAGCTACCATTAGAAAATTATATAAATGTTTTGGATCTTCCAGTTCCTTAATTGACTGCTTTATTCCAAATCTGCAGGTCTTTCGAGGCGTGCAAACAAGTCACCCGAAATGCCTCGTAGAAGCCCACCCCCGCCACCTTCAGTGGGAGATTCAGCTAGAAATCCATCACAACCTTCAAGTATGTCCAAGGAAGGGGGAGGTGGAGGGCAACTTGGAGCATTTTGGTCCACTCAGCATGCTGAGGATTCGCTTGTCTCCAAAGACAAGACCGTACCTAAGTTTGATGAGTCAACTAGCAATTTCACATCGAAACATGATCGGACTTTACCCAAGAACAATACCCCTGCTGCGAGAAGAAACTCGCATGTGAAATCGCACAAGCTTGAAGATGGAAATCCAAAGGACATTGAGATAAGTTTTTTTCAGAAGGATATGGATCGTGGTGCTGAAAGGCCAAAGGCATCCAAGCCTGAGAATGCAACTAGTTTTCAAGATGATACTTTCAACTCTTTTGTTGCTGAATTTGATACTAATAAACTCAGCTTGGGAGCTAGTAGTAATAGCAAATTGGGAAAAGAAGAAGCATTAGAGACTGAGGTAGAGAGATTGAAGGAGCAGCTGAAGCAAGCCAACTTAGAAAAGGCTGAAATAACTTCCAAATTTGAAAAGTTATCTGCCATCTGCCGATCTCAACGGCAAGAGTTGCAGGAGCTTAAGCAGACGCTGGCTGCTAAAACTCCATCACCAAACAAAGATGCTATGAGAAATCAATCGTCACCTGGCAGTCAATTATCTGCGACCCCTCCGGTAATCATTAAGTTTATCCCAAATTGGTCTATTTTTTATGGTTTATCAGTATATTAGGTGTTTACATTATCGAATTGATCATTGTTGCAGCAGAGGGAGAAGATAGAAGGAACCATTTGGGAACTCCATCGGGATAAATCTGACCGAAACACTCCAAGTCCAGAGACAAAGTCATGGCAGCCATTTGCAGAATCACAGCAGCCATCTTCAGTGGACAACACATCCAAATCTGTCAGGACAAAAAACATTCAGCAGAACAAGCAAGCAACAGCGCAAGTAAATTCTGGTTTTGACTCGTGGGGTTTCGGAACAGAGAACTTTTCTGCCGCGCCCGCTGGAAGCACCCAGACGACGTCAAGACCTACCGGTGAAGGAAGCATTTCACAGCGTTTTAGTGACGCAAGGGCAATGGAGAGCAATCCGGCTTCTCAACCTGCTGGATGGGCTGGTTTCTAAATAAGGCCCTTCCGGAATGTGCTTTCTATGAGGAGGTATTTGAACAAACCCTGACATTTTCATCGACTTTGCCGATTTAAATGAGGATGGAAAGTAAGAGATGCATGCTTTGATTTGAGTTTGATTATGCGTTTGAATGGACTTGTTTTATAGATTCCTCTTCTGTGGGATAACTTGTATACTTGTTTCTCGCTGGACTATGTGACAGACTTTAAAAAGTGTAACCCGCTGCATATGTCAATTGTTGGCTAAGAAAATAATCTGTTTTTATAGTCTTCTTTCTGTGTGCACGATTTGTTTCTAATTACTCAACAAAGGTTGAAGGCACAAGCCTACCCTTCTTTTGGTTACAAAGAGGGACCTAAAACACACCCAGATAAGAAACCAAAAACAAGCAGGGTCAAACTAGATTCAGGCAATTCTTTGCAAGAGCATATCAAACTTGCTCAACAGAGACTTGCAGCTCAAGATAATAGCACCCAAAAGATTCCATCAGTATAAGTCATTAAGCACACAAGGGCATTAGACAATAGTCATATCCAAAGCTTTCCTCAAAACCTGAATGAGGCGGCAGAGCTCAACAAGCACACAGCCATTCCTATTATGACATTGAAAACCATGCCCGGCCTTATGCTTACTGTGCTGGGCTTTTTCAGAGCTCAAACTAGACCTGGAAGAGGTTGGGCTCAAAAGTCGCCAGGCCGTCCATAGAGGTTTTGGGTTCCTTGGGCTAGCCAAGTTGATTTACAAAATTCAAAAGACTCCCAAGTTATTTGGGCTAGCCGAGGATGGTTCAACCACTATGTCCCCTTGATGCATTCTTTTATATAAAATAAGGTTAAATTACACATAAGATTAAATATATAAGATTTATACTAAATTAGGTCACATAATATCTTCTTAAATCAGGTCACCTGATGTTCAAGATATTCACATTCATGTCATCGTATATATAATGAAAAAGACTTTGCTCCTCTCATTTTCAGACCAAAACCAAAATCATCACCTCTTATCAAACCCTAGCAGAGCGAAAACTCACCGGGCTCACCGCACTCTGTTTGCCCCGCCGCCTCCTCTCTCATCTCAGTTGCAGCCTCCTCTCCCTCTCTCAAAACCTCACCATCGTCGTGCCTCCTCTAGGCCGTATCTCTCTTTGCCGCACCTCGACGACGCCACAGCCGCAAAGATTTCTCTCTCTCTCTCTCTCTCTCTCTCTCTCTCTCTCTCTCTCTCT
Source organism: Geum urbanum (assembly GCA_946800695.1). Lineage (NCBI taxonomy): Eukaryota > Viridiplantae > Streptophyta > Magnoliopsida > Rosales > Rosaceae > Geum > Geum urbanum. The sequence continues at coordinate 46,242 of OX327015.1, forward strand.
CTCTCTCTCTCTCTCTTCCACATTTAGTGTGGTATATAGTAGTATGTAGTGTTGTCTGTATTAGTATGTAAAATTGATGCGAGTAGTATGTAGAATTGATGTAAGTAGTATGTAGTGTGGTATGTAGTAGTATGTAGAACTGATGTAGTATGTAGTGTGGGTCTATAGTAGTATGTAAAATTGATGTGAGTAATATGTATAATTGATGTGAGTTGTATGTAGTATGGTCTATAGTAGTATGTAGAATTGATGTGAGTAGTATGTAGTGTAGTCTGTAGTAGTATGTAAAATTGATGCGAGTAGTATGCATAATTGATGTGAGTAGTATGCATAATTGATGTGAGTAGTATGTAGTGTGGTATGTAGTAATATGTAAATTTGATGTGAGTAATATGTAGTGTGTTCTATAATACTATATAAAATTGATGTGAGTAGTATGTAGTGTGGTATGTAGTAGTATGTAAAATTGATGTGAGTAGTATGTAATGTGGTCTGTAGTGTAGTCTGCAGTAGTGTTTTTGCTAGAAGACAGTAGTATGTATGATGTAAGTAGTATGAAGTGTGTTAAGGCTTCCTGGAAGATCAAGTTTCTTGTATGTCAACTGAGATTGATTTTCAATGTGATCACAGAATGACAAAGAATCACAAAAAGAAGGATCCGAATCCGAATCCGAAGAAGAAGAAGAATATTTCACCGGAATATTCTTCTCACATAAAGAATATTTCACCAGAATATTCTTCTCACAGAAGCATATTTTGCCAGAATCTTCTCTCTCTCTCTCTCTCTCTCTCTCTGAGAGCTTCCGTTTTGGTTTTGAATTTGAAATCAGCAGCTCCATTTTTTCTTCTGGGTGGTGTACTGTATTGATCATCAAGTTTAAATGAAGTGGTAAAATTAGAAAGACAGAAAATATGGGTAAAAAATGATCTTAATAATTATGATAAAAAGTATAAATGACCTTATGTGTGAAATATGGTCTCTAATTGACCTTATATGTAATTTCCTAATAAAACAATCGTTATATAGAGAAAATGTTGACGTATGTTGGTAGCAGATTGTAAGAGTTGTTCCAGATTGGATATTGATGCATCGTTTTCGCTTGGAAATGGTGTTTTCTGAATTGTCGTGAAAACCTATTCAATCTTTCTGATTTGCCATCATTATCTAAAAAATAAAAATAAATAAAACAGCTGTCAATGAATTGTTTCCTGTTATTTGGCGCGTGTTTATTTCTATTACTATCATATAATGTCTTATTATTATTATAAATATTCTATGTGAACTCGTTACAATATGAGATTCAAGATTCAAGTTTTATGTACTCTCTCACTCATGAATAAATGCTAAAGGATTACCGGACGGTCCTTTTTTTTTTAAGTGCATATACCAAAACAGGGAAGATCCAAAGAGAATTTACTGCTCATGGTGGGAAAATCATTTACCAGAAATATAAAAAGGGTCATGAAAGAAAGAAAAAAAAAATAATTTAATTTAAAAAAAAGGGGAGATCAGGAGGAAGTCGCAAGTCGCCAAGCCCATTAGCACAGTGAGAACTGAAAACTGAGAACTGAGAACTGAGAACTGAGAACTGAGAACTGAGAAGTAGAGAAGAGAGAGACGTAGTGTCGAGCTCCGACCACCACTTACGAACTCAGACTCTCTCTCTCCCTCTCTCGCTCGCTAGAAGAGACTACTTCTCTCTGTTTGAGATTTTGAATTTTCCGGTATACCGCAACTCTGGTTTCGAATTCGGTGCCTACTCTGCTGACGCAAGCAAGTGCTCACCATGGCCTACGAGCCATACGATAGCAGCGGTGAGTTCATTTTCTTCTTCTTCTTCTTCATTATTATTTTCTGTATGTAATTAGGGTTCCCCTATTCTACTGGGGAACAAATTAATTGAATTGAATTGAATTGGGGATTTAGGGTTTCTCACTGCACTCGTAAATTAGAGCTTCTAATATTGGCATCTATAGTATCAATTTCACTTCATACTCAGTTAGCTTGAGAAATAATGTAGTTATGTTTTTTTTTGTGAAGAAAAAGAGTAGAGGATTGCGAGAAACTGAAAAGGAGCTTGTTATTATGTTTGATTGAATCGGTTAATGTTGATATATGAATGTATTAATTTAGAGTTCAATTGTAGTTAACAGCATAAATCAGCTGTTTCTTTTGTAATTTTCATTACTGGGGTTATAAACATTCAAAAAGTTATCTTAAAAGTGTGTTAACATTAATTGATTCGCCCAAATTATTACGTCCAGTGGTTTCCAAAACATTTAAGTTCAGCTTAGTTACTGTTCACTTAGCTCCCAAAGTATCATGCTTCATTCAACGGCTTTCCCTACGGACAATTAAGTAGAGCTTTCAGATTTTGGTAGATCAACATTTTTGTAGATACAGACTGATGTATAAATTATGACTAAATTCTTAATATTAATAAACTGCTACTTCTGTGTTGGGAAAAAAAATACGCAGGAACTGATGACGATCTTCCTCCATCACACCAGAATAGAATTTCTAGAGGGGGACGTGTTACAGGGAATGGAAGATCTGTTGTGGGTTCTGTACCGTATTCTAGGATGTATGGAGAAACTAGCATGGAAGCACAAATTCATCAGCTTGAGAAAGAAGCATACAGTGCAGTCCTAAGAGCCTTTAAAGCTCAAGCTGATCAAATTACTTGGGTACTTTTATCTTTTTTTTTTTTTTTTTGCTTGGATCAAGGATTTTGTACTTGTTCGATCAGGTTTAAGTGATGTACATTATGAAATGTAATTTCTTCAGGAAAAGGAAAGCGTGATAACAGAACTTAGAAAAGAGTTGAGGTTATCAAATGAAGAGCACAGAGAGCTTTTAGGACGAGTGAATGCAGATGATGTGCTGCACAGGATAAGGTCTGATAAATACAAGAAACAGTCTTTGTTGCTTGATTGATTGATAATTAAGACATATATTTTAGTGTTTAGCTACTTGGTCTATTTGGCATTGTGATTGGTGCTCTGTTGGGTGATATCATCAGGGAGTGGAGACAGGGAGGTGGGGTTCAACCGGCCATGCACAGTACTGTTCAAGCTGTTCATGATCCATTGCCCAGTCCTACTGTTTCTGCATCTCGGAAGAAACAGAAGACGACACAATCGATACATTCGCAATCCTTTGCAGGGCCATCGCCACCATTCATTCCACAGCCTTCAACCGCACCCCACCAGCCATCTTCATCCAATGTAAAACGAGGATCTGTCCCGGTCCCAAGTCCAACCCCAGCCCCAGGAGTGAAGGGCAAGAAACATAAATCTGTAAGTTGAAGAGTATTTACTATTTACACATGAAGTAACATATAATAGGTTTAAGTTACTTATGTGATTGTTTGTAATCCGTTTGTCAAATGTTGTTTGCAGGGTCAAAATTTACATGGTGCACCTTCAATAAAGCCACCCCCTTCCTCAGGAAAGGGTCAAGTTGCTAATAGAGTCTCTTCTGGAGCAATTAGGAATGAGCCTGTGGAAGGAGCAACACTTAGTCCTTTCATTGGGAAAAGAGTTAGGACTAGGTGGCCCGAGGACAACAGCTTTTATGAAGCTGTTATAACAGACTATAATGCAGCTAAGGTAGCTTTGGCCCTTTATGAATTATGCTTCGATAATTACTTATCTAATGTGAAGATGTGTAAATTCATGTACCTGACATTTCATTTATTCTATTTTTTCTTTCTTTCAATCATGATCAGGGACTACATGTACTAGTCTACGATATTAATTCTGCTGACGAATCGTGGGAATGGGTGAATTTATCAGAGGTATGTTTGAATTTTTTTCCCTGTGGTCTGAAGTATTTAAATTCATTGTGTCAATTGAATTACATACTTGTAGGCCTGTAGCGTCAAGTTATTTCAGAGTAGGGCTTATATACTTAATTGGCAGTCCAGACACAACAGGGTGCCTTATAAGTTATAATATGAGAAAATCAAGTAGAGATTTAGAAGTCAATTTTAAGACACACACCTGGGCCAGGTGAGATTCAAAATGCCTTGGCTGTGCCAGAAAATGCAGTCTGCCCGGAGAACATATGCCTTCTAAACCCTAAACCCTAAACCCTATAGCCAATGCCATTTAAACCTACCCAATCATTCTGCGTCTATAGCATCGAGACACATGGTCTACATAGGGAAACTTTGTTCTGTTTAAATCCTTTAGTTTCTTTGGGTAATTTGCAGCTCTAGTGTCTGAACATGTTCAAGTTTGGTTCTTATTAAGAGTATATGGATCAGGTAGTAATCTCAACATTAAGTGTATAGTTAAATTCCGTACTTACCTAAATAACCTTGCACAAAAACATGGTCAGTCCACCTTTTCAGAAAAACAAAAAACAAAAAAACAAGAAAAAACATGCTTATTCCGTAATTCTAATAAAGTATGCTTTAGATATCATTGCTTGAGATCATTCACATAAATTCTTGGTAACTTGCACTATGTTTTAATTTTGCATTCAAAGAGGAAATCTATACGGGCAGGAAAGCTAGATATTGATAATCGTTTTTTTTAAAACCCTTTTGACTCCATTAGAAATTTAGAACATAGCTCATCTTTCACTGACAACTGATTAAGTTTACCACTTAATAATGATACTATAATTTCAGAATTTGTACATGGCTTTTTATTTTAGCTTTTAAATCTATGCGCAGATATCTCCTGATGATATTCAATGGGTAGACGAAGATCCTGGTATCTCTCAACGTGGGGGTCATGGTGGATCAGGTCATGGGATGAATAGATCTACCGGCCGTGACAGTCTTCCAGTTTCTGGAAGAGGTCGAGGAATCCGAAAGGGTCAATCAAGAAAAGATTTTCTCTCATCACAGAATGGCATTGGAAAGAAGGCTCCAGATGACATACAGTTACTTCACACAGACACGTTAATTAAGGAGGTCAGTGAAAACAGGTGGATCTGTATGTGGTCAATGTATGTATTGGTTTGATAGTAGGAGGTTATATTTTCTCAAAATATTTGGACAGGTAGAGAAAGTCTTTGGGGCTAATAATCCAGACCCTGTTGAAATTGACAAGGCGAAGAAAATTTTGAAAGTAAGGAAATCTTAGTAGCCCCTAGTTTTATCTCTTAATACAAAGCCATCCCTTTTTATTTTCGCACCTGATCTATTTACTGAATCGGAGCAGGATCATGAGCAAGCACTTATTGATGCAATTGCAAAGCTCACTGATATTTCTGATGGTGAAAGCGGTAACTTGCTCATCTTTTTTCCTTTTAACATATAATAAAAAAGTCTAAGTTGGCGTCCTCACTGAGATACCATGCTGTCTGTTAAATGGCTGATGCCTCATTTTGGACTTTTTCTTTTAAACAGCTGAGGGTGGCCACCAGTTCTTATGTAGGCAACCGATGGATTGATGGTTATATATATTGATGGGCTGAAACAGCACAAACATATATTGGTGCCATGAGGCTGAAGTGGAAGTGAGCATTAGTATGGTCGACAAGGTATAAGGAATGCCAGATAAGTGAAAGAAAGGGGGATCTGGTTCGAATGCCACTCTTTTGTACAATGATATGTTTATTGTTATTACTATCCCCTCCAACATGTAAGAACTCTGGGATTGGGTGTTTTCAGGATATAGGCACTATTGTAGAATGAGTTACGGTAGCTGGGTAATAAAAATCGATTTATAGATATAGTGGGAGGAGGAATTAACAACTTAGGTAAAGGCTGATGCTTGTGTAACATTATTTCTGTGATAGTGATCAATCAGTGTGCATGCTTCTTCATGTAAAAAATTGGTGATCTATGTTCTGTCCGTTCTTTGGTAATAGTAGTGGATATGAAAGTCTTGGAATACAGAGATTGAGCTTTTCTTTTGGAATTGAATTTGGATAACCTTGAAGTCAACACTTTGCGAAGTAATATGAAGTGGTCACTACTATCACTTAGAGCATCCGCAGCGTTGGAGTGCTCGGAGGACGTCCTCACCGTTTTCAGGCCGGGCCTGCCGGAAATCGGACGTCCTCGGCGATCTGGGCGTGCACCGTGGCTAAGGAGGAGAGTTGACCGCACGGCGACGAGGAGAACGTCCTCCAGGACGTTCGCGAGGAGCACGCCGGAGAGGAGGTTCCCCTGGCGGAGCCCATGCTCGTGGGTGACGTCAGGCGGGAACCGAATTTTTTTTGAATCTGGCGCGTGTATTACACGCGCAAGTTAATCGGTAATTTTTTTTTAACTGAAGTTACCAGCCAATCACAGACTGACACGTGTCAGTCTGTCGGGCCGATTGGCTGGCAACGGGCCGATCAATCTGGGCTGTCCAATTTGAATTCAAATTTCAATCGGACGGTGGTAATTCAAATGCAACGGCAACTGACTATTTTTCAGAATTTTCAGAACGGAAAATTGAAATAATTCGAAAAAATTTCAAAAAAATTCCAAAAAAATTCTAAAAAATCCCTACTACTTTTCTATAAATACAACCTTCATTTTCTAAAAATTTCACACCCATTTGTGCACCACTTAGCATCTTCTTCCTCCTTCTCTTCTCTCCCTATCTCACAATCCTCTTTCATTTTTTGCCAAAAATGTCGACCAATTGGCTCATGTCCGAAGATGTACAATTATGCATTTCATATTGTCGGCATAGTGTGTGCCCTATCTCCGGCAACAAACAAAAGGTCGACAAATTGTGGGAAAAAATTTACGCCGATTACCAACAAAATTGGGTGATTACAGAGGGGGAAGCGAGGGCGGAATCGAGGTCACAAAGTGCCCTTGCATCTCGTTTTGCTAAGTTGAAGCCAAACTTGTCGCAATGGAAAGCAGCGCTCGCATACGCAAGAAGAAATCCGGAATCCGGCGGAAATTTTCATGATGAGGTAGTGATTTATTTATGGTGGTCCTTTCAAATTTTATTAATTTTTGGAAATATAAAATGTGAAATATTAAGTCGTTACCTGTAATTTATTTTGTAGTTAAGAAAAGCCCAAACGTTTTATGTGGGGAAAAAAAAGGAGTTTGCGCACTTTTCGTGTTGGGAAGAGGTCAAAAATCATCCTACCTTTAGAATCATCGAAACTACCACTCAACCTTCTTACAATTCATACTTCGAAGAAACACCTACCGTTAATGAAGTACCTCCTATCGTCAACTTGTATGAAGATGAAGTGATGCCAACATCACAAATCAACCTTGGAGGAACCTCAAGCCCGCCTAGACCTCCAGGAGTGAAGGCGGCCAAGGAAGCAAAAAGAAGGGGAAAGAAGGCCATGACACCATCGAGTGAAGTTAGAGATGAGACTTTGAAGAGCATTGCGGCTAATCAAAAAATGTTTGCCGATTGGACGAGGGCAAATGATGAACATCAACGAATACTTGATGAGAAAAACTACAAATTAAGGGCACGAGAAGAAGAAACAAGAATCATGACAATGAATTTCGAGGCTATGACCCCAAATTCAAAGAAGTACTTCATGAAGCGGAAATCAGAAATCCTTCAGCAAGTAGATGACGATGAAGGAGAAGTCGGCGATGCTAGCTTTATCGGTTGTTATCGTCCCCGCAATCTTGATTTTAGTGATTAGTTTAGTAATTTGAATTCATGTAATTTGAATTCATGTAATTTGAATTCATGTAATTTCAATTCATGTAATTTCAATTTTAAGAAATAAAAACGCACTTGATTTATTTAGATCGAGCTTCAAACTTAAATTCATTGATTATATAGGGAAACACACATACAAAAGGGAAACACACAAATTTCAAACACACATATCTCGCGCACATTATTCAGAGATGTTCACCAGTTTCAAGAAACCAGTTGTGTTTCACTAAGTCCTTTTGAAGTTCACCATGCAGATAAACTGATTGTAAATCAATGAGCCGGTCGCTAAACTGTGCATGATGCTGATCTCTTCCCACTGGCTCAAATGGAATTCGGTGACCATTTTCATCCACCGGCCCATCATACAGTGTGGATGCAGTCACTGGGTTTTGTAAATCTTCTTCCTCATTCTCCTCAAAATCGTCTTCCACAAATTCTTCCTCGACAATCATGTTATGCATTATGATGCAAGCCAACATGATCATTTTTAATGTCGATTTGTGATGACACATGGCTGAGTGACGAATGATAGCCCACCGAGATTGTAAGATGCCAAAGCACCTCTCCACATCTTTACGATATGCCTCTTGTTTCCTTGCGAACAGCTTCTGTTGTTGATCTTGCGGATTGGATATTGTCTTGACGAACGAGGAATACCTGGGATAGATTCCATCAGCTAGATAATAAGTATGGTGGTAAGTCATACCATGGACTTTATACGTCGCTCGCGGGCTTCTTCCGGCAAGGAGTTGATCGAAGACATCAGAGGAGTTGAGCACATTAATATCATTTTGTGCTCCAGGCGTCCCAAAGAAGCTATGCCATATCCACTTGTCATATGAGGCCACCGCCTCTAAGATTATTGTCGGACCAGCCTTCCGCCCCGAGTATGACCCTTGCCAAGCTGTTGGGCAATTCTTCCATTCCCAGTGCATGCAGTCGATGCTTCCAATCATACCAGGAAATCCCCGTTGCCTGGCTCTTCTTAAAAGTCGAGTTATGTCACCCGGATTTGGAGCGTGGAGGTAACGGTCCTTGTAGAGCAAGACCACTTGTGTGCACCACTTCTTCATGCATTCCAACGTCGTTGACTCCCCCATCCTTGTGTACTTAGTACACTGATCTGCGGCTGCGCCATATGCCAACATTCGTATAGCACCGGTCATCTTTTGCTCGGGGAGGAGTCCTTGCAATCCAGTGGCATCTGCTCTTTGATGCCAAAATGGGTTGTGATTACAGAGGTCTGTCTTGATCCGGTTGAACAAGTGCGTGCTCATTCGGAACCTCCGGCGAAAATCTTGCTCGTGGAAAACAGGGCGTTCCACGAAGTAATCTTCAAGCAGATTCTGACCCCTAGGTTCCCTTTGCCTTGGATGGTTTGGAAGGCGGCGGCGGGGTGGCTCATCATCAAACGTGGCAACTATCATGGTTGCATCATTGATGAAGGAATTCATCATTGTGGTAGCTTGCCGACGTTGTTGGCGCCTCCTCCTGGAAGACTCTTCGTAATCGTTGTGATTCATCTTCTGGATGAGAAAAACGGCAGAATTGTGTTTAGGTGTAGAATAGCAAGTGACTTATGCGTGTTGTGAGGTTTCATGTATTGGAGCCAGCGTGGGTGATTTTACAGCAAAATTATGATAATCTGATATTGAATGATGAGTACACGTGTCACATCCTGATTTGTCGGAAATCTCACCGGAAATCTCATCAATAATTTAGCCGACAGTGACTTCTGGATGAGTACACGTGTCACATCCTGATTTGTCGGAAATCTCACCGGAAATCTTCAGCAATAATTTAGCCGACAGTGACACGTGGATGTGACACGTGTCGCATTATCATTTGTCGGAAATCTCACCGGAAATCTTCATCAATAATTTATCCGACAGTGACACGTGGATGTGACACGTGTCACAATATGAGTCGTCGGAAATCTTACCGAAAATTTAGTTCAATAATGTACATGATAATGACATGTGTCGCCTAGTTATTGGATAAACATATTAAAAATAATTAATCAAAATTTTATTTTATGATTATGAATAGTAATAGGAATTCCTATTTGTTGCACTGCTGCGCAAAAAAACTGAATAGGAAGTCCTATTTGCTGAATAGTAACAGGAAGTCCTGAAAATAGGAATTCCTCGAAATAGGATGTCCTAAACGGGTGCGGATGCTCTTAGGTAGTGGTTTTGAGCTAGGGCTGTCAATTGGATTGCACATTCTGGAACGATATATTCGTTATCGAAACATTTTGGATAGTTTTAATTTGTATTCTAGAAAACCTGATAATCAAGTCCTTGCTGGATTACCCTAAATTTTAGTTAACCTCTTTACCTATTTATGGTTTGCATTAACTTCAGTTCACTGTCTAAATTTTCGATTTTAATTGTTTCACTAACTTGAGGTTTGGGTGAAATATCATTGCACTTCTGTAGTTCAATGATTAAAATTGAAAAATAAGGTGGTAAACTGAAGTTGAGGGGGTAGTGAAATGATCCAAATCAAAATATTTAGTGAATTGAAGCCGGAGGTCGTCTACTCCATATCCTGCAAATGATACATCATTTTAAAGGTCTAACTACACTAGATTGAGAAAATGACCGGAAGTAGTCGGAATTTACTCGAAAGCTCGCCGGAATCGGCAGCCGATTGGCCACCGTCTTTTGGCCGAGATGTGCCGCACCGGTGGTCTTGATCGACTCCTGGGAGGCCAGGGAGTATAACCCCTATGGTTTCGCCGCTCCACTCTGATCGGAACACCGTCGACGACGACGACGGAGGGAAATTGGAAAACCTTAAAATTCTCTCGGCCTCGATTCGAGGTGGCTCGTGTTGCATGGCCGGAATAAAGGCAATCGGGGGTCGTGTGGAAACGACCGCAAATTTTCGACCAAACAAACCCGACGCGGTGGCGGACGATAAAGATCTGATCGGGTCAGAGACTCGGGTCGGATTCCGCCGTGGGGTCTATAACCGGGTCACACGATTTAGGTTTCTACCCAGGGTTGAAAGATCAAAGGTTCAGATCACACCTTTGATAGATCTAACGGTCCCAAATAATTTCCAACGGTAGAATTGTAATTAAATTTCTTTCACCACGAACTTCAAAAATTCATATCATAGCTGGATCTCTGAAAGTTTCACGCACGTGTTTGTAATAATTTCCTCTTCGACTTTTGTGAAGAAAGTGATTGAAAATCACAACTGCAAAAATGTTAATTTTGAAATCACAACAGAATTATAAAACCCGATAATCGCGCTAAGCTGGCTGGATTGACTTAATAATAAGCTCAACGAATATGGATTAACATGGTAATTTAGGTTTGGGCTGTTATAGCACCATGTGTAAATTGTGGCTAGAAGTGTGTTCAAGAAAGAGAGTTGTCCTATAACTAAATGACTTATTCAGTATGAGGGATTTACAGTGGAAGAAGCTACTTGGGAAGAGGCTGAACACATCAGAGAGATATCATGAGTGCGGAAAAGGAGGAGTAGTATGTTTTTGAAGGAGATGGGATGTTGGTAAAAGACCCGACCCCGCTTTAATTACTAAACTAAGATTAAACTTAATGACACCACTAATCTAAGTTCAAGACTTAATAATTTGAATTATTTAATTGAAACTCTGGGTCACAAAACCATAATTCAAAGGGAATTAATTATAAAAACAAAACAATAATTCATATTGTAAGTCAAAGTGAAAATATATTATGAAACCAGAGCCACTAGACTCTCTAAACTGCCTAAGCTAACTAAAATGCTAATATGTAAGATCGTCTATGGTTCTTATAGTGAATACTGCTATGCCTCGATCAACATGCACGTCTGACCTCAGCCTAAAATCTACAACTTGGGTAGTACAAATTGAAGGGACCAGGGGAAAGACATATAAAATATGAAAACCGTTAAAGTGAGTGGATGAAAATAATAATATTAAAGTAACATAAAATAAAGTATTTATGCCTTTCTACGAAAAGAAAGAATAATAAACACTGCGAGTCTAAGAAAGAAAGTAACATAAGTGTGTGAGCCTGACTAAAACGTGATTCCTCTACCCATCGTATCGTACTCCTACTCGTAGTCGGATTTAGGAACGTGAAGTGTCCCAACGGAGGCCGCTCTTGGTGATTAGCCGATGGCCTATACACTGATGCATGAACACAGACATATCTTGTTTGAAATCGTAAACCATTCATAGGTGTCTCCATGCATAAACATAAACGTAATCATAAATTATAAAGCTTTGCGGAAATAAATGCATAATCATATTCTTAGACTCGCAATGTTTGGTGAAAAACAAAGTGTCCACTCACCTCAATCGCTAGCTTAATATTTATAGATTCACAAACTCGAAAATCGTACTTGGCCTCCTTAAAGTCAAACCATAGATTAATTAATATAGTTTTCGATTCATACGCTAACGTGTTACACAGATCTACCAAAAATCTATGGAACTACTCAAAAATCATTATAAATCGGTCAAAAGTACTCCCCATGAATATTCTGGTTGTCAGATGTCCGTCGTGCACAGTAGCGCGTGGGGCCCACGCGCCATCACTAGTGACGACCGAAATCCGAACAGCTCCAAAAACTTGACTTGCATGTCAAAATGAAGATCACAACAAGCCCAACCATTCTTATAAAAGTCATAAGGTCCAAATAGGAAGGATTTAGCAGAAGTTTACTTGAAAACTTTGGATTTTGCAAAAAACTGAAGCCGCGAGTCAGAAGCCCTCTAGCCAACAACTGGCTTCAAAAGCCCCAAGGTTTGGCCGCCCATCGCCGACGACAACAAACGGGGAAACTCCCCTGAACTTCCCTGCCTCATTTTGTCCAACATAGTCGATGGATCATTAACATGATTAAAATAGATGTGTGCGGATGACGAGGGGAGCACGACCGACAATTTTCGACCAGAATGGACATGGGTGGCGATCAAACGGCCAAGTTCCCAGCCAATGGGTTGTCGATCCGAGTCGGATTAAGCAGGTTCACGTCGCGGGACTTAACCGTGTTGAGCCAAAATGGTTCTACCCCCTTCAGGTGGTTATTTTGAATCTATACTACTAGGGTTAAAATGCATCAGTGGCCCAGATCCATCAACTATTCAATCTTATGTCTGATTAATTCACAAGAACTTTATATTTCAATTTAATTTTCATGCTCCCACAACTTCAAAAATTCATATCATTTTGCTTCCTTCTCCGAAAATCAAAATCAAAATACGCAAGAATTCGCAATAAAATATTTTACAACTTTCGTGAAGAAAATGAGTGCAGAATAATAACTTATAAAAATGTTAATTTTTAGTTGCGACGAATCTTTATAAACATGACGTAATGATACTTAGCTCGTTAATTAGCACAACTAATGATGATTAACTCACTAATGTATGTTCGAGACAATACCTATTTTGAGTCAACTAGGAAAGACTGTTTAATCTATTATTTTTCCATTTCCAGTAATTAGTCTCTAATGTGTGAGTGACACGTGTTGTGTTCACTATTAGCTTGTTATGCTCGACATATGTGACTTATGTAGTGCTTGGTCACATTCTGCTAATGTGAAAAAATTCCTTTGTCATTTTTCTTTCTAGAACTTTCTCTCTTTCTTTGGTTTTGAGCTTTTATCCTAACCATTTCCAAATATGAGATCCAAGAAACCCTATCACGCCCCGCTTCGACATTCTCATGGATAATGCAAAGAAACAATCCAGACCGTATTGGTTGCGCTCGTCTTCTTCCAAGAATCGCAAAACCATGAAGAACAACGCCTAATTGCCGCCCTCAAAACTTCTTGCTAAGTTAGTTGAAAATACAGAGAAGCTAGGTCAAAGCCCTAGCAATGACACCGAGCTGGCGGTGGCACCGAAGGAGAAGAAATGTGCGCAGTGGCTGAAGGAGCTGAAGTTTCGGCGGCGTAATTGGTGAGCATGACAGGTCAACGGAACCTCAAACGTAACCCTAATCACACATCGGGGCGGTCTTCTTCCAGGAAGCAGAAGAATAACGTCCAATCACCACCACAAAAATCCAAAGTTGAGTTACCCAAACAAACAAAAAAGAAGCTAGGTCAAAGCCCTAGCAATGATGCCGAGCTGGCAGCGGTTGAATTGGCAGACAAGACTGAGCCGGTGAAGCTAAACGTCCAACAATTCGACCCTAAATCGGTAGCATTTTGGGAGCAGGGCATGAGTGTTCTATTTGTATTCATTGTGCCAACTTTTGACTTAATTGATGGGACGATCCACAGAAAGAGTAAGCAGACAATTATGTGCAATATGTTAAGGACCGTCATTGACACCAAACATGGGTGGTGTACCTCTCGACCAACAAGATTGCTCCGACGCACAAAGGCGTGGAGCTTGGGATTGGGGAGGAAGTGATTGTCAAGGCGATGGAAACTATTTATGATCGTAAACAAGCCTTCATTCATGAGTACAAGGTATGCCCCTTTTTCATAGCTTGTTGTTTCATAAAATTTCTATTGATATAGTGTATGCGAATTCTAACTCACATTAAGCGTAGAGTAATTTCAAATATATCTATATATTTTACAAATATTTCTGTTCATCTGGATAGGAAAGAGAAGACTTAAGTACGGTAGCACTGGAACAAGCACCCCGTTTTTTGCAACAAAATAGACTCTTGAAGCATGATCCATTGAGTGTCAGCGAAGTATTCAAAAAACTTCAAGACATTTCTAAGGTAATATGTGGATCTTGGCATTAGGGAAACAATGATTGTCACGGCGATGGCAGATATTTATGATCGTAAACAAGCCTTCATTCAAAATGAGTAAAAGGTATGCCCCTTTTTCATAGCTTGTTGTTTCGTAAATTTTTTATTGATATAGTGTACGTGAACTCTAACACACATTAACCGTAGAGTCATTTCAAATATATCAAGATCTTTTACAATTATCTCTGTTCATCTGGATAGGAAAGATGAGACTTAAGTGCGGTAGCACTGGAACAAGCACCCCGTTTGTTGCAACAAAATAGACTCCTGAAGCATGATCCATTGAGTGTCAGCGAAGTGTTCAAATAACTTCAAGACATTGCTAAGGTAATATGTGGAGCTTGGCATTAGGGAAACAATGATTGTCACGGCGATGGCAGATGTTTATGATCGTAAACAAGCCCTCATTCAAAAGGAGTAAAAGGTATGCCCCTTTTTCATAGCTTGTTGTTTCGTAAAATTTCTATTGATATAGTGTACACGAAATCTAACTCACATTAACATATTTTACTTCAACATGAACTGCCTAAATGAAACCCAACTATGGGTTTTAAACTAAGCTAATGCATCCCTAATAATGACAACAATTAAAACAAAACTAGCAAGAAATCAGAAAGACACCATAGAATACCAAACAACTTAGAACTCCTAATTTACTTAAAAACTCTTGGATGCTCCTGCATCAATCCCACCGGGTGGGAAGAACTCGACTCCGACAAGAAAGCCTTTAAACCTTCAGCATATATCTCTCAATCTCTGGATCAAGCTTCTTCAGCTCTTCCTCCGTAATCCAAGTGTTTTTACTAGCATGCTTGCCCAACCACTTCACTAAGAAACACCTGTACTGATTGCCTCTCCTAGACCTTGCCTCCTTAACATCCAACACATCTTCAATAACATCAAGCGTTGCCTTAGGAAGTTGACGAACTTGTGTCTGTGTTGAGACTAGTTTATCATCAAAGCTTGCAAAGGAATACAAATCTGTCACATTAAAAAATTGGGCTGATTTGAAGCTCAGATGGCAACTCTATCACGTATGCATTTGAACTGATCTTTTTCAGCACTTTACACGGCCCAAACTTCTTTGACTTCAACTTATGGTAGGTGGCCTTGGAGAATCTATCCCACCTCAAATGTACCAAAACCATGTCTCATTCTTCAAATTCTTTCCCCTTTCGGTGTTGGTTGGCTGCTGATGCATAAGCCTCATTGCTAGCCTTGATAGCTTCTTTCACTTCTTCATGTACCTTCTTGACATGATCAGCAAAGGCTTCCCCATCATCACTTACTCTTACCTATTGAGGTAGTGGAACTAGATCAAGAACATGCTGAGGTTTTAAGGCATATGCTGCCTCAAAAGGTGTCTTCTTTGTAGAACGATTTACTGAATTGTTGTAAGCAAATTCAGCTTGCGGGATAATCTGATCCCATGTTTTCACATGACTTCCAACAAGGCATCTCAACATATTCCCCAAGCTTCGGTTGACAACTTCAGTCTAACAGTCCATTTGAGGATGACATATGCTAGAATACTTCAATTCAGTCCCAAACTTCCTCCACAAAGTCCTCCAAAAATGACTGTAAACTTGACATCCCTACCTGACACAATAGAGGTTGTCACACCATGTAGTCTCACCACCTCTGAAAAATAAATCAGCCACATGTGTAGCATCTGAAGTTCTTGAGAAGGGAATAAAATGCGCCATCTTAGAGAAATGATCCACCACCACAAAGATGCTATCATATCCTTTAACTATTTTTGGAAGTCCCAACACAAAATCCATGCTAATATGAACTCATGGAGCTTCTGCCATTGGTAAAGGTGTGTACAAGCTCGTGTTTTGGGATGTACCATTACCAAATTGACAAATCTGACACTTCTGAATTAGCCTACTCACATATTTGTACATTCCATGCCAATAGTACCTTTCATTCACCATTGTCAGTGTCTTATCTCTGCCAAAATGTTCTCCTAGCCCATTTCCATGAAGCTCTCTTATGATTTTTTTCACGTAGGGAGCTTGCTAGGATGCACAACAAATTTCCCTTAAATAAGTAGCATTCATGCAACTTGAATGACAACATCTTCCATCCCATAGGACCCTGAACTTCAGCCATTATAGAACTGAAGTATGGATCAGTAGCATACTGATTTTTCAATTCTTCAAAAATCCAACAATCTGGGTGCTCATCACATTCAGCATTAGGGCCCTACGACTCAAAGCATCTGCTACTTTATTAGATTCACCACTTTTGTACTTCAGGGAGAAATTAAACTCTTGAATATATGAACTCCATTTGGCATGCCATGCATTTAAATTCTTTTGATAGTTCAAGTATCTTAAGGATTGGTGGTCTTTATATACTAAATAGTGCTCCCAATGTTGAATAGCACGAACTAAGGCATAAAACTCCAAATCATATGTAGAATAGTGACATTTGGCAATAGATAGCTTCTCACTAAAAAACTCCACTGGTCTTATTTCTTGACTAAGGATAGCCCTTATTCTCGCATGTGATGCATCACACTCAATTGTGAAAAGCTTCTCAAAATCAGGTAGAGTGAGGACTGGAGCTTCCATCATTAGTTTCTTCACCATCTCAAAGGCCATTTGTGCTGAGTTCGACCACTCAAAAGAAGAATGCTTCAAGCACTCAGTGATGGGGCTCATAATAGAATTGAAATTGCGAATGAACCTCCTATAAAATGATGCCAAACCATGAAAACTTCGAACCTCCCCCAAGTGAGGTACTGGCCACTCCTTGATGGCTTGCACCTTGCTCGGATCTGCTTGCAACCCTTCTGCTAAAACAATAAATCCAAGAAACACAACTTCCTTACAGATGAAAGAGAATTTCTTCAGGTTTATATACAATTTCTCCTTACGAAGGGCTCCCATGACTTGTCTTTACTGGACTAAATGCTCCTTTTCAGTTTGACTATATATTAATGAATCATCAAAATAAATGACAATAAATAAACCCAAAAATTCTTTGAGTACCCCTGTTATAAACCTCATAAATGTTCTTGGAGCATTAGAGAGTCCAAATGGCATCACTAGCCACTCAAACAGCCTATTCAGTGTCTTTAAAGCAGTCTTCCATTCATCATCAATCCTTACTCAAATATGATGATATCTACTCCTCAAATCTATCTTAGAAAACACCTTGGAACCCACCAATCTGTCAAGCATGTCTTCAAGACGAGGGATTGGAAACCTGTATTTTACGGTAATCTTGTTGATAGTACGGCTGTCCACATACATCCTCCAAGACTCATCCTTTTTTGGTGTCAATAATGGTGGAACACCACAAGGAATCTTGCTTTCTCACACAAACCTTTTAGCAATAAGATCTTCCACTTGTTTTTCCAACTCTACTGCTTGTGTTAGCGGCATCCTATAAGCAGGCAGGTTTGGCAAAGCTGCACCTAGAACAAGATCAATTACATGTTGGATACTCCTTATTGGTGGCAACCCTGATAGTAGCTCATCACCAAACAGATCCTGGAACTCCATTAGTATATGCTAAATTTTTGGTGAAAAATTAGCAAAATTCAAGTTCTGCTTCTTTTGTCACCAATGTAAATACCACTCCCATCTCTTGACTTGTAAGTTGAAATTCATGGCATTCCAAGAGGTTATTGCCTTTAGTTTCCTTCGTGGTGCTAGTAAACTCTTCTTTAAGTGGCTGCAAAGTCATCTTCTTTCCATCTTTATGAAATGAGTAAGTACTAGCTCGAGTAAATGAATCATGTCTTTATCATACAACCATGGCCTTCCAAGAAGTATATGGCATGCATCCATATGAACAATATCACACCAAGCTTCATCATCAACAATATTACCCATAGTAAATTTAACTAGATAGCGTGAAGTACGTAACTAGTACCGCTTTACCCTTTTGAAACCATGAAACTTTATAAGGGTTAGAATGCTTCTCTGATGGCAGTTTGAGCTTCTCTACTGCTTCTTTCAAAATAATATTTTTAGCACTACCCCCGTCAAGAATCATGTTGCATACCTTTCCCTCAAATTAAACACGAGTGCGGAATATGCTATTTCGCCTCTAATCTTCTTCTTCCACCTTTGGTGTTGTCATCACTCTCCTTAGAACCAATGACTCTCCTTCTACTGGTAGAAGATTAATGTTCTCCTCTTCATCAACATACTCATCATAAACTAGTTCAAGAAGTTCAGGCTCTTCACCTTCAAATTCTGCAAAATTTACCCTTCTTCGAGGACATGTATAAGAAGTATGACCCTTCTAACCACAAGTAAAACACTGAATTTGGGAAGAACTTCCAGCTTTTGAGGTCCCCGCACCATTGTTTTGAAACACCAACTTGGATACTTCCTTTCCCTTTTCATTCTTTTCAACACCAACAACGTTCTTACCACTTGGCCTTATAGATGGGCCAGCCACCTGCTCACTGCGAACTCCACGAGTTGCAACAGAGTTTTTTTTGCCAAGACCCCTCAAAACGTGCAATAGTAGACCTCTTAGATGCTTGAATTTGTAGTCTTTTTTCTGCCATTAAGGCATATTGTCGAGCGTCCTCCAAGTTGTACAATCGAACAACCCCCATCTCATCTCTAATGGAAGAGTGTAATCTGCTGAGATAGCGAGAGGTCAACTGCTCATTGGTTTATTCAATCCAACGTGAATAGAAAGACCATCAAATGTTGAGGGATATTCTTCAACAGATGAACTCAATTGCTTCAGGGCATGAAACTTCTCATATAACTCCATTGCATAATCAGTAGACAAGAATTGCTTCCGCAACTTTGATTTCATTTGTGCCCATGTGTTAATTTTCTGCTTTCCTTGCTTGGCACGCTGCTCTTAAACTCTCTTCCACCATTGAAGTGCAATGCTCTTCAATTTAAGCTTCACAAACAACACCTTTCTCTCCTCTACCATGGGCTTCCATTCAAAATAATTTTCCAAACTAACCTTCCAGTCAAGATAGTCTTCTGCATGCATCTGTCCAAAAAAATCAGAAACTTTAATTTTGACTCCTCCACCACTCAAATCCAAGGAATAGACCAACTGCTCTTCCAATCTGTCGCGATTTGGACGTTCTCCATCTCTAACACCATCATGGAAAGGGTTGTCAACGTCTTGTTCATCCTCGGTATGACCTTCTTATCCATCTTCCGAACTGTTGGGGCCGCCTTCGGGACTCTCCATACGGGATCCCCTACGTCCCTGACCTTGAGGAGCTTGAACTGTTCTGGTCAAGTCCTCAATCATACGGCGCATCTCAGCCATCTTTGTTTGTTGATCCTCGGGCTCCTCTTCCACGTCTTCTACCGTGTCCTGCCATCCTTGTAGGCCTAGAGCGCTGCTCTGATACCAGAATAACATGGGGTAGAAACTAATTAGTATAAAACCCAGCGGAAACTAACCCAAAAAATGGAGAAACTTACTGTAGATAAAACTAAGGAATGGAATACTTGAGTTCTTGGGCTAGACATCCCGGGGAAACTCTTCATAAACTGATTTTACTTCAACATGAACTGCCTACATGAAACCCAACTATCAGTATTTAAACTAAGCTAATGCATTCCTAATAATGACAACAATTCAAAAAAAAAACCAGCAAGAAATCAGAAAGACATCACAAAATACCAAACAACTTAAAACTCCTAATTTAATCAAATACTAGATGCTCCTGCATTAAAGCGGTATGTGAGATTTCAACAAAATTTGGGGATAAAGAATACACATGTGAATACAAGTATGATGGAGAACGTGCCCAGGTAACACATATTAGAAAGATACAACTTATAATTTGTTCCCTAGTAATATATTACATCCTATAACTTTCTATTGCACAGATACATTTGAAGGAGAATGGTCAAATTGAGATATACAATCGAAATGGTGAACAAAGTACTGCAAAGTTCCCTAATGTCGTTGCAGCAGTCCAAAAGTAAGACTCTTTCTTGGTTTTTTGTTGTTTAATTTATTTATTTTTTAACAAAAAAAAGATATTATTAAAGACCTTCCAGCCCAGAATATTCTCTGAGCTGGGAGTTGTTGTTGTGCTTGTCTATTTTGGTCTATAGTGGAGTTCCGCCTGTGATGGGGGTTCTCATGTGGAGCGGATGGGATGTCCCACCCGTCCTTATGAACAAATTTTTGTCTTTTGAACTAGTGCGGATATGAGACCTTGTTGTGTGTGATCGCACGACATTGTCATTTCGCGGGCGAAGTTGGCCACTATATACAATTTTGCTAATTTGTGTCTTTTTCACAACCAGGTCAACGAGCTCATCGTAGTCCAAAGAGTGCTAGCATTAGATGTTTTTTTTTCTTTGAACCGGGAAGGGGTTAAACCCTGGATGAGAGCAGAAACAACTATCTTCTTTTCTAGATAACAGCATGATTGGGCAGCCATCTGAAATCGTCCGATGAAGGACGATAAGTATTCGTGCTCCGCCTATTTAACAACAAATTAAGTGTTAGTGATATCATACCTTCCCTGCATCTTGTAACATTTAAGAAAAGAGTCGACAAAGTTAAAAAAATAATCAACGGAGCCCTCAGGCAGCTCAAAAAACCACTTGAGAGACTCCCCAGTCAAAGTCTAGAGGAAAAGATAACAGAGAGTAGCATCAGTGAGGTGATGCCCAGCAGTGGCAAATAGAAACTCATCTAAATGGATGCTTGGGTCGCTTCGCTCGGAGTACCAGAAGTCCTTCAGAGCTTTTGCATAAGGATTATGCCCAATGCGGGTAATGGACACAGAGAAAGGAGTAGTACGAGGTGTGTAGAGCATTCCCATACTCAACTGTTGGGCGATGCGTATCTAGCTGACCTCGACCTTAAGTTTGGCCAGTCGGGAGAAGATTTGAGTGGAGGCATCAGAGGTAACGAGCTCAGGAGGTGGGAGCGGAGAGGAAATGTAGATGACAGGCGGTGCGCACTGAGCGACCGTAGGATGCGAGGCTGATGCATGATTGGAATGTCCTTGGCATAGATCATTAAGGGCGACCTGGAGTTCCTGGCAAGAAGAGTGCTCGTTGTCCCATATGTGACGGAGTAGTTCTAGCTTGCGAAGGAGACAGATAGACATATCCTCAGCGGCTTTCTCCGGAGGGTGGGGTTGGAACAGATAGGGGCGGAGGCACCTCTTCATAACCGCCCAAATGTTGGACCCCTGGTGTAGCGAAGCTGAGGACTAAGCTTTGATCCATAACTGGGGAAGAACGTGCAGGCTTTTTACCAAGAAGAGGGAGAAAGAACCCATAAACGACGCCAAATATTTGTACCAGAATCCAAGCGGACACTGATGAAACACCTGGAAGAAGAGAGATGGATGTGTTGGGTTGATGACCCACTTGATTATACTGATCTGGTAAGATGAAAGACGAGCGTTAGAAGTGAAGGTGGGGCAGCCCGCCTATCACACACCGAGGCTTAAGTAAGTACGGGCTAAATGAAAGGGAGGTAAGTATAAATGTGAAAGTAGTTAGGATAGAAGCTATCAATTACCTTTACTTAATGACAAATAGTTTGTTATATACTTATCTGGAAACGCGCTCCCTCTTCATTCTTCGATGTGGGACTCGGCGTGCTCCTGTTTTCCTTTCACTTGTGCGCTTCCTTGGTTTATGTTTTAGCAAGTGTGTACGAAATATGGTAGAGCTGAAGCGTTTATGCTAACAGGTTTGGTGTGGCTAACTCAGAAGCAATATATTGAGAAGCTACTGCATGCAAAAATTTGGAGTTCGTAGTTCAACCAAGCCTGTAAATACTCCTTTAGATAATCATTTCAAACTTAGTACTCTTCTATGTCCCAAATCTGAAGAAGAGAAGCAAAAGATGAAAAATATTCTATATGCTAATTTGATTGATGGATTGATGTATGCTATAGTCTGTTCTAGACTATATATTATTAATGTTGTTGGTTTAGTTAGTCATTATATGCACAATCTAGGAAAAGAGCATTGGAATGCAGCTAAGTGGATTCTTAGATATCTCCATGGGATTAGAGGTGTTTGTTTGTTCTTTAAGAGGTGTCTTACATGTAGTAATCTTCTTGTTGGTTACAATGATTCTGATTAGCTGGTGATTTGGATATGAGGAGGTCTACTACAAGCTATTTTTTCATTATAGCAAATGGACCAATAAGTTGGAGGTCTATTTTGTAAGATACAGTGGCCTTGTCAACTACAGAGGAAGAGTATATGACGTTTGCCGAAGGTATTAAAGAAGCTTTGTGGTTATCAGGACTCATCAATGAGTTAGGCATATATCAAAAGAAGGTGGAGGTCCATTGTGATAGCCAAAGTGTAATTTATTTGGCGTACCAAATGTATCGCTCAAGGACCAAGCACATAGATGTGAAATTCCATTATATGCGTGATATTGTTGAAAAGAAGAAGATTATTTTAAAGAAGGTTGGTATTGCAGACAACCTGGCTGATATGTTGACAAAAGTTGTTAGAGGTGCCAAGTTTGAGCATTGCTTGGATTTGGCACACATTCTTCATGTTTAAAGAGTTGTTTGAGCAGCGGGGAAGTTGGAGGAGTGGCATCGAGTCCCCAAGGTGTAGATTGTTGATGTGTGGGATTCACTATCTATTCTGCCAAGCTTTCTTATAAATAGGTGTGGCAAGTGACTTGTTAGTAGGGGTGCTACGTACGATATGATCATGAGGGAACAAAAGGAGTAAATATTGTTGACTTTGTTCTCTTTGTTGTTGAGAGGGTTAATTAGTATAGATGAAAAAAGAAGCAACCGTGTGGGTTGCTTTTATAGTGTGGTGAGAGAATTGTAGAAGAAGCAGAGTAGTGACAGAAAGAGAGGTGTTCTCTCTTTGAGTTTTATGCTCTGTTTTGAAAATTCATCTCTCTTGTAAATCTTTCATTTGATAGTGAAGTGATCTCCCGTTGCTCCGTAGACGTAAACTATTGTCGAACTACGTATATCTTGTGTTCTTGTTCTTGTTCTCTTATCTCTTATCTCTTATCTCTCGATGTGTTGCTGATTTTATTTTTGGTTCTCTACTTATTGTGTTCATCTATCTAATTATTTGATCATTTGATGTTGTTTCGCACAATAATAGTCTCATCCCACTCTTCTGTAACCTCTTGTTTCACACACACACAAGTGTGTGAACAGTTCCCACTATGTTGTGGTTATTGTTGTTCTTCGATAAGCAACGACTCATTCGATCTCCATATGTGAAATCTTATCGAATTAATTAATTCTATGAAACACAGATTTCATCGAGGTCATAGGAATATCCATCCATGTACGAGTCCTTCGAGGATGTGACTTTTTAGTTAGGTCGATCACATCTCTGCGTCTTACTCATTGCTTTGCGGTCACATTCCTCCGTGAGATGTATAACTACGATAATTCCTAGACAGCCGGCATAGTAATTCTCACATAAGACATTAGAACATAAAATAAAACAGAATACCACTCTTTAACTTATTAACTTTCAATGCATTTCTCATGTACTTCATCAAGTCAGATCACAGCAGCTAATCATTCTATATATGATTATTATACTGTCATTGTCGATCTCTATCTTCATTAACATGTCATTAGTTTCATGATTAGTCCCTTTTCTCTTTTTCTTATGCAGCTTAATTTGTCTCCAGAAGGTCCTAGAGAATTAACCTAGCTTTGTCTATGACTTTAAATGCATATCAATATGGGATCTCTGATATGCACTCTACACTAAACAGATGTAGTATAAAACAAAACAGGGTTAGTATTACTCATTTAAAATGTTAAGTTCGACAAAAAGTTAAGCTTACTTATATCTTTCAGGATCACGAAAGATATTTAGAGAATGGAGATAGACATACCCCTAAACACGCAATTATGGTGAGTATGTCATCTCCAATGTAAATCACAATCTGAAGAAAGATGCAAATAAGCCCAGCACACCAAGTTCCTCAAACCATATTCTCCTTGCCCTTAGTCTCAGAGCAAGAAGTCTTAACCGAATATGACAAACACAGAGGGGTCTTGTCACTCTCCTTCTCATGCTCCCCAGATTTTCTTGGAGCTTCCTTAGGCTTGTTCTTCGATCCAAGAGAGCGATCAGAACCTCGCTTCCTCTGAACAACCACTTCATCAGATGTTTCCAAATATGCAATGGATGCAGCACCTAAACGATCAGGGAAAGAAGGGACTTTTAATCTCTTGGGCTCACCATGAATAATGACAGCTATTGTCGAATTGAGCTTGAGCTTTTTTGGAGAGATTTTAGTGCTTTCAACATAATTGCGTTTGCGAACAAGGCTCTTAGAGTTAAGAGCATACACACCATCAGATACCTTCATAACCTTATTCTCAGGGTGCCGAATAATGATAGGCTTTGCACGATGAGCCTTCTTGCTAACCTGGGAATGGACAACATCCAGGTCGCTCACATTCGAGGTCCTAAGACCTGCCGACAACTCACTCCAAGATTTAGGAGCAGTGGCCCCAAACCTAAAGTCCCTCGGACTGGAATTGAGACCTAGAGCTTCTAGGAAACCAAAGCTGAGATGTATACTCGGCTTAAGTTTGAGAGCCCGGACCAACGTAGAGTTCACTCCTTCCTCCCTCAAAACTGACTTGGATTCCTTTGCTGAGGATTCCACACTTCTGGTAGCTACCGTCCAAGGTCGGAAGACCCCACTCTATTGCAATGGACAAGACCCCATCGAGTGAAACACCAAGCCACAAGAAGAACACCTGCCTACCATATTTTCATAAAAGAAACTCAGCTTGGCAATCACACTAGGGGCCATGATCATCTCCATTTCAAGAATAATTGGTTTCGAAAGCAGGTGAGACACACGAACCTTAACTAAGCCCTTCTTCCGAGCCGTAGCATCAAACTCCTCGAATGATCCAGCCACGGAAGCAAATTCTTTAATATTTTCATCCAAATCATAGAGAGGAGGGATCTTGTAATCCTTACCCAGTAATAGAGGTGATTGAAACTATAATTCTCAATCGGGGTAGCACCGTCATAGTCAACGACAACAAGCGATGATTTCTTATAATGCTAAGGACCTCCCCGAATGACCTTCTTCTTATCACGATTCCCTTCAAAAGTAAAGAGAAAGATGCCCTTCTGCAATTCCTGATTGCGAAGAGATCCCTCGAGTAACCAAACTCAGCGAAATTGTGCCTTGAAATCATGAAACTCAATCAATTTTGTAGAGCAGACCTTGCAGAGTAGGAAAGACTTGGAGAAGTAGGAAGAGATCCACATATTCTTCTCGGCAGATCCACCGACGAAGCCCCTAAGGCCAAAGCTACGGAGAATGAGGCCACGACATTCTCAATAGTGTCAGATATGATGGGTGTTACTGTTGTTAGGGCTAACCCTCCAATTATGACACACTTAGTCCTTTAATTAGCTAAATAAAATGGAATTAATGAAGAAAACATCAAAAAATATCTACAGGAAATATTCTTCAGCCACTTGCCACATAGTGACTCACCACTATGGGTAATGACCAAGATGCCCTCAACAATGTTGGGAGTGCATCCACTCCCACATTTCTAAATGAGAGAAGATGACTCCCACACTTGCCTATATAAAGAGGTCTCACACCTCATATAAGGTAACTCTTTCCTAGTGTAATCATTATTACTTGTTACTCCATGCTTCTAACTTAGACATTGGAGGGTTGAAGGCGGGCCAATCCTGTCTTCACCTCTAACGCCTTGTTGAATATTGTAGGAACAGGATCCGATGTCTTGATCGAAGGCCTCAACGGAATTCGGTCAAAATATTTGGCGCCGTTTGTGGGTTTCATACATCCCAAACCATGTACAAACACCACAAGAAAAACATGTTGCTCCACCATATTTAAATTTTTTTATTGGATGCCTCCATTGGGTGCTCCTCCGGCAAACGCCCCAACATTTTGATGACTGCCCCAGAACTTCGGCAGAAATTCTGGTGACGTGCAAAAATTCCGGCAAACCCAACACCCCCAGCCCCGGCGAACGCCCCCTCTTTCTAAGATAAAGTTTCTTTTCTCTCTTCGTTTTTCACACATATCATATCTATATATGCCATGCCTAGCCTACTGGCCGTTGTGATATATATGTCTATAGCTAGCAACTAGCCTATATTACTCGCAAATTTTCATGTATACATGAACGCTAATGTCTTGGACTTGAACGCACAAATGTTTAAGTGGTATATACCTGTGCTTGAACATACTCGGCCAGTATCTCAAACTTGGTTCTTGATCTGGCAATTTGCATGACTCTAATTCCAGGTGTTGTGTACTTTGTAATTACATTAATCATCTCTACATGCCATGCATATAACGTCAATTATTTAGTCATCACCACTAAATTCAAAACTTAGCTGCGTGGGACACAAAGCATATTACGTACGTACGACCTTCTATGATTTCACAATTTTAACCCATGTCATATAATTGGTTTTGAATGTGACCAATCGAGCAGCAGCCTTCTCACTTTATGCTGCCAGCAGTCACTCGGGGACTAAACTGACTTAAACTCAGGCCACAACGCATCGCGCGCGAGCTCCTCCATATCATACCGCTCGCACACTCCGGCGACGGCGTTAAGAGTTTTGAACGCCAGGGGCATCGAACGCCAATGTCTCTTGAGTGCTATGCACCTCGGACGACCCCGAGCGCTTCGGCCCGCTATGCGCTATGGTTATCACCCCGTTCCCATGTCAAACGCGACAAGCTCATTCACTCAAAACGCGACATCCGTCCCGTTCATCACTCTCGAATGTTGGAGTGAGTCACACTCCTTGTATAGTTAGAAGATGTATATTTTGTAATTAAATAGGATTCAATGTTTGATTTAGTTTCTTTTTAGGAATGTAAGTACTTGTGTGTATATAACCAATTTGGGATTGATCAATATATCAAAAAATTTTCATAAGCTTTGACTTGGTATCAAAGTCTAAGTCGCTCCTGAAAATCTGACCTGACCTGATTTTCGTTACCTGACCTGAATCTTACCTGATCTGACCTGACCTGATCGTGACTATTTGATCTGACCTGAATCTGATCAATTGCCTGAATTTGTTTGAAAAACTGCTCTTGTTTGCTTCTAAAGAATTTAACATGGCTGTGGATATTTCACTGTTTGAAGAACCTGTCTTCTGTAACATGAAGAATCAAGACCACTTGATGGGTAATGTTTCTCTCACTGAGAAACATCAAGGTAAAATTGGTATTACTTTGAAAGTTTCTGACTTTACTGGTAGTGATACATGGATAATTGATTCTGGTGCGTCTGATCATATGACTTTTGATAAGACCTTATTTTTGAGTCTGTCACCTTCTCTGATCATGAAGTATCTAATGCAAATGGTGTGTCTTTTCCAGTCTTAGGTATTAGGTCAATCCAAGTTACTCCATCTCTTGTGTTACATAACGTTCTTTATGTTCACTCTTTATCTCATCATCTGTTGTCAGTATCTGAGTTGAATTGCCAAAACAAATACTTTGTTACTTTACCCTATGTATGTAGTATTTCAGGATCTATGTACTCAGGCAATAATAGGCAAGGGAAATCGGATGGGGAGACTGTTTCACTTGGATTGCATGTATAGCGGGGAGACACGAGAACCATCCAGACCGGTTGCTTTGACATTGAATTCTGATCGAGTTAAGGAAATTTGGTTATGACATCGCCGGTTGGGTCATCCGTCATTTGGTGTCATGAAAAAGTCTATGCCATCCTTGGTCATGGGAATAAAAAAATCTAGTCTCCATTGTGAAACTTGTGCGTTCGCCAAGAGTCACAAGTTCAGTTACACTCCGAGTTCTTCTTCTTGTTCAACACCATTTGAATTAATTCACTCTAATGTAAGGGGCCCTTCCAAGAATGCAACATTGTCAGGCATGAGATACTTTGTTTTATTTATTGACGATTTTACAAGATTGACATGAGTTGTGTTACTCAAGACAAAGGATGCTGTGTTTCCTACCTATACTGCTTTCCATAATCTTATCCGAATCAGTATGATGTTTGTGTGAAGATATTTCGATCTGATAATGGCGGAGAGTTTGTCAACCACTCTTTCCAAGACTATTTTAGACAATATGGAATCATCCATCAGACTACTTGTCCTCAGACACCTGAACAGAATGGAGTTTCTGAAACAAAGAATCGTCATCTGTTGGAGATGGGCCGAGCCATCTTGCTTAGTGCCAACATGCCCAAAATCTGTGGGGGGAAGCTATATTATGTGTCTCTCATCTCATTAACCGCCTGCCATCTGCCGCTCTTCACAATTAGATCCCGTTTGAGGTATTATCTCAAACAATCGTCATACCATCTCTGAACAAGCTTCATGCCCGTGTCTTTGGATGTGTGGCGTATGTTCACCTTCATCAGAATCAGAGGACCAAGTTAAAGGCCCGTGCCCTTAAATGTGTCTTTGTTGGCTATGGAACTCACCAGAAAGGATACAAGTGTTATCATCCCCCGTCTCAAAGGTTCTACATCACCATGGATGTCACCTTTAGTGAAGACTTATGTTATTTCTCTCCATCAGCCACTCCTCGTGAGAAGGAGAATAATAGATTTTATGAAGATCAGTTTGGGGCACCAGAAAAAGATATTCCAGAAGAAAGTACTCCAGCCGCACGAGATATTCGACCGGTTGAGGCAATTTTTCAACCGATCAAAAATTGCTTGGACCAGACAGAACCTGCTCATCGACTGATTGAAGAAATTTTTCGACCGGTCCAAAATTGCTCTGACCAGACAGTAGGCTCTCATCGATCGGTCAAGAAATTTTTTCAACCGGTCGAAAACGACCTCCCGGATTAGGCAGAACCTGAGCATCGACCGGTCGAGGTCATTTTTTGACACGTCAAAAATGGTCACCCGGATTAGCCAGATCCTCAACGTTGACCGGTCGAGGGTCTCCTTCGACCCGTCGAAAATCCTCAGCCAGAATGTGTTCCGTGTGTCACCGATAACACGTGGAAAGGAGGAGAAGAAATCAGTGATCCGCAACCAATTCTAGACAAGGTACATGCAAGCACAGTCTCCCCCTCTCCGTTAACGATCTCTCCTAACCTGTCATCACCTGAGGTATGTATTCATTTGCCTTGTTCTAGTATTTCTGAAAAAGTATTACCTGCTAGGTCAATTCGCGGGCAACCATCCAAAAGATATGAACCTCTTATATTGGCTAAAGACAGGTATCCTGTGGTTGATTATGTGTCAACCCATAGACTATCCAAACCTTATATAGCCTTTGTGAATCAATTATCTACTGTATCTCTTCCTAGTAAAGTGCAGGATGCAATCAAGGAGGAGAAGTGGGCTAAGGCGATGTAGGTTGAGTTGGATGCTTTCAACAAGGATGATACATGGGATGTGGTACCACTACCACCTGGTAAGAAGACTGTTGGGTGCAGATGGGTTTATGCTTTGAAACACAATGCATATGGATCAGTTGACATGTATAAGGCAAGATTGGTGGCAAAAGGATACACTCAGAAGTATGGAGTGGATTATAATGAAACATTTGCTCCAGTAGTAAAGATGAATACCATTCGTGTTCTCATGTCCCTGGCAGCTAATCTAGACTGACCCTTACAACAGTTTGATGTGAAGAATGCTTTTCTCCATGGATACTTGAATGAGGAAATTTACATGGATCTTCCTCCAGGATATGGAATTTCTATAGGTAAAAGGATGGTGTGGAGATTAAAAAATCTTTGTATAGATTGAAACAATCGCCAAGAGCCTGGTTTGGCAGATTCACAACTTTCATGAGGAAGATTGGGTACAATCAAAGCAATTCAGATCACACCATGTTCTTCAAACACCAACAGAGCAAGTTGACAGCATTGATTATGTATGTGGATGACATGGTGGTAACATGTGATGATCTAGACGAGATCAAGAGGTTGAAAGTTCAGCTATCATCTGAATTCGAAATGAAGGACGTTGGAAATTTGAAGTACTTCCTAGGCATTGAAGTGGCGAGAAACAGAGACTGCATTATGTTGAGCCAAAGAAAGTATGTTCTAGATTTGTTAACTGAAACGGGTATGCTTGATTGTAATCCAGTTGATACACCCATTGAACAGAATCACCAAACTGCAGAATATCCTGATCAGATTTCCACAGACAAATCCAGGTATCAGAGATTAGTTGGAAAGTTGATTTACTTGTCCCATACTAGGCCCGATCTTGCTTATGCTGTTAGTGTGGTAAGTCAGTATATGCATAATCCTAGTGAAGATCATATGAATGTGGTGGTAAGAATCCTGAGGTACTTGAAGTCTACTCTTGGTAAAGGTTTTGTGTTTCGAAAGAATAGAGATTTGAGAACTTGTGGCTACTCCGATGCAGATTGGGCAGGTAACATCACTGACAGGCGTTCTACTTCTAGCTATTTCACATTCGTTGGTAGAAATATGGTTACTTAGAGGAGCAAGAAGTAGAATGTTGTGGCTCGGTCTAGTGCAGAAGCTGAATACAGAGGAATGACCCAAGGAGTCTGTGAGTTGCTATGCCTCAAGTATTTGCTGAGAGATTTGAGTTTTAAGCAGGAACATCTAATGCCTCTTTATTGTGACAACACTGCTGCAGTTGAGATTGTACGTAATCCTATTCAACATGATCGGACAAAGCATGTGGATGTTGATAGACATTTTATTAAAGAAAAGCTGGATGCTCGGATCATCTCATTCCCATTTATTCGATCAGAAGAGCAATTGGCTGACATCTTCACTAAGGCAGTTTCATTCAAGACGTTCAATGACTCACTTGGCAAGTTGGGCATTCAAGACTTGTATGCTCCAACTTGAGGAGGAGTGTTGGAGTGAGTCACACTCCTTGTATAGTTAGAAGATGTATATTATGTAATTAAGTAGGATTCAATGTTTGATTTAGTTTCCATTTAAGAATATAAGTACTTATGTATATATAATCCAATTTAAAATTAATCAATATATCAAAATATTTTCATAAATTTTGACTTCGAATGGCGTCCATGGCTCCTTGAGAGCTATGCACCTCGAACGCTCAACTTGTGTGCCAAGAACAAGAGCACTAGAGGGCCAGTTAGCAAAGCCAGCGCACAACAATTAACAGGTTCACACTCGGTATGGGTTCCAAAAACCTCCTAGGCCTAACGTTGGATCACGATACGACTAGTGTCTCTCTGCTTCCTCACCTACATGAAGAGATAAGCGTTCTTACTTCATCTTATATATACATATCATACCCCATGTTTCGATTACCCGAGCATGCTAAAAATCGTAGTGGGTGAACTAGACGCTAGCGCCAAAATTCAAGGTGTAGCTATATCTACATGATTTATATTCAGCACGTATCTCACATAATCATATGCCATGTGTGAAAGAATGCAAATTTCAATGGTATATAGCTGCATTGCCTCTTGAAATATCGCAAATACTCCACTTACACTTATGTGCCATGCATGAACGTTGAACACGTATAGCTTGTTTTACATAGCTTCCATCCAACATGCTTATATGTCAATCAACAAAAGCAATACATTATCTCAAATTTTGTGTACCATACGTTACACCAAATTCTGATTCAAGCATTGTTTTCAACTTGAGGTGTAGTTTCCCGCGATAGAGCAAATGAGCCATAATACAAGCTACTGGGCCTTGGGCCTTTACTGCCACCAATTTTCCTTTCCTCGGTCAAATGAATTGATGGCCCACGCAGCACCAGCCCAATCAAATTGGCCTACGAATACAACTGATTTGGACCCAACGTTGGATCTCAACATGGGAGCTTCTTCACCAAGCCTACACCGCTCAACCCAAGACAATTAAATTTGTATTCCGAAGGAGTCCACCAAGAGATAAGTTTTCTACTCTATCATCTTCGCTATTATAGTTCAAGCATGCTTATTATTTCATACAAACCTTACATGCTACACAACTTGTACATATAGCTTACGCGAATTAATTTCATTAATCAAGCATATTCATAATAACTCTAAAAAATGCATGTGCTATATGGAAATTGTTTCTAGCTTAAGCGATAAATTGGTTCATAACTAATAGAGTCTTATTGAGTTGACATGAGTTACGTAATATCCTTCGGGATATACTTTATGTCAAAAGTTCTGTCGTCTCTGACAACCTCTTGATATTTGCTCACCGAGTCATATACTTGACTCAATTACACATGACTCAATTTCGATCACAAGCAACAATTCTTCATTTACGCTACAACTTATATTCTCTAAATACTTACCGAACGCTAATATTTAAGCATGTGTCAATGTGATATAATTAGCTCGTTACAAAAATTATTTACCCATTACATGCCTTCCAAATATGTGCTTCAAACGTGTTTCAAGTATGCCATGCCATATTTTGAAATCACATAATATTCAAGCTATGTATGCTTCACTACTATATATGCTTCACTAAAGTGACAGGGGACTCCATCTTATAAAATCACCTACATGTTCTCCTGAAAATAGGCAACGTTACCATTCGAACGCTTCACATACGCTCACCCATAATCGGCAGCGCTATGGTTCGCCAAACCCACTTACCATTGATGGGCGACACATGGCACGTGAAGTTTCAAAATTTGAAACCGAAACGTCTCGTATTAAACTAGCACGTCATTATGACAGCAAATGCACGTGCTCTGAACCCAGCCATTGCTCCTTGAGCCCCACACTCGATGACACGTATTGGGCATGCATCAACAAACTCAACGATTAGGTACCACAAACACAGAACGCTTTGCACCTCCATGTTTGAACGAACCAATTCTCTAAACCCATATATCAAGTTGTAAAAATACAGGAAAATATACGTCCACGAAAATTCCTCGAAAAACGTGATAAAAAGTAAAGTCACGACCGGCGCCGTCAGCGGCCGATCACCTTGAGCGCGACACCCCCCGATCGTGCACACCGTTAAAAGTATTGGCTACCTGGAGACTTAAACTCCTCTCGGCCCCGACAAACCCCTAACCGTTGCACGTCGGGAGGCCCCTAGCGACCGAAACACGTGCTGGTCCATTTTACCACTTACGCCGTCCCACCTTACGGACTACCCAGCAACTTATCATCTTGGATGTCCCTTAATGCGAATGCTTGAACTAGATTGGATTGGTTACCTGGGGACTCAAAACTCCCTTCGGGCCCGAAAAAGCCTTGGCTCCACAAAGTTCCGTTAGGAAGCCTCCAAAAGGCATGAACAATGTTACTCATGTGACAACCCGAACCAGAAATGGTAATTAATCGGCTTAATTCGTGAGTTTCACGTATAATCGTAGTTTGTCGTAATTAATCGATTTGGCGGTCTTATTTGCGACTAAATTATCGGGAGAGAATTTGATATGAGTTCCTTCACGAGAGTAGTAGAGTTTATGATTTTGAGTTCGTAGGAGTTTTCCGAGGATTTTTTCGATGTTCGATGAATATGTTATGAATATTTCCGACCGTTGGATTTAATCGTGTTTATCCGTTTGGATTCGATTCGTTTTCGACCGTTGGTCATTTTAGTCGCGAGAATAAATATCAAAATAGTCGTAAAATTGTCGAAAAGTCACATTTGGGTTGAGTTGACCAAAATTGGACCTTTGACCAAAGGATTTTGGCACCGTCGTTGACCACCGATCGACTTTTTGATTCCGGCCACTTCATACCTCAAGCTTGGTATGGTTAGCTTCCTCTCGTGATTTCCTATTGTTTTGAACTTGGTTTGAGTTGATTTGGTTGAGTTTTGAGGGAGAACTGATTTGTTAAAGTTTCAAATTTTTGCGAGAATTGGGTGGGCTTTTCTGTCCACTTTTGGGGTCGATGGGGTTGGGGGTTTTTCTCCCCTCAACCCATAGATAATTTTGGATGAAAGAATTTTGGAATTAGAGGCCGTTTGAAGCTCGCCGGAATCTTGCCGGAATCAATGGAGTTTGGAACTTTCAGGCTTGATTGCGGTTGATGGGTTTCGAATTGGAGGTTGATGTAGAAGGAAAAGTTGTTGGGCTTGAGGAGTAGATATGATCTTTAAATTTTTACCAGATTTGGCCACCGTTGACGCCGCGCCGACGGCGGTCAACGGTGGAGCTCCAGCGAAGAGTTGACTCTTTGGAATTTTGGGAAGTTTATACCGTTTTACTCGTAATCACGCCCTGTTCGTAGTCTTGAGGTTATTGAGTTGATTTGGGTGGTGGATTTTGTGTCCAGGGATAAGCTAGTAGAGTATTTATGGGATTTTTGACGATTTCGTTGATATTCGAGTTATATGTTTCCGGAAATGGTTGGTTTCCGAGGTGTGGTTCAGAGTTTGAATTGTGATTTTGATCATTGGTATTTGTGATTATTCAGGAGATCGGGATCGTACGCTTGGCGAGGGATCTTCCGCTGGATCACGGGATTAGCGTGTTTTTGCGTTGTGCTTGTCTGTGAGTGGACATTTCTTTTCACTGTTGGTTGCGAGTCTTTTATATACGTTTTACGAGTATGAGCATGCAGTTATGAATATGAATTATACGAGCATGTTTTTTATGATTATGCATTTACGAATATACTTTTATAATTATGCATTACGAGTATGCTTTTACATTATGCTTTATGCATTTGCATGGAAACGTTTATGATTTGGTTTACACAGAGTACAGTCTCAGTAGTAGTTGTATCGATACACTTAGCATCCCGGCTGATCCCCGAGGATGTTTACCGGAGGGGGGGGGGGGGAGCAGAAACCCTGACCCGAGGCCTTTTCTGGCTGGAATCATGTGAGGATCAGGGATCCCGTGATTCAGACTGTACTAGCGCGGATGTGTCCATGAGTGACCCCACGGGATTTCTAATGCATGCTCTGTACGCGTGAGGAGTTAGAGTCTCCCTCGTGTACCATATGATTTTTATGCATCTAGACTCGCATATGTTTTATAAACATATATATTTATTCGGCGAAAGATATTTATTTACGTCCACTCACTCTAACGGTTTATATGTCTTTCCCTGGGCTCTTTGTTTTCAATGCCCAGTTGCAGTTTGGATTCAGGTATCGCACGTCGAGGTTAGAGGCTTAGTATTCGAGCTACTTTTTCTTTCTCAGTAGGATTCTAGTTTGGTCTACTGTTGTGTATATATGTATATACTAGAGGTCGCTATGAATACTATTATGTTTATATTTTCACATGATTTTCCTGAATTTCTGTAAAGCTACAGTTATGTGTATTGCTTTACGTTATGTAATGTTTTTTGAGAAATCCGGATGGGATTGGTGCCCACGGTTTGGCTTTTGTGGCATAAGATGAAGTATATTTTCAGTTGCAGGTTAATGGTAATTACGCGATATAGTGGAACTCTACCAAAATTTTTATGATTTTTGAAAGTTCATGTTTTCAGAAGGGATTTGATTTCGGTTTAAGCAACTAAATCGGGGTCGGGTCCTTTCAACTCAACACAAAACGTTCACTACAGTGTTCGGCACAAAGCCACATCGAATGCTTTAGGAGCATCCCTCATACGACTCCTGATACCCTTGTACCCCGTTCATTTCTAAAGCGGGTGATGACCCAGGGGTGGATAATGAACGGAGGGAACGTGAGGGGTTCCGCCCTGATTTGCGAAGTTGAGGGAAATCTGATATGCGCCACTCTAACTTGTACAGAACGAAACTGCGTTAAGTAAGGATAATTTCTGGGGAGTTGATGCGTAGCGATTCGATCAACTCCCCAACCATGTCTTCTAACCTCTGATTCGAGGACTCGGGGGACTTGTTAGTCCACGATGTGTTACTCCAGTAAAAGCACTAACGTAACCACTTCCCTTTCGGACGCCCCGGTGGCAAGCTCAACGCTCACTGCTCCCGCACATGACGTTCCTCGAACGCTCGCTATGCCCAAGCACGACGTTCAAGCTCAACGCTCACTGCCCATGGATGACGTTCCTCAAACGCTCGCTATGCCCAAGCACGACGTTCAAGCTCAACGCTCACTGCCCATGGATGACGTTCCTTACTCAACACTCGCTAGTCGCGCACGATGTTCCTTACTCAATGCTTGCTGCTCCAGCACGACGTTTAAGCTTAATACTTGCTGCCCAAGCATGACGTTCAAGGTCAACGTTCGCTGCTCGTGCACGACGTTCAAGGTCAACGTTTGCTGCCCAAGCATGACGTTTAAGCTCAACGCTCGCTGCTTGCGCACGATGTTCCTCGCTTAATGCTCACTGCTCTCGCACACGACGTTCCTCGAATGCTCGTTGTGCCCAAGCATGATGTTCAAGCTCAATGCTTGCTGCCCAAGCACGACGTTCAAGCTCAACGCTCACTACCCATGGACAACGTTCCTTGCTCAATGCTCCCTACTCGCGCACGACGTTTAAGCTCAACGCTTGCTGCCCAAGCACGACGTTCCTCGCTCAACGCTCGCTGCCCAAGACACAACATTAAATCTAAACGCTTGCTATCCAAGCACGACGTTCAAGCTCAACGCTTGCTGCTCGCGCGCGACGTTCCTCGCTAAACAACTCGCTACTCTCGCACATGACGTTCCTCGAACGCTCGCTGTCCCCAAACATGACGTTCAAGCTCAACGCTCAGTGCCCAAGCACGACATTCAAGCTCAACGCTTGGTGCCCAAGCACGACGTTCACGCTCAACGCTCTGTGGCCAAGCACGACGTTCAAGCTCAACGCTTGCTTCCCAAGGACGACGTTCATGCTCAACGCTTGCTGCCCAAGCACGAGGTTCAAGCTCAATGCTCGCTGCTCGCTCATGAAGTTTCTCGCTTAACGCTCGCTGCTCCCACACACGACGTTCCTCAAACACTTGCTGTGCCCAAGAACGACGTTTAAGCTCAACGCTCGTTGCCTAACGCACAATATTCCTCGAATGCTCGTTGTGACCAAGCACCATTACCACATAACTTCTCAGGCCGACGAATTAAAGAAACAAAGACCGACGATTTTTGAAGTCGTCGGCAATAATAGAGTATTATAGACGATTTGTTGCAAAAATCGTCGGCAATAGTACTATTGCTGACGATTTTGCAACAAATCGTTGGCAATACTCTATTGCCGACGCTTTATAGCCTACAGGTGTTTTATACTATAGCCGAAGACTTCGTAAAAATTGTCGGCTATAGTCCTATAGGCTATAAAGCGTCAGCAATAGAGTATTGCCGACGATTTGTTGCAACAAATCATCGGTAATACTCTATTATTGCCGACGACTTCAAAAATCGTTGGCCTTTGTTTCTTTAAGTCGTCGGCAATGAGAAGTTATGTGGTAGTGGACAACATTCAAGCTCAACGCTCGATGCCCAGCGCATGACTTTCCTTGCTTATATGCTAACCACTCTCGCACGCAAAATTTCAAGCTTAAAACACTCTGGCAAGTGCTACCCGCAGCTGTCCCATTCACGACTATTCTATCCAGGAGACCAATCTTGGTTGAGAAGTTGAGGGGACTCCAAGGTACGCTACGTTACACTGGCCTAGCAGCACTAAGTGTGACTACATTGGAGATTTCAGTTTTTCAACTCCCTAATCAAGATCATTCTCCTTAACTCGGGGACTTGGGAGATTTGTTAGTACCGATAGGGCTAACCCTCCAATTATGCCACACTTAGTCCTTTAATTAGCTAAATAAAATGTAATTAATGAAGAAAGCATCAAAAAGTATCTAAAGGGAATATTCTTTAGCCACTTGCCACATAGTGACTCACCACCATGGGTAAATGACCAAGATGCCCTTAACAATGTTGGGACTGCATCCACTCCCACATTGCTAAATGAGAGAAGATGACTCTCACACTTGCCTATATAAAGAGGTCTCACATCTCATATAAGGTAACTATTTCCTAGTGTAATAATTATTACTTGTTACTCCATGCTTCTAACTTATGCATCAGAGGGTCGAAGGTGGGCCAATCTCGTCTTCACCTCTAACGCCTTGTTGCATGTTGTAGGAAAATGATCCAATGTCTTGATGGAAGGCCTCAACAAAATTTGGTCAAAACAATGGATATCATCGAAGTAGATGACGAATCTAGGGCAAGGTTGCACCGTGACTTCTCCCAAGCCAGAGAACTAGGGTTTTTTTCACATGTTTATTTGTTGTTTAATATTCAGTTGGTGTAAGGGTATATTTCGGGGGTTGGTTCTAGAATTAAAAATTAATGAAATTGGACTTGCTTTTGTTGGTGTTCACCAAAAACCATGGGCAAAAAATTAGGTGGTCAGCATCTGCTTCTATTTATTTACTTTGTCACTGTTTAAGACATCAATACACCAATTCAAGAAAAATCTCCCATAATTCTTAAAAGAAATGAATGACTTTAACCAGTTAACGCCTGACTTGTGTTTTCAGTCTGGTGATCTATATCTGAAACTTATCATTCTGACCTTGTATGTTAAGTTTCTAAAGCAATATAAGGGGTGTCAATATCATGTTTTTCAGAACACTAGTTGTACTCAAGTTTTCATTTACTGATGGTCTGTCGGTTTGCAGCTCTAAGAAGACATCTGTGGAATCTTTTGTTTTGGATTGCGAATTGGTCGCTTATGACCGTGAACAGAAAAAAAATTAGTCCTTTCAGGTATAATTATTATAGAAAATATCATAGAAGGTCAGTTTTAAATATTTTTTTACACAAAAGGTCAGTTTTAATTTTTTGTCTAAAGAAGGCCATAACTTTGGTACAACATTTCTAATTCTAGCCCCCCCCCCCCCTTGAAAAACAGGGTCTGGTAGTGTATACGTGCTGAGTGAGTAATGTCTGCATATAACTAAAGTAACATGTTCTTTGTGAAGCGTAGTAGGCTTATAATTTGTTCTAACACTTGCAGCTAAAGATCTATCTTCTTTACTCAAAAGTAAATAATTATCTTTTACTATAGAAATTTCTCATTTTCCAAAAGTACGTGGCTTAAGCATAAAAATTAAACTCTTGCAAGAATTCATTTCTAATATAAAAGAAAGAATTAACCTGTTTGAAAAAATAAGAAGATCAGTCTGCCCTCAAGATCAAGCAATTCTTCATATTAAAATCGCTAGAGAGAAATCTTTTCTTGCAGCTTGTCTACGAGACAAAGCTGGAATAGAAGAACTTTTGTACAAACTGTCTATTTGAGCTTTTGGTTAGATCTGCAAATCAACTGGTATTAGAGCTTGCTATAGCTCAAAAATTTCAAAGATGGGATCAACATCTGAGGTAATAATAGAGAAACTAGATTCTCTATTAGAATTAACAAATGCAAGACAGTAAGAATCTTTACCAGAGATTTCTAGATGCAGAGAGTATCTAGAAATTCTTCCAACAATCAGCAACCAACTACAAGAATTTGAAGCCAAAGTGGATTACATCCAGAATCAGCCGGAAGAAAAGCAAGAATTATTAACAAGAGTTAATAGTAAAATTGAGAGATCAGATCCTCAACAGATGAAGATCCTTGATTGTGTTCAAATGATAGCCTGAGAACATAAAAAATTAAGCTATAGTCCACCTTAAACAGTCATTAGGAATACTCACTACCAGAACAAACACTATAGCCGACGAAATGTAAAAAATCAGGCCGATGACTTCTTTTTTCGTAGGTTATAGTGTACTACAGCTGATGAAAAATTGCATCGTCGGCTATAGTATTTAAGTTGATGATTTAAAAAAATTCGTCGGCTTTAGTCCCAAAAAATTGTCGGTTATAGTTTCACTAAGGCCGACGATTTTTTGGACTAAACTTGACGACATTTTTAACTATAAACGACGATATTTTATGTCGTCGGCTATAGTTCTTTATGTTTCTTGATCTGGGCAACAACTCATTTATTCAAAAAAAATTGGTGAAAAAAACACAAATCGCTTTCAAATCGTTGGGTGTTGTCAGAAGCTGTCCAAAATGAGTTCGTGAGCTATAACCCACTACATATATATATGTACGTATATATATGTGTGTTGATTGTTGATTTTGAGTTGAATTCAATGAAAATATATATATAATTACATGTTAATTGTTGATATATAGTACGCATATATATATGTGTGTGTGTTAATTTTTAATTAAGGAGTAGAAGAATTATTGTAATTTGTAGTTTAATTAAA
The DNA here is from genome assembly GCA_946800695.1 of Geum urbanum. Taxonomy (NCBI): domain Eukaryota; kingdom Viridiplantae; phylum Streptophyta; class Magnoliopsida; order Rosales; family Rosaceae; genus Geum; species Geum urbanum. The sequence continues at coordinate 86,643 of OX327015.1, forward strand.
GATATATATAGATAGATATAATGATGAATTTTTAATTAGTGCATGTATATATAGAGTTAAAATTTTCAGGATGGACAAGAGTTGGATTTGCTTTCCAAAATGAGATCCAAGATATGGCGCTGGAATGCAAAGTTTTGTGGAATATGTGATTGCTAATGCTAACGAGAATACAATTTATTATTGCCCGTGTACGAAATGTCAGTGTCGCAGCGGTTTGTGACGTTTGTCCATTGATGAAGTATAGGAGCACCTGAAGAAGAACGGATTTGGAATAAGTACACATGTTGGATTTATCACGGTGAAATATTATCAGCGGGTCAGCATGATCATGGGAAATTTCGTGAGAATGCCAGTGCAGCTAATGATCCAACAACGAGCTTAATCAATTATGTGTTTCCTTATGAGAGCGGTGCATTTTCTCAAGCACAAGATATCCCTACAGTCGTTAAGGGCTTCCCTGCTATTAATCCAGTCGAGCAATTCCCTAGAGATGTCAACACTGCCGGTATTGACAAGTACAACAAGCTGATTGCCTTTCAACAGACCCTGTTGTACAACGGGTGTCAGATGATTGTTCTTGAAATAGTCATGGGAGTAATGAAGCTCAAAATGGAGAACAAATTGAGTGTCAAGGTTGTTAATGATTATCTGTAGTTGACTGCTTTGGCGCCACGTCTCGGTCATCGTCTTCCTACCACTCATCATAAGGTCCGACATATCCTGAAAGATCTTGGGCTTACCTACATCAAAATCCATGCATGTAGATATGATTGCGTTCTCTTCTGGGGTAAAGATCCTGAAGGGAATGATCTTGAATTCCTTGATGCCTGTTCGATATATACTACGAATTGGTATAAGTTGATCCCTGCAGGGAATAAGAAAGTTGTGAAGATACTTCGGTATTTCCCGTTGTTGGATAGGCTGGAACGGTTGTACATGTCATCACACATGACTGAAACTATGAGATGGTGGCCTGAGAGGAATTTTCCTGACGATGATACCCTTATACACCTTGCTGATGGAGAGGCTTGGAAGCACATGGTTATGGAGTTTTCTCATTTTGCATCAGAGGTCCGAAATGTTTGTCTTGGGCTCTCATATGACGGATTCAACCCGTTTGGTAACATGAGTCTTCAATATAGTATATGACTAGTTATTTTGGTACTATACAACCTTCCTCCATGGATGTGCATGAAGAAGCAATATAATATGCTCACTCTGTTAATTCTAAGGCCGGTTTACCCAGAAAAGTGTCTCGATGTGTATTTGAGACCCTTGATTGAGGAGCTTAAGTACCTAAGCGACGTTGGCCATCCTACTTATGACAAGTACAAACATGAGATGTTCCAGATGTATGCCATGCTTGTTGGCACCACTAGTGACCTTCTTTCCTGTGGAATGTTGTCGAGCAATGTTACTAGTTGATATAGGGCTTGTCCAGAGTGCCTGATTGATGAGTGCGCCAGACCTCATTGCAGGAAGATTATCCAGATGCATCACCATTGTTGGCTTCCAGTTGATCACCAGTGGCGGGAGGATGCCAAGGTATTTGATGGGATTGTAGAAGAGGATGTGCAACCCAGGAGATGGACGGGGGATGAAATTTTTGAAGTGTTGAATGAATACGATTATGCAGCTCAGCAATCATCCTGATATAGTGGCGGCAACACCTGGAAGACCCGACAGGTATAAATTTTGGACACACAAAAACATATTCTGGGAACTCCCATACTGGCCTAAGTTACCGACTAGGCACTACCTAGATGTCATGCACATAAAAAAAAATGTGTGCGAAAGTGTGGTGGGCACCGTGCTCAATTGGGACGGGAAAACTAAAGACGGCCCTAAAGGCACGTATTGATCTACAAAGAATGAAATTACGAAAACATTTGTGGTTGAAAGAAGGGAAGAAAAAAATGCCTCAGAAGAACAAAAATTTTGGGTGGATGGGTCATGTTAGGTATCCTTCAGGCTATGCAGGAAATATTGGTCGGTGTGTTAACTTCCGGGACAATAAGATGTACTGATCAAAGAGTAATGACTTCCATATACTGCTTCAACGCCTCTTCCCTGTTTTCCCCAATTTTTTTTGACATTATGCCAAATCTGACATTGTCAATGATACTGAGTACCGCAATAGGGCGTTTGTAAACTATTTTGGTTTGTTGGTACGTCTATATATATATATTTACTGTTATATATTATTTTTTTTATATATAATTCGCTGTGTTCATATTTAAAGTTAATGGTTTCTATTATTTTTTTCAGATGCACCATACACGAAATGATGGTGACGTACACTAGTCACACGAATTGAGACTTTTGGCGATGAAACCGGTAACTTTAAGAGTTTATCCGATGTGTAAGGTAAATGGCATGCAATTTATATGTGAACATAGAGACGTCAGACGGAGAACATAGAATTTTGAGGTAATAATGCATGGTGGGTAGAATGACATTGACTATTACGGTGTTCTCCATTCAGTGGTTGAACTAGTTTATGGGGAAGGCATGACAGCGCACTTGTTTAAGTGTAGATGATTTGATATTAGCCTTCAAAACACAAGGATTGATCAGTACGACATATTTTCGGTGAATACTGCTACAAGATGGTATAAAGATGACCCTTTTGTCTTTGCATAACGGTAAAATAAGTGTTTTATCTTGATGCTCTTGTGCACAAAGAAGGCTGAAAAGTAGTTAACCATGTTGTTCCTAGAAACATATACAGTGCAGCTTCACTTGGAGAGGCCGCAGATAATGAAGAGAATACTGTATACCAAGAGCCGAATGCAATTGGTATTCCTGAATCCTCTTTAATTCAGGTGAATAACGTGAAACCGGGTCGCGTGGTTTGATTTCGTGAGGAAGATGTTGAACTTATTGATGTTAATCCAAATGAATGTAATGAAGACTCCGGTGATGAGGAGCGTCACATATTACCAGAAATTAACTCGGACATCAAGGAAGACTCAAGCGATGATTCTGGCTATGACCCTTTTAGTTAAACATGAATTTGTGTTAAACGTATTTGTTGGTTATGAGCCTAATTTTTAAAAGTATTTTCACAGTTCTGAATATAGCAGTGATTCTGATTATGTTTCTTAATTAGTTAAACGGGTATTTGTGTTAAATAGGTATTTGTGTGAAACTGTTTTCACATGAGCCTATTTTTATAATTTTTTTTACACTTTACCCGACGACTTTTGTCAATGTCATCGGCTATAGTAACTATAGCTGACAACTTTGACACGTGTCGTCGGGTATATTATACCCGATGATATAGTATATGAAGATCGTTGGCTATACTTTTTGGATTTATTACCCCAGAATAGCCAGACTATGCCTCCTCTCGACCTAAACCCTAAAAAGCCCCAAACCACCCCTGCTGCTACTCAAATCAGCCGCCGCTCCCACAGAACCCCCGCGGCCGCCGACTCTCTCTCTCTCTCTCTCTCTCTAATTTTTAGGTTCTCTATATATATATATATATTTATTGAACCTTCAATCCTAACAGTGGGATTAGGGTTTGTGTTAGAGGGAGATATTGATTTTGATTATGGGTGATAATCGAATTATGATAGATTTTGATTATGTGTAATTTTGAGTTTGAATATGGTTATAGAGGATAATGGATTAGATAAGAGGAATTAAGATTTTGATATGTGTTATTTAGCGTACATATCAATGGTAGTAAAGAAATATGTGTGATTTTTGATGAGAGGAATTGAGATTTTAATTATGGATTTTGATATGTGTTATTTAGGTTTGTGATTGTGATTGAGGTAATTTATTGAGATTTTTGGTTATGATTGAGGTTTGTGGATATGTGATATGTGTTATTGAGGTTTGTTAATGAATTTTGATTGTGATTAAAGTTTGTAATATGTGTTAATGAGGTTACGTTAGTGATGATGTTAGTTAATTTAGATGTTAGGATTACGATTTGAGGTTATGTTGAAAGTGTTGCGTATGCTTGAAATATTGCGTATATATGGATATGGCATTGCGTATGCTTAAAATATTGCGTATATATGGATATGGCATTTAGGTTGGGTTTAATGATTAAGAAATGGTTTATTTTGATATTGATGGATGTTGATGTTGCAAATGTGTTGATGTTGGACAAAATTTGGTTAATATTGTTGGTTTTTATTGTAGGCATCATGAATTGGTTAATCGGAAAACAAAAGACAAAGGGTCCTAAGACCAGAGGATATGGGTCTAGTGCTGATAGTTCCGGGTGAGTCCCAAACACTAATCTGCACGCCACAGTTGGCAGCCCTTAGTTGACCCGCGGCTTCAATTGACCTCAAGACACCGTCAACTACTTCAGCATTCGACGCCGCAGCCACATCGACCACACAACACGAGGGTGCTACAATTCAACGAAGATAGCACCCTCATGCCCTCAACGACCGGCTCTACGGGTTCTTCTCCTTCGAGCTACAACAATATGCCTCCCATTAACTGGCTCGAGCCTTCTCCATCTACGGGTCAAGTTCCTCCTACCTCTTATGCTAGTGGTTCAAGAGGTAGCTCATCGTCAGGGGTACCAATTGGACTGCCGCCTCACCTCTTCCTGCCACGAGAGGTACCTTACCTGCCTGTTATTGATCATCATAGAGTGCATATGCTAGTAGACCCAGTAGACCTCCATTACATCTACCTGCAATAAGCATACGTCTAGGTGCCATTTGATACACCTCTTTATAGTGCGAGGGTATCAAATACATCGATGTCAGAATCGGGTAAATCAAACACACCTTGGTTATTTAATTTATAACTTATTAATAATTTGTATGTTAAATTGGGTGCTCCTATTTTAATCTCTTTACACTTTTTCTTATATGACAGACATCGGAGGCAACAGAAGAAAGACCAAAGGTCCTGTCTCCGGCAAATAACTTGACAAGGACGTGCAGGAAATGGGCTCACTGCTCATAGATACCAAGGACCATGATGGATCAGTGATCTTGGGGCAGAAGGCGGTTCAGAGGTACTTTAGCCAAGTAGGAAGTGTGATACGGACAAAGTCCCTATTCTGTGGGAAGAGTGGTCCTCGGTGCCGTAAGAAGTGAAGGACAGGGTGAACAACCATATGTCAATGAGTTAGTTAGATATTCATTATTTATGTCTACATGCTCTCTGGCTTTTCCTTTAGGACTCAATAATTTCCACTCTAGTGAAAAAGTTACCTCATCCCATGTAAACTTGTGAATTTGCTCTGATTGGTTCTTGGGATTTGCAAAGAAACAAGTAGTAAGACCTGGGATATTTGTTATCTTAGTCTTTGGCTCTACTGTTGTGCTCATTAGTTTATAGTAGATTCTATAAACTACTTCAAGCTCTTGCATGCCTTCTTTCATGGATGTGCCGTATGTTTTGACTCTCAGTCGCAAACAAAGAGCAGCATCAAATAGGATGGTTGAAAAGTTCATGAAGCAGTTAAAGTATGCAACCTGATTGCATAACGATGCTCGGAGGGTTCCCAATAGACTTTTATGGAAATCGATAAGCCTATTGTCTTATAAAACACATAGAACTGAACAATATAGGCCTTCTCTGGCTAGTAACTTTATGCCAATTTGGACTGCTCCAATATGCATGAACTTGAAGTTTCTTTTTCTAGCTTTAAAAACATCCTCAGCTTGGAGATCTATTCATCCTGTTTTTGCTAGGGTGGTGAATTTAAGAATTTTGAACTGATGGCTATCTATCATGTCAAAACTTTCTCTCTTGTAAATCTGGTTGAATTCAAACTTCGGGATCGAAGCATTTCAGACGTTATTTTCAATTTCGTTGAATTCTAACTCTTCTGAATTCAATAGCTGCATCAATATTTTCTTCAAGATGCTTAACATGTTCATGTCACGAGTATCTTCTTGTTTAGGTTCTCTCAATTTGATACTTGACAAATTTGTTGGAGAATCTTGAAAAAATAGTCTTGGCAGTGAGTTCCCTTTTGGAACTTGTAGAGGTTTGAACTCATTAGTCACTACTAGAAAAAGTACCATAGCTGACGACAAAAAATCGTCAGCCTATTAATTATTTTCGTCGGTTATAGATATAGTCGACGAACCTTCGTCGGTTATAGTGTCGTCGGCAAAAGGTTGTCGGCCATACTAGCCGACGACAATTTTGCACGTCGTCGGCTATAGTTCAAAACTATAGCTGATGACAACAAACGTCGTTGGTTTAAGTTTTTGACTTTTGCCGACGACATATTCGTCGGCCAAATCTTCTCCTCCGGTCAATTTGGTTGAACCGGATTGGACTATAGCCGACGACTGGAAAAATATGTCATCGGCTATAGTCTTTGAATGTCGTCAGTTATGCTTTGAAACTCGCCGGCTATAGTGTGACTTTAGCCGACAACTTTAGTTAAAGTCGTCGGCTAATGTTGCTGATTTCTTTAAAAAAAGGCAGATTCTGAATTTCTATTCCTAGAACCTGCAATTCTAAATTTTATTTCCACAATTGCCAACAACACATACAATGAACACAACACACATATTCACCAACAGATACAAATTAATGAAAATTAAGCTTTATTTTATTAAAACACATATTCACCCACATTACACATAAACTAAGGCTCGTGATCATCTAAATCTATGTCATTGACTTAAGATGGGTTACTACCAGCATCTTGCAGATCCTCCTGCTGATGTGGAGCATCGAAAGGGAGCTGAACAGATGGAAATGGAGGTGGGGCCGAGATGATGAGTCCTTGCGCCCAAAGTGTATCATTCATTATCTAAAAATAGGCAGCCATCGCCGCCTGCTGCTGCTCCATCTGAGCCTGCTGGGCGGCCCTCAGTCTTTCATCCTCTTCCCACTGTCTCTGATGCTCCATCGCCTTCCTATCCAGCCGCTCCTGTAGCTAAGCAGCTTTGGAAGATCCCTACTTGCGTTGGAAACTGATCTTGTTCTTTAATACCCTATCGCCGAGCTGTCCTAGACCCCTGCAGTAGTAAATGTTCCTTCGTGGGGGGAAAGCATGAGCCATGATCCTCGCCCGAACCGTCACATCAGATTGATCAATCTGAGAGATGGCCTGGGGGATGTCCTCATACTGGTACCTGGAAATTGCTCCCTTGCAACCTGAGTCAACACCTCCTCAATTGCTTCCTGCATTCTCGCCTAATTGACAAGGAAAACAAAATAACATATTAGTAAACATACATAAAAAAAGTTAGAGAAAATACATATATAAGCAATTATGTTAAGTTATAAGGGCATAAGACTTACAATTTATTCGAGGGACTGAGGATGCGCTTTCTCGTATATATACACGAGTGGGCTGACATCAGGGTATTGTTGGGTCACCTCATCCATGCAACTCACATAGGATATAGAACCGACATGATGGTTACTCATGTTTTGTGCCCGGTTCGCCACGTTTATCCTAGATATGACCTTGTTGGATAAACATATATTAAAGAATTATTATGAAACTAATTTCGCTAGAGAAGGTACAAGTAAACACAAATATGATGTTATATACCTCAAATTGTGGGTTGTTGAAGTGGATTAGAAGACATTTCCACTCGTACTCCCTATGCATTAACTCACTAAGAGTACCCTTACGCTCGTTGCCGTGCGTCTGCCAGTGCTTATAGAGCTCATTTTTCCACACCTTGTACCTATATATGCAATACAAATGTTAGAAATTAAGTGACAATACATGATTAATATAATATCTCAATATATATTATATAGCCCTCATTACCTCTTGAACCGCATTTGCCTAGGTGGATTGAAAGTGCTCCAGAACAGTGAACCAATACTGCAATGTATGAATAACTTGTTACGACGAAACAGTAGTAACGACATACAACAAAATTAATTTCTCTGTCGCCCGCACCGCCGCTGGTGGCAAACCCTGTTACCACCGCCCACCCACTGGGACAACGAAGCCTCAATGACATTTTAGACCTCATGACTGTGTTTGGAAATAAGTTTTTCGGTCAAAAACTTCGGCCACGCGCCGCCACAGACGGTGTTAAGTAATACACGAAAAGAAAGCTCTAAACAGGCCCAAAAACTTTGTCCAAAGGACCTATGCTAGATTTCGATCCGTTTGGCCGGAATAAGCCCCGAAAGCTCACGGTCGAGAAATAGTTTCTGGTGGCGATCTCCACCGTTGAGCTATTTTGGAGCTCGAGGGTGCTGCCAAACGACTCATGACGAGGTGGGGAGCAAAAGCTCTCTCACCCCACTGTCAAATAACATTGGCTCTGCCATTGATGGTAGAGGCTGAGACGAACACAAATCGGAATCAATCAATTTCGACACCAATCGATGTAAAACCTGCAAATTCAATCAATTCAAACAATAACAACTCATAATGAGGTTCTCATGACCTCTTGATACCTGAAAACAGTCAGAAATCACACCGAAGACGGCAACTATTTCTACAAGTAGATTCAATAACTACATGGAGATCAGATTAAAGTTTCCAAGATACAAGAAGTATCATCTACACGCCTTTGTAGATAATGGTTTTGGTTTTTGTCTAGTAAAAAAGTTTGCAATACCAGAAGAATTATAGATAACTGGTCCAAAAAGAAGGGCAATTGGAAAAACATTAGGAGGAAGAAGAATTTCCATGAATACAATTGCCAAAAAGATCTAAATCTCAATAGGAGGGGGAACTTTTGTCATTGAAAGTATTTGGCAATCAAAAGGCCAAGACTCTGATATCCTGATCAGAAATGATTTCCTGCTAGAACAAACTTTCATCTAGAAGCCAGAAGTGAACTTATTAGGCCTCGAGAAGAATCAGAAAATCTTCTGGACAAAAAGGCTTAAACAAGCAAAAAGTATCGTTGGTCCAGGGTTCATAGAGTAATATCATAGATCGCAGTAGAATAGTGGTAGATACACACCAAAATTTGAAACGATACTGCAATATAAGCAACAAGAAAAGTTGCTTATTTAAGAATCATCATCATCAGAAGAAGAAGATTTTGATGAAATAGAGTTCTGTAGATTCCATGGCAATAGAGAATTCAAGCATCATGATGCCCCACCTCAAGCCCTTACCAGAATCAAACTCAAAGAACACACTGTCTACAACATTCTCAAGAGAGATTGTGACAAGTGTAAACAAGAAAAAACCCTCAAAAGGAAAGCGAAGAATTCCAAGGAGCCTAGTATCACTACCACATTAAGTACCTTAAGTCGCCGGCCTTTCTTCTTTTTTTTCGCCGGAAATGACTATTACCGGCGACAAGTCGCCGGTAATACTCTCACTGGAAATTTGGCGCCGGTGAAAGTATTACCGGTGACTCATTTTTCAAGTCGCCGGCAATGCTTAAGAGCATCACCGGCGACTCAAGTCGCCAGCAATGATGAAGGGCATTACCAGCGACTTGAGTCGCCGGCAATGATTGCTCCGCCATGGCCGAAAAATGAGGGGTATTGCCGGCGACTTTGGTCCAAGTCGCCGGCAATACCCGGAGAAATTTGTCAAAAAAAAGCCGGTTCTGAATTGGGCCCAATTCCAGAACTTGCACTGAAAAACAGAAACCGTACAAATACAAGTTCAACAGTACACACATAATTGTCCAACGTACAGTACAAATAGCAACAATACGAAAATAAACTACAACTACACGTCAGGGTCGAGGAACTCCCGCGTCAGGCTTGAAGAAATCCATGTAATCATTTGAACTCCGGTGGCTACCCTGGTCTTGCTGTGGCGGTGACTGCTGCGGTGGTGGATGACTGTGGAACACAGGGACTGGGGGAGGTGTGGGGACCGGTTGTCCGGTAGTCTGGAACACGTACATCGTCTGCATCCATGTGAACATTTGTGTCTGGTGCTGGACCATCATTCGGTGTTGGTCGGCCATCACCCGGTACTCGGCATCTCTGACTGCCTGCTGCTCGGCCAATTGCCGCATCTCCTCCATCTGCCTTCTTTGCTCCTCCAACTCCCTCTGCGTCCTCTGAAGCTCCGCTGCTAGGTTAGAGTTCCTAAAAGTTGAAGTTCTTGACCCGGTAGAGTATTCCGCAGTGTTCTTCAATACTCCTTCGCCCGCCGAGCCATTTCCCCTGCAGTAGTAGGTATTCCTTCCAGTCCCGCACGCTTTTGCCATGATATGAGCTGTTATAGGACGATCAAGTGGATTGATCTGAGAGGCATACTGGGTCACTTCTTCCTCCGAACAGTCAGGATGGTTGTTTCGAGCTATATTTATGGTGACTTCTGTGTTCGCTTCCTCCACTCTCGCCTAATTGAAAAGCGAATATGATTAACGTATTATTAAACGAGTTAAATTAATAGAGAAAAATAGTTTTATTAACACATGCATATGTGAACTACAAACTAATGAGGCTAAAGACTTACCGCTTCTTCAAGGCACTGCAGATAGAACTTCTGATGAACAAACACCAACGGGTTGACTTCTTGTTGTTGCTGCGCCTTACTCGACCAACCCAAATAGTTGAGTGAACCTGCATGATGGGCCTTGGTGTTTTTCAATCTGTTCTCCCTATTCGTCTTGGAAATCGCCTTGTTTGATAAACATATGTAAAAAAATTAGTAACTAACTATTTCAATGTGATACGATACATTAGGGTTGTAAAATATATTCAGGATGCATACCTTCGCTTTGGGGTGCTCGAAGTGGGCTACCAGCCACAGCCACTCGTACTCCCTAAACCGGAATTTGCTAGGGGTAGAACCTCGGCCTAGCTCCTTGTACTGTGTGTAATGTTTTGAAAGCTCGTTCTTCCACTCTTTATACCTATATTAACACTAGAAAAAAAATTAGAGATATTAAAACACTTGATAAACAAAAATCTAACTCGATATATACTCAAATAACTCGAATCACATCACCTGATATGTAGTTGACGCTCTACCCACGTGTGAATAAGGCATTCATCCACGTCAAACCACACCTGCAAGATGAATATAAAAATGGTAAAATTATATATTTATTCGGACTTAATTAATAAATGTAAAATTTACGTAATGAAAATACGATTAACTTACACTCAGTGCATTATGCACTTGCATCTTCACGTAGAGAGGCACAGATTCCCAATCTGGCCAAATCATTGGGACCTTGTCCCGCACGACGGCCCCGGCCATGCTGGCATACTTTCGCGTGGTGTCAAATGTCTCGATCACCTCACCATGCTCATTGGCCCTAATGAGCGTTTTCTTTCCCCCGGTGGCCTGCTCAAGTCTCTTCCCGGTGCAGGTGCCTCTAGTCTTTCGTTTTCCAGTGACATTAACGAAATTGCCTAATAATACAATGTCAACAAATTGATATCATTAATTGAACCTATCGTAAGGCTTAAGTAATAATTGTTGTAATCAATCTTGTTAAATAAAATTTACCTGCATCGTCCGTTTGCTGGTTGGTGCACCTTGCACTCCAAAGATACACGGGGTCGAACGGGATGAAGTTGTACGCTTCCTCCACGCTCAGGAACTCCGGCCGTCCTTCAATATAAATAGGCCTCCCCCTATCATCGAATTCAGGGATCACAGGAATCTCGTCGGGCAGGAAGAGACCGGACGGCGGAGATAGACGAGGCCAGGACGATGAGGCTCCAGCACCATCTGCCTCAGATGATTCCCGTGAAACGGCAGTAGACACTTGGCCAATAGGGGGCATTCGGATGGAGGGAGTTTCTGATGCCCCCGTTGACTGTCGCTCGTCTGTGGGTCTGCTGATTGAGCGTTTGCTGATTGAGGCGCGAGGCTGGACTGGGGGTTGCACAGATTCGGATCGTGCAGCTTCCTCCTCTCCTCGCGCAACTAGAAACATTTGTGTGCGAGCATTCATAATTGGTCCACTGCGCGTGTTGCTGACTGCGGCTGAGGAACCTTGACTGATGCTCCCTCCACTATTTCTAGTCCCTCTCCGTTTGATGCCTCCAAGCCAATTTGCCGCAAAACCTCCTGCACATCCAACAATTAGTCCTGGATTCGGTTCTATGAAGGATGGAACCGTTTGGAACTGGAACCGTTCAGACCCGGAATCGTTTGCAACCAGAACCGTGTGGAACCGGAACCGTTCGGTTCCGGTTTCAGTTGTAGCGGTTATAGGTTCCAAACGGTTCCGGTTCCGAACGGTTCCGGTTCCAAACGGTTCCGGTTCCAAACGGTTCTGGTTACAAACGGTTCATGTTCCAAACGATTACGGTTCCAAACGGTTATCGGTTCCAACAATGAGTCTTGGATTCGGTTCTATGAAAAACCGGAACCGGAACCGTTTGGAACCGGAACCGTTTGAACCCAGAACCGTTTGGAACCGGAACCGTTCGGTTTCAAATGGTTCCGGTTCCAAACAGTTCCGGTTCCGGTTTTGTTCCGGTTCCAGTTTTTCATAGAACCGAATCCAGGACTAATTGTTGGAACCGATAACCGTTTGGAACCGGAACCGTTTATAACCGGAACCGTTTGAAACCGGAATCGTTTGGAACCGGAACCGTTCGATTCCGGTTCCGGTTCTAGCGGTTATCGGTTCCAAACGAAACGGTTCCGGTTCCAAACGGCTCTAAATGCGGTTATGATATCGTACATTAAATTAAACATTAAACATTAAATTAAATTGCATCATATCATATCGATCATTACGAATATAATTATCAAAATATCAATTAATTATTACCCAAATGCTTATTTAACCAATTAATTAAGTTAACAAATATACCTTAAATTATCAACTATATCAATAAATCCAAATCACCTTAATTTGCCCAACACCCTAAATTACCTTAAATTACCTATATCAATGAATCCAAATCACCTTAATTTGCCCATATATGCAACACCTTAAAAATACAATATAATTATGAACTATATATATCAATTAATCCAGCCAAATCACCTTAAATTACCTAAATGTTTTCCACATATATACATCACCTTAAATTATCAAAAATTATCAAAACTTAATTATATACATCACATATATACATATATACATCACCTTAATTAAATTTTCCAAATAATTTCCACATACATACATCACATATATACATCACCTTAAATTATCAAAAATTAAAACATCACCCAAAACTTAATTAATCAAGTTAATTAAAATGCATAAAAATATAATTAAAATGCATATATATACATAATTATAAAAAACAAAAATTGAGAGAGAGAGAGAGAGAGGTTTAGGGTTTAGGGTTTAGGGTTTAGGGGGGGGGAGAGAGAGGGAGCTAGGACCTGTCATGGTCGAGCTCGAAGTGAGCTTCCGGCGATGGAGGTGAGGGGAGGAGGCGAGAAGGAGGGGAGGAGAGGTAAGGGAGAGGGGAGAAGGGAGGAGAGATTTGAGGAGAGGAAATGTGGGGGGCGAGGTGAGGAAGAGAGGGGGAGATTTTAGGGTTTGAGGAGAAAAAGTGAAGAAATAAGGTGAGGGGAGGAGGAGCTGCTCGATCTGGAATATAAGGCACCATTGCCGGCGAGTTACTTATCAACTCGCCGGCAATACTATTACCAACGAGTTATCAACTCGTTGGTAATGATAGTGATTCCTGGCCAAGAATTTCCAACTAGATTTTCCGACTAGAATTTCCGACTATAATTTCGACTAGAATTTCCGATTAGAATTTTCGACTATAATTTCCGACTATAATTTCGACTAGAATTTCCGATTAGAATTTTCGACTAGAATTTTCGACTAGAATTTTCGACTATAATTTTCATCTAGAATTTCTGACTAGAATTTACGACTAGAATTTACGACTACAATTTCCGACTACAATTTCCGACTACAATTTCCGACTAGAATTTCCGACTATAATTTTCGACTAGAATTTCCGACTACAATTTCCGACTACAATTTCCGACTACAATTTCCGACTACAATTTACGACTAGAATTTCCGACTATAATTTCCGACTACAATTTCCGACTAGAATTTCCGACTAGAATTTTCGACTAGAATTTCCGACTAGAATTTCCGACGAGAATTTCCGACTAGAATTTCCGACTATAATTTCCGACTATAATTTTCGACTATAATTTACGACAATAATTTTTGACTATAATGTACGACTATAATGTATGACTAGATTTTCGACTAGAATTTCCGACTATAATTAAAATACGTACATCATTAACATACTAAGGATGATAATCGTAATCATCTTCATCACTTGAGTCTGACTCGGTTTCATAAGTAACCTCTGGCAATATGTGCCGCTCCTCGTCATCTGAATCAGCGTACTTCATATGGATTAACATCGAGAAGTTCTGCTCCAGTATTTCGAACCACACTCCCAGATCTCACATTATTAAGGCAAATCGTAGATGATTCCGGAATGTCAAAAGCGTTGGGCTCTTCGTATGCAGTAATTTCCTCATCATCTGCGGTCTCACCAAGTGTGGCAGCACTGTATATGTTTCTATGAGCAACATGGTTAACCACCTTCCACGGGACTTTGTTCAGAAGATCGTCAAGGTAAAACACTTGTTTTACTGATGAGGCAAGAACGAAAGGGTCTTCTTCATACCAGCTAGTAGCAGTATTCACCGAAAATGTTCTGTACTGATCGATCCTTGTGTTCTCCGGGCTAGTATCAAACCATCTACACTTGAACAAGTGCACTTTCATGCGGTTCCCATAAATTAGTTCAACAACTGAATGAAGGACACCGTAATAGTCAACGCCATCTTGCCCACCATGGACCATCACCCCACAATTCTGTGTTTTCAGTCAGTCGTCTCGATTTTCACATATAAATTTCACGCCATTGACCTGACACATCGAGTAAACTTTTGAAGCTATCGGTTTCATCGCCAGGACCCTCAATTCGTTTGACCACTCTGGGCAACCATCATTTGCTACATGGTTCATCTAAAAACGATAAGAAACCACACAAGAAATTATGAACATAGAAAAACAAAACCACGTACACACATGCTATATAAGGATATAAAAAATAGATATATACACATATACCCTTACCCGTTGACCAAAGTAGTTTGCAAACGTCCTGTTGTGGTAATCAACATTTCCGGCAATAGCAGGGCAGTGAAGATGATAGTTTTTCCAATATTGTACTTCTGGACAGTTAATCAGTACCGACCAGTGGGCAATGGCTACTTCATTTCCATCCAACTTGTACGACTTTGGCAAGCTTCCCTGTACTGCCACGTCATTGGAGATGATAGAAAGGTTGAACTGGGGTTCATCTATCGGCATCTGTTGTTGGGGGTCCTCAAGCGCTCCCAAATACACGTTGGTGTACGTTACACACTCGTGCGCAATAAATGCTTCAGCGATACACCCTTCAGGTGCAGATTTATTCTTCACATAGTCTTTGTAGGCTCCCAATTGTCTACAAGTTAACAAGTGCATGTTATGATACTTAAAAATTAAGAATTTACATATAAAAACATAGGCAAACCAAATGTATGAATCATTTGTACATTTCCATGGGATACATCCAAGTGTAGTGTACCAGACCGGTAAGCAACAATTGTTCGGGAAGATGGATCATCAGGTGAGGCATGATGTCGAAAAAATTTGGGGGAAATATCCTCTCAAGCTTGCACATGATAAAAATGATGTCATCTTGCATCTCCCTGAGCTCTGATTTTTTAACTTCCCTGGTGCATAACTTCTGAAAGAATCTTGACAAGGCCACCAACGGCTCCACCACCTCTTTGGGCAGGTACCCTCGAATGAAAATAGGGAAAAGGCGTTGAACCAGTACATGGCAGTCATGACTCTTTAATCCGTACATCTTATTGTCCCGGAAGTTAACACACCTGCTTATATTTCCTGCATAGCCATAAGGATACCTGCATATATATATATATATATATATATATATATATATATATAGCCATAGGCAACAATTATATTTCTCGCATATAACCATATATAAGTAAAAATTTAAGGCCAATTTCCTGCATAGCCATAAGAATATATACCTGACATTACTCAGCCACCCAAAAATTTCATGCTTATGCTTCGGCTTGACGGTGTAAGGAGCTTGCAGCATTTTACTCTTACCATCTCTTAACCACAAATGTTTCCGCAGTCCCATAGCTTTCAGATCAATGCGTGCCTTAGGGATGTCTTTTGTTTTCCCCTCCAAATTAAGAACTGTGCCCACCACACTTTCACACACATTCTTCTCTATGTGCATGACATCTAGGTAGTGTCTGATAGGCAACCTGGGCCAGTAGGGGAGTTCCCAGAATATGCTCTTGTGTGTCCAAAACTTATACCTTTCAAGCTTGTCTGGAATTGATGCTACTATCTCAGGATGATTGCTCAGCTGCCCAAAATCATATTCATTCAACACTTCCAAAATTTCATCCCCTGTCCATTGCCTGGGTGCCACACCTGTTTCCACAGTCCCATTAAAAACGTCTGGATCCTGCCTAAATGGGTGATCATATGGAAGCCAACAACGGTGACGCATCTGAATAATTTTACTGCAATGAGGAGTGCAACAATCAACCGTCAAGCACTCTAAACAAGCCCTGTAACCCTTGGTTACGTTGCCCGACAACATACCGTGGGCAGGAAAATCATTGACGGTGCCAACAAGCATGACATGCATCTGGAACATCTCATTTTTGAACCTATCGTAAGTGGGGTAGCCATACTCACTTAGGTACTTAAGCTCCTCAATCAAAGGCCTCAAATACACATCGAGACACTTTCCTGGATAACCCGGGCCCGGAATTAACAGAGTCAGCATATTGTATTCCTTCTTCATGCACATCCATGGTGGAAGGTTGTACGGTACCAAAATAACTGGCCATATACTGTATTGAAGACTCATGTTGCCAAAAGGGTTGAATCCGTCAGATGAGAGCCCTAGCCAAACATTTTGGACCTCTGCTGCAAAATGATCAAACTCCCTGACCATGTGCTTCTAAGCCTCTCCGTCGGAAGAGTGTATAAGGGTGTCATCGTCAGGCAAATTCCTCTCAGCCCATCATCTCATAGCTTCGGCCGTGAAAGCACACATGAACAACCGCTCCAACCTATCAATAAGCGGGAAATATCGAAGTATCTTCACAACTTTCTTGTTGTCTGTAGGAGTTAACTTATACATTTTTGTAAAACATACCGGGTAGGCTTCAAGGTCTTCAAGATCTTTTCCCCAGAAGAGAATACAATCATATCTGCATGCATGGATTTTGATGTAGGAAAGCCCAAGATCTTTCAGGATATGTCGCACCTTATGATGAGTGGTAGGAAGACGATGACCGGGTGGCAGTAGCGAAGCAGCCCACTTCAGCCAAGAATCAACAGCTTTGACAGACATTTTGTTCTCAATTTTGAGCTGCATCACTCCCATGACACTTTCAAGAACAGTCTTACTACAACCGTCGTACAACAGAGTCTGTTGCAATGCAATCAGGTTGTTGTACTTGTCCATACCGCTTGTGTTGACATGAGCTCCAGGTAATGCCTCGATTGGCTCAATATGGGGGAAACCCTGCACGACGGGAGGGACATTTGGTGCTTGATCAACAAATACACCGCTCTCATGAGGAAACATATCATTGATTAACATCGATGTTGGATCATAGGATGGACTGCTCCTCTCAGTAAAATGTCCATGATCATAGGATGGACTGGCCCTCTCACCAAATTGTCCATGATCATGCAGACCCGCTAACGATGTTTCACCGTGATAAATCCAACAAGTGTACTTATCCCAAAACCTGTATTTACTCAGGTGCTTCTGGACTTTATCAATGGGAAAACGAAATCGATCGCTGCGACATTTACATTCTTTACACGGGCAATAATGAAGTGTAGTGTCTCCACAATTAGCCTTCACAAAATCCACAAAACTCCTAATTCCCTGGTGATATCTCACATCCCATCTTTCGAGGCTCATCCAACTCTTGTCCATCCTGAAAATTCTAACAATATTACGTACTATATATACACATTCACTACTAATTAATTAATAAATCATCATTAATTACATTCGAATTCATCCGATTAATTAACAAAAGTCGACCCATGCATACATATAAATTAAAAAATATATATATACCAACAATTCACAATTACAAATTAACATGTCTGTATATATATATAGAGAGACATATTAACAATTAATATTCACAAAATAATTTTATATCCATACATATATATATATACACACACAAATTAACATATTTTCATCGAAATAATCTCAAATCCACTCAAAATCAACAGTCAATCACTCGAAATCAACAATATATCCACTCTATTTGCGTATCAAACCAATAATCGATATCGCAACTCTAAATCAACACATGCATATATATATATATATATATATCGATCTAATTAAATCAACACACATATATATACATACGTACCTATATATAGCTACGTATATAGCTTCCCGAGCGGGTTTTCGACGCCTTTTGACAATACCCAAAGATTTCAAAGCGTTTTCCTTCTTTCGATTTCACCGGATTTTTTTCTACCCAAATGAATGAGCTGCTGCAATCTGGATCTGATATAAGAGGTATTGCCGGCGAAATTTCGGCCAAAAATCGCCGGAAAATCTGGAAAATTATTGCCGGCAACTTTCCCCGTCGCCGACAATAATTTTCCCCATTGCCGGCGATTTTCCGGTCGGAATATTGCCGGCAATGGTGGAGAAATTATTGCCAGCGACTGAGAAGGTCGCCGGCAATAATCTCTCCCATTTCCGGCGACTTTGTGGACGCATTGCCGGCGACAGTTCAAGTCACTGTCGCCGGCAATGCTCATTATTGCCGGCGACTTGCTCCGTCGCCGGCCTTTTTTTTTCTCGCCGGCAATGCCCTTGAATGTGGTAGTGTATGAAGACTAGATTTGAGAATGGAGATCCTACCATTGCGCCACTTCATGATCAAGACAAGTTCATTACATGTCTTATTATCCTTTTGATAACCAGCACACGTAACAAGAAGAGTTATCCAGTGAAGAATCATCAAAAGACGAAGATGAGATAGTTGAAGTCGCATTCATACGAGAGCATAATCTCAAGCACTTCAAGGCTAAGCTTGAGAAACAAAAGAAACATACTCTTGGAGAGAATAAAGAAATCCTCAGGCAAAACATTGATATTAATCCCCTGAAGTTTTGGAAAAAAGACCCAGTGGTCTGTGATCTCAAATTACATGACATGAGTTCCATCTATCATGTAAAGGCAATCCCTCAAAAGAAGATCAAAAGGAGTTCGAAAAATATATAGATGATCTCCTAGAGAAATGATTGGTAAGACCATTAAAGAGTCTTCATCACACTCCAGCTTTCTATGTCAGAAATCATGCGGAAGAAGTTTGCGGGAAAGCAAGAATGGTGATAGACTACAAAAGCGTTAACAAGAAAACTGTAAAAGACGGTTACCAGATAGCACAAACAAGAGTGCTAATCAACAGGCTCAGAGGAGACAATGTGTTCTCAAAATTTGATACTAAATCAGGATTCTGGCAAGTAAAATGCATCTTGACAATATTCCTCTTACAACCTTCAAAACTCCACAAGGACACTACAAATGGCTAATAATATTTTTTGGGCTAACAATATTCCTTTTACAGCCTTCTGTGTTGTCTATATATATGATATACTTGTGTTCTCAAAGAACAAAGAAGAACACATGAATCATCTCTTTGAAGTAGTAAAGCTCATCGTCCAACATGGAATCATTTTAGGAGAAAAGAAAGTCTTTCTCATCCTAGATGAAATTGACTTCTTAGGGATCAACATAAAGAATAAGGTCATCAAGCTTCAGCCTCATATCTTAGAGAAGGTCTGGAAGTTCCTAGACAAATTTTCGGACGCTAAAAGTCTACAGAGATTTTTAGGAGTCATAAACTATGGAAGATATTTTCTTCCTAAGATTTCTAGATTAACAACAATCATGTCACCCAAAACAAGCTCAAAGAGAGCTTGAAAGTTCACAGATTATGAAAAAAAGATCGTCAGGTAAATCAAAGAGTTATGCAAGAATTTGCCACCATTACATCAATCTGAAGAGAATGAAGAGATCATTCTTCAAACTGATGCTAGTAACAACTTCTGGGCAGGTGTAGTGCCAGCGAGAGCGCCAAGCACTAACACTAAGAAGATTTTGAAATTCTGCAGTGGAAAGTTCAACTCGGCAAAACAGAATTATCCTACAGGGGAAAAAGAGATTCTGGAAATCAAAAAGACAATCGAGAATTCTCCCGCATTTTTAGGAAAACCATTCATCATGAGAATAGATTGCACCAGAGTGAAAAATTTCAAAAACTTCAAACTTGATAAAGCTGCTGATAGGGAAAGATTAGCAAACTGGTAATTATTTCTTAACTAATACGATTATAATGTTGAACTAATTGCATGTAACAGAAATTATCTTCCAGACGCTTTAACAAGGAAGATGGTCATGTATAGAAGAAATGAAAAGGACGACGAAGGTCGCAATCCAAGGAGCAGGAGGCCAGGAAAGGAACCCAATCAACAAGAAGAGTCCGTTGAGAAGGTCCTTAAGAGTTTGTTGCAGTGTTCTAAAAAATTAGCCTTAAATGACCAATCCCATGGGAAAGAATTGGCTAACCCGTCTCAAACGGCAAACGGTAAAGGCTCATCAAGGCTGTCGAGGGGGGAGAATTTTTCCTACAGTATTTGTGAACATATTCAACTACCAGCTGAACACTTTCTCAGGAGAAGTCTTCCCGACTGACCAATGTCTGGCATCCCATCAGAGGGCACTGTTAGAAAATTTAATGTTTTTCTTCCAATAGAATGACAAAAGGCTTATGGTAGAGACCATGGACGACTTGGCTGTGGAACTAAGTCAGAAGAAGAAACAACCAAATGTTGTTAATGAACCAGTAGCGATGTACATCAGAACCCTTGAAAGTGCAAAAGTACCTATTTTCAGGCACTGAAAGAATAAGAATAGCTCAAGTTCCACAGACACATTAACACACAACACCCGATTTAGATCTCTTAAATACCCTATTCGTAGTACCGGGACCTTTCATAGGAAGATATTTGGTAAATGTTCAAAGTGAACATCCGCAGGAGCACAAATTGTAGTTGGTTGAGAATAGATTTGTTCATAATCTATGGACAAAGACAAATGAAGATCTCAAAGGACTACCAGAAATTATCGACAATACAGTCAAGAATGTCAGAAAGAGCAACTGCATTTTCAGACTAAAGTTCAAATCTACACACCCAAAATGAGTGCTGAAATCTAATAGAGAGACTGAATATATTCCTCCATACCATTACATTAGAATCATCCAGGGATAGTATCTTCAGCCAGCATGTGACAGATATAATGGAACCCCGAATTCTAACATCCCGTGGATAAAAGCTATGACGTTAGAGTACATCAAGAAAGTAATTGAAGAAGATCATGAGATTACTTTTCTTGCATCTGGGGAGAAGATAATAGGCACTACCTACGACCATCCAGAGGCTATAACAAGTGGTCCGTTTGTTGCCCTGAAGAGGAAGGAAATAGATTTCACCCTCACTTGTACTCACTGGCTTGAAAAGAATGAGAGAGAAAGAAATTACAAGATGTATATCGATATAGATATGGAAGAAAACGGGACAAGAAGAAGAATGAAGTATGAAGACCCCTACCTTGGGAAAACTCATAAATATACGATGACCTGTAAAGGTAGGTATATTCGTATTGTCTTCTTCCTCTTGAATGAGAGTCATATCTTGAAAGATTCTGCTTTCCGAAAGAAGAAAATGGAAGAAAGCAGATGCCTTATCTGCATCAGAGCACTATCCCTAGTGGAGTCTGCATCAGAGCACTATCCCTAGTCGAGTCACTGTGATTATTTTGTGTTTCAATTTCGCTTAGAGTTTTTCTCTTTATATAAAGAGCATTTAGTCTTACTGTTAGGCATCGAAAATCAGAACTAGAGAAATCTATCTAAGAGTAGAAAGCCTGAGAGTCTAGTTTGTGAGTGAAAAGTCGAAGCAACTGTTCAGTTTCTTTATTTTCAAGTAAGTATGTCTATTATTATGAGTGGCTAAACAACTTATAGCTGTTTACCAGAGAGTGAGGCTCTGGATCTATAGTTTGTAATCATGTTGAAATAAATAAGCTATGGTTTCCCACTACAAGTCTTCCAGTTTATCATTTATGTTCGAAAAACTCATTGAAACTCCTCTGAGAGGCAGACTACCGCCCAGAAGGTGGAATAAGTGAGAGTTGTTCTTACATATTCATACTTGTTTCAATCCCCTAGGAGGTAGACTACCACCCAGAAGGTGGAAAAAAATGAGTTATTTATTGTAGTACATTCATCACACAGTAGTAGTACATTCATTACACAGTAGTAGTGAGTAGTACCTACATTACACGGTAGTAGTGTGTAGTACCTGTATTACAGTAGTCTGTAGTACCTTCATTACATGGTAGTAGTACCTTCATTGCATGATAGTAGTGCATTACTGTTCATCAAAAAGAGAACCTTTTAAAACCAAATGTCAATCAGCAGTGAATCCGCTAGCAGCAGTAACCAGTTAGGCAGGAGCCGTTAGGTGAAACAGTAGTAGACGAAGGCTAGTTCTGACTAGAGGTTGAAGAAATGTAGAAAATTTGGAAATAGTGGTATGAATATAATTGTTTAAATTAGCTGTATCTTTTTAGGTATAGAAGTGACCTTATTTAGGATAAAAGAGTTGAGTGATCTTATTTGGGAGAAAAATGTTGAGAATGACCTTATGTGTGATTTTTTCTATTGGTGGGCTGAAACAGCTCAAACATATATTGGTGGCATGAGGCTGAAGCGGAAGCGAGCATTAGTATTGTAGACAAGGTATAAGGATGCCAGATAAGTGAAAGAAAAAGGGGGATCTGGTGCAAATGCCACTCTTTTGTACAATGATATGTTTATTGTTATTACTATCCCCTCCAAAATGTAAGAACTCTGGGATCGGGTGTTTTCAGGATATAGGCACTATTGTAGAATGAGAGTTACGGTAGCTTGGGTAATAAAAATCGATTTTACAGATATAGTGGGAGGAAGAATTAACAAATTAGGTAAAGGCTGATATTCGTGTAACATTATTTCTGTACTAGTGATCAATCAGTGTGCATGCTTCTTCATGTAAAAATCGGTAATCTATTTTGTATCCTTTGGAATAGTAGTGGGAAGTCTTGGACTAGAGAGATTGAGTTTTTCTTTTGGAATTGAACTTGGAGAACCTTGAATTCAAGAGTATACTATGTGCAAGTAATATGAAGTGGTCACTACTATCACAGAGGTAGAGATTTTGAGCTAGGGCTGTCGGATAGCACATTCTGGTTACACTTAATCCCGAACTGGAACAATATATATTTATATTCATTATTGAAACATTTTGTACAGTATTCGGAAACCTAATAATCAAGTCCTTTGCTAGGTTACTCTAAATTTCAGTTTACTATTTGTGTTCGCTATCAATTTTAGTTCATTACCTACATTTTCGATTTGAATTGTTTCACTAATTTGTGGTTTGTGTCAAACATTATTCCAGTACTTTTGCTCAATAATTAAACTTGAGAAGTATGATAATAAACTGAAGTTTTTTTCTTTCTTTCTTTGTTTCAGAGTAACGGATAAACAAGGCTACAAAGAAAATACTGTGGGGCAGTCAGTTCTAAGGATATCAAAAGAAACAATATCCCTAGCACTACTCGAAATTGAGTTGTCCCATATATGAAGAGTACTAATACTATGGCCTATTGACACTAGCATGTCTCAGCGAAGTTTGCTTCCCTAAACACATGCTGAAAGCTGACGCTGTTAAATCAGTTTGAGATGATCTTGATATCTCCTACTACAAGACCAAGTCTCCAAGGCACAGAACAATTCCCTAAGATGCAATTGATGACAAGTAGAGAGTCACCCTCAATGCTGACATTCTTGAGGCCTAATCTCCAAGCTTGACTTAATCCATCTCTAAGAACTAATGTTTCGGCCATTGGAAAAGTTATTTTGTCGAAGCACCTAGCACCTGATAAGACTGTATATCCAATATTGTTTCTGATAATGAAACCTCAAGCTGCTTTTCCAACTCCACCCTCGTGTACTAAACCATCAAATTAAACAGAAGTTGATGACAAATCACAAGTAGTGAAAGGATTAAACTTTAAAAAGTCAAAGTAGAGAATTGAAATTTATAGTAAATCACAGATAAAATGAAAATTTTGTTACACCCCAGTTAAAGCTTATCAAAGCCCACTCCATACTAGAGATCAGCTGTGACGACCCGAACCAGAATCAGTAGAGTAATCAGCGTAATTCACGAGTTAGTGCGTAATCGCGATTTTTCGTTAATTGTGTGTTTTTTTGGTTTTGATTACGACTTGATTATCAGCCGAGAAATTGAGTTGAGTCTCTTCTCGAGAGTTGTTGTACACGTGATTTCGAGTTCGTGGGCGGTTCCGGATGATTTTTCTAATGACCAAGGAATATAATATAATTATTTGAAGTTTCGAAATACCGACGAGTTTATCCGTTCGTATTGAGTTTATCCGAATCGTTATGGTTATCCATTTTGGACCGTCAATCGTCCCGAGGCGCGAGTATAAATATCGGAAATAGTCAAAAATTGTCGAAAATCACTATTCGGAAAGTTTGACCGTCGTTTGACCAAGGCTGTGATGTTGACCCGCGTTGACCGAAAGAGGAAAACTGGCCACCATTTGACTTGCCGGCGACCTTCATTTTCCAGCCACCTTCAGCTTGGACCTTGGTATATTTCGATTCCTCTCTTGATTTCTAGTTGATTAGAACTTGGAATTGCTTGTTTTGGTTGAGAATTTGGGGAGAAATGTTGATTTGAAAATTTGGGAATTTTGGTCGGAATCGGCTTCGACGGTGAGAGGAGTTCCGGCGAATTTCCAAGGGGGGTTTGTGATGGAATTTGTTGGGTTTGAGGTAGTTAAGTGGACCCTTGGGGGTGGGAGGCCGAGATGGCCTCACGGTGACGGAATCGAGCGGCGGAGCAATTTCCGGCTGGTTATGGATCCGTGGCTTTCGAGCTGTTTTCGGCGTGTGTGGCCGGAATTGAGCTTAGCCATAGAAGGGAGATGTGTTTCACTCGTCGAGATGAAGCTTCTGTGAGCTTGATCACCGGGAAATTTCTCCTGTTGACGGCGCGCCGTCGCCGGCAGCGGCGGTTAACGCCGGAGCTCCGGCGACCTGTTGACTTTTTAGAATTTGATGATTTTAATGTCATTTTACTTGTATTCGCGCCCCGATCGTAGCCTTGAGGTTTTTGAGTTGATTTGGGTATTGGATTTTCAGTTGAGGGTTTTGAGTGGAGATTTCGGGAATTTCGTTGATTATTTTGCACAGTGTTATATATTTCTGGGAACGGTTGTTTTCCGAGGTGTGGTGCAGTGTTGTGAATTGTGATTTTGATCAGATATATTTTATGATTATTCAGGGGATCGAGATCGTACTTCGGGCGAGGGATCTTCCACCGGACCACGAGATTAGCGCGAGTGCGCGCTTTGCTCACCTGTGAGTGGACATTTTTATATTTTCACAGTTGTTGCGAGTTCGTGATTTTCCATATTTATTTTATACGATGTTGAATTATTTATTATTTTCAGAGGCATTATTTTATATTTATAGTGATGGCATACCTGCATCGATGCTTCGGGTACTCGGCTGATCACCGGCAGTCTGCCAGAGTTGAGAGATTCCTCTGGACCAGAGTTGAGAGATTCCTCTGGGCAGGGTTGAGAGATTCCCCTGTTATGTCGCCGGGGTTGAGAGATTCCCCTGGCATATCATCGTCGGGCTTGAGAGATTCGCCTGGCACCTCCATATATACTTTCCGAACTCGCATTGTTTTACATTGATTATGTATATGAAATTGGTGAAAGGCATATGTTTATTTTCGTCCACTCACTCTAACGTTTTTATTTGCCTTTCCCCTGGGCTTTTCGGTTTTCGTGCCCAGTTTGCAGTTCGGATTCTGGTGTCTCACGTCGCGGTCGGAGGCTAGTTGTTCGAGCTACCTGTCTTTTCCAGTAGGTTCCTTGTTTCGCCTACTGTTGTATATTTTGTATATATATACACTAGAGTTCGCTCTGATACATCACTGATACATGTTTTATAGGGATTTTCCCGGATTTCCTATATATTACAGTTATGTTTATTGTTTATTATTATTGATATGATATTGAGAATTCCAGATGGGATTGGTGCCCACGGTTTGATTTTTGTGGCATAGGATGAAGTGTTATTTTCTGGGTGCAGGTAATGGCAATTCCTCGTTAATAGCATTACTCTGCCGAAATTTTTATGATTTTTGTTGGTTCGTGTTTTCAGAAAGGGTTTGATTCCGGTTTAGGAAACTAAATCGGGGTTGGGTCCTTTCATCAATAGCATTGGGCCTGCAAGCCATACTTCCTATACATGGTCGGTATTGAATTATTTTGTTTTGGTTACAAAGGGACCTAAAAAAGGCTAGAAAAAATAAGAAAAGAAACTTAAGTTGGCACACAACCCAGCCCCATCACAGTTCTTCTTTAAAAGCCCATTCCATCCAAATCATCCATGAAAGTAGAGCAAACATATGTAGGAGGCTCATCTATCAAAATCACCCCAGTATCATGGTTCAAACTTTGCGTTGCCAGTATATCCACCATAGCATTAGCTTCATGATAAATGTGACATAGAGAAGAGGATCTAAATTTCTGCAACAATGTCCTGCAACTAAGGATCATAGCACCAGATGGATGAATAGAAACATCACCAATATTAATGAGTTGCACAAAGACCTCAGAATCAGAGTGTGAGTGAGAACCCTTGAACTCAATTTCTAAGACCAGCTTTGTCAACCCAATTTCTAAGAGCACCAAACCTCCCCTCATAAGGACCACAACTCTTATCTTTGATGCCGACCAATTCATTGACATCCCCAATAAAAATACAAGGCAATTGAATTCTACTGGCAAGTTCCTCAAAATACTACCATAAAGCAGCTCTAGCAGTATTAATTGGACTGGCATACAAGGCACATAACATCCAGCACCCTATACCATCCATAGAAATAAACTAGAAATTGTGGTGAATATATTCCATTGTGACATTATCATCTTTCCAAAGTAGCCATATGCCCCAAGAGAAACCATTAGCTTCAGCAATAATAGACTTATTAAAACCAAGCCTTATTAAAGTCTCTTGACCTCTAGAAAAAGGAACTCTAGGCTCACAAATCATTAAAACATCAACCTTATTCATCTTCACAAGGTCAGAAACAATAGATCTAAATTTCTCACTACCAACTCCTCTAGCATTCCAAAAAAGTGACTTAAACATTTGGAAACAATAAAAGGAGTAGGGTGTTTCTACCAAACTCCGTAGGAATTCCAGTAAAAGTGCGGATGGGGTCAATTCGGATGGTCTGAGCTGCTGCGCGTATGTCGTTATTTATCTGTTGTTAAGAGTAATACACCAAACGGTCGTTAGAAGCCTTGACGGGTTGTTCCCTCCTTCGACTCTCCAACACTCAAGTTAGTGTATGAAGAGTAATAATAGTATTAGTTGAGTAACAGGCGTACCTTGTAACTGTTATAAATGTATTATATATATTGGCGGTTGAGTATGGAGTCTTTTGTTGCTCTTCGATGTGGGATCCTGCTTGTTTTTCATGATCTGTCCTGGTACCTTCCGTTTGTTGTTCAGAGCGCGTGGGCTTTAGGATGGTGTTGCTTCCTTGTTTAAAGTTGAAGCCTGTATTGCTGTTTTCCTTTTGGTCTGAGCCATGTTCACCCGTTTGAAGTGACTAAGTGTGCGACATCTGTGTTTACGGGATCACGTACTAACATAGGGCTTGAGACCCCATTACTTAGTAAGTTACTCTCCCACATAAGTAGGAGACAAATTAGCATCTATAGCAACAAGACTATTGTCATCAAAAAATTTATTAACACACTGTTCAACAGCAACAACAGAAGTTAAAACCTTGCCACCCTCAGAAGTTACCCCATCAACAGAGTCCATCCTATTTTCAATTTTATCATCAGGGGGTTTGTGTCCAAAGGCATCAGATTCGTCACTAGAAGGGCCAACAACATGATCAAAATAAAGTTTTCTAAAGATACCAGATTCCCTAACAACATGCTCACTAGAGCCACCAGCAGATCTTCTTGAGTACTTGAGGCTACCATTTGACCCAAAGATGTTCCCATTACAACCTGTTTTGGCCACATTGCCACCATCTTTGGCCATATTGCCATTAGAAACATCATTCATAGGGACCCGATTAGAATTTTTCTTCATGGATCCAAAACCTTTGTTCTCACTTTTTCCCTTAGCCAAAGAAGTCTTTCTAGTCACCACAACCTTAGTAGATTTGCTGGAGGAAGCATTTTTAGATTCAGTGGTGTTAAAATTCTCCCATAGCTTGGCCAAATTGGAGCCAAATACAGATGTACTAGTAGTACTAGAATTATGTTCCACACTAGGCATAATAGAGACAACAACTTTATGTTCAGTAATAGTCTTGGCCTTAATCGTTTTTGACTGCACCTGTTGTTCATTATTGTCATCCTCAAGCATAGAAAATCTAAATCCAAAACTGGACTTGGTTTTAATGGCATTCATTCCACAACCCCTCTCTTCTTGTTCTAATAATTAATTAGCATCCAAGAACCAAACTCTTCTTTCTTAGTATCACTGCATGTCATAGCAATATCACCCCCAGCTTGAACACTAGTGTTCACATCATTAGACACCACACCAGCAAAGACAAATGCATTGGAGGTTTCATTCACAAGATCCACATTTCTATCAGGATTAGGAGTATGAAACATGGTTGGCAAGCATCTTTGGAATGCCTATAGCATCCCCATTCAAATAAAATAAGCATCATTCCCTCATAGACCACATGGTAAGCAATCCCTTCTACCTTAACAAAAGGCTTCAATGGTTGACTTAGATCAACCTCCACACATATTCTAGAAAATTACTCTCTAGCTTATCCCAAGGTCACCGGGTCAATCTTAACCATCTCTCCAATCAAATTCCCAATCATTATTAGGGGAAAATCCTTGAAATACTTCACAGGAAGTTCAGTAATCCTTACCCACACAGCCATACTTCCAATAGAATCAGATTTGGGGTTCAAATCTGGTTTCCATCTCTTCACAACTACAGTCTGACCAACCAAAATTCAAGATCCATCACATAAGGCATTTTGCATATCTTCCTCCAAATTAAACCTCACAATGAACAAATCATTAGGTAGATCAATAAGTCTCCAACCTCCCTTAACTTGCCATTTTCTCCTAAGACCGTTCAACATAAAGTCAAAACTCGAAGTAGAATTCGGCTTCCTCATAACAACATTGATCCAGTTTGCTATGAACACGTTTAGAGAACACAAGATTTTTTTCATGATTACCCACAGTGAAAGAGACATCCTCAGGTCCCAAGGTATACACAGAAGTCATGGGTTCATGGTATTTGGACACAGAGCTTCGCAACTTACTTGCATATGACATCGTAACAAAAGAGGTTTTACTCGGAACACTCTTATCAATATCCTCCATTGACAAAGCCTCCAAATTAGCACTTACATCTCTGCCAAACTTCGAATGCTTCCTCTGAGAACATAGAAGACCATCCTCTCTGCCACTCCCCTTAAGGAGGGCGGAGAAAACAAACAAGGATGACCACGCCACACGTGCAGCGCCAAAAATAAGTCGGAAAACAACGAAGATACGGTAACCCAATACTGAAAAGTTTGGGAAAATCTCCGCGCGCGCGTTCACCAAAACAGTTTGCTCTCTTTTTTCTTTTTTTCTTTTTTGAGTCTCGAGTAAAGGCTCGTCGTCTTTGGCCGCCCAGAGCTAAACCCCACACCCCCACCCCCCCCAAAACCCTCATTCGCTCCTCTATTCTCTTCTCCTTCTGTAAGAGACTAGAAGAGACTATTAAGAAGACGACGACGAAGCAAGGAAGCAGGAAGAAGGAGGAGGACGATGACGACGATGACGTCATCATTATTATGCGGAGAGTGCAAAGCTCAACCACCCAAGTACAAATGTCCCGGCTGCTCTTTACGCTCTTGTAGCCTCCCTTGCGTCAAAGCTCACAAGCTTCGCACCTCTTGTACCGGAAAGAGGGCCCACTCCAACTTCGTCCCCGTTTCTCAAATGGACGACAATCTCCTCCTCTCCGGTATTGGATTGATTCATCATCACGGTTCTCATAACATTTTTCTCTCCTTTTAATTCTAAGTGTTTTGGGTTGTTTTGGTTAGACTATAATATGCTGGAGGAAGTGAAGAGGGTCGCCGAAAGTGCCCAGAGGCTGAGAAATAAGCTTTGCAGATATAATAATTTCCGGCTACCATTTTATCTTAAGAGTCTTAGAGGTGCTGCTTACAGCCGCACGACGAAGCTCATGTTTTTACCGGCCGGAATGTCGAAAAGGGACACAAATCAGACTCGATACGATACAAGGTTTGCTTTTTCTCTCTTAGTTTTCCACTCTTTAGTGTTTGCTGATGATTTTGACATTGGTTATTGGTTATTGGTGTGCATTTGTATGCTTTTGTATGTAATTTGTGTTTATTGTGCTGGTGGGATTGGATTGGAAGTTTAAGAAAAGATGAATTTGGGGTTGCTGGAACACTAGAGAATAGAAGTATACTAACATATTTTGAAGGAAAGCTAATCAACATTCTAAATCATGTGTCCTCTATTTGATTATGAATTAAGTTGAGAGAGAATCATTGGTTTTTGTTCAGATTCCAAAAGTATAGAGTGCAAATTATATATAGAATGAATGCAAATGATGAATTTTAAGTTAGTACTGGGAGCAAAGGTCTCGTTTTAATCACAATTAAAAGTAATACAGATTACTGCTTACTGCTTACTGAGATGATGAAATTTTAAGTAGAGCTAGATGGGTTGGTGGTTGTATTGAAGTTGGTGCTCTGCAATATGTTTGTGTTTTTCATATTATTATCCTTCCGTTACCTCATTACCTCCAACTTTGAAGCACAATGCTTTGTATGTTTTAGTTTAGTTTTTGATTTTGAGGATGTATGTTTGTGTTGTCTAATGCAGGAAGAAATGCATCGCATGGACGATTGAGTGGCGATTTAATAAAACAGATGTCGTTCTAATTGACCATGGGTGAGGCTGCTTCACTCCATCTCCCGAGTTGTCTAGGAAAGGCCTTGCTAATATAAACTAACAAAACTTATGCATATTTGTATGTTCCTACAGGGTAAATGAAAACAATACTCTTTCCTCTATTCTTGAAAACCACCTACAGCCTGCC
This sequence comes from Geum urbanum, assembly GCA_946800695.1. Lineage (NCBI taxonomy): Eukaryota > Viridiplantae > Streptophyta > Magnoliopsida > Rosales > Rosaceae > Geum > Geum urbanum. The sequence continues at coordinate 117,895 of OX327015.1, forward strand.
CCATGGAATCATCAGCTGAGGCTTTTCTGTGAAGAACGGATGGAATCTCTTAAGCTTTTTATCCGTAAAAGTCCAAAGGTTTGTCTTTTTTATTTCTGGTTCATGTTTAATTATTCTCTGTAACATCTAGAATATCTGTTGAAACCTGGAACACATTTTTCCATCTGAAATTTCAGACCATTTATCCTGGGTCTGACTTTTATGATCAACACTCCTTTCTTACATCTTTGGCTCATGACTGATGTATCCATCGTCGTTTTTGTTTTGTTTTTCCGGATGGTGCTTCATCTTTGTCTAATCTGAATTGCTTAGGGTGTGCTTTGGGTTTTCCTGGACACTATTTTCCCTTGCAGGAAAATATGTGTAGACCCATACTAAGTTTATGCTATTGATCGGTGTTGTTTCAGATGAAATTATAAATATTGATAGTAAGGTTGGGATATGGTGAAAAACTGTAAAGTGGCTTAAATGTAGTTGGGTTTTATCCTAACGTACCTCAGTTGATAATAGCTGTATTATTTGCTTAATTGATATTGCCAGTGTGTCCTACTAAACAGTTTTTGTTTTTTTATCTTTGGTTGGTAATGACAGGGGACCAAGTCACCTTTCCGTGAGCTAGATGTAAATTGTCCAATCAGGCAGCAATTAGCCAACCTCGATATTTTGGAATACCCAGTCATACATGTTTTCCTTCCTTCACACGGTATTGATTTTGAAGTAGTTAAAGATGTCACTCCTACCATTCAAAAACAAGACTTCAAGGGTTATGACCCAAGTGCCGGAGGTGTTCCGTTTAAGGAGGAGGAAATAGAAGAGGACAACAGCTGTCCTAAGGTGTTAGATCTAATGGGGCATGAAACTTCAGTTTCCCTGCCTCACATCTCCAGTAAAAGCAGGTGTGACAAAGGAGTAGATGACTCATCAGATAAATGTTTGTCTGCAATAACAATATCAACAGGAAATGGTTCACACTCCGGCTCCAAGGATATGAAACAAGAACTTTTTGAAGACATGGAGTTTGATTTTGATCAAGGTTTAATAGACTCGTATTCAGATCTTATTGCTGAAATCAATCCTGATGATTTTCTTGATTTGGATGGTGAAGGGATAGAAAGGAATCTTTCTGGTATCAGAGAATTCTTATTATCAGATGATGATGATGATGATGATGTAGAGGAAGGGGAAATTTTAGAATGATTGGACTTGTTAGATTCCCTAAATGAATCAAATTGGCATTTCCAAGGAGCATCATTCTCTATATTGAGCTGGCTTTTCTAATTACTTTGCAGCCAAAGTCTTCAACATTTCAGGTAACAACCAATCTAGAAGACTTTGATTTCTCTGCTTCAAGTTTTAAGCTCCTTGGAATTTCCTAGCTGGCCATCTTGCAAACACTGGTCATTGGAATGTCTCACCTGCATATTTGGTTGAATGGCATTCCAAGGAGTGCTAGGAACTGTCTAATATTTGATCAAGTAGGAAATGGATGCCTTAGAGGAGCCAGCTTAGTGTTGTAATCTTCCTTTTCTTATTAATGGTGTGAAAGGACACAACCCCGATTTAGTTTCCTAAATCGGAATTAAACCCCTTCTGAAAACATGAACTTACAAAAATCATAGAAATTTCGGCAAGGTTTCACTATATCGCAGAATTACCATTAACCTGCACCTGAAAACACATTTCATTCTATGTCACAAAAGTCAAACCATGGGCACCAATCTCATCCGGATTTCTCAAAAACATAATATAATATAAATAAAAAGCAAAACTGTAATTTTTACAGAAATCCGGGAAAATCATATGAAAAAATAAACATCAGAGTATTCAGAGCAACCTCTAGTATATATATACACATAAATACACAACAGTAGGCTAAACAAGAAACCTACTGAGAAAGAAAAGTAGCTCGAATACTAAGCATCCGACTGCGACATGCGACACCAGAATCCGAACTACAAACTGAGCATTGAAAACAAAGAGCCCAGGGAAAGACATATAAACTGTTAGAGTGAGTGGACGAAAATAAATGTTTTTCGCCGAATAATATATGTTATAAAAATATATACGAGTCTAAATGAATGAATATGATATAGTACACGAAGGAGACTCTAACTCCTCACGCGTACAGAGCATGCATCGTAAAACTCTGCGGGGTCACTCATGGACACATCCGCACTAGTACAGTCCGAATCACTGGATCTCAGACCCACACGTGATTATAGCTAGAAAGCCCTCAGGTCAGAGGTTTGCCTCCCCCGGTAAAGGCTTCGGGTCAGGGGTCACAGCCTCCTCCGGTAAACATTCTCGGGAATCAGCCGGGATGTAAGTGTATCGATACAACAATATATACTGTGATTGTACTCTGTGTAAACCAAATCATAAATAGTTCTATGCAAGTGTATAAAGCATAATGTAAATGCATATACGTAATACATAATTGTATAAGCATATTCGTCGATACGTATTCACAAATGCATAATCGTAAAACACATGCTCGTATAAATCATAATCTCATATGCATGCTCATGCTCGTAAAACGTGTAATAAGGACTCGCAACTAATCAGTGAAAAGAAATGTCCACTCACAGACAAGCACAACGCAAAACGCGTTAATCCTGTGATCCGGCGAAAAATTTGTCTCTAAACGGACGATCACGATCTCCTGAATAATCATAAATACTACTGTTCAAAATCATAACTCAAAACCCTGAACCACATCTTGAGAACCAACCATTCCCGAAAATATATAACTCAATATCGAGGAAATCGTCAAAAATTCAATAAACACATTATAAAATCTCGCCACAAATTTCGATGCTCAATTCAAAATATAAACCTCACCACTGTGATCGGTACGCGATTCCGAGCAAAACGATATAAAACTTGTCGAAAACCGCCGCCGCTGTCGGAAAATGTCATCGGCCCAGAAAAATTCGACTTACACATGGATTTGAAGATCTCGACATTTCCAACAACTTAATTTCTAGTTCAAAGTTAAGCCCAATTTTGACCGGAAAAGGTCCAAATCTCACCTTGAAGTCGAAAATCCTCGTCGGAATTCATTAACTCCGATCTCCCTCCTCCAGCCACGGCAAGGTGCAAGCCCACTTCTAAAAGCTTCCTCTCCTCAAGGGCTACAAAACTCCTAACAAGTCGACCTTCATCTCGGCCGCCACCGCTGCCTCCGTCGCCGACGATTTTGCCGGAAAACTCACCCAAAATTTCCAAACTTTAACAAGCTATAACTTCTTCATCCGGCAACCAAATTGAGTGAATGACCTATCAAAAGAAAGAGGAGCTCAAGCCCAACAATTTTCATGAAGGAACATTGGCCAAAAGACGCCGAAATAAGGCACATCGAAGCCAAACAAAACTCGGCCTGGAATGGATCAGTTTTGACCCACGGGTCAACAAAGTCAACAGGCCAGATTTCCAAAATTAGAAAGTTTCCTAATTCGTCACGTATTCCTTCTGTATTTATACCGTACACGTATCATCCAAATCGTAACAAAACCAAACGGATAAATACGACTAAATTCAACGGCCGAAAATATTCATAACTTATTCCTCATAACTCGAAATAATTCTCCGGAAGTTCCTACGAGCTCGAAATTAAATTCTCTACAACTTTCGTGAAGGATCTCAAATCAAATTCTTGCCCGATAATTTAGTCGTTAACAACCCCTCCATATTAACCAAATTACGACAAAATCGCGACTAATCACGAAACTCGAAAATCAAGCCGATAAACATACAATTTTCGGTTCGAGTTGTCACATAATACTTCACCGTTCTACAGCTTCACGTTTCTAGAATCTTGAAGTCCTGAAATAGAGTCAGTCCTGATTGGAGTCTGATCCCTCTTCTGCATGCAAGGATTTCTTTGCAACTGCATGGCACCTAAACAAATCATCAGGTGGTTATCCTAAGCTTTTATCGATCAATCCTATTCGTATCTACTAATCTTTTGTAATGATCCAATACTACGTTAATTTCTTGTGTTATTGCAATGTTACTCTTGCCTTTGGTCAATGTCTTTGTATATACTGAACAAAACTCTGCAACATTTGAATAGGGCCAAAAGGCTTTAGCTGAAGAACTACCATTCATAGGTCAATCATAGAGGAAGAAGATGTACAAAGTCACTCTTCCTCAACCTTAATAAAATGTACAAACATCGTTCAAAGAGATAAGAATTTGAAAAAGTTTCTATGCTAATTGCATCAAATTAAACGAGAGGGATTTCAGTTTCAAAATGCACAAAGGTCAGTTGAGAACTCACACAAAGGAAGGCTTAGGTTAGGACTTGCGACATAAGGACTAGAACAAGCCAGGGCCAACAATTAAGCCCAAAACTACACCCTACAGGCCTACACTGCCTAAGCCCCAAAAATGGTGGATGCCAAAACAAACCCAAATAAAAACCACCAATCCCTGGCCTGATGGATTTGCACAATTTGTTTTTTGGTTACAAACGAGGCTCAAAGAGCCTAAAGGAAAAGAAACAAAGAGCCAAACTACTCTAAGTCAACATTTCTTGTCTTCCTAGGAAGAGCAATCCTTGCCATATCATCAAAATAGACTTGCATAGAGTGGAGAGGGGGTTCCAAGAAAGTAACCATGCCCAACTCATGATTTAGGCTTTCCTTGGCTAAGGAGTCCACCATTTGTTGCACTCAAGATACCATGAGATACGTTTTCAATCTTCAGCTTCTTCATAAAATTTCAACACCCCTGTAGCAAAGACCCCAGAGAATGATCCTCAAAATCACTTTTCATCGGCAAACAAAAATAGTTGAGTCGGACTCAATTTTCACAGAAACCCATCTCGATGGATTTGCACAATTTCTCGTCGTTAATTAATTAATTACGTACTACTGATAATATTTATTTATGGTACTGTTTCGCCTCTCTTGTCCTTGTCTACTACTAATGATGTCCAGAAGTACGCAAGGAGAGAGATACTGACTGCATGTAACGTGTTCCCGCATCGCGTACGTTTGAATAGTTGTTAGCCCTACTTGAATTATTGGCCAGAATAGAATAGGGCATACATGTATTCGAATTTGAACGAGAGGACTTGCAGTTGGCCGAGCTAACTAACTAGACTAGTTATACTGTTCCATGCATCGTTTTTCATGTGAACGAACAAGTCGCCATCAAACTAGCTAAGCCAGCTACGTGTCTGTTCGAATGCCAAATAGTTAGATGGAATGATGTTTCTTGACAGGCTAGGGAGACATCATATCATATCATATCATATCATATCATATCGAATCGAATCGGCATGGAGTGAGTGAAGTGAGTCAGAGTCAGATAAACACATGGCGGGGCTAGCTTGGTATTCAAGATCAATGAGATTGACAGATCGATCGATCAGTGTTGTTGTGGATCTAATTAACTCTTTGAAATTGCATTGCTTGGATGACGTCGATCGATCTGTTTCGAGCTGCAACAATCCAAAATAATTGAAAATCCAATCCGCAAGATAAGATCTAGATGATGGAGGGGCCGTTAGTCGCGGCATATAATTTGATCTCTTACTATATCCATCGGATATTGTCGATATATCCCTCGCTCCCTCGTCACAAATTAATTAAGTTAATTAATGTATACATGATTAAGAACTTTTCAACTTCATCGACAAATCGATCCAGAAAGGAACTGGAAATTCAATGCTTTGCTCAATTAAAACTAATTAGAAACACCCCCGAATAATGTAATAATTATTGACCTGCAATAACCAAATAGTATAATAACAACTCGTGCGTTTACTTTAATCACAATGTGTTCCATGCTACCTCTTGATATATTTCAAGAAATATGTGATCGATTGAGATATCTCCTTCACCAAATATCTCTCTCGATCTTTTCTTTTGTTTGCGTTTCTTTATTAGATATTTTGAATTATATTATTATTACATATATATGTACATATTTATTAATTTTAAGTAGAGTGGATATATATATTGACTTTTATTTACTATAAACATACCAAATTCAGGCCTTGCACATTGAAGTTAACCCCTTAAGCTATGGTGAGTGAGATAAGGCTCCTCTTATTATCTGAGACGTTAATTATCTTTGAGTATATTAGTTGTAGTAATCGAAACACATGTTCTATGTCCTCCTCCACAATGAAATTGAACTTAATAAATGAGTTTAAGCGTGGAGTAGCGAATAAGAAGATTCTGCACGCACCTTCACATAGACGTGCGTTGCGCATAGAAGAAAAGAAGGGAGACTCACACTAAGCGGAAGTATCGTTCTACCTTTCCCTCTTTCTCAGAGAAAGAATGACAACAATTCTACATTGAAGGATAATCAGATATGTCACTTCAACCACCCATATAAGGAAAGTATTGATTACCTACACACAAAGGTAATGAACTTCCCTGTCATTCTTCCTAATGCTTTGTTATACACTTCTTTACTGATTTAGGTATCAGAGCTTTGAAGCCAGGTCAATTCCGTCTCAACTCCTTAACGTCTTTTGCGTTTGTGCAGCTAAACGGAAGCGCGAAAGACCTCGGCCCTAGCATGAGGAGCGATCCCGCTACAACATCTCTTGCTCTTCTAGCGGATACCGATAGAAATAATTAAGTCTGGCAAAAGTGTTACTTTACATTATATATCATCGAGCTGTTGTATTTATCAGCCAATTAGACTTAATAAGCAACAAAAATATATTATTGATCTGAACAAAAAAAAAATTAACTTCTCATAGAGAAAAAGAAAAACTCTGAATCAGTAAAACAAAGTGAACATAATTCTCTTTCTTGCGTTATATTTGTGACGACCCGAACCAGAATCAGTGGAGTAATCAGCGTAATCCACGAGTTAGCACGTAATTACCGTTTTTCGATAATTGTGTGGTTTGCTAGTTTTAATCGCGAATTAATTATCGGCCGAGAATTTGAGTTGAGTTTCTTCTCAAGAGTTGTGGTATATGTGATTTCGAGTTCGTAGGCGGTTCCGGATGATTTTTCCGATAATCGAGGAATATAATATGATTATTTGAAGTTTTGGAATATCGACGAGTTTATCTGAATCGTGATGGTTATCCGTTTGGACCGTCGATCGTCCTGAGACGCGAGTATAAATATCGGAAATAGTCGAAAAATAGTCGAAAACACTGTTTGAGGCGTTGACCGAGCGTTGACAGAAATTTGAACCCGTTGACCGTTGACTCGAGGAGACTATTCACCCGGTTACTGTTCATTGTCGGAGCTTCTGTTCCAGGCTGATTTAGGCCACGACCTTGGAAGGTAAAATCTTCCTCTCGTGATTCTAAGAAGTTTAGAACTTGGAATTTCTTGATTTGGTTGAGAATTGAGGGAGAACGAGCTCGGTGAAGTTCTTGGATTTTGCCGGATTTGGGTGGCCTTCTCCGGCGACTTTTGGGGTCGGGGCTTTAGGGTGAAAGGTTCCCCTCAACCTATAAATACTTTTGGTAGAAGAAATTTGGGTTTGGTTGCAGTTTGAAGCTCGCCGGAATCTCACCGGAATCCATGGATTCCGTGAGTTTCGAGCTCAATTCCGGCCGGTGGGCTTGGAATTGGGTCTCGGTGTAGAAGAGAAATGTGTTGGGCTTGAGGAGGACTTGTGATCTAGAAATTTTGGCCGGGATCCGTCACCTTTGACGCCGCGCCACCGGCGGCGGCGACAGTCAACGACGGAGCTCCGGCGACCGTTGACTTTTTTGGAAATGTGTCGAGTTATATGTCGTTTTGCTCGTATTCGCGCCCCGATCGTCGCCTTGAGGTTTTCAAGTTGATTTGGGTATCAGATTTTCAGTTGAGGGTTTTGAGTGGAGATTTCAGGAATTTCGTTGATTATTTTGCACTATGTTGTATATTTCCGGGAACGGTTGGTTTCCGCGGTGTGGTACAGTGTAGAGAATTGTGATTTTGATCAGATATATATTTGTGATTATTCAGGGGATCGAGATCGTGCTTCGAGCGAGGGATCTTCCGCCGGGCCACGTGATTAGCGCGAGTGCGCGTTTTGCTCACCCGTGAGTGGACAATTTATTTTCACTGATAATCGCGAGTCTTTATACACATTTTACGAGCATGAGCATGCATACGAGATCATGATTTATATGAGCATGTGTTATACGATTATGCTTGTATCATTATACATTACGTATATGCATTTATATATTTCTTTATGCTTTTGCATCGAACTATTTACGATTTGGTTTACATAGAGTACAGTCATAGTTTATGTTGTTGTATCGATACACTTGCATCCCGGCTGATCCCCGAGGGTGCCTACTTGGGGGGATCTGTACCTTGTGCCGATGTATTTCCGGGTGGGTATAGATGTCTGTTTTTTGTGCCGATGTATTTCCGGGTGGAAACAGATACCCTGACAGGAGGCCTTTCTGGCTAGAATCACGTGTGGGTCTGGGATCCCGTGATTCAGACTGTACTAACACGGAGGTGTTCATGAGCGACCCCGTGGGATTTTTACTTGCATGCTCAGTACGTTGGAGGAGTATGAGTTTACCTCGTGTACTTTATTTTGTTTATTCATTTTGACTCGCATATGTCATTATAACATATATTATATTCGGCGAAAGACATTTATTTTCGTCCACTCACTCTAACGGCTTTCATGTCTTTCCCCTGGGCTTTTCGGTTTCCGTGTCCAGTTTGCAGTTCAGGTTCTGGTGTTTCACGTCGTGGTTGGAGGCTAGTTGTTCGAGCCACCTGTGTTTTCCAGTAGGTTTCTTTTTTCGCCTACTGATGTATATTTTGTATATATTTACACTAGAGGTCGCTCTGATACATGTTTTATACGATTTTTCCTGGATATACTATACATTACAGTTATGTTTACTGTTTATTGATATTGATATAATATTGAGAAATCCGGTTGGGATTGGTGCCCACGATTTGGCTTTTGTGGCATAGGATGAAGTGTTATTTTCCGGGTGCAGGTAATGGCAATTTCACGTTAGTAGCGTTACTTTGCCGAAATTTTAATGGCTTTTGTTGGTTCACGTTTTCAGAAGGGGTTTGATTCTGGTTTAGGCAACTAAATCAGGGTTGGGTCCTTTCAATATTTAATGGTAGTTAGTCTTCTAGAGGATGCGTATTTCCCTTAGTTTATCATTGAAAGAACTGTACATAGACAAGAATTCTGATAGTCGCATATTTATGCGTCTATTCGGTATTTAATTTGTTCCCTATATTTAGTTTATTTTTATTAATTGAGTTATTCAATTATGTTTATTGTTTTAATAGGTTTTGTGGAGAAATAGAGGAAAATGAAACAAAAGAATGATTCCTATCTCAATACGGAAAGAGGAAGGAGTTATGTGCAATTATTGAAACTTCTTCCAATGTGGACTCTAAGAGAGCAATTGGATGGAGTATATAAACCTATTTTAGGTTTTAGAAAAGGGAATCAGCATTTTAGGAAGAAGAATTTCGTGCAAGAGGAGAGCAAGCCGCAGAGAGAAATCCACCCTGTCTCGGTTCGACAGGTCGAAGATATTCTCGACCCGTCGAATTCTGGCCGACTAGAGTTCTTTTTTTATCTCATTTGTTTGTTTCACATCTATGAATTGTTTTAATTCTTTAATTATGACTTTTAGTACCAAAATCCAGTATTAAGGGGTTGCTTGAAGCCCCGTACATGAAGTCTTTTTAATGCATACACGTTAACCTAGTTTTACATATTCTTTGAATGAGGTTTCTTTCTCTGAATGATTCACCGTATGAATACTTGTATGTTTGCTTTGGTGGCCAACTTAGTATGCATGCTAGGATTCTAGTTTCATGAGATACGAGCGACTAACGATAATTTCTTCCACCGGATTCTCTATAGTGATACACTAATTTTACGGTCAGGAGATTGAAATCCATAGGTCTAGCAGGACACGTCTATAGTGTACCTGTGAACCCTTGTAGCTTCTCAAACATTTTCTAGAGCTTAATGCTTTCTTCTTTGTAAACCTTGGGGTCCATGACTATGGGTTCAATAGAGGGATATAGATGCTAGGATTCTAGTTTCATGAGATACGGGCGACTAAAGATAATTTCTTCCACCGGATTCTCTATAGTGATACACTGATTTTACCGTCAGGAGATTGAAATTCATAGGTCTAGCAGGACACGCCTATAGTGTACCTGTGAACCCTTGTAGCTTCTCAAACCTTTTCTAGAGCTTAATGCTTTCTTCTTTGTAAACATTGGGGTCCATGACTATGAATTCAATAGAGGGATAGATGTAGGGGAGGTCCATGACAAACTTGCATAGGCATAAGGATCAGGTAATAGGATGTGGTTGTAACGATCAACTCTTTCTGGGAACTTTCATTCATTGGACATGTAAATTAGGTTAAGTATGTGTTAGATAGATGCAATGACGGTGATGGATTGCTTTCCTCTTAACTCATTCATCATATAGTTTTAAACTCATTTGCATTCATTTGCATTTTTACTTTCAGCATTTATTTTCTACATTAGCTGTAGCTTAGCCGATTAAGTTCGGTACCCAAAACTACTCTGAATTCCCTAAAATTTTGCGTGGTAGTCCGCCACTGTGTCTAGTATATTGTGTCAAAATTTCGTAACATTTGAGTATGTCTAGTGTAGGTTCGTAGTGTCATTAGTGTACTGTAATCGAGTCTATCAGCATTTCAGTTTTGTGTTAGGATTTAGTGTCGCCAACTCTTTGTGTTCGATAATCCTTATAATTAACTATTACAATGATATATCTTGGTTGAAAATAAAATATCTTTGACTAAGTGTTTACCCAACCTATTAAATTCTCTACGAATTAAAGTTTGAAACACAAACCTAGTCGATGTACATTTTGAAGAGCAAGTAAATTAAACTGAAAGAAGAAGAAAAGTAAAAGCTTCATGATCGATATGTAGTATATAACTATATATATGATCGTAATTTATTCAAGGAAAAAAAATGATCGTAATTAACTGCATGTCTGTAGATAAGACACATTAATTATTTGTCCTGATCGACTGTTTTAGATAGAGAGCACACTTCGTCTTATTAGTTATTACTCAAATTGGTAATATATATCCAGATGCATTTCAGTGTTATTTTTTGTTGCAACGACATCCATACGTAATTAAATAGGTATGATTCACATCATTGATCATATATATGAACATTAAATCAAATAAAACTCACTTGATCGATCACTTCCATTTTTCTTAGTAGGTCCACAAACATCTCTGTCAACATAATCTAGAGCTCCTTTAGTCTGATGCCCTGTTGTACCAAACTTCACTTTAGTCTGCTTTCCCAAAACAGAATGCTCACAAAAGTCCAATTTGCCGGTCTTTGCACCTTTCAGTAGACCTTGCTTCACCAATCCCTGCAAAGCTTTCTCACCAGCATACCCAAAACGCATATGCTATAATTTGGTAGTGTCTGCATCTTCATCATCTATGCTCTTAACAACTGTTGTATCACCAACAATTGTACTTCCCTATAGAAAATAAAATTTCATGTGCCTTTGACCTCTCACTAACACAAATGAACCAGACATAACCTTAGCAATGCCACTCTTCAATGTGATAGTATGCCCATCTTCATCAAAAGTACCCAAAGAAATAAGATTCTTTGCTAAATTCAGAATATACTGAACATTAGTCAACTCTCTGACTACTCCATCATGCATCTTCAGACGGATTTTACAAATCCCCTTCATTTTACATGGACTGTTATCTCCCATCAACAGTATCTCTTCATCCAACTCCTTGAAAGAAGAGAACCACTCCTTTTTTGGACACATATGATGAGAATAACTTGAATTCATAATCCACTTGTCTGAAATATCAACTGTAGTAGTAGTCAAAGCAAAATCAAAGTCATCTTCATCTTCATCTTCTTTGGCGACATTTACTTCAGAACTCTTCTTGTCTTTGTTCTTTAATTTAGGACACTCATTCTTCCAATATCCTTTCATACGACAAAATGCACAATCATCTTTTGCAGGAAATTTGCTTCTAGACTTGGAACGAGATTTACCTCTCTTTTCAGACTACTTTCTTTCTTCAGATCTTCCTCTTACTGGAAGTGCTTCACCTCCCATATCATGCAACTACTTCTTTTTCTTTCTATACTAACTATTTAATTACCAAGGCACTTAAAACCTCATCATATTTCACATCATTCTTCCCATGGAGCAAAGTAGTAATCAAATGCTCATGCTCGCTATGCAGAGAATTAAGCAAACACAAAGCTTTATCCTCGTCACTAATTTTCACATCCAAATTAGTCAAATCGGCGAGTATCTTATTGAAGTTATTGATGTGCTCAGTCATAGAAATACATGGTCAATAGTTAAACCGAAAGAGCCGCCTCTTGAGATAAAACCGATTCTCAGCACTCTTGGTCATGTACTGATCTTCTAACTTCTACCACAGAACCTTTGCAATGGTTTTCTTTATAACATAGAACTTCTGATTCTGAGCAAGACATAATCTAATAGAACCACAAGCCCACTTGTTATTTTCAGCCACTCTGCATCATCCATATCCTTGGGTTTCTATTTGAATGCAATATCCAATTCTAGTTGACACAAGACATCCATCATCTCACACTGCCACATACCAAAATTGCTCGTTCCATCAAACTTCTGAACTTTAAATTTGGCATTGTGCATCGCTGTCCTTGTGGAGATTGAAGTACCACTACCACATCGGCCTTGTTTTTTTTTTCGCCGGAAATAGGCCTCCGGAGATAGCATTGCCGACGACTCATTTTCACGTCACCGGTAATGTCTTTCTCATTGCCGGCGACTTGTGTCGCCGGTAATGTCCAACTCATCACCGGCGACTTGAGTCGCCGGCAATGAGAACGACATTACCGGCGACACAAGTCGCCGGCAATGAGAAAGACATTACCGGCGACGTGAAAATGAGTCGCCGGCAATGTTTGCGCCGCTGTGGCCAGAAAATGAAGTCATTGCCGGCGACTTTGGTCCATGTCGCCGGCAATGGTTGGAAAAATTTGTAAAAAAAAACCCCGTTCTGGATTAGGCCCAATTCCAGAACTTGCATTGAAAGACATAAATCGTACAAATACAACTTCAACAGTACACACATAATTGTCCAACGTACAGTACAAATAGCAACGATACGAAAATAAACTACAACTACACGTCAGGGTCGAGGAACTTGCGGGTCAGGGTCGAAGAAATCCATGTACTCATTTGAACTCCAGTGGCTACCCTGGTCTTGCTGTGGCGGTGACTGGTGCGGTGGTGGTGGTGGATAACTGGGGAACACAGGGACCGATAGAGGTGTGGGGAGCGGTTGTCCGGTAGTCTGAGCCGCGTACATCGTCTGCATCCATGTGAACATTTGTGTCTGCTGCTGGACCATGAGTCAGTGTTGCTCGATCACCCTCCGGTACTCGGCATCTCTGACTGCCTGCTGTTCGGCCATCTGCCTCATCTCCTCCATCTGCCTCCTTTGCTCCTCCAACTCCCTCTGCGTCCTCTGAAGCTCTGCTGCGAGGTTACGACTAGAAGTTGAACTTCTTGACCCGGTAGAGTATTCTGAAGTGTTCTTCAATACTCCTTCGCCCGCCGAGCCCATTCCCCTGCAGTAGTAGGTATTCTTTCCAGTCCCGCACGCTTTTGCCATGATCTGAGCCGCTATAGGGCGATCAAGCGGATCGATCTGAGAGGCATACTGGGTCACTTCTTCCTCCGAGCAGTCAGGATAGTTGTTCCGAGCTATATTCATCGTCACTTCTGTGGTCTCCTCCTCCACTCTCACCTAATTGAAAAGCGAATATGAATAACGTATTATTTAACAAAAGAAATTAATATCGAAAAATAGTTTTATTAACACATGCATATGTGAAGTACAAAATACAGAGGGGAAATACTTACCGCTTCTTCAGGGCACTGCGGATAGAACTTCTGATGAATATACACCAACGGGTTCACTTCTTGTTGTTGCTGCGCCTTACTCAACCAACCCAAATAGTTGAGTGAACCTGCATGATGGGCCCTGGTGTTTTTCAATCTATTCGCCCGGTTCGTCTTTGAAATCGCCTTGTTTGATAAACATATGTAAAAAAATTAGTAACTAACTATTTCAATGTGATACGATACATTAGGGTTGTAAGATATATTCATGATGCATACCTTCGCTTTGGGGTGCTCGAAGTGGGCTATCAGTCACAGCCACTCGTACTCCCTAAACCGGAATTCACTAGGGGTAGAACCTCGGCCTAGCTTCTTGTACTGTGTGTAATGTGAAGAAAGCTCGTTCTTCCACTCTTTATACCTATATTAACACCAGGAAAAAAAAATTAGAGATATTAAAACACTTGATAAACAAAAATCTAACTCGATATATACTCAAATAACTCGAAGCACATCACCTCATATGTAGTTGACGCTCTACCCACGTGTGAATAAGGCATTCATCCACGTCAAACCACACCTGCAATATGAATATATAAACGGTAAAATTATATATTTATTCGGACTTAATTAATAAATGTAAAATTTACGTAATGAAAATACGATTTAACTCACACTCAGTGCATTATGCACTTGCATCTTCACGTAGATAGGCACAGATTCCCAATCTGGCCAAAGCATTGGGACCTTGTCCCGCACGATGGCCCCGGCCATGCTGACATATTTTCGCGTGGTGTCAAATGCCTCGATCACCTCGCCATCCTCATTGGCCCTAATGAGCGTTTTCCTTCCCCCGGTGGCCTGCTCAAGTCTCTTCCCGGTGCAGGTGCCTCTAGCCCCTTTCCGTTTTCCAGTGCCATTAACGAAATTGCCTAATAATACAATGTCAACAAATTGATATCATTAATTGAACCTATCGTAAGTCTTAAGTAATAATTAAGTAATCAATCTTGTTAAATAAAATTTACCTGCATCGTCCGTTTGCTGGTTGGTGCACCTCACACTCCAAAGATACACGGGGTCGAACGGGATGAAGTTGTACGCTTCCTCCACGCTCTGGAACTCCGGCCGTCCTTCAACATAAATAGGCATCCCCCTATCATCGAATTCAGGGATCACAGGAATCTCGTCGGGCAGGAAGAGACCGGACGGCGGAGATGGACGAGGCCTGGACGATGAGGCGCCAGCACCATCTGCCTCAGATGATTCCCGTGAAACGGGAGTAGGCACCCGGCCAATAGGGGGCATTCGGATGGAGGGAGTTTCTGATGCCCCCGTTGACTGTCGCTCGTCTGAGGGTCTGCTGACGGAGGGTCTGTTGACTGAGCGTCTGCTGACTGAGGCTCGAGGCTGGACTGGGGGTTGCACGGCTCCGGATCGTGCAGCTTTTTCCTCTTCTCGCGCAGCTAGCAACATTTGTGTGCGAGCATTCATCATTGGCCCACTACGCGTGTTGCTGACTGCAGCTGATGAGGAAGCTTGACTACTGTTCCCTCCACTATTTCTAGTCCCTCTCCGTAATTTGCCTCCAAGCCAATTTGCCGCAAAACCTCCTGGACACCGTAATAGTCATGGATTCGGTTCTATAACAAATCGGAACCGGAACCGTTTGGAACCGGAACCGTTCGGTTTCAAACGGTTCCGGTTACAAACAGTTCCGGTTCCAAACGGTTCCGGTTCCACGCGGTTCCGGTTTAAAACCGTTCTGGTTCCAAACGGTTCCGATTCCGATTTTTCACCTTAAATTATACCTTAAATTAACAACTATATCACCTTAATCCAAATCACCTTACTTTGCCCAACACCCTAAATTACCTTAAATTACCTATATATATCAATGAATCCAAACCCTAAATTAATTTGCCCATATATGCAACACCTTAAAAATACAATATAATTATGAACTCTATATATATATATCAATTAATCCACCCATGCCAAATCCCCTTAAATTACCTAAATATTTTCCACATATATACATCACCTTAAATTATCAAAAATTATCAAAACTTAATTATATACATGTATATACAACATATATACATACATCATTTCCGAAATTGAATTTTCCACATATATATATACATCACATATACGTACATCATCTTAATTAAATTTTCCACATATATATATATACATCACATATATATACATCATATTAATTTAATTTAATTTCCACATATATATATACATCACATATTAATCCAAATCACCCTAATTAATTTTCCACATTTTTCAAACATACGTATATATATACATTGCATATAAATTAATCCAAATCACCCTAATTAAATTTAATTTCCACATACATATATATATATACATTGCATATTTCCCTCCCACATACGTACGTACATACGTGTATATATATATATGCATAAAAATAAATAAAAATTGAGAGAGAGAGAGAGAGGGAGAGAGAGTGAGCTTGCATGCACCTGCCATGGTGGAGCTCGAGTTGAATTTCCGGCGACGGAGGTGAGGGGAGGAGGTAGAGGAGGAGGGGAGGAGGAGAGGAGGAGGGGAGGAGGGGAAATTGAGATTTGAATTGGGGTTTTTTAGTGTGGAGAGAGGAGAAGGGAGAGGAGGTGAGGGGAGGGGAGAGGGGAGGAGAGGAAGAGAGGTTTGAGGAGAGGGAGGCGGGCTTGGAAGGGGAGGAAAAATTGGGGTTTTAGGGTTTGAGAGAGTTTAGGATAGTGAAGAAATGAGGGAGAGCTCGACCTGGGCACTGGAAATACAGTTACCATTGCCGGCGAGTTACGAGCAACTCGTTGGTAATGACATTACCAACGAGTTAAGTCGTGGGTAATGTCATTACCAACGAGTTAACTCGTTGGTAATGTCATTACCAACGAGTTGCTTATCAACTCGTTGGTAATGTCATTATTTCCCGAATAATATCCGACCTATTTCCGACCATAATTTACGACTATATAATTTCCGACCATATATAATTTTCGACTAGAATTTCCGACTAGAATTTCCGACTATAATTTCCGACTACAATTTCCGACTATAATTAAAATACGTACATCATTAACGTACTAAGGATGATAATCGTAATCATCTTCATCACTTGAGTCTGACTCGGTTTCATAGGTAACCTCTGGCAATATGTGTCGCTCCTCGTCATCTGAATCAGCGTAAACTTCATATGGATTAACATCGAGAAGTTCTGTTTCAGTAATTCGAACCACACTCCCAGATCTCACATTATTAAGGCAAATCGTAGATGATTCCGGAATGTCAAAAGCGTTGGGCTCTTCGTATGCAGTAACTTCCTCATCATCTGCGGTCTCACCAAGTGTGGCAGCACTGTATATGTTTCTATGAGCAACATGGTTAACCACCTTCCACGGGACTTTGTTCAGAAGATCGTCAAGGTAAAACACTTGTTTTACTGATGAGGCAAGAACGAAAGGGTCATCTTCATACCAGCTAGTAGCAGTATTCACCGAAAATGTTTCGTACTGATCGGTCCTTGTGTTCTCCGGGCTAGTATCAAAACATCTACACTTGAACAAGTGCACTTTCATGCGGTTCCCATAAATTAGTTCAACAACTGAATGAAGGACACTGTAATAGTCAACGCCATCCTGCCCACCATGGACCATCACCCCACAATTCTGTGTTTTCAGTTGGTCGTCTCGATTTTCACATATAAATTTCACGCCATTGACCTGACACATCGAGTAAACTTTTGAAGCTATTAGTTTCATCGCCAGGACCCTCAATTCGTTTGATCACTCTGGGCAACCATCATTTGCTACATGGTTCATCTGAAAACGATAAGAAACCACACAAGAAATTATGAACATAGAAACCACAAAACCACGTACGTGCACACATGCTATGTAAGGATATATATAAAAAATAGACATATACACATATACCCTTACCCATTGACCAAAGTAGTTTGCAAACGTCCTGTTGTGGTAATCAACCACTACCGGATTATGAGACATTGCCGGCGACTTAAAGTCGCCGGCCTTGTATTTTTTTCGCCGGAATTGACATTACCGGCGACAAGTCGCCGGCAATGCCGTCGCCGGAAAATTCCCGCCGGAGATAGCATTGCCGGCGACGGGAAACGCCGTGGCCGGCAATGGCAGCGCCGCCGTGGCCGGAATGTGAGACATTGCCGGCGACTGAGGTCCATGTCGCCGGCAATGTCTGGAAAAATTTTGAAAAAAAAACGCGGTTCTGGATTGGGCCCAATTCCAGAACCTGCATTGAAAGACATAAACCGTACAAATACAAGTTCAACAGTACACACATAGATGTCAAACGTACAGTACAAATAGCAACGATACGAAAATAAACTATAACTACACGTCAGGGTCGAGGAACTTGCGGGTCAGGGTCGAAGTAATCCATGTACTCATTTGAATTCCGGTGGCTACCCTGGTCTTGCTCTGGCGTTGACTGGTGCGGTGGTGGTGGTGGATAACTAGGGAACACAGGGAACTGGTGCGGTGGTGGTGGTGGTGGAGGTGTGGGGAACGGTTGTCCGGTAGTTTGAGCCTCGTACATCGTCCGCATCCATGTGAACATCTGTGCCTGACTCTAGACCAGGTTTTGGTACTCGGCATCTCTGATTGCCTGCTGCTCGGCTGCGTGCCTCTTTTGCTCTTCCAACTCCCTCCGCGTCCTCTGAAGCTCCGCTGCGAGGTTACGACTAGAAGTTGAACTTCTTGACCCGGTAGAGTATTCTGAAGTGTTTTTCAATACTCCTTTGCCCGCCGAGCCCATTCCCCTACAGTAGTAGGTATTCTTTCCAGTCCCGCACGCTTTTGCCATGATCTGAGCCGCTATCGGGGGATCAAGCGGATCGATCTGAGAGGCATACTGGGTGACTTCTTCCTCGGAGCAGTCAGGATGGTTAGTCCGAGCTATAATCATGGTCACTTCTGCGGTCGCCTCCTCCACTCTCGCCTAATTGAAAAGCGAAAATGAACAACGTATTAGCTAACAAAATCTATTAATATCGAAAAATAGTTTTATTAACACATGGAGAGGCGAAAGACTTACCACTTCTTCAGGGCACTGCGGATAGAACTTCTGATGAATATACACCAACGGGTTCACATCTTGTTGTTGCTGCGCCTTAGTTGACCAACCCATGTAGTTGAGTGAACCTGCATGATGGGCCCTGGTGTTTTTCAATCTATTCGCCCGGTTCGTCTTCGAAATCGCCTTGTTTGATAAACATATGAAAAAAAATTAGTAACTAACTATTTCAATCTGATACGATACATTAGGCTTGTAAGATATATTCAGGATGCATACCTAAGCTTTGGGGTGCTAGAAGTGGGCTATCAGCCACAGCCACTCGTACTCCCTAAACCGGAATTCACTAGGGGTAGAACCTCGGCCTAGCTCCTTGTATACAGTGTAATGGGAAGAAAACTCGTTCTTCCACTCTTTATACCTATATTAAAACAAAGAAAAAAAGTTAAAGATATTAAAACACTTGATAAAGAAAAATCTAACTCGATATATTTTCAAATAAGTCGAAGCACATCACCTCATATGTAGTTGACGCCCTACCCACGTGTGAATAAGAACTTCATCCACGTCAAACCACACCTGCAATATGAATATATAAAAGGTAAAATTATATATTTATTCGGACTTAATTAATAAATGTAAAATTTACGTAATGAAAATACGATTTTACTCACACTGAGTGCATTATGCACTTGCATCTTCACATATATAGGCACAGATTCCCAATCTGGCCAAAGCATTGGGACCTTGTCCCGCACGATCGCACTGGCCATGCTGACATATTTGCGTGTGGTGTCGAATGCCTCGATCACCTCGCCATCCTCATTGGCCCTTATGGGCGTTTTCCTTCCGTCGGTGGCCTGCTCAAGTCTCTTCCCGGTGCAGGTGCCTCTAGCCCCTTTCCGTTTTCCAGTCCCATTAACGAAATTGCCTAATAATACAATGTCAACAAATGTATATCATTAATTGAACCTATCGTAAGTCTTAAGTAATAATTAAGTAATCAATCTGATGTTAAATAAAATTTACCTGCATCATCCGTTTGTTGGTTGGTGCACCTCACACTCCAAAGATACACGGGGTCGAACGGGAGGAAGTTATACGCTTCCTCCACGGTCAGGAACTCCGGCCGTCCTTCAACATAAACAGGAATCCCCCTATCATCGAATTCAGGGATCACAGGAATCTCGTCGGGTAGGAAGAGACCGGACGGCGGAGATTGACGAGGCCTGGACGATGAGGCGCCAGCACCACCATGTGTCTTAGATGATTCCCGTGAAACGGGAGTAGGCACCGGGCGAATATGAGGCATTCGGATTGAGGGAGTTTCTGATGCCCCCGTTTACTGTCGCTCGTCTGAGGCTCTGCCACCGGAGGGACGTCTGCTGATTGAGCGTCTGGAGACTGAGGCTCGAGCCTCGACTTCCGGTTGCACGGCTCTTGATCGTGCAGCTTCCTCCTGAGCTCGTGCCTCTAGCAAGGCTCTCCTGCGAGCAGTCATCATTGGCCCACTGGGCGTGTTGCTAACTGCGGGTGAGGAGGAAGCTTGACTACTGTTCCCTCCACTATTTCGGGAACCTCTCCGAAGCCAATTTGCCGTAAAACCTCCTGGACACCGTAATAGTCATGGATTCGGTTCTATAACAAATCGGAACCGGAACGGTTTGGAACCAGAACCTTTGAACCTGGAACCGTTATGTTACAAACGGTTCCGGTTACAAACAGTTCCGGTTCCAAACGGTTCCAGTTCCAAACCGTTTCGGTTCTATAACAAATCGAAACCGGAACGGTTTGGAACCGTAACCGTTTGAAACCGGAACTGTTTGTAACCGGAACCGTTTGTAACATAACGGTTTAGGTTCCAAACAGTTCCGGTTCCAAACCGTTTCGGTTCTATAACAAATCGGAACTGGAACGGTTTGGAACCGGAACCGTTTGAAACCGGAACTGTTTGTAACCGGAACCGTTTGAAACCGGAACTGTTTGTAACCGGAACCGTTTGTAACATAACAGTTCCGGTTTCAAACGGTTCCAGGTTTGTAACCTTAATTTATACGTTAAATTAACAACTATATCACCTTAATCCAAACACGTTAAATTCCGAAGCCGATTTTTCACCTATTATACGTTAAATTAACAACTATATCACCTAACTTAACATATATACATACATCATTTCCGGCTTTAAACTTTTCACATATATATACATCACATATACACTTTGTATACATCATGCATCTTAATTTCACCTAATTTTCACACATATATATATACATCACATATTAATCCAAATCACCCTAGCTAATTAATTTTCCACATTTTTCAAACATACGTATATATACATTCCATATAAATTAATTAATTTTTCACATATATACATCACATATATTTCTCCTTCACCCCACAATTATCCACATTAATTTGCCACAATTTTCAAACATACCTTAATTACATTTTCCAAATATTTTCCACATGCATACATACATCCCACAATTATCAAAAATTAATTAATCAAAATGCATAAAAATAAAATGTGGAATGAGAGAGAGAGAGGGAGAGAGAGAGGGAGAGAGAGTGAGCTATTACCTGCTATTGTGGAGCTCGACCCAACTGTTGTCCGGCGACGGAGGTGAGGGGAGGAGGAGAGAGGGGAGGAGAGAGGGGAGGAGAGGAAGAGAGGGGAGAAGAGGAAGAGAGGATTGAGGAGAGGGTTGAGATGAAGAGAGAGGGGTTTTAGGGTTTGAGAGGTTTTGAATTTTGAGAGGTTTTAGGGTTTGAGAGGGAAGAGGGAGAGGAAGAAATTGGGAGCAGCTCGAGCTGCATGTTCTAGAAATACCGCCACCATTGCCGGCGAGTTACATGATAACTCGTTGGTAATGACATTACCAACGACGTACGTCGTGGGTAATGTCATTACCAACGAGTTGCTTATCAACTCGTTGGTAATGTCATTATTTCTCGAAGATTATCCGATCGACCTATTTCCGACTAAATAATTTCCGACAACATTTCCGACCATATATAACTACAATTTCCGACTACGATTTCCGACTACGATTTCCAACACAATTTCCAACACAATTTCCAACACGATTTCCGACTACAATTTCTTTTGACAATTTCTGACCACGATTTCCAACACAATTTCCAACACGATTTCCAACTACGTACAATTTCCGACTACAATTTCCGACAACGTTCCGACACGATTTCCGACTACAATTTCCGACTACAATTTCCGACAATGATTTCCGACACGATTTCCGACTACGATTTCCGGCACAATTTCCGACACGATTTTCGACTACAATTTCCGACTACAATTTCGGACTACAATTTCCGACTACATTTTCCGACTACAATTTTCGACAACGTTCCGACACGATTTCCGACTACAATTTCGGACTACAATTTCCGACAACGATTTCCGACATGATTTCCGACTACGATTTCCGACTACGATTTCCAACACGATTTCTGACACGATTTCCGACTACAATTTCCGACTACATTTTCCGACTACATTTTCCGACTACAATTTCTGACTACAATTTCCAACGTACTAAGGATGATAATCGTAATCATCTTCATCACTTGAGTCTGACTCGGTTTCATAGGTAACCTCTGGCAATATGTGCCGCTCCTCGTCATCTGAATCAGCGTAAACTTCATATGGATTAACATCGAGAAGTTCTGCTTCAGTAATTCGAACCACACTCCCAGATCTCACATTATTAAGGCAAATCGTAGATGATTCCGGAATGTCAAAAGCGTTGGGCTCTTCGTATGCAGTAACTTCCTCATCATCTGCGGTCTCACCAAGTGTGGCAGCACTGTATATGTTTCTATGAGCAACATGGTTAACCACCTTCCACGGGACTTTGTTAAGATGATCGTCAAGGTAAAACACTTGTTTTACGGATGAGGCAAGAACGAAAGGGTCATCTTCATACCAGCTAGTAGCAGTATTCACCGAAAATGTTCCGTACTGATCGGTCCTTGTGTTCTCCGGGCTAGTATCAAACCATCTACACTTGAACAAGTGCACTTTCATGCGGTTCCCATAAATAAGTTCAAAAACTGAATGAAGGACACCGTAATAGTCAACGCCATCCTGCCCACCATGGAGCATTACCCCACAATTCTGTGTTTTCAGTCGGTCGTCTCGATTTTCACATATAAATTTCACGCCATTGACCTGACACATCGAGTAAACTTTTGAAGCTATCGGTTTCATCACCAGGACCCTCAATTCGTTTGACCACTCTGGGCAACCATCATCTGCTACATGGTTCATCTGAAAACGTCCAGTAATACGTACACAAGAAATTATGTCATCTTGAAACCACAAAACCACGTACATACATACATGCTATATAAGGATATATATATATATATAAATAGACATATACACATATACCCTTACCCATTGACCAAAGTAGTTTGCAAACGTCCTGTTGTGGTAATCAACATTTCCGGCAATAGCAGGGCAGTGAAGATGATAGTTTTTCCAATATTGTACTTCTTGACAGTTAATCAGTACCGACTAGTGGGCAATGGCTACCTCATTTCCATCCAACTTGTATGACTTTGGCAAGCTTCCCTGTACTACCACGTCACTGGAGATGATAGAAAGGTTGAACTGGGGTTCATCTATTGGCATCTGTTGTTGGGGGTCCTCAAGCGCTCCCAAGTACACTTTGGTGTACGTTACACACTCGTGCGCAACATATGCTTCAGCGATACACCCTTCAGGTGCATATTTATTCTTCACATAGTCCTTGTAGGCCCCCAATTGTCTACAAGTTAACAAGTGCATGTTAACTTACTTAAAAAATAAGAATTTACATATAAAAACATAGGCAAACCAAATGTATGAATCATTTGTACCTTTCCATGGGATACATCCAAGTGTAGTGTATCGGACCTGTAAGCAACAATTGTTCGGGAAGATGGATCATCAGGTGAGGCATGATGTCGAAAAAATTTGGGGGAAATATCCTCTCAAGCTTGCACATGATAAAAATGATGTCATCTTGCATCTCCCTGAGGTCTGATTTTTTAACTTCCCTGGTGCATAACTTCTGAAAGAATCTTGACAAGGCCACCAACGGCTCCACCACCTCTTTGGGCAAATACCCTCGAATGAAAATAGGGAAAAGGCGTTGAAGCAGTACATGGCAGTCATGACTCTTTAATCCGTACATCTTATTGTCCCGGAAGTTAACACACCTGCTTATATTTCCTGCATAGCCATAAGGATACCTGCATATATATATCCATAGGCAACAATTATATTTCTCGCATATAACCATAATCCGGTAAAAATTTAAGGCCAAATTCCTGCATAGCCATAAGAATATATACCTGACATTACTCAGCCACCGAAAAATTTCATGCTTATGCTTCGGCTTTACGGTGTAAGGAGCTTGCATCATTTTTCTCTTACCATCTCTTAACCACAAATGTTTCCGCAGACCCATTGCTTTCAGATCAATGCGTGCCTTAGGGATGTCTTTTGTTTTCCCATCCAAGTTAAGAACTGTGCCCACAACACTTTCACACACATTCTTCTCTATGTGCATGACATCTAGGTAGTGTCTGATAGGTAACCTGGGCCAGTATGAGAGTTCCCAGAATATACTCTTGTGTGTCCAAAACTTATACCTTTCGGGCTTGTCTGGAATTGACGCGACTATGTCAGGATGATTGCTCAGTTGGCCAAAATCATATTCATTCAACACTTCCAAAATTTCTTCCCATGTCCATCGCATGGGTGCCACACCTGTTTCCACAGTCCCATCAAACGCGTCTGGATCCTGCCTAAATGGGTGATCATATGGAAGCCAACAACGGTGACGCATCTGAACAATTTTACTGCAATGAGGACTGCAACAATCAACCGTCATGCACTCTGAACAAGCCCTGTAACCCCTAGTAACGTTGCCGACTACAACCCCGGGCAGGAAAATTACTGATGGTGCCAACAAGCATGGCATGCATCTGGAACATCTCATTTTTGAACCTATCATAAGTGGGGTGGCCACACTCACTCAGGTACTTAAGTTCTTCAATCAAAGGCCTCAAATACACATCGAGACACTTGCCTGGATAACCCGGGCCCGGAATTAACAAAGTGAGCATATTGTATTCCTTCTTCATGCACATCCATGGTGGAAGGTTGTACGGTATCAAAATAACTGGCCATATACTGTATTGAAGACTCATGTTGCCAAAAGGGTTGAATCCGTCAGATGAGAGCCCTAGCCAAACATTTCGGACCTCTGCTGCAAAATGATCAAACTCCCTGACCATGTGCTTCCAAGCCTCTCCGTCGGAAGGGTGTATAAGGGTGTCATCGTCAGGCAAATTCCTCTCAGCCCACCATCTCATTGCTTCGGCCGTGAAACCACACATGAACAACCGCTCCAGCCTATCAATAAGCGGGAAATATCGAAGTATCTTCACAGCTTTCTTGTTGCCTGCAAGAGTCAACTTATACCTTTCTGTAAAACATATCGGGCATGCTTCAAGGTCTTCAAGATCTTTTCCCCAGAAGAGAATACAATCATATCTGCATGCATGGATTTTGATGTAGCAAAGCCCAAGATCTTTGAGGATATGTCGCACCTTATGATGAGTGGTAGGAAGACGATGACCGGGTGGCAGTAGCGAAGCAGTCCACTTCAACCAAGAATCAACAGCTTTGACAGACATTTTGTTCTCCATTTTGAGCTGCATCACTCCCATCACACTTTCAAGAACAGTCTTACTACAACCGTCGTACAACGGAGTCTGTTGCAATGCAATCAGGTTGTTGTACTTGTCCATACCGCTTGTGTTGACATGAGCTCCAGGTAATGGCTCGACTGGCTCAATATGGGGGAAACCCTCAACGACGGGAGGGACATTTGGTGCTTCATCAGCAAATACACTGCTCTCATGAGGAAACATATCATTGATTAACATCGATGTTGGATCATAGGATGAACTGCCCCTCTCAGCAAAATCTCCATGATCATAGCGTGGACTGGCCCTCTCGCCAAATTGTCCATGATCATGCGGACCCGCTAATGATGTTTCACCGTGATAAATCCAACAAGTGTACTTATCCCAAAACCCGTATTTACTCAGGTGCTTCTGGACTTTATCAATGGGAAAACGAAATCGATCGCTGAAACACTTACATTCTTTACACGGGCAATAATGAAGTGTAATGTCTCCATAATTAGCCTTCACAAAATTCACAAAACTCCTAATTCCCTGGTGATATCTCACATCCCATCTTTCAAGGCTCATCCAACTCTTGTCCATCCTGAAAATTCTAACAATTTTACGTATTATATATACACACATTCACTACTAATAATCGACGCGATATCTCAATTCAATTCTAATTAAATCAACACATGCATGCATATATATATATATCGATCTAATCTCTGAATTCGATTCAGTACTCGATGATGGTATTCTTCTTTTTTCAGTTCAAAATGTATTTGACTAGGTAGGAGGCTCTCTTAAGCCTGGCTCCGATAGCACTACGATAATACCAGTCGTTCATTCAGACACAAGATAAGATTAACTACAAGCAGTTTTCTCGTTTCGGTGACATCAACAACATTTCATATCTCACAAATTG
The DNA here is from genome assembly GCA_946800695.1 of Geum urbanum. NCBI lineage: Eukaryota > Viridiplantae > Streptophyta > Magnoliopsida > Rosales > Rosaceae > Geum > Geum urbanum. Next base: position 144,470 of record OX327015.1, read on the forward strand.
GATTTGATCAACACACATATATATATATACATACACATATACGTATATATACGTACCTATATACATATATAGCTTCCCGAGTGATCGAGTTTTCGACGCGCGCCTTAATTTTGACAATACCGAAGGATCGATTTCAGAGTGTTTTCCTTCTTTCGATTTCACCGAATTTTTTTCGATCAAAATGAATGAGCTCCTTCGATTTGCATCTAATATAAGAGGCATTGCCGGCGATTCATTAAATCGCCGGAAATGGAGACATTACCGGCTACTTCACGCCGGAAAATCACCGGAAATGTTTCAAAACATTACCGGCGACTCCAACCGTCGCCGGCAATGTCAAGCCAAACATTGCCGGCGAAATTCCGGCCGGAAAATCGCCGGAAATGTTCGGCTTAACATTGCCGGCGACAGTTGGAGTCGCCGGTAATGTTTTGAAACATTACCGGCGATTTTCCGGCGACATTATCGGCGATTTTCCGGCGACATTACCGGCGACGGAGTAAGTCGCCGGTAATGTTCATCATTACCGGCGACTTTTCCGGTCGCCGGCCTTGTCTCCGGTAATCTCGCCGGTAATGGTTCTTATTCCGGTAGTGAACATTTCCGGCAATTTCTGGGCAGTGAAGATGATAGTTTTTCCAATATTGTATTTCTGGACAGTTAATCAGTACCGACCAGTGGGCAATGGCTACCTCATTTCCATCCAACTTGTACGACTTTGGCAAGTTTCCCTGTACTACCACGTCATTGGAGATGATAGAAAAGTTGAACTGGGGTTCATCTATCGGCATCTGTTGTTGGGGGTCCTCAAGCGCTCCCAAATACACTTTGGTGTACGTTACACACTCGTGCGCAATATATGCTTCAGCGATACACCCTTCAGGTGCATATTTATTCTTCACATAGTCCTCGTAGGCTCCCAATTGTCTACAAGTTAACAAGTGCATGTTAACTTACTTAAACCATAAGAATTTACATATAAAAACAGAGGCAAACCAAAAGTATGAATCATTTGTACCTTTCCATGGGATACATCCAAGTGTAGTGTACGGGACCGGTAAGCAACAATTGTTCGGGAAGATGGATCATCAGGTGAGGCATGATGTCGAAAAAATTTGGGGGAAATATCCTCTCAAGCTTGCACATGATAGAAATGATGTCATCTTGCATCTCCCTGAGATCTGATTTTTTAACTTCCCTGGTGCATAACTTCTGAAAGAATCTTGACAAGGCCACCAACGGCTCCACCACTTCTTTGGGCAGGTACCCTCGAATGAAAATAGGGAAAAGGCGTTGAAGCAGTACATGGCAGTCATGACTCTTTAATTCGTACACTACAACATTCTTACCCATTGCCGGCGACTTTTATGTCGCCGACAATGTTTTTGGACATTACCGGCGATTTTTGCCGGAAAAATCGCCGGTAATGTCTTTTTTTTTTTTAACATTACCGGCGACTTAAATGTAATGTTACCGGCGACTTAAATGTAAAAAAAAGAAGACATTACCGGCGATTTAATGTAAGTCGCCGGCAATGTCTTTTCCGGCAACACATTACCGGCGACTTACATTTAAGTCGCCGGTAATGTTAAAAAAAAAATTAAAAAAAAGACATTACCGGCGATTTTTCCGGCAAAAATCGCCGGTAATGTCCAAAAACATTGTCGGCGACATAAAAGTCGCCGGCAATGGGTAAGAATGTTGTAGTGGTACATCTTATTGTCCCGGAAGTTAACACACCTGCTTATATTTCCTGCATAGCCATAAGGATACCTGCATATATATATATATAGCCATAGGCAACAATTATATTTCTCGTATATAACCATATATAAGTAAAAATTTAAGGCCAATTTCCTGCATAGCCATAAGAATATATACCTGACATTACTCAGCCACCCAAAAATTTCATGCTTATGCTTCGGCTTGACGGTGTAAGGAGCTTGCGGCATTTTTCTCTTACCATCTCTTAACCACAAATGTTTCCGCAGTCCCATAGTTTTCAGATCAATGCGTGCCTTAGGGATGTCTTTTTTTTCCCCTCCAAGTTAAGAACTGTGCCCACCACACTTTCACACACATTCTTCTCTATGTGCAAGACATCTAGGTAGTGTCTGATAGGCAACCTGTGCCAATAGGGGAGTTCCCAGAATATGCTCTTGTGTGTCCAAAACTTATACATTTCGGGCTTGTCTGGAATTGACGCCACTATCTCAGGATGATTGCTCAGCTGGCCAAAATCATATTCATTCAACACTTCCAAAATTTCATCCCCTGTCCATCGCCTGGGTGCCACACCTGTTTCCACAGTCCCATCAAACGCGTCTGGATCCTGGCTAAATGGGTGATCATATGGAAGCCAACAACGGTGACGCATCTGAACAATTTTACTGCAATGAGGACTGCAACAATCAACCGTCATGCACTCTGAACAAGCCCTGTAACCCCTGGTAACGTTGCCCGACAACATACCGCGGGCAGGAAAATCACTGATGGTGCCAACAAGCATGGCATGCATCTGGAACATCTCATTTTTGAACCTATCGTAAGTGGGGTGGCCACACTCACTCAGGTACTTAAGCTCCTTAATCAAAGGCCTCAAATACACATCGAGACACTTTCCTGGATAACCCGGGCCCGGAATTAACAGAGTGAGCATATTGTATTCCTTCTTCATGCACATCCATGGTGGAAGGTTGTACGGTACCAAAATAACTGGCCATATACTGTATTGAAGACTCATGTTGCCAAAAGGGTTGAATCCGTCAGATGAGAGCCCTAGCCAAACATTCCGGACCTCTGCTGCAAAATGATCAAACTCCCTGACCATGTGCTTCCAAGCCTCTCCGTCGGAAGGGTGTATAAGGGTGTCATCGTCAGGCAAATTCCTCTCAGCCCACCATCTCATAGCTTCGACCGTGAAAGCACACATGAACAATCGCTCCAGCCTATCAATAAGCGGGAAATATCGAAGTATCTTCACAGCTTTCTTGTTGCCTGCAGGAGTCAACTTATACCTTTCTGTAAAACATACCGGGCAGGCTTCAAGGTCTTCAAGATCTTTTCCCCAGAAGAGAATACAATCATATCTGCATGCATGGATTTTGATGTAGGAAATCCCAAGATCTTTCAAGATATGTTGCACCTTATGATGAGTGGTAGGAAGACGACGACCGGGTGGCAGTACCGAAGCAGTCAACTTCAGCCAAGAATCAACAGCTTTGACAGACATTTTGTTCTCCATTTTGAGCTGCATCACTCCCATGACACTTTCAAGAACAGTCTTACCACAACCGTCGTACAACGAAGTCTGTTGCAATGCAATCAGGTTGTTGTACTTGTCCATACCGCTTGTGTTGACATGAGCTCCAGGTAATGGCTCGACTGGCTCAATATGGGGGAAACCCTCAACGACGGGAGGGACATTTGGTGCTTCATCAGCAAATACACCGCTCTCATGAGGAAATATATCATTGATTAACATCGATGTTGGATCATATGATGGACTGCCCCTCTCAGCAAAATTTCCATGATCATAGCGTGGACTGGCCCTCTCACCAAATTGTCCATGATCATGCGGACCCGCTAACGATGTTTCACCGTGATAAATCCAACAAGTGTACTTATCCCAAAACCCGTATTTACTCAGGTGCTGCTGGACTTTATCATGGGAAAACGAAATCGATCGCTGCGACACTTACATTCTTTACACGGGCAATAATGAAGTGTAGTGTCTCCACAATTAGCCTTCACAAAATTCACAAAACTCCTAATTCCCTGGTGATATCTTACATCCCATCTTTCGAGGCTCATCCAACTCTTGTCCATCCTGAAAATTCTAACAATATTACGTACTATATATATACACATTCACTACTAATTATAAAATAAATCATCATTAATTACATTCGAATTCATCTGATTAATTAACAAAAGTCGACCCATGCATGCATATAAATTAAAAAAAATATACATATATATATATATACCAACAATTCACAATTACAAATTAACATGCCTGTATATATATATATATATAGACATATTAACAATTAATATTCACAAAATCATTTTATATCCATACATATATATATATACACAAATTAACATATTTTAATCGAAATAATCTCAAATTAATCCACTCAAAATCAACAGTCAATCACTCGAAAGCAACAATATAGCCACTCTATTTGCGTATCAAACTAATAATCGACTATATATATATCGATCTAATTAAATCGATCAACACACACATATATATATATATCGATCTAATTAAATCGATCAACACACACATATATATACATACACATATACGTATATACGTACCTATATATATAGCTTCCCGAGTGATCGAGTTTTCGACGCCTTTTGACGATATCGAAGGATTTCAGAGCGTTTTCTTTCGATTTCACCGGATTTTTTTTCTATCCAAATGAATAAGCTGCTGCGATCTGCATCTGATATAAGAGGCATTGCCGGCGATTCATTAAATCGCCGGAAATGGAGTCATTGCCGGCGAAATTCCGGTGAAAAGTCGCCGGAAATGTGTCAAAACATTGCCGGCGACCTATTCCGTCGCCGGCAATGATTGGCCAACCATTGCCGGCGATTTTCCGGCCGGAATTTCACCGGCATTGGTTGCCCAATCATTGCCGGCGACGGAATAGGTCGCCGGCAATGTTTTGAGACATTACCGGCGACTTTCCGGACACATTACCGGCGACGGAGCAAGTCGCCGGCAATGATGAACATTACCGGTGACTTTCCCGGTCGCCGACCTTGTTTTTCATTATATCTCCGGTAATGAGTGAGAATGTGGTAGTGTACCCGAAGACAAAGGCTTCTCTCTGTCACCCATTGAAACCAATTTGCTCCCAGTCTGAACCTAGGAGCTCTGATACTAGTTTGTTGTGCAGAAGCGTGACAAACGGTGGTAATCAATCAATGAGTAATAAAGAAAACAACAAACACAAACAACACAATAAATTATAGTGATTCACTCAATCAATATGATTGAGCTACACCCATTCTTAGAGCCGGCAAAAAATTTCACTATGATCAATTGAAGAGATTACAACTTGAGTTTACGAATAAACTCAAACTACCAAAAATCCTAATACACCCAATAATATGTTCTTCTACAGCTAGAGAAGACTTCTCTCAACTATAGGATTAACTCCAACATCCTAAAACTATCTACCTTTCAACTAAGAATTTATCTTGACAATAAGAAAAATAATGGGATCTGTTTCGACTGCTGCTTGGTTTCTATCGAAACCAACTCTATCTCTCTCTAATCTCTCTCCTGTGTCGGCTGCCCATATGTAGCATATATATGTGCTAGCTACTAGGTAATTAACTCAACTAGTAGCTCACGTGCACATCAACTAGATGGGTCAATCCAACTCCATCGTGGTTTTGGGCCATAGAGAGTGAAGACCAAACTAACACAGTTTTTATCAAGTGTGAAGTTTTGTACTTATGTGAAGTTACATTTTACACAAAATCGATAACGTAGTTCGATGATTGAACTCAATCATATTTTAGATACATATGCAAGGATCGAGCATGTAAAATTTCATCTCAATCGAAGATTTTTTAACTATTTGATCACCACATTCATGTTTTGAGCTAAACCGGACAATTTGTGTGTATTGTTAAATCAAATGGTTAAAACATCTCCGATTGAGCTGAAATTTTACATGCTCGATTGTTGCATATGTATCTAAAATATGACTGAGTTTAATCATCAAATTATGTTGTCAATTTTGTGTAAAATACAGCTTCACATTAAAATTTCAATGCGAAGCTTCACACTTACAATCATAAGATTATCGAGATTCTACTGTACCTGTACGTGTACAATTATTCATAATTATTTCGACGGAGTTGCACAATATATATTCTCGCTAGCTAATTAACTTCAAGTACATAATATAATTTTGGAATAGGCTAGCTAATTGAACTTGTAGTCTGTTAATATACGTATGGCCTGCCGACAATATTTGAGCTCAATAATATTCAATATATCAGCAGTGGACTGCGCACAATTTTTTTTTTTTGTGTGTGCTTGTTTTCTTCGATGAAGCTTATTCTTGATTTTGTACACACAAAACAATTGAAACAAAATCCCCTATATGATAAGGTACGTTATCCGATTATTTTAATCTACAGGACCATATATAATTGATTTTGATTGAGTAGAGTAATGACTCTAAACGTGCGCGCATAAAATATATCCGAATGGATGAGTAGCTACGGTACCCAGAAACCTCTATAAATAGATGCACTATGTAACTGGATATTAAGAAAGCATATAGATACTGCCATGCAGCTAATATAACTAATTAGCTAGCAAGCAAAGTAAGCAAGCAGCTAATTAAGTTAGTTAATCATTATGGTGCCATTTCGAGGTTCTTCTGTGTTCTTGGCTATGCTCGTAGTTGTAGCCCTGACTGCAGCTTCTGGTTCTCATGCTTATTACGTACCATTTAACCGGAGCAGTTTTCCCTCCGATTTCCTTTTTGGACTTGGCTCAGCTGCTTATCAGGTGCTTAATTTTCTCTTCTGTTTATCTACGTTATATATATATATATATGATCGAAATTAAGGAATTAACTGTACTCATATTCTCAAATGGTTTCGATCTTGAATACAATTTAACAGTCAGAAGGAGCAGCATTGAAAGATGGAAGAGGACTAAGTAATTGGGATGTTTTCGTCAGGGAACATCCAGGTCTATCTCTCGATTAATTCACTCTCCAGAATCATATATATAATATATAACTATTGTTCTGAATTAATTTCTTACTAGTCAATATTTATAGGATGATCTACAATGTATATATCTATTAAGCTGTATAAGCTATATATATTTGCATATACAATTGTAGTTATGGTTAAATGCTTAAATTACATTATTAATAATTATTTTTTTGTATTATAGAACTAGATGAAAATCTCCGATATGTAAGTGTTAAATAAACTAAAAATGCTAGCTTGATTGTGGAAATGCAGAAAAGATATGGGATCAAAGTACCGGAGACGTTGCCAATGACTTTTATCACCGTTATAAGGTAAATCTAATCGGAACCGGCATTCTTTTTATTTATGTAATAGTGACATTAAAAAAGCTTAATTAGCTTCTTCACTAACCAATAAATTAAGCTGGCCAGCCTTGCATCTCGGTCATTGCTATCGTTGTTGAGGAAGAAGAATAATATCGCAATTTGAGTTGTTAATTAATTAAGACATTAAGTCGTTGTTAATATAAGTATTGTTTCTTATTGACTTGTTCATTAATTGGTGGTGACCTGCAGGAAGATATACAATTGATGAAGAAAATAGGGTTGGACACGTTCAGATTCTCAATCTCATGGTCCAGAATACTTCCAAGTAAGAACAGCATATATATATAGATACATATTTTCTCATTTTCTGCTCCTGTTGTTTCAGCTGTTTCAGCTATTATATATATATATCGCTGCTTGACAATTTGCACAGCTCATTTTTTTATTATATTGATCCTAATTATTCTATATTAGTATGTTATTCCGCAAGACTAGTCCATGCCTGCGGATATATTATCAACAATGACTTAATTAGCTATTAAATATATGTAATTAGTTATTAGGCTAGGTGACTTAATTAGTTATCTATTCATGACGTATCTTGTGGCTTGAAAATTCTCAGAGGGAAAAATTAGTGGGGGAGTGAATCCACTTGGTGTCAAATTCTACAACAACGTCATCAACGAGCTTCTAGCCAACGGTTAAAATCTCAATCTCAAATCTCATATATATCTAAAATAATAGTGCTAGCTAGCTAGTAGCTAGAGATGAAGTTTCATACTCGATCTAATTAAGCTGGCTAACTAATCAACTTTTATATGCTAATTTGATCGTGTAGGTATAAAGCCATTTGTGACTTTGTTTCATTATGATCTTCCCCATGCACTTGACGAGCTTTATGGTGGCTTATTAAGTCCTAAAGTAATGTAAGTTCGATCACCTTATACTCATATATATAAATTACACCTGTAAATTAATAGGTTAAAAAAACTAAAACTAATGCTAACGATATAATATGATATGATATGATACAGAGACGATTTTGGAGATTATGTGGACTTGTGTTTCAAGCTGTTTGGTGATAGAGTGAAGCACTGGGTCACAATGAACGAGCCAAACGGGTTCGCCATTAACGGTTTCAACGGCGGCACTTTCGCACCCGGTCGGTGCTCTAACTACGAAGGAAATTGCACTTCCGGTAACTCCGCGACGGAACCCTACATCGCGGCTCACCATTTGCTTCTTTCACATTCAGCTGCGGTCAAAATCTACAAGGACAAATACCAAGTGCGTAATTCGACGAGAGGCATGCCTGCATATTTATTAATTTGACGAGACAAACTACTAATTAACTTGTGGGCATGCATGCAGGCTTATCAGAAAGGAGCTATTGGAATTACAATAGTGACACACTGGTGGAAACCTAAGTTCCCGGCAGAGCTAGCAAGCCGGAGGGCCACCCTCAGATCACTTGCTTTTATGTTTGGATGGTCAGTCTCCATCTCCATCTGCCATTCTCCCTCTAACGGTCTATATATGGTTATATTATATATCCAAACACTTCATGTTGTCACAATATATCTCAACCTCGTTGAACTTAGAAAAGTAATGCATGAAAAAAGATAGACCGTAGATTACTCCAATGGCTTCGATTCGTTTCTTCTTCGGCTCTCCGAGATAGATTTAATTAGCTTCAATTGACACCGGTATCTTCCTTTTGAAACGTTCGCAGACTAATAACTAATATATATGTATGTGCATGCATATATATGCAGGTTTGCCGATCCTATATTTCTTGGTGATTATCCACCGGTGATGAAATCTCTGGTTGGAGATCGATTGCCAAAATTCACAGAAGCTCAAAAGAAGCAAATAAAAGGGTCCTACGACTTTCTTGGGTTGAATTACTATACTGCATATTACACAGAAGACGGAACAGCTTCCGCCAACTCTGTCAACCAAAGTTGGACTAATGACAGACTAGTTACTGCTTCTACTAGTACGTTAATTATCCAATTACATGAGCTTAATTGTTGTTAATTGTTTCATGTAACTAAATCAGTTTTTAATTCATTCTAACGCTACGTACGTAACCATTTGTGTTTTGTTGCAACGTACAGCTGATAAAAGTGGGAGTCTCATCGGTTCAGCGGTATGTAATTACGAATATATAGTTCAGATTGTCTCTAGCTATATATACATACATGGATATATCTCTTGATTGCTTGTTAGATTAATTAACTAACTAATCTACGTTGTGCATGGCATGGCAGACCGATTTGGACTGGCTTTTTGTTTATCCCAAGGGGATTAGAGAGGTTCTTAATTATATAAAGAACAAGTACAACAATCCTGACGTTTACATAACTGAGAATGGTACGTATACTTATACTCTATATCAGTCTATCTTGTACATTCCATCTGTATTAGTGCATGCAAATTAAACAAGCTAGCTAACTTGCATTGCAATCGGGTTCGAATTTGTTTGCAGGATACGCATATTCTTACAATTCCTCAACGTCAATTCAAGAAGCTCGCAAGGATAATGAGAGGGTAAAATACCATCACGACCATCTTTGGTATCTTTCGAAAGCTATAAAGTGAGTCATTCATCTCGATCGAAATGGTTGAATTCATGAATTAAAGCCAATTATCAGCCTATATATGCATGGTCACTAGCTAATTGGTTATATATAACCGACGATTTCAGGGATGGTGTTAACGTGAAGGGATATTATGCATGGTCTATGTGGGATGACTTCGAATGGGATGCTGGTTACACTGTTGGATTTGGCTTCACATTTATTGATCTGAAGGATAATATGAAAAGATACCTCAAAAATTCAGCCTATTGGTACAAGATGTTCCTCTTGCACTGATGCCGCGCCGGACCATATATCCACGTTAATAAGTGGCAGGCACTGTCACGCTTTTCCTTCCCAATCATGTATTTATGTATCAATGTATTTCCATCTACCTATGTAATCACAAAGAGTTCTTTCAACTCTCTTCAATAAGAAATCATTGCTAGCAAGCTAGTAATATACACGTACAATAAGTCAATAATCGATTCAGAACCCCAACAAATAAGGAGCATTGGCCATGAAACCAGACATGCATGGGATAACCCCAGAAGAACCCAACACCTTAATCAAGCACTCAAGTATTTCAAGCATGTCACACAACCCTTCTTTTCATGCAACCATTTCCTATCACCTTCAATCTCTCTCAGTTTTTTCAGAAACTTAATTCTCAATTACTAACAGTGTATGTCTAGCTCACAGGTCATGCTTGTGCCTTAATTGTAAGACTATATATACTTGGACTCAATATCATCTACATAGCTTGGATTTTATATGAACTATGAAGGCTCAAGTTATCATCAAGAAGCAAGAGAATATGACTCTATTATGGTTTTCTAAGTAGTATATCATTGAAAAGTGAGGAAGGTTCATAAGTTAAATACCTGATTAACATTGAGATGTATTGTAATAAGATCAAGCCTATACAGGCGTTAACATTGATTTGGTTTATGACTCTCTTATGAGGAGGGTTACAGACCAGTATGTATGTGTGTGTGTGTATATATATATATATATTTATATAGCAAGCTTCCACTCAGGTATACTTAAGTGGAAGCATTTTATAGTATTTGGCATTATGTCAAATTTTTGATTATATTTTACGATCTCCACTGATCATATTTTGAGGTCCTAATGTGTAGATCAAACTTGTAAATTTTCAGACAAAATGGTCATCGTTAAGGTATTCAAAACTACAATTGAAGTTCACAAATAAGAACGGTTCAGGTTTAACAGATTTGGTCCGACCATTGATTTAAACTAGTTCGATACCTTAACGATCACCATTTTAACTGAAAATTTACAGGAATGATCTACTCATATAAACCTAGTAGTTGGACGGTGGAGATGGTAAAATATGATCAAAAAGTTGACGGTAATGTCAAATACTTGAAAATATTTTCACTCAGGTGTGTGTGTGTGTGTGTGTGTGTGTGTGTACAGTTCTCATCAAGTGCGAAGCTTCACACTGAAACTTCAATGTGAAGTTGCATTTTACATAAAATAGACAACGTAATTCGATGATTGAACTCAATTATCTTTTAGATACAATTGCAAGGATTGAGCATGCAAAATTTCAGCTCAATTGGAGATGTTTTAACCATTTGATCGTGACATTGTTTAATAATGCACACAAACTGTCCGATTTAGCTCAAAACTTGAATGTGGTGATCAAATAGTTAAAACATCTCTGATTGAGCTGAAATTTTGCATGGTCGATCCTTGCATATGTATCTAAAAGATTATTAAGTTCAATCATCGAATTACGTTGTCGAATTTGTGTTAAATACAACTTCACATTAAAGTTTCAGTGTGAAGCTTCTCACTTGATAAGAACTGTATATATATAGGAGGCATAAGTCCCTGCGTCTAATATCATTGCCTAGAGAAATCAGTCATAATCTATCCTAAGATATTAGAACGTGGAAGGCTTAGCTACTGTGAGATCATCAAGATGGTGTCAAAGAAGGTTTCAGATGCTACCGGTGGATATGCATTTATGCAAGGTAGTTTTCCTAGATGAACTAGGAAAGTCTGTTAATATGGCTGCAGTTTGAGTTCTTCTAAACGTGTGTTCATGTATCGTGTGAATAGATCTTCATATATTGTAAATGATGATTACAGAACCTCATCATTTAGTTTTACAAATGGTATCAAAGCATTTGGTTTTCACAAAATCATGAATCATGCATACAGTTAAGTTTTTACCAGAAACTCAATTTTAAAAATTCATCATTTGATTCCGCAAGCAGTAAGATCACAAGCATGCTTAAGTAAATATTGAGTTTCTTTTCACAAAACCATTTGATTACAGTACTGAGGTCTAATTCTCAGAATAAGGGATTCAAAGCCCTAGTTAAGAAAAATTGGTTCTTTAAGTGAAAGACTATGGTTCAATACATGTTGTACTTTTACTTTCGTTATGAATGTAGCAGAGGCAAAGGTAAGTTTTCTGCAAAAATTCAAACTTCTAATTATGTTTGTTTGCTTCTGATAAAAACTATAAACTGATTGATGCATATTAAGTCTCCCATTGCAAAAAAATCAACTGATTCATGATATAGAAACATTAGTGATTACAATATAGCTAAAAATTAATTTATTGATTCACTGATGTATGTTTTGTTTTATAATGGGTTACTTGTTCATTTTTGCACAAACTAAACTTAACTCTTCATTCATTCAGATTAAAATTTGTCAAGAACATAACTTGTGCATTTTCTCAAAGTCTCGCTTATGTTGTCTTCCAAAGAAGTGCTTGAGTGATTTTTTGTTATACATGCAGCAGTATAGGTTTATGCGGGAGCATATTAAGATTTTTTGAAACTAATTTTGTCCAAAGACTCTTGAAGTTTCACCAAATATTTAGTTCTTGTTATGTACAGTATGCTAATTGAGATTACAGAATATGAGTTTTTATACCACAAAGGTGTTAACTTGTATCAATTAAGTAAAAGAGGATATTTCAGTATGTCTATATATATTTTGAATACATATCTAAGTTGTCTTTAATTGCTGATATGTGTTTGCTTCTATTCTGAAAATTTAATTTTGCAGTACTTAACACATAGGAAATTTTTTTACACATGCTTTATTTTCTGTGTTAAAGTGTTGAGATTGCTATGCTAAGACAGGTTGAACTGCTGAATGGGAACAATGATAAGAAGTGGAGAAATAACTAGATTTCTACCTATCTGGTTATCCATGCACCAAAACATGGATTACTGCCTTGTGTAGGACAAACCAGATTACCCGACTAATGAAATTTCTGAGGATATTTCAGGGAGTGGATGATAACCAATAGGGTGACAAACAATGTCATTAGGAACACCATGTCTGAGATGGTGAGGTGATCCATTGAAGAGCTTGTTAATGCCACAGACTTCCTAGAAGCCATAGTTGAGAAATTTGTAGCCAGTGAGAAAGCTGAAGGTGCTAGGCTCTCTAAGAAGTTCAAATCACTGAAGTCACTACCGGAAGAATTACTATGACCGACGACTTGGTGTCGTCGGTCTGTTTCCGTTTATCGTCGGTCATACCTATATTCGACGACACATCGTCGGATATAGTATCGTCGGTAATAAACCGTCGGTAATACTATATCCGACGATGATTTAGGGTTATCGTTGGAAAATAGAGACACTAAATCCGACGATGGTTTATCGTCGGTCATAGTTTAAACTATAACCGACGATGTTGACATATATCGTCGGTTATAGTTAAAAATATTTAATTTTTTTTGCAGGTTTTGGGTTTTATCCCAAAACCTGCATTCACAAAAAATCACGCTATCTATATATTGTTCAAATTGAAAATCAACAACCATTGAAACTATAGTACGTAGTAAATAAATAAATTAATAAATTAAAACCGAAATCGTTCAAATCTGTATACATATGCGTAGTAAATAATGAAAATAAAAATTAAACCGACAATTGTTCAACACCTAGGGGGGTCCTGGTCCTAAGTCTATGTGGTCAAACGGATTGGAGAAAGTTGGTTGGTCCTGGTCTGGCTGAGACTGCGGCTGAGGCTGAGGCTGCGGCTGAGGCTGAGGCTGCGGCTGAGGCTGAGGTTGAGGCTGTGGCGCACCGAAAATGGGCGGGGGAGCTATCTGGATTCCAGATGCTTGCAACTATGCATAACAATGCTGCATCCATGTCCCCATTTGCTGCTGCTGTTCGGCCAACCGATTCTGCTCTGCAGCTTGCGCTTGCTCCATCTCCTCTATCTGACGCCGTTGAGCTTCCATCTCAATTGATTGCCTATGAAGCTGGTCGTGTAGCTCATTTGTCCTCGAAGATGATGATGATCCCGATCCGCGAGAGAATTCAGGGGTATGCTTCAGTAGCCCTTGACCCCATTTTCCGGAACCCCTGCAGTATAATGTATTCTTCCCTGGAGGGATCGCAGTTGACATAATCCTGGCCCTGACGATCGGATCAGATCGATCAATCTGATCAATCGGGAGTTCCGCATCGGGGGTGTTGGGATAGAGCTCTCTCGCCACTTGAGTCAACACCTCCGGAATCGCCTCCTGAATTCTAGCATAATTGACAAAGAACAATAAAATATTAATTAAAAAAACAATCTAAATAAATAATAAATAAGTTTATTTTGTTATAAGGACACTTACAGCATATTCGGGGGACTGTGGATACGCGTGCTGCATCGTATAGACAAGGGGATCCTCTTCTGGGTGGTTGGCCGCCTCCTCGATCCAACCCGAGTATGATCTGGTACCGGCATGATGATTTTTGGTGTTTTTGGCCCGATTCCTTGTGTTGACTTCAGAAAGAGCCTGCGCGATTAATTCAACATAAAAAAAACACTCATTAGCCAAATAATTTAAGGGAAGTACGATAAAACAAAAATTAAATCGATTGAAGGTTGCGTACCTTCAATTTCGGGTTGTTGAAGTGAACCACAAGCCATCGCCACTCGTACTCCCTATAACGAAACTCGCTAGGGGTACCCTCACGATCGTCCCCGTACTTTTTCCAATGCTTCTTCAGCTCGGCCTTCCACTCCTTATACCTATATATACCCATAAAATCAAGTGTTAGTAACTAACAACATTGTATGAACATAATCAAAAGAAACGAAAAAATTGAAACAAATGGCCGTCTGCAAACCTGCTCCCATGCACTTCATCCGCCCACGTGGGTCTAATGTCTTCATCCACGCGGAACCACCTCTGCAATGCATATATTTATATATATATCAATAATATTAAAAATTTATTATTGAAAATTTTCATAATGAATATACAATTCAACTCACCGACAACGCATTATTCAGCTGATGTTTGACGGCTTGCGGCACTGAATTCCAATCTTGCCACATCATTGGGACTCTATCCCGTATGAGGCTGCCCGCCATCCCCGCGTACTTTTGAGTGACCTTTCCCTCGATCACCTGCCCTCTATCCCCGGTCGGAATCATAAGTTGGCCACCACCGCTAGCCTGAATGGCTTCGTCCAATAACTTGCCGACGACGGGGCCTCTGGTTCTCTTCTGTTTGGCACCGGGCACGATCTCGCCTATCACATATATATGTAGACGATTTTTTAAACATCAACACCTAATTGAATTTAAATATTAGGGAGTAAAAAGATATCACTAATTAATATTTACCTGATTCGTCGGTGCGTTGTCCCGGAATCCTCGCACTCCAGAGAGGTGCCGGGAAGGGTATATACGCATATGCCTGCTCCGGGGTAATGAACCCTAGCTGTCCCGGAATAGGCATCCCGTCGGAATCGACGTGAGGTATCGTCGGGATTTCCAACGGTAAGAATAATGTAGGCGGCGGGCATAGTCGCATCCTCGCCGAGGACTGAGTGGATCCACCAGCCTCCTCGGAAGAATGAGGAGCTGTCTGGTGGATGACGGGGGAAGGGTCCTCGCGATGAATGTCCGGCATTCGGACCGAGGATTGAGTCGCACTATCCGTTTCCGGCGTGCGACTGACCTGATGAACCCTCCTCGCGCCTGAGGATCGAGCATGCTCGAGCTGATGCTGCTGAGGTTGTCCCGCGCCCATCAGTGTACGATGTCGAGAGGTCTGCGGAAGACTGTAAGTGTTGGGGACGCTGGTGGATCCTGATGCGGACCGACTTCCGGTGCCCTCATCCCTAGGTCCCGAGCCCTCATCCCCACGTCCCGATCTCCCTCTCCCTCTGGACCTCCCCCTCGAACTCGACCCGGCCCCTCGGGAAGGTCCGCAATTAAACCAATTCATCGTTGCTATAAAATTATAAAAATTCAAAATAATTCCTAATTCATCCAAAAATAATCCAATATATATTCCAATATATAAATATTCCACAAAAATCAACAATAATTCCATAAAATCCACAATAATTACAATATATATAATTCACAATAATTACAATATATATATAATCCAATATAATTCATCCAATACATATATAATCCAATAATTTAACTATACATATTCCAATATATATATATATCAATAATTCCAATAATCCAAATTCAACAATAAATCCAAATCCAATTAACCAAAAATTTAATCAAATTTAACCAAAAATTCTAATTCCAAATTTAACCAATTTAACAAAAAATCCAATATATTCCATCAAAAATCCAATATAATCCAATATAATTCATCAAAAAATTCCAAATCCAAATCCAAATCCAAATTTAACCTAAATTTAACCGAAATTCAACCTAAAATTCAAAATTATTCTAATATATATCAATACATTCATAAAATTAACAAATTCCACAACTATACATATACATGCATCCACATTATCGATCAACACATTCCACAACTTCAAATCTAACCTAAATTAAAAAAATTCAAAAATTTGAAATTAGGGATTTCAAACCTGTTTTTTCACTAATTGACGAGGGATTTGGCTTGAGGATCGATGAAATACCACTTGAGCTTCGATTGGTTGCTTGTAGCACGAAGGAAACGGAGATTTTCGATCGAAGGCGGCTGTTCCGGTTTGGGGCAGTTTCGTTTCTGCCCCAAAACGTACCCAGATCCGTCAATTAAATAGAACTATATCCGACGAGATAAGTAATCTCGTCGGATATAGTTGAACCGAAACTATATCCGACGAGATTTCATATGCATGTCGTCGGATATAGTTTCGGTTCAACTATATCCGACGATATTACTTATGCATATCGTCGGATATAGTTCTTCTATTTATTTTTCATTTATGCCGGTAAACTAATTAAATATGTAGTGTATTAATATATATATTTATTAATAGTTAATACGAAATTATTAATAGTTAATACGAAATATTAAAATTATTATTTAATAATACGATATTATTAATTGATCGGTTGTATTTTTTTTCCGATCGATCTCTCGATCTCTCTCATTTATGATGGGGATCGATATATATATAACAATTTCATCGATCGACACAATTTTGTCCATAATATGAATAAAAATAATTTTACATTGCACATTCTAAGTCGAAATAACATACATATATATATACACTAATTAAGGCGCATAATCAGAATCATCGCTTGAGTCTGACTCTGTTTCCGAGTTAATTTCAGGTAAGATGTGTATGTCCTCGTCACTTGAGTCTTCATTGTCTTCATTTTGATTAACATCAAGAAGATTCGGTTGAGGAATTCATACCACACTGCCTTGTCTCACATTATTAAGGCGAATTGTTGAGGTTTCAGGAATACCAGTTGCGTTCGCCTCTTGGTATGCACTGACTTCTTCATTATCCGAGGTCACAGTACCAAGGGTTGAGGCACTGTATATGTTTCGTGGAAGAACATGGTTAACCACTTTCCACGCGCCTTTATGCACAAGATCATCAAGATAGAACAATTGTTTCACCGCCGTGGCCAACACAAATGGATCATCTTCATACCAGCTTGTGGCAGTATTCACCGAAAAAATCCCGTATTGATCGGTCCTTGTGTTCTGAGGGTCGGTATCAAACCATCTACACTTAAACAAGTGCACGGTCATGCCTTCCCCATATATTAATTCGACAACTGAATGGAGAACACCGTAATAGTGAACTCCATTCTGCCCACCATGCACCATTACCCCAGAATTCTGTGTTTTTCGTCTGACATCTCTATGTTCACAAATAAATAGCACGCCATTTACCTTACACATAGGATACACTCTGGAAGTTACCGGCTTCTGCGCCAAGAGCCTCAATTCGTGTGACCACTGAGGGATACCATCATCTTGTACATGATTCATCTGAAAATAATCATTTATTAACTTAACTATAAATAGAATGCGAAACATGCACTTAACATCGATCATATACAGGTCAATTTAAGTATCAACTTACCCAGTTGCCAAAATAGTTTGCGAACGTCTTGTTTTGGTACTCAACATCACCGGAAATAGCAGGGCAGTAAAGGTGCAAATTTTTCCAATATTGAACTTCTGGACAGTTAATCAATACCGACCAATGGGCAATGACTAGCTCATAAGGTTCCAACTTGTACGAGTTGGGCAACTTTCCAGAAACTTAAACATCATCGGAGATGATCGAAAGGTTGAACTGCCCTCCATCTACGGGCATATGTTGTGGAAGGTCCTCCAACGCTCCCAAATACAACTTGGTGTACGTTACGCACTCATGCGCAATATATGCTTCAGCGATACACCCTTCGGGTGCAGATTTGTTCATCACATAGTCTTTGTAGTCCCCTAATTGTCTGTAAATTGGTAATTACAGATCGAGCATGTTATGCTTATTGCAACAATATATAAGTGAATAAATAATATTAAAGATCGACATATATATAGCCAGATTCAGAGATGCATTACGTACCTTTCCATAGGATACATCCATGTGTAGTGTACTGGACCAGTAATCAACAATTGTTCCGGAAGATGGAGCATCAGGTGAGGCATGATGTCTAAAAAGTTTGGAGGAAATATCCTTTCGAATTTGCACATGATAAAAATGATGTCCTGTTGCATTTCCAACAAGTCCGATTTCTTCACTTCTCTCGTGCATAACTTCTGAAAGAATCTTGACAAAGCCACTAACGGCTCCACCACCTCTTTGGGCAGGTACCCTCGAATGAAAACAGGGAAGAGGCGTTGGAGCAGTATATGACAGTCATGACTCTTTAGTCCGTACATCTTGTTGTCTTTGAAGTTAACACATCGACTTATATTTCCGGCATAGCCTGAAGGATACCTGACATTACCCATCCAGCCAAAAATTTCACTCTTCTGGGCAGGCTTCACGGTATAAGGAGCTTGTGGCATTTTTTTCTTCCCATCTCTCAACCACAAATGTTTTCGCAATCCCATCCTTTTAAGATCAATGCGTGCCTTCGGGCCGTCTTTAGGTTTTCCCTCCCAATTCAACATTGTGCCGACCACACTCTCAAACACATTTTTCTCTATGTGCATGACATCTAAGTAGTGTCTGATCAGCAACTTGGACCAATAAGGAAGTTCCCAAAAAATACTTTTGTGTGTCCAGAATTTATACCTGTTGGGTTTGTCAGGTATTGACGCCACTATCTCAGGATGATTGCTTAGCTGCCCAAAATCGTATTCATTTAGCACTTCTAAGATTTCATTCCCCGTCCATCTCCTCGGCTGCTCACCTGTTTCCACAGTCCCATCAAATACCTCCATATCCTCCCGAAATGGGTGATCATGTGGAAGCCAACAACGATGTCAGATCTGTACAATCTTCCTGCAATGAGGTCTGCAACACTCAACCGTCATGCACTCTGGACAAGCACTGTATCCCATGGTAACGTTGCCCGCCAACATCCCGCGTGCAGGAAAATCGCTAATGGTGCCAACAAGCATGGCATGCATCTAGAACATCTCATTTTTGAACTTGTCATAAGTGGGATGACCATGCTCACTCAAGTACTTAAGCTCCTCAATCAAGGGTCTCAGATACACATCGAGACACTTTCCTGGATAACCCGGCCCTGGAATGATCATAGTGAGCATATTGTATTCTTTCTTCATGCACATCCATGGAGGAAGGTTGTACGGTACCAAAATAACTGGCCATATACTGTATTGAAGACTCATGTTGCCAAAAGGGTTGAATCCGTCAGATGAAAGCCCCAGCCAAACATTTCGAACCTCTGATGCAAAATAAGAAAACTCCTTCACCATGTGCTTCCAAGCCTCTCCATCAGCAGGGTGTATAAGCGTATCACCGTCGGGCAAATTCCTCTCGGCCCACCATCTCATAGCTTCAGCCGTGTGTGCAGACATGAACAACCATTCTAGCATATCTATCAGGGGAAAATACCGAAGTATCTTTACAGCTTTCTTGTTTCCGGCAGGAGTCAACTTATACCTATCTGTACCACATACCGGGCATTCATCAAGGGATTCAAGATCATTCCCATAAGCATCTTCACCCCAGAAGAGAACACAATCATATCTACAATCATGGATTTTGATGTAGGAAAGGCCAAGATGTTTAAGGATCTGTCGCACCTGACGATGAGTGGTAGGAAGACGATGACCGGGGGGCAACAACGAACCAGACCACTTCAGCCAATCATCAACAGCCTTCACACTCATTTTGTTCTCCACTTTGAGCTTCATTACTCCCATAACACTTTCGAGAACAGTCTTATTACACCCGTTGTACAACGGGGTCTGTTGGAAGGCAATGAGGTTGTTGTACTTGTCCATACCAGCAGTGTTGACAGCTGTAGGTAATTGCTGGACTGGCTCAATATGAGGGAAGTCTCCAACGGCGGGAGGGATATCGATATCCGGTGCTTGAGCAAATATACCGCTCTCATGAGGAAACATATCGTTGATCAACCTTGTTGTTGGATCATTGGATGTACTGCCACTCTCAAAAAATTGTCTGTGATCATGTTGACCAACTGTTGAGCTCTCACCGTGATAAATCCAACATGTGTACTTATCCCAAAACCCGTTTTTCTTCAAGTGCTCCAATACTTTATCGATGTGAAAACGATATCGCTCGCTGCGACACTGACATTTCGTACACAGACAATAATGAATTGTCATCCCTCCACAATTAACCTTCACATATTCTACAAAAATTCTAATTCCACGGTGATATCTTACATCCCATCTTGGAAGACATATCCAACTCTTGTCCATCCTGAAAATTATAACTGCATGTATATATACCCATGATCTTATTAATTCAAATTTCATAGCTAGATATAAATATTTATTATTTTAATTCCCATAATTTTAATATATATATATATATACACACACGTACACCCTAACTATATATATATATAATCGATCACAAAAATCTAAATATATATATATATATAACGTTAACCATGCACGTACGTACACGTACTAGCTAGCTAGCTAGTGTACATTTAATCCTATATATATATAATAATCACAATATATATAATGCAATATATTAATTAAATAAATTAATCACCCTAGCTAGCTAGCTAGTTATTGCTATATATATATATATTCACAATAATCAAATTAAAATTAACAACAATTAATATATATTTACGATCAATCACGCGTACGTACTCAAAATCAACCATCGATCAATTACTCAAATTAACTCAAGAATCAATTAATTAACTCGATCGATCGATCAATATATATATATATATTCAAAATCAAAAATATTGATCGATCTATATATTCAACAAATTAAGCATTAATACATGCATGGACAACACACACACATATATATATATATTAATTAAGCACGACGTACCTATATATATAATGCGCATGAATCATCACGAGCTCATTCTCGACATCACCCAAAGATCGATTTCAGAGCATTTTCAGAAAAAATGGAAAGTTTTTTGAATGAC
Organism: Geum urbanum; assembly: GCA_946800695.1. Taxonomy (NCBI): domain Eukaryota; kingdom Viridiplantae; phylum Streptophyta; class Magnoliopsida; order Rosales; family Rosaceae; genus Geum; species Geum urbanum. Next base: position 165,942 of record OX327015.1, read on the forward strand.
AGATCGAGCTGCTGCCCAGATCTGAAATAAGAAACTATAACCGACGATATGAAAAAATCGTTGGTAATAGTAAAAAAAAAATCGTCGGACATAGTCGAAAACTATGACCGACGAGTTTCCGGCGACTATAACCGACGACAAGAAAATCTCGACGGTCAAAAAACTATAACCGACGAGAAAATCCTGTCGTCGGTTATAGTTTACTATAACCGACGAGATCCCTTCTCGTCGGTCGTTCTTTGAGGACCTCGTCGGATATAGTACTTCTTCTGGTAGTGAGTATAAGGGAATTGGGAATGTGAGAGAGCATATACTAGACCTTATTGATATTAATGCTAAGCTTAGGGACCTGCAGATGGGAGTTATTGATGCTCAGGTAGTTCATGTTGCCTTAGATTCACTGTCTGCAAGCTTTATCCATCTTACACTACAACAAAAAAAGCCATTTGCGACGGCAATGAGTCAAATGCCATCGCAAATGCTCTTTTGCGACGGCAAATTGAGTTTTTGCGACGGCAAATTGAGTTTTTGCGACGGCAACCTTTTCGTCGCAATTGGTGGCGACGTAATTGTTATTGGCGACGGATTTTACCGTCGTCTGAACTCTATTGCGACGGTAAAACTTTGTCATGGCAAATAAATTCCTTTTGCAACGGTAGATTTTTCATCGCAAATTTTGTTAGCCGTAGTTCTGTTTTTATTTTTCACGACGGTATTTTACCGTCGCAAGTTGTTTTCTGCCACGGCAAAGTTACCGTCGCAAAATCCATTTTTTCCAACAAAAAAAATGACTTCATTTCTTTGCGACGGTGCGAATGCCCATTTTCTACGGCATGAATGCCGTGACAAAATTTACAATTATAAATAAAAAGAATATGATTTTGGTTTGCAAATATGCATGCCAAAATCAATTTTTCCCTGTTTCGTATTGTAGCACTAGTACTTTACCAAAATAGTACACTACATTCATCATCCATCATATCAACATGATCTATAAGTTATACATACAATTACCAATTCAAGCTTTTATTCAGCATACAAATGATTATGTGCATAATCACATGTTTCTCTATCAAAGTAATGTCATTATTTCTTGCACTCCTTCAAAGAAGCCAATAAACCTCTTCATAACTCCCTAAGGATGTGGCGGTAGGATCAACATTTAGCAGCACTTTCTCACATTACTTGACAGCCTTATGCAGTTCCTTTAATTGGTCATACTTAGGTTGCCTGATCAAGCCTACAATGTTAGTCAAGAGTTAGAACACAAAAAACCGAGAACTTACATCATAAGATATACAAAAATTTACCCCCCTAACAAAAATTTCATCCTCGAAATTTACATACCGGCTAGGAGAACGAAGCTACTGCCCATACAAACTATTCTAGCTGCTACGTGACTACCTTTACTGTATGATTTCTGTACAAACACAAACGCTGACACTAACAGAAAATTTCTGTTCCAGAGAATCTACTCTCGAAAATTAAGAACATCCAACAGTTCCACAACCTAAACTGAACTGCAATTGAATCTGTCTACAACGGAAATTTCTAAGGCACGCGCGCTAACAACTGTTCATAACTCATTTCCATGGCAATAGCTAAAAGGATACTCAATTACAACAGTATACTCTGACTGACATATGCGCAATCTTTTCTGATAATCCGACAACTTTAATCTGTTAAGAAATTCTGCATGTTATCTGTCATCTCTGGCAACACATAACCTCTTTCTGAACACCAAAGTGTTATTCCTCCTCATCCGAAACTTTGTCGGTACATTATTCTGAACCAAATTCTTCTTGCTCAACAGATAGGCATCTAAATCTTAAGCTTCACGAACTTGATCAAGCAACACCGGATGAACTTAGAAGCTGGCTAACAATGCTCCATCATCATTCCACTCCAACTCTTCTCTCGTTGCTCGCAACTCAGTCAAAAGTGACATTCTTGCAACACGAACATGGAAAAGAGAAGTACCATGCTTCCGACTAAGAGCATCAACAACCACATTAGCTTTCCCTGGATTATACTCGAAAGTGCAGTCGTAATCGTTAATCAGCTCCATCTATCTCTGCTGCCTCATGTTCAAATCTGGCTGCATACGCAAGTAGGTGAGACTTTTGTGATCGGTGTAGATCTTGCATTGTTTCCCGTACAATTAATGTCTCCAACTCTTCAATGCTAACACAATGGCAGCTAAGTCCAGATCATGAGTAACACAATGGCAGCTAAGTCCAGATCATGAGTAGGATAATTAATTAACTTCGTGTGGTTTCAACTGTCTCAAACCATATGCCACCACATTTCCATGCTGCATCAAGACATAATCTAGACCTAACTTCAAAGCATCATTGTACACCACAAACTCACCGCTATCGTCAGGTAAGGTCAACACCGGTGTAGTAGTCAACCTTTCCTTCAAAGTCAAGTAGCTTTCCTCGCAAGCATCAGACCATTCAAACTTGATTCATTTCTTCGTCAAATGGGGAAGCGGTGTCGCTATCCGTGAAAAGTCTTGTACGAATCGGCGATAATAGCCTTCTAAGCCCAAGAAACTCCGTATCTCTGTCACGTTGGTAGGTCTGCTCCAATTTAGCACTGCATCAATCTTATCAGAATCCATGCTGACTCCCTCAACTGATATCACGTAACCCAAAAACTTTACACTATCTAGCCAAAACTCACATTTGCTGAACTTGGCGTACAACTAAGCGTGTCGCAAAGTCTGCAAAACTGTATGCAAATGCTTCTTGTGCTGCCCCACAGTCCTGCAATAGATCAGGATATCATTGATGAACACAATGACGAATTTCTCCAGATAACGTCTGAAAATCCGATTCATCAGGTCCATGAAAGCAGCTGGCGTATTGGTCAACTCAAACGGCATAACAAGAAACTCATAGTGCCCATAGCGTGACCGAAATGCTGTCTTGTCCACATCGGACTCTCGAATCCGTAGTTAATGGTATCCAGACCTGAGATCAATCTTTGAGAAGACTGAAGCTCCTTTCAGCTGATCAAACAAATCATCAATCTGTGGGGGTGGATACTTGTTCTTCACTGTAACCTAATTCAACTTCCGATAGTTAATGCATAACCACATCGAACCATCCTTCTTCCTCACAAACAGCACCGGAGCACCCCAAGGTGAAACACTGGGTTAAATGAAACCTTTCTCAATCAATTTCTGAAGTTGAATATACAACTCCCTCAACTCTGCAAGTGCCATACGATAAGGTGTCTGCGAAATAGGTCTGGTACCAGGAAGTAACTCGATGGTGAAGTCAATCTCCCTAACTGGAGGAACACCGGGTAAGTCCTCGGGAAACACATCTGGATACTCATAAACCACCGCAATATCACCAATGTCCGATACACGAACACTCGTATCAATCAAATGTGCTAGGTAAGCCACACAACCCTTCCTGATCATCTGCTCAGCCTTCATTGCTGAAATCAAACAAGGCAAAGTAGTAGTCTTTTCACCACGGAATAAGATTTTCGGCATGCCTGGACTCTTGAAAAAAAACTTCCTTCTTTTGACAGTCAAAATCAGCCCAATGGTTCTCCAAGAATTCCATGCCCTAAATCACGTCAAAATCCACAATATCCAACAACATCAAATCCGCTGCTAACCCATAACCTCTAATAAAAATCTCACAATCTCTATATACCCACTCGACACACACTACCTCGCTAGATGGATACAACACTCGCCACAAACTAAGGAGTGGAGATGCAGATACAGTAGCCAATGATGCTAATCTATATGACATGAATGAATGTGTAGCCCCTGGATCTAGTAAACGAAGAACTAGATGACCAAAAATGTACAACGCACCGATGATAACCTTCGGAGAAGCTCTGCCCACACGTAGAGACATGACATGAACTCGAGCCTGTCCAACTGGTCGTCCACGCTGACCGTGATTCTGCTGACCACCCTGTTTAGAAGGATGTGTTACACGATTACCAGAAGCAGCACCCTGATCTCGTCAAGTACTCTGATCCGCAACACCACCAAAAGTGCCAAGCTGAGGACGCTCTCTCACAAAGTGACCCACCTGGCCACAACGGTAACAAGTAGAAGTACCATACTGACACTGACCAAAGTGATGTCTGTGGTAGTTGTTGCACAATGGAGATTCCCTCGGTGTAGCTGGTGTGCCAAAGGAAGGTCGTAGATAACTCGATTCACTAGAACTCTCGATCACTCTCGACTGCTGCCTCTGTGGTCGACTCCTCCTCCATCTCTGACTCTGTCTCGCAGTGCTAGTAGGATATCAATAAGATCCACTACCAGAAGATGATGCTGATCTAGAAGTACCTAAACTCAGCCCCTTCGAAGCAGCCTGGCTATGTCCACCCTCTTCAAATCGACGCGTCTGAAACCGCATCTGTCTCTCCCTCTCGATGTCCTCACCTCTGAGTGTAGCATTAACAAACCCATCAAAGTTATCTCGAGGCATGGTGGTCAAAGTTCCCTTGATATTCAGATTCAAACCCAGCTCAAACCTCCTGCAGTTTGCTTCCTTTGATGCCACCATATCACATGCAAACCGAGACAAACGAGTGAACTTATCCCGATACTCAAGTACTGACATATTCCCTTGCTTCAGATTAGTAAACTCCTCATATTTCCTCTGTTGAGTAGCCTGATTAAAATACCGATGCATGAACAAATCTTTGAATAGAGGCCATGCAGTATCAATAGGAACACTGTCTATACCAGCCCACCAAAAGTAGGCATTTGACTCAAACAAACCCATTGCTGCTACAGTTTTCTGTTCAGGAGTAAAATGCAAACGCTCATAAACACGCTCCATCGGGACTAACCAAGCTTCACATATTTTAGGATCAGAGGAGCCAGAAAGATAGTTACTCCAGCTGTCCTAGCGTTGACCATAGGGTCAAAACACCGCTCTAAACGCAACACTCGCATGAGTAAGTCGTGCGTACGTTGATCCTCAATAGGATCCCCAGCCCCATTAGCAAAGACTCCACGTCGAGAAGGCATCCTAAATATAAAAGGACATAAGTCCCACAACACAAGGAATGCAATCATGAAACTTCAAATATTTGAAAGCATACAACACTCTAGAGCATTGATGATTATTCGCTTCTGTCAGGTCATCACTCCTGATATGCTGTACATTCTCAAATACCCTTAGTAACATAGCAACAAGAGTCTACAGAACCTAAAACCTAATGCTCTGATACCAACTGAAAGGACCCGATTTCGATTTAGTTGCCTAAACTGAAATCAAACCCTTTCGAAAACACGACCTTAATTTTTTTTTTGCCAGAGTTTACTTTGAAATACATGAACCATTATTAGAACCTGCAAAGAAACACATTTCAGATATTCCACAAAAGCCAAACCGTGGGGATCCGTTCCCCATCCGAATTTCTCAACAACATATATAATAAACCACAAGGTTTACAAGAAATCCAGAAACATTCAGAAGTAAACTCAACTGAAAACACAACATAAGTAATTAGAGCGACGCCTATATACATAATATACAACCAGTAGGTTGAACAAAAAACCTACTCGAATTAAAGAGTGATCTGAACTCTACGCCTCCATCGTCGACGTGCAACCCCGGAATTCAAACTGTAAACTGGGCAAAGGAAACTGAAAAGCCCAGGGGAAAGGCAAATAAAATCGTTAGAGTGAGTGGATGAAAATAATAATATGCCTTTCACCATTTATATATTCATAAAAATAATGCGAGTTCTTTAAATAAATGAAGGTCGCCACTCCGGCGGATTTCCCTGCCATAGTAGCATATCGGGTGAATCTCTCAAGCCCGACGGTGATAGACTAGGCAAATCTCTCAAGCCTAGTCGGCATATCAAGCGAAATCTCTCAAGCCTGATAGATGGACTACCGGTGATCAGCCGCGTAGCCAATGCATCGATGCTAAATAAATAAATGTCATCACCAATAAAATATACAATACCTTCAAAATGATAAATAATCTGAACATTGAACTGGAAACAAATACTGAAACCAAGAACTCGCTACGACAGTGTAAATACATGTCCACTCACAGTACGAGGCTAACTCTGAGGTCCGGCGGAAGATCCCTCGCCAAACACTCGATCACGATCACCTAAATAACAGGGATACGATCAATACATAATGAAACACAATATACGGAGCTAATACGTCAAAAACCCCGCGTTCTCGAAAGACGTATCGCTCGAAATATCGACGAGGATAGAAAAATTCCCAAAATATACTCAAACAACCCACATCCCAAAATAGAGTACTCAAATCAACTCAAAAACATCACCATTGCGTTCAGCACGCGAAAATGAGCAAAACGACATAAAACTGGCCAAAAATCCACCTCGCTGGAAATCCGCCGCGCACGGCGGCGCGTGGGGCCGCCACCACTGCCGGCCGCCGGAATTTCCACCAACAGATCAATTTGAAGATCTCTACATTTCCAACAACTTTTTAGTTCAAAGCTAAACCCAATTTTAACCGGAAAAGGTCAAAAACTCACCATGAAGTTCGAAAACCTCGCCGGAATTTCATTTCACCGATCGGACACCACTGGGCACGGCAAGGGCTGAAACCACTTGTAATAGACTCACCTCTCCATGGGCTACAAAACCCCCATAACCTCAAGCCTCATTGCCGCCATCCTTGTTGCCTCTGTTGCCGGCGAATTCGGCCGGAATTCTCCAAACTTTAACAAGCCATAACTTCTTCATCCGGTAACCAAAATGAGTGATCCATGTATCAAAAGAAAGAGGAGCTCAAGCCCAACAACTTTCATGCAGGAACCACGGCCAAAAGATGCAGGAATAAGGCACATCAAAGCCGAGAAGGTCACGGCCCAAAACGGGTCAGTTTTGACCCGTGGGTCAACAGGTATTTCCAAAAATAGAAAGTTTCCTAATTTGTTTCGTATTTTTGCCATATACATACTGTACACATACCATCCACAAATCAATGGCTATAATTCAATCTGATCCAAATCGGAAGGTCACGATTAAATCCACATTCACCAACCGACTTCAAAACTCGATAAAACATTGCTCACTTATCCGAAAAATTCTCCGAAAATTTTCACGAGCTCGAAATCAAATCCTCTACAATTCCCGCGAAGGAATTCAAATCAAATTCTTGCCCAATAATTTAGTCATTAACAAACTCACGAATACGATTAATTCACAATAATCACGGCTCGAACCTGTTTCTACTGGATTACGCGGGACGTAATCTAGCAGAAGCAAGTACGAGTAATCCTCTCGCATCCGAACGCTCAGACATTTCGGATGGTCAGGCATTCTCCTACTCTTCGGGTGATCGGGTACGTGTGTTCGGGTTTGGCTGTTAGAAGAATACAACGACAAACGGGCGGTCAGATGGTCGAGACAGGGGTGGCCTGCCTTCAACGCTCTGATGCCTAAGTTAGAAGATGTATTTGATATAACAGTCAAGCGAACGTGTAAGAAAGTATGTTGGAGTATTGAATGGAATTGAATGCTTAGAATCGAATTGATTGTTATTGAATGCCCTTACCTGTAGTAAATGCCTTACCTATGTACGTGGTTGAGGTTGTTGCTTGTTTGTGCTCTTCGATGTGGGATAGAGCTGTTTTGTTGTCGGATGTGTGTTTGTCAGGCACGTGCGCGCTCGGATGGGGTCGATCTTGTGGGCGAAGTTGTAGCCTGTCTGGTAGTCTTTCGAGTGGTCGGGTAGGTGTTTGATCACCTGCTTAATTGGGCAAATGTTTAATTAACGAACTAATGCTGCTATACTAACAAGTCCCCCAAGTCCCCAAGTCAAAGAGATCTTTCTTGACTGGGGAGTTGAAAAAGGGTTCGTTCGATTAAACAAAATACTTATCCGATTGAGCAGTGATGCGTGGTCCTGTAACCCCCAAGTCCCCCAACTCTCCGGTCAAGAAAGGGCTCGCTTGACGGAGTGGGTACCTTTGCGCCTGTTCGGGTGTGTGTCTTGTGGCTGACTGTGTACCTGTTCGTGAGGTCGTGTGCCTGCTCCCAAACGAATCTTGCTGTTTGGAGCCGTGTGCCCTGTGGAGCTGTTCGGGTGAATATGGATGCGGATGTATGTCAGTCATAGGGTGAATGAGTGCAAATGTCTGTATGCGGATGCGTGTTAGTATGTAGAAGAAATCCTGCAGATGTTTATGGTACAGGTACAAGTATGTATGGGTGAATGAGTATGCAGGTGTATGTATAAGTGAATGAGTATGCGAATGTTTATGTGTATGTATATGTATGATGATGTGGGTGTTGATGTATGCGTGATTGTGGATGTATGCGTGTATGCGGATGCGTGGATGGTTCCGAGCCGCTAATCCGGCCCCGCGACGAATCGTGTTACGTTGTCCGGAGTCCGCCAAGGATAGGCCTCGGAACGGCCTTTCTTAGATGCATGGATGGTTCCGAGCCGCTTACCCGGCCCCACGACGAATCGTGCTGTCCGGAGTCCGCCAAGGATGGGCCTCGGAATGGCCTTTCTTGATGCATGATGGTTCTGAGCCGCTTGCGCGCCACTCCCGAACGAATCTTGCTGTCTGGAGCCCGCCAAGAATAGGCGTCGGAACGGCCGAGCTTAGGTTCCCGAGAGGAGATCCTCGACTCATCGGCGCCAACCTAACGTAGCGTCAACGGTGGGGCCCCTACCGTTACGTACATGTGTTGCAGTGCACACGGAGGGCACATACCGCATGCCCATGCCGCTCATCGATTTTAGCGCGTGCCCCGATAGGTTCTTGCCACTATCGTGCCGCCTAACCCGGCGAATGTTAACGTTACACCCTCGGAAGAAATGGGGCCACTCCCGAGTCGCCCATCACTCGGCACATACTCCGAAAGGTGCGGGCCGCTTTCGAGCCGCCCGAATGGTCCTGTAATTGTGCGTGCCCCGGAAGGTAACGAGTGACGCTAGCCGCTTCCGTGCCGCGTAGTCCGAACGGTGAGTCACCTCTTACTGGGTGTCTAGGCACAGAATCACAAGCGGTCGCTTGTGCTCCGGCTTCGTTAACAGAGCCAGGGAGATGATATCACGCGCCGTCTACTGTACCTTGTAGCGCGCACGCCGAAAAGGGGACGCGGACTGTTAGCCTCTTTCGGGTCGACTAAAAGGGCCTTGCTTTGAGCGTGCACACGCCGAAAGGAAACGCGTGACGTTGACCTCTTTCGGGGCGCCTCAATGGTCTTGCACTAACCTAGTGGGGTGGCGTTTACTTGCCTGTGAGATTTCTTGGGCGCTTGGTCGTGCGAGTGTTGTGTGCGCCAGTCCGAATGGCAGGAGTCATGACGTGTGTTTTCTTGCCTTGGGTGGGGTGATATTTTGTCTGACGAGACGCTTGAGGTGACATTCCTTTTGACTTCTTCTTGGGAACCATTGTGTAATAAATGCTAGCCGGCACAATTAATGCTGGTGTGTCGTGTGTAATAAATGTTGATGACATAGTAACTGTTGGAAGCCTAGTCTTCAGGCGCGTGGGAGCGTGAGAGGCTGCATGGCTGACAGCCTGACACGTGGTAAGTCGTGGTAGATCATGCTAGGGTTTGAAAACGAGGCGGGAAGCCGAAGGGTGAGCGCGGTTACTTAGGCGGGTAAGTAAACTGCATCGGGGCCACGTGTCACCATCTGACGGTGGACACGCGAAAATGAACAGCTGGCGTTCGTTCGTGTGTCTCGTGTGATCAGTATAAATAGGGCTCTCTGGTGTCGTCTTCTCCATCACTTTCATATTTTACTGAAACTCTGCAAAAAATTACTCTGCTCACTGCTCACCGTCTTCATTCTGTGTTCTTGCTTTCTTGCCGGAATTCTCGTCGTCGTCCATCTTCAATCTTCAATCTCAATCTCTAGTGAGGCTCTTTAAACTTGATTTCGTTGTTTTTCCGTTCTGTCTTTGGTTTTTCCGGTTGCTTCTCCATTTTCTCCCCTCCACGGTTTCTGGGTTTTTTTTTTTGCTTTTTCTGGGTTTGCGTCTCAAGAACAAGGCGTGTTCTTGAGGCGTGCCTGGTTTGATCTGTTTGGGGTAGATTTTCTGGGTTTTGTTGTTTCTGGTAGGTGTTTTTTTTTTGCTAAGTGTTTGGGTATTGTGTTCGTGCGCTTGTCTAGGAGATGGAACCGATAGAAGTATCGAGCGATATGTCACGTGAGCGGATATATGTTCCAGGGGCGGGGTGGGTTAGCTGTAGTCCGTGCACGAGCGAGTCGGGCTCATCGTCTGATTACGTGATGAGTGTAACGCCTCTTCGGTACATCCCTAACGATTCTCCTGTCGTGCAGCCGATGGATCAAGAACGAGCGCTCGTTGCCGCAGGGTTAGGGGAGTTATAGGGGTCGTTGGGTGGGTCTTCATCTTCTGGGCCGTGGGGTGATAAGCAAGTACCACGGGAGTCGCCCGTGCCCCAGTTCGCGGAAGGCGGCCGCGTACACTGGGTGCTGCCTGATGGGGTTCCTGTCCAAGGGCCCGAACGTGCACCGTCAGTGAAGGAGATGGCGAGGTGGGCGCGCGACTACCACATCTCAAACTCCGTGAGGCTTCGGATCCCTGGGAAGGGCGACACGTTCACTCGACCTCCGCCCGGCCACGTCTGCCTCAGTGAGTTCCACTTGAAGGCTGGGATCAAGCTGCCTCTTCATCCCTTCTTTCAATACATGCTGGCGCTCCTGAAGATCTCCCTCGGCCAGTGTGGGCCCACGCTCACCCGTACGCTCGTGGCCATATTCAACATCTTCCGGGTGAGCGGGATGGATCAGCCGACGCGGGCGGAGTTCCTCCACTTCTGCTGTATCAAGTACTCTACCCGCCAGAAGGACTCGGGGACCTTCACGGTAGAGCCGCGCGTGAAGTGGTGGCTGGTCGACCCGCCAAGCTCGTCGACCTCCTGGCGTTTGATCAGTTGCCTGGTCGGGGGTGACTGGGAGTTCGGCTCCTTCGCCCCAGAGTATGCAGCCAACGCCGATCGCATCTATCGAGTCCCCCAGTTCTTCCACTCGCTCGACACAAACGAGTACCTGCTAACGCCCGTGGAGGAGGCCAGGATAGCTCAGTTGAATTTCATTTTTGACCCAGCACCTGAGGCGAGATATTTCTGGGCGGCGTGCCACTGGGACCTGATCGAGCGCATGCGTCTCGCCCGAGCATCCGGTCCGTTCGGGCTTGTAGTTTCTCTTGCATGCTAAGAAAATGATTTAAGTGTTACTGACTGTTGCTAACCTTCCGTTTGTGTATATTGCAGCCAAGATGACCAAGTCGAAGGCGACCGAAAAGGATGAGATCCTCAAGCGCCGCATGGCTGCCCTGTTGTCTACTGCTGAGAATGTGCACAAGGTTGCAGATGACGGGCGCGGAGGTCTCGTTGTGGGGAACAGCGTTCAGGCAAAGATCCCGATCCCGAACGTTGCTGATTAAGCTCCGACCATCCGTGCGTCTACAGCGGTCGTCCCCCCCCCCCCCCCCCCCCCCCCCGCGTCCGAATCCTGCCTGTACTGCTAGGGCCAAGACCGGGCCGAGCGGGATTGGCTCTCCCATGAGAAGGAGCAGCGGCAGGTGGAGCGTGACCAGCGCCGTGTCGAGCAGAGGGATAGGCGGGAGGCCTCCTAGAGTTCGGGTGGGCAGAGCCAGTCTCATAGTGGTGTAGATCTCCCTCTCGGCACGCCTGAGCCAGAGGGTAGTGCCGAGCGTCCAGTGAAGCGCCTACGGACGGATGCTGGTGGGGATGCGTTCTCCTTTCTCGAGCCCCGTATTGCTGCCCTGGGCAAGGGTGTTGGTGTTTCCACCGAATTACGCGCGGGGGCGTAACGGGGCAGAAGCAACACGAATAGACTTCCTCTTCCTCCTCTTGGTGCGTCCGAACGCTGGGGCTGTTCGGATGGACGGGTGCTTCTCCTCCTTCGTGCGTGCGGACTCCTTCTGTCGGGCGCTTCCTCTTCTTTCGTGCGTGCAGACTCCTTCTGTCGGGCGCTTCCTCTTCTCTCGGGTGATCGGGCGCGTGCGGCTGTTAGAATAATATAACAACGAAACAGGCGGTCAGGGGTCAAGACGGGGTGGCCCGCCTTCAATGCTCTGATGCCTAAGTCAGATGATGTATTGGATATAACAGTCAAGCGAACGTGCGTGTAGATAGTGTTTAGCGGGGTTGGAGTTGTTGTCTTACCTGCCATAACTACCTGATACATATAGGTGGTTGAGATTGGTGCTTACTTGTGCTCTTCGATGTGGGACTGGTGTGCTTCTGTTGGTGTGTGGTTCGTGCACTCGGGCGTACGCCTGGCGGGCGCGTGCGCGCTCGGATGGGGTCGGTCTGGTGAGTGAAGTTGGAGCCTCCTTGGTGGTCTCGTGGGTGGTCCGGTAGGTGTTGCTAATCTGCTTAAGTGGATAAGTATGTTAATCGTACAACTAATGATACAATACTAACAAGTCCCCCAAGTCCCCAAGTCAAAGAGAACTTTCTTGGCTGGGGAGTTGAAAAAAGGGTTCGTGCGATTAACAAGAATACTTATTCGATTGAGCAGTGGTGCGTGATCATGTAACCCCCAAGTCCCCCAACTCTCCGGTCAAGGAAGAGCTCGCATGACGGAGTGGGGCCTGGGCGTCCGAGCGTGTACCTGTTCGTGCAATCGTGTACCTGTATATGTTTTTCTGGGCCCGGCGTCCAAACGAGTGTTGGTAGTTTGGAGCCGCGCGCCCGTGGGGTGTTGCCTGTTCGTGCGGTTGTGTACCTATGGGCCCGGCCTCCAGAACAAGACTTGCTATTCTGGAGCCGCGTGCCCAGATGGGATCGGTCTTGCAAACATACATAAGTACAACAGATATGCGGGTATATAAGTATGCAAGTATGAATGTATGGTATGATGTATGGATGTATGGTATGATGTGTGTGTATGCAAAAATGTTTTTCGTGACACCGGGAATGGGATGGCGCGGTGCACCGCATACATCAACGGGGATGCCGTTCCGTACGGTGTAGCGTCAACGGAGGGATCAAGACCGCGACCTACAAGTAACGCGCTACGGAGGGGACGGACCGCATGCCCGTGCCGTTCTTCGGCTTAGCACCCTCAGAGAGGGGGCGAACCCCATGCCTCCGTTATGACAGCCGGCTTGCTTTCGCGACCGGGGAGGGCGTACCTTTGCCCGCGCTCATCAATCCCGGAACGCGCAAGGAGGGGCCGGACCGCACGCCCTTGGCATTCCGAGTCGGGGTCGAATGTTAACGTTGCGCTCACACGGAGGGGAAACACACCACGCCCGTGTCGCCCATCGACTTAACACGCCCAGAGAGGAGTTGGCCCCATGCCTCTGTCATGACAGCCGGCTTGCTCTTCGATCATGTAACGGTGCGCTCACGGAGGGGACGGACCCCATGCCCGTGCCGCCCATCGGTCTCAGCACGCGCTCAGAGAGGGGGCGGACCCCATGCCTCTGCCGCCTGATCCGGCTTGCTAATACGTGCACGTACGTCGAGGAAGAACCTCATCCCGTACGGCGCAGCTCTTCACTCGGGGCACGGCCAAAAGGGAATTCAGGCGTTAGCCCTCTTTCGGGGCGCCCGAGTGGTACATGTACTAACCTGATGGTGTTTTGCGAGCTCCTGATCGTGTGGGTGGTGTATGCGCCAGTAGAAATGGTTGGTATCGTGGCGTGTTGTCCTTGCCTTGGTTTTGGTGGTGCTCCGATGAGACATTTTGAGGTGACATTCCTTTTGACTTCTTTGGGAACCGGTGTGTAATAAATGCTAGCCGTCGTATTTAATGCTAGCGTGCCCCTGCATTGAATGCTGATTTTGTCATGATTGCTCGGAGGGCAGACGTCACGCCGTGGGAGCGTGGGAGTGGGGCATGGGTGCCACGTGTTGAGCTGTTGGAGACCGTACTAGAGTTTGAAATCGAGGCGGGAAGTCGAGCAGTTGGCGCGGTTACTTAGGAGGGCAAGTAAACCGCCTAGGCCACGCGTCACGATCCAACGGTGGACACGCAAAAAACGGATTGTAGGCGTTCGTTCGCGTATCCCGTCCGAGTAATATAAATGGGGCTTCCCTTGCCTTCGTCTTCTTCATCACTTTCATAGCTTACCGAAATTCTGCCGGAATCACTTTGCGATCTGCATCCGTTTGAAGCTTGCCCTCGTTCGTGTCCTCCGTTACCGGAATACCTGCTCAACGTGAAAGACTCAGCCCACAAACTAAATCTGGTGAGGCTCTCGTCCTTGGTTCTGTTTTGTTTTTGCTTCTATGGTATGCGTTTTTCTGGGTTTTTTGTACTAAAGGATAGGGTGTGTTCTTGGGTGGGGTGTGTTTGATCTTGTTTTGTGGGTGATTCATTGTGGGTTTTGGTGTTTCTGTGTGGGGAGGGATTTTTTGCTAAGTGTTGGTTGTGTGCGTGCGTTCGTCTATAGGATGGAGCCAATAGAGATACCGAGCGATCAGTCACGTGAGCGGATCTACATTCCGGGGTTGGGGTGGATTAGTCGTGGGTCGGGCGGGTCGAGTACGTCGAGTACGTCGTCGTGCGAGTCTGTTTTGAGTGTCACGCCTCTGCAATGTATTTTGCCTGATACCTCTCCCGTGCACTCAATGGATGCTAGGCAAGCGTGCGTTAATGTGGGATTGGAGAGCTCGTCTGGATCGTCGGGTGGGCACTCGGGTGGTTCGAATCCCTGGGGTGAGGAGAGGGCGGAGAGAGGAGATTCGCTTCATCGACTTGCGGGAGGTTGACCCGTCCACTGGGTGTTTCCTGATGGGACGCCCGTCCAGGAGCCAGAGCGAGCACCATCCGTCTCAGAGATGGCCAGGTGGGCGAGAAAGTACCACATCCCGGACTCTGTGGAGCTGCGAATGCCTGGCGGGGGCGACACGTTTACCCGCCCGCCGCCCGGCCACGTCTGCCTGAGCGAGTTCCATCTCAAGGCAGGGATCAAGTTGCCACTGCATCGGTTCTTCCAGTATATGCTGGCGCTGTTGAAGATCTCGCTTGGTCAATGCGAGCCCACGCTCACTCTCATGCTCGTGGCTATGTTCAACATCTTTCGGGTGAGCGGCCTGGACCAGCCCACGCGGGCGGAGTTCCTTCATTTCTTCGGTCTTCGCTACTCTACGCGCAAGAGGGACTGGGGGACCATCACCGTGGAGCCTCGCGTGAAGTGGTGCTTGACGGATCAACCGAGTTCTTCCACCTCCTGGCGTAAGATCAATTGCCTGGTAGGTGGTGATTGGGAGTTGGGTTCCTTCTCGGATGAGTATGCTGCCAACGCCCACCTGATTGATCGAGTCCCCCAGGCCTTCCATCCCCTTGATACAAATGAGTATCTGATGACGCCTGCCGAAGAGGCCCGGGTCAACCGTCTGAGGTTTGTATTTGACCCAGCGCCCGAGGCAAGATCGTTCTTCGCCGCCTACCATTGGGATCTCATCGAGCAGACGCATCTTGTTGAGCTGCCGCGTACGTGGGTCTTGTAGTTCGTTGTCTAGGAGTAGGAGGAGATTTGACCAACTGTCCTTCTGTCGCTAACCTGCCGTTTGTTGTCTTTGTAGTTAAGAAGAAGATGTCTGGCAAGAATGTCGCTGCGGATGAGGTGGCCAAGCGCCGCTTGGTCGCCCTTCGAGAAACTGCCGGCAAGGTCCGAAAGGTGGTGGATGACGGACGAGGTGGTCTGGTGTTGGGGGAAACCATACAGCCCAAGATCCCCATTCCTGATGTGGCTGACTTCGCTCCAGCCATCCCGGCGGGTGCCCCCCGCCCGCCGCCAAGCCACGCTGGTGGTTTGAGGGCACAGGCCAAGGCTGATCGTGCTGAGCAGCACCGGGGGAAGTGCCAGGAGAGCCGCGACCAGCGGCGTCAGGACCGGGATGAACAGCGGGACAGGCGGGAGACAGCTCGCACGCCTCACACAGTTGCTCATTCTTCTCCTACGCCCCAATCGTCTGCTCGTGCCTCCACGACTCCCCAAGCGTCCGTCCGTCCGTCCAGCCCCCCGCGGGTATCGGAGCAGGGAGGAGCCAGTGGGCCTTCCTTGAAGCGTCTCCGGACGGATAATCTGGCCGTCAATCCGTCCGCCGAGCCGTCCGATCCGTTCGCCTTCTACACGCCGTTGATGCGGTCCATCGACCTGAGCGTGAAGGCTGTTGATGCGATGGCGCCGGAGGTGGCGCAGGGTAATAGGGATGATATGGATAAGGCCTTCAATCTCTGCATGGTGCTGCAACGCAAGATGTACTTGGCGCGCGAGCGCTTCGCCAACAGGTGCTATGCAGAGGAGGCGCAGGCGGAGATACAAAAGCTCACCGATGCTGGTAAGAAGTACGAGTATGATTTGAGCAAGTATGAGCAGCTGGCGGATCGCCTGCGTCAAGAGGTCCGGGCGGCGACGGAGAAAAGCCAGGAGGCAAGTGAACGGGAGGCGCTGCACAAGGCCGAACGTGATATTGCCCTTGCTGCCCTGGAAGAGGAAAAGGCGGAGGCAGCCAACAGGGTGGCGGAGGTGGAGTCCCGCCTGATGGCTGAAGCGCAGGCCCAAGTCCAGAAGGCGCGGGCGGAGGCGATCGCCGACTTCAAGAATTCTTTGGAGTTTAAGGAGTTGGTGGACGCTGAGGCCGATGTTCAGGTCACCCAGTTCCAAGAGATGGTAGCGCCTTTTCTGAAAATGGAGGAGTTTGATGCTTTCTTGGCGGAGCAGGCGGGGCTGACGGGCGGCGATGGTGGAGCGGGCGCGAAGTAGAGTAGCTTTTTATTTTCCTTCTTTTTCTTTTGTAATAGAGTAGATCTTTTTGTAAGCGGGCCTTCGTGCCTTTGATTCTTGCTGGCCGTTTTTTTTTTGTAACCTGGCGAATGAATGAAATTTCTTTTTCTGTCCGTTTGTGTGCCTTGTCTCTTTGAATTTTGCTTGGTATCCTTTGAGTAGCTTGTGCGAGCGCGCGCCTCCCTTTTACATCTTTGCGAGTAGCCTATCCCCAGTCCCCCGAGTATGTGGGCGGGCGAGGTAAGGACAAACAAACGCAGCAGTGGTCACACTCAACGAAAGTATAAAGTAAGGCCTAATGAAAGTACTTCCTTAAGTGCTGGATGTTCCATTGGTGGTGTAGTCGTTGACCCTGCATGTCCCTAAGGTAGAAAGTGCTGTCGCTTATCACCTTGTCAACGACGTACGGGCCTTCCCACAATGGACGAAGCCTTCACCTTCTGTTGGATCGCCTTCATCACCCAGTCCCCCAGTTGGATCGGGCGAGCCCGTATGCGCTGGTTGTATAATCGGGCGATCCTCTGCTTGTTCGCGGCGTTGTGTAGGTGCGCCATGTCTCTTCGTTCCTCTAACAGATCATTGTTGAGCCTCAGCCCTTCGCTGTTCGTGCGTGGGTCGTACCCCTCGATCTGCGGGCTCTGATGGGTGATTTCTAGGGGTAGCACGGCCTCCGTCCCGAACGTCAGGCTGAACGGGGTCTCGCCTGTAGCTGCATTTGCCGTCGTTCGGATGGACCATAGGATTTCTGGAACGACCTCGGGCCAGCGCCCGTATCCTGCGTCCCCGGGTTCGATATCTTCGATTTTTCTCTTGATGCCAGACTTGATGATTTTGTTCGCTGCTTCCACTTGTCCGTTCGTCTGGGGGTGTGCTGGCGACGCGAAGATGAGGTCCGTTCCCTGGTGCTTACAGAAGGCTATCAGTCTGGGGTTGTTGAATTGTGGCCCGTTGTCTGTGATGATGCTGATCGGCGTCCCATAGCGACAGAAAAGGAAGCGCCAGAGGAAGCGTTCCACCTTCTCTGTGGTGATCTTTGCCATGGGCTGGGCTTCGATGAACTTCGTGTGATAGTCGATGATGACGATTAGATACCGATATTGCCCTTTCGACTTCGGAAGCTCTCCGATCAGGTCCAGTCCCCATTGTGCGAATGGAACGGGTGACAGGAGGATGGACAGTGGGACAGCGGGCGCGTGGTGGTGATGCGCGTGGAGTTGGCACTGGTGAAACTTGCTCGTCAGTGCCGTGGCGTCCGCGTGGATGGTGGGCCACCAGAAACCGTACCGAAGGGCCTTGTACGCGATCGATCTGGCGCCCGCATGATGGTTGCACGTGCCCGAATGGATTTCTTTTAAGATCGAGCTGCCCTTTGTTGGAGTGACGCACTTGAGGCTCGCCCAAGTCCTCCCTTGTCGATAAAGTGCTCCGTCCCGCACACTGAAATTGGCCGCCCGTGCGACGATGGTCCTGGCCTCTCTCTTATCCCCTGGCAGTTCTCCCCTTGTCTTATAGGCAATGAGCACGTCCATGTAACTATGCTCGTGCGGTTCGATTGCCAGGACCTGCTCCGCTCCCGAGATGCTCAGTCGTCGCAGCACTTCGACGATATGCTGCCCCGGCCCCGTGTGCACGGACGCCGTGGCCAATCGGGCCAACTTGTCTGCCTTTGCGTTGAATCCCCGGCGTATGTGGCTGATGTTGACGTATTTGAATCCCTTGATCAGCGCCTGCACATGCTTTAGATAGGCGATCATGGACTCCTCCTTTGCCTGGAATTCTCCTCCGACCTGGCTCACCACCAGCTGTGAGTCGCTGAATATGTTGAGGTCGGGTGCCTCCGAATTCTTGGCCAGTTGCAGACCCGCAATGAGTGCCTCGTACTCGGCCTCGTTGTTTGTTGCCTTGAATTCGAATTTGAGGGCATACTCCGTGTTTACCCCTCCTGTCCCGGTTAAGATTATGCCGGCGCCGCTCACCTTCTTTGTGCAGGACCCGTCGACGTAGAGGTTCCACTCTGACAACGGTCGCTCCTTGACCTCCGGTTTGTCGGACGCCTCTACCGTCGGACCATCGGGCGCTTGGGCCAGTGCCCCCTCTGCCTCCGTATACTCGGCGATGAAGTCCGCCACGGCCTGCCCCTTGATTGCCGTGCGGGGTTTGTACTCGAGGTCGAATTCGCTAAGTTCTACGGCCCACTTCGCCAGGCGGCCACTATGATCGGGCGATTGGAGTATCTGGCGCAAGGGTACGTTGGTGAGGATGTGGATGCTGTGCGCCTGGAAGTATGGCCTCAACCGTCGGGCAGCGGTTACAAGCGCGAGCGCCACCTTCTCGATTGTCGGATATTGTGTCTCAGCACCCGTCATGCCCTTCCCTGAGAAGAAAAGGGGTAACTCCGTGCAGTCCTCCCTGCGGACGAGGGCAGAACTGACGGCGGTGAGGGAAGCAGCCAAGTAGAGGTACAGGACTTCCCCTCAGACGGGCCTGGAGAGGAGCGGAATGGATGCCAAGTATTCCTTGATCTGAAGGAAAGATTCCTCACACTCGAGCGTCCACACAACCTCGCGCTTGTTCGTGGTTCTTAGGGTTTTGAAGAACGGGGCACACCTGTCCGAGTAGCGCGAAATGAAACGGTTAAGGGAAGCGAGCTTGCCAGTGAGGCTCTGCAGGTCCACCCTCTTGACGGGCGGCTTCATGTCGATGATCGCTTTTACTTTGGCTAGCGCGGCTTCGATTCCCCGCTGGCTGACAATATACCCCAGGAACTTGCTGTTAGTGACTCCGAAGGTGCACTTGGCGGGGTTCAGCCTCATGCCGTTCTTGATGAGGACGACGAGCACAGTCCCCAAGTTCTGGACGTGGTCGACCGCCTGGATGCTCTTCACCAATATGTCGTCCACGTATACGTCTATGATGTTGCCAATCAAGCCATGAAACATCGTGTTCATGAGCCTTTGGTACGTGGAGCCGGCGTTCTTCAGCCCGAAAGGCATGACAACGTAGCAATAAAGGCCCTTATCCGTGACAAACGTTGTCGCCTCCTGGTCCGCGGGGTCCATGAAGATTTGGTTGTAGCCCGAGTAAGCGTCCATCATTGATAGGAGCTCGTGCCCTGCCGTCGCGTCCACCAGTTGATCGATCCTCGGCAGCGGGAAGCTGTCCTTTGGGCACGCCTTGTTGAGGTCACTGTAATCGATGCACATTCTCCACTTCTTGTTGCTCTTCTGCACCATCACAGCGTTGGAAATCCACTTGGGATAATCCACCTTTCGGATGAACCCGATGCCTAGTAATCGGTCCACCTCCTCATGCATGGCCGCGTAATGCTCTGCTTTGTACGCCCGCCTCTTCTGCTTCACTACCCGGGCGTTGGCGCTGACGCTCAGCTGATGGGATATGATATTTGTGCTGATCTCGGGCATGTCTTTATACGACCAAGCGAACACCTCCTGCTTCTCCTTTAGTAGCGCGACCAGTCGCTCGGCTATCGCGGGAGCCAACGATGCTCCTATCTGGACCGTTCTCTCCGGGTGTTCAGAGGATAGCTGGATCGTCCTCAGCTCTTCGCGTTCGGGGACGGGTGATACGGCCATCAGCCCATTGCGTGGATCGTCGGGTACTTCTGATCCTGGCGCGGGTTCCAGGGCGAGGACCTCACGCTTGTCACGAGGCTTCGTAGCCTCCTCGCTGTTGTATCCTCGGACATATCTGACTCCGTGCTCGATTGGGAATCGTCCCAAGAGCGTGTACCATGCGATGATCATCCTCAACCTGCAGATCCCTGGCCTCCCGAGTATGGCGTTGTAGGGGGATGGGGTGTCCATGACGATGAAGTCCGTCCGGATCTCGCCGTGTGGGGAGCCGGGCGCGCCAATCTCGACTCGGAGGCTGTCACTCCCGATTGGATATGATGCCTCGCCCGTGAAGCTGGCCACGCACTCGTGGTCCTGCGTCATCTTGCGTGCGGGCCTTCCGAGCGCCTTGTATGCGTCGAAATAGATTATGTTGACGGACGCCCCGTTGTCTACTAGTACCCTCTTCACAAGGAATTGGTCGATGATCGCGTCGATCACGAACGGTATGGTGCTATCCTTCGGGTTCTCCTCCTCGTCCCTTGCTGTGAAGCTGATGGTGGGCGCCCCCTTCCTTCCTTCCTTGGGCGCTCTCCCTGCCCCGATCGCCAGCACTTCCCTGTTCGTGCGATCGGGCGATGATGTTCTCTCCTTGCGCTTGCCCCCGGATATCGTGTTGATAGTCCCACGGGTCCTGGCGTTCATCTGGCGCTGTCGTCCTTCCGCCCTGGGAGGAGCGGGGCGATCGCTCTTCCTCATATCCTTGATGGCCTTCCTAAGCATGGGACAGTCGTTGGTGTGGTGGGTGGCGGCGTTGTGGTATTCGTACCAGATGCTCGGGATCCGGCCAACCGGGGCCATTGCTACCGTTACGTCACTCGGTGGTGGGAGCCGGCGTCGATGTAGGTGGAGAAGCTGTTCGGGCTACCGTCCGTCGATCGTAAAGACCTCCTGTCCCGCTGGTTGATGGTGTGTAGCTGGCGGCAGATGGGCGCCCTGCTGCGCCGGTCCCCTCGGCCGGTTGTAGTGGTTGCCCTGGTGGTTGCGGAAAAAGGGCTCCTGATTGTTCTGCCCTGGCGCGTCCCGGTACCTCTTGTATCCTTGGACTGGCGCCCTTCCTTCGTCCGAGGGCCGTCGAGGCTGAGCGTTCTCCTCTGGTCTGTTGGTGCTAGACTCAGAGGCTGACCCGTACACTCGCGTTTCTACCAACGCCTTCTGTACGACCAGGTCCATGATCTCGTCGTAGTCGAGATGCTCCTTCCTCACTAGTTTCTCTACGAACGGAGTGGCGAGCAGGTTATCCATCAGGGCTACCTTGGCCACTCGCTTATCAAGGTCCCGACATGTGCTTGCGAGCGTCCTCCATCGGTTGATGTAGCTCGACAGGCTCTCGTCCATCCCCTGGCGGACCTTGAGGAGGATGCCCGCGGTGTTGTATTTCCCCTGGAGTCGATAGCGCTTCTGAAAACTCTCCGCCAGCTCGAGGAATGAGTGGATGGATCCTGGCGGGATCTCGTAAAACCAGCTCCGTGCTTCCTCCGCCAGCGTTTCCTGAAACAGGAAACACAAGGTCGGGTCTGAATACCGAGTTTCGTCCGTGGTAGATCGAAACTCGTCCATGTGTGCGCGCGGGTCTCCGCTCCCGTCGAACTGAACGATCTTCGTTATCTTCGCGTGGGGGTCCCTTCCCCTCTCCAGTATATGCTCCAAGAACGGACTGACCCGGGGGGGCGAACGTCCCGCCCTGACCGGCCAGCTTGTCCTTGCGCAGGCGCGAGACTTCCTCCGCCAGTTCCTCCATCCTCCGAAGGATCAGAGCGTTGTTCGTCGGGGGCGCCGATTCTTCCACGGGTGAGGGCGCTCGGGCCACCTGGGCATTGGTCCTGCCGAACGGGTGTTGCTCCTCGCTGGTGGTCTCCAGGGTCTCCTCGTGCTATTCCATTTGCTGGCTAATGAGCGCGTCCAACCGCTCCTCCAACCTCTGACGGATTTGGCGCTCCTCTGCTCTCTCGAGCGCCGCCTCCCGCAACTCTTGGACCAGGCTGCTGATGTGCCCCTCGCCATCGTTCCTGTCGGTCGCTAGTACATTCCGCCCCTGCGAGTCTGGCGGCGTCTCCCTATCGGGCGTGTTGCTGTCGTTAGTCACCGGGTTGAGCATGTAGACCTTTGATTTTTGTGGTGTTTATACGAGGTTTGCAATTTGTAAGTTTCCCACAGACGGCGCCAGATGTTTCCACCGAATTACGCGCGGGGGCGTAACGGGGCAGAAGCAACACGAATAGACTTCCTCTTCCTCCTCTTGGTGCGTCCGAACGCTGGGGCTATTCGGATGGACGGGCACTTCTCCTCCTTCGTGCGTGCGGACTCCTTCTGTCGGGCGCTTCCTCTTCTCTCGAGTGATCGGGCGCGTGCGGCTATTAGAAGAATATAACAACGAAACAGGCGGTCAAGGGTCAAGACGGGGTGGCCCGCCTTCAACGCTCTGATGCCTAAGTCAGATGATGTATTGGATATAACAGTCAAGTGAACGTGCGTGTAGATAGTGTTTAGCGAGGTTGGAGTTGTTGTCTTACCGGCCATAACTACCTGATACATATAGGTGGTTGAGATTGGTGCTTACTTGTGCTCTTCGATGTGGGACTGGTGTGCTTCTGTTGGTGTGTGGTTCGTGCACTCAGGCGTGCACCTGGCGGGCGCGTGCGCGCTCGGATAGGGTCGGTCTGGTGAGTGAATTTGGAGCCTCCTTGGTGGTCTCGTGGGTGGTCCGGTAGGTGTTGCTAATTTGCTTAAGTGGATAAGTATGTTAATCGTACAACTAATGATACAATACTAACAGTGGGGGCCGCCACTGCGCTGCTGCCGCCGGGCCCTCGTCCCGTGGATGACCAGGACTGGGCCTTCAACGCCTATACGATGTTGCAGTACAAGCTCTTCGTTCTGCGCGTGCGGGAGACTGCCGAGCGCGAGGTGGCGATGTTGAAGGCCAAAGCGCGCGAGACTGCCCTGTCGCACAAGAAGCTGCAGCATGGTCTTGCCAAGGCCAACGAGCTGGCGGATCGCCAGGTCCGGCTACTCCAGGAGGCTGCGAAACGTGAGGCCGTGCTGAAGGCCGAGCGGGACAGCGCCCTCGCTGCTATGGAGGATGCGCGTGCAGAAGCAGACAACAAGCTGGCGGAGATGGAATCCCGCTTGATGGAGGCTGAGTGCCGGGCCTGGGCTGCGGAACGGGTCAAGCAGGCCCAAACGGAGGCGGTTGCCGCCTTTAAGGAGTCTTCGGATTTCTTGGAGTTGGTGGCTGCTGAAGCCGAGGGGCAGGTGGCCGAGTTCCAGGAGGCCGTGTCCCCGTTCCTGGATCTGGAGCGCTATCGCGAGTATCTGCAGTCGCTTGCGGGTGGGGCATCCGTAGAGCCGCAGCAGCCTGAGCAGGCGGAGCAGCAGGTGCAGGTAGATAAGGGGGCAGGGTAGGCGGGTGGGGCGGTGGCATAGATTTTTTTTCTTTTTTGTAATAGTATAGTTTTTGTTGTAACTGGCCGTTCGTGCCCTTTTTTGTAGTAAATATAATGAAGTTTCTTTTCTTTCCGTATGTGTGTGCCCTTTACTTTTGTTTTTCTTTTGGCATCTTTTGAATGGTTCAAGTGTGCGTACGCCCTCTTACATCAACGCGAACACTCTCCCCAGTCCCCCGAGTATCGGGTGGGCGGGTCAAGAACATACAAACGTAACAACAAAAGGAACATTGATGACAAGTACATAATATAACAAAATTTAATGAAAGTACTTCCTTAAGTGCTGGATGTTCCACGGGTGTCGCAGTCGTTGACCTTGCATGTCCCTAAGGTAAAAAGTGTTGTTGCTTACCACCTCGTCCACGACATACGGACCTTCCCATGATGGATGGAGTGCCTTGACGTTCTGTTGGATCGCCTTCATTACCCAGTCCCCCTGTTGGATAGGTCGAGCCCGAATGCGCTGGTTATACAGTCGGGCGATTCTTTGTTTGTTCGCTGCGTTGTGGAGATGCGCCGTGTCCCTCCGTTCTTCCAGTAGATCGTTGTTGAGTCGTAGCCCCTCTCCATTCATGTTTAGATAGTACCCCTCAATCTGTGGGCTCTGGTGGGTGATTTCTAAGGGTAGTACTGCTTCCGTTCCGAACGTCAGGCTGAACGGGGTTTCGCCCGTGGCTGAGTTGGCGGTCATTCGGATGGACCATAGGATCTCTGGGATGATCTCAGGCCAGCGCCCGTATCCTGCTTCTCCGGGCTCGATGTCTTCGATCTTCTTCTTGATGCCCGCCTTGATGATTTTGTTTGCCGCCTCGACCTGTCCGTTTTTCTAGGGGTGTGCTGGCGACGCGAATATGAGATCCGTTCCTTGTCGTTTGTAGAAGTCCGTGAGCAGAGGGTTGTTGAACTGTGGCCCGTTGTCCGTGATGATGCTGATCGGGGTCCCGTAGCGACAGAAGAGGAAACGTCAGAGGAAGCGCTCGACCTTTTCTGTCGTGATCTTTGCCATTGGCTGGGCTTCAATGAACTTGGTGTGGTAGTCGATGATGACGATCAGGTACCTGTACTGCCCCTTGGATTTCGGGAGTTCCCCGATGAGGTCCAGTCCCTATTGTGCGAATGGTACAGGCGACAGGAGGATAGACAGTGGGAAGGCGGGCGTGTGGTGGTGATGCGCGTGCAGCTGGCACTGGTCGCACTTGCTCGTTAGTGCTGTGGCGTCCACGTGGATGGTAGGCCACCAGAATCCACACCGAAGGGCTTTGTGTGCGATTGATCTAGCGCCCTCATGGTGGCTGCATGTGCCCGAGTGGATTTCTTGCAGGATTGAGTTGCCCTTTATTGGAGTGACGCACTTGAGGCTCGCCCAAGAGTTCCCTTGTCGATATAGCGCTCAATCCCGTATGTTGAAGTTTGCCGCCCGTGCGGCGATAGTTCTGGCCTCTCGCCTGTCTTCTGGTAACTCTCCTCTTTCTTTGTACGCGATGAGTACGTCCATGTAGCTGCGCTCGTGCGGTCCGATTGCCAGGATCTGTTCTGCTCCCGAGATGCTCGGTCGCCGCAGTACTTCGACAATCCGCTGCCCTGGTTCTGTGTGTACGGGGGTCGTAGCCAATCGGGCGAGCATGTCTGCCTTCGCATTGAGCCCCCGGTGTATGTGGTTGATGTTGACATAGTTGAACCTGCTGATCAGCGCCTTCGCGTGCCTAAGGTAGGCGATCATGGACTCCCCTTTCGCTTGGAATTGCCCTCCGATCTGGCTGACTATTAACTGCAAGTCACTGAATACATTGAGGTCGGGCGCCTCCGAGTTTTTGGCCAGCTGTATGCCTGCAATGAGCGCTTCGTATTCGGCTTCGTTGTTGGTCATCTTGAACTCGAATTTGAGGGCGTACTCCGCGTTTACCCCTCCCGGCCCTGTTAGGATGATCACGGCGCCGCTTGCCTTCTTCGTGCATGATCCGTCGACGTAGAGGTTCCACTATGACAATGGTCCTTCCTTGACCTCTGGTTTGATCTCTGGTTTGTCGGATGTCTCTTCCGTCGAGCCGCCAGGTGCGCCGATTGGCGTTGTTTCTGCTTCCGTGTACTCGGCGATGAAGTCTACCACTGTTTGCCCTTTGATTGCCGTTCGGGGTTTGTACTGGAGGTCGAATTCGCTGAGCTCGATTGCCCACTTCGCCAGGCGGCCGCTGTGGTCGGGCGATTGCAGAATCTGGCGCAGGGGCGTGTTCGTGAGGATGTGGATGTTGTGCTCCTGGAAGTATGGCCTCAGTCTTCGGGCGGCGGTGATGAGTGCGAGCGCCATCTTCTCAATCATCGGATATCGGGTCTCAGCGCCCGTCATGCCCTTCCCTGAGAAGAAAACGGGCAGCTCCGTGCAGTCCTCCCGGCGGACGAGGGCTGAACTGACGGCTGTGAGGGAGGCGACCAGGTAAATGTATAGTATCTCTCCTCGAACGGGTCTGGAGAGGAGTGGGATCGAGGCCAAGTACTCCTTGATCTGGAGAAAGGATGCTTCGCATTCGGGCATCCATGCGACCTCCCGCTTATTCGTCGTTCGGAGGGTTTTGAAGAATGGGGCGCATTTGTCCGAATAGCGAGATATGAACCTGTTTAGTGATGCGAGCTTGCCCGTGACGCTCTGTAGGTCTGCTTTCTTGACGGGCGGCTTCATGTCGATGATCGCCCTCACCTTGACGGGTGAAGCCTCGATTCCCCTCTGGCTCACGATATACCCCAGAAATTTGCTATTGGTGACCCCGAACGTGCATTTGGCTGGGTTTAGCCTCATGTCGTTCATGATGAGGACGTCGAGCACAGTTCCCAAGTTCTGGACGTGGTCGACCGCCCGAACGTTCTTTACCAGTATGTCGTCCACGTACACATCCACAATGTTGCCTATCATGCCATCGAATATTGCGTTTATGAGCCTCTGATACGTGGAGCCAGCGTTCTTCAACCTGAACGACATAACGACGTAGCAGTACAAGTCTTTGTCCATGACAAAGCACGTCGCTTCCTAGTCTTCGGGGTCCACGAAGATCTGATTGTATCCCGAGTACGCGTCCATCATAGACAGGAGTTCATGCCCGGCTGTTGAATCTACCAACTGGTCGATCCTTGGCAAAGGGAAGCTGTCCTTGGGGCACGCCTTGTTGAGGTCGCTGTAATCGATGCACATCCTCCACTTTTTATTGTTCTTCTGCACCATTACAGCGTTGGAGATCCATTTCGGGTAATCCACCTTGCGGATAAACCCGATGCCTAGCAGTCGGTCCACCTCCTCATGCATTGCCGCGTAGTGTTCCGCTTTGTACACCCGTCGCTTCTGCTTCACTGCCTGTGCGCCGACGTTGACGCTTAGCTTGTGCGATATGATGTTCGTGCTGCTCCCAGGCATGTCCTTGTACGACCACGCGAACACTTCCTGCTTCTCTTTTAGCAGTGCGATCAGCCTCTCGGCTATCGTGGGAGCTAACGACGCGCCGATCTGGATCGTCCTCTCCGGATGCTCGGAGGATAGCTGGATCGTCCTCAGCTCTTCACGCTCGGGAACGGGGGATACTATCATTAGCCCGTCATGCGGGTCCTCCGGTACTTCCGTCTCTGGTGCCGATTCTTCCATGGCTAGGACTTCTTGCCTATTCCGGGGCTTCGTCGCCTCTTCGTAGTTGTACTATTGGACGTGCCCGACCCCGTGCTCCGTCGGGAACCGTCCCAACAGTATGTGCCCCGCGATGATCAGTTTCAGCCTGTTGATCCCTGGCCTCCCAAGTATAGCGTTGTATGGGGAGGGGTGTCCATGACGACGAAGTATGTCCGGGCCTCGCTGTGCGGAGAGTCGGGGGCGCCGATCCCGACCCGAATGTTGTCGCTTCCGATCGGGTATGACGTTTCGCCCGTGAAGCTGGCGACGCACTCGTGGTCCTGCGTCATCTTGTGTGCGGGCCTGCCAAGCGTCGTGTACGCGTCCAGATAGATCACGTTCACAGACGCCCCGTTATCCACCAACACCCTCTTTACGAGGAATCGGTCTATGATCGCGTCGATCACGAAAGGCAGGGTGCTGTCCTTCGGGCCTCCTTTTTCGTCCTCCGCCGTGAAGCTGATGGTTGGCGAATCCCTTCTTCCTGCCTTGCTCGTCCTTCCCGTTACGATCGTCAGCACCTCTCTGCTCGGGCGATCGGGCGACGAAGTCCCCTCCTTGCACTTTCCTCCGGATATCGTGCTGATAGTCCCCTTGGTCTCGATGTTTGCCTCCCGTGGGAGATCCTCGATCTTAGGAGGGGTGATCCGTCCATCCTTCTGCATGTCCCTGAGGACCTTCTTCAACATGACGTAGTCGTTGGTGTGGTGAGTGGCGGTGTGGTGGTACTCGCACCAGATATCTGGGGTCCGACCGAGCGGGGTCCTCTCCTTCGACACGTTGTTCGGTGGTTGAATCTGGCGTCGGTGCTGGCGGAGTAGTTGTTCGTTCGATTGCCGATTGATCGCGTAGACCTCCTGTTCGGCCGGTCAGTGCCGTGGCGCTTGCGGGAGGCGGGCTTCTTGTGGCGCTGGTCCTCTCGCCTGGTTGTGTCGAATGCTCTAATAGTTGCGAGGGGACGGCCTCCGGTGATTTTGTCCGTGTGCGTCTCGGTTTCTCTTATAGCCTTCGCTTGGCTCTCCTCTGTCGTCTGTGGATTGTCGTGGTTGAGCGGTTACGTCCTCCGGCCTGTTGGTGCTAGACTCGGAGGCGGATCCGTACACTCGCGTCTCCACTAACGCCTTCTGTACGATCAGGTCCATTATCTTGTCGTAGTCGAGATGCTCTTTCCTCACTAGTTTTTCTAAGAACGGTGTTGCGAGCATGTTGTCCATCAGGTCTACCTTGGCCACCCGCTTGTCGAGATCCCTGTATGTGCTTGCCATTGCCCTCCACAGGTTGATATAGCTGGACAGGCTCTCGTCCATCCCCTGGCGGACCTTGAGGAGGATGCCTGTGGTGTTGTATTTCCCCTGGAGCCTGTAGCGCCTCTGGAAGCTCTCCGCTAATTCAAGGAACGAATGGATGGAGCCTGGCGGAATCTCATAGAACCAACTCCTCGCTTCCTCGGTCAGCGTCTCCTGGAACAGAAAACACAGGGTCGAGTCTGAATACCTGGTTTCGTCCGTGGCGGACCAAAACTCGTCGATGTGCGTGCGGGGATGGCGCCAACTGTTTCTACCGGATTACGCGGGACGTAATCTAGCAGAAGCAAGTACGAATAATCATCTCGCGTCCGAATGCTCGGGCTGTTCGGATGGTCGGGCGCTCTCCTACTCTTCGGGTGATCGGGTACGTGTGTTCGGGTTCGGCTGTTAGAAGAATACAACGACAAACGGGTGGTCAGATGGTCGAGACAGGGGTGGCCTGCCTTCAATGCTCCGATGCCTAAGTTAGAAGATGTATTGGATATAACAGTCAAGCGAACGTGTAAGAAAATATGTTAGAGTATTGAATGGAATTGAATGCTTAGAATCAAATTGATTGTTATTGAATGCCCTTACCTGTAGTAAATGCCTTACCTATGTGGGTGGTTGAGGTTGTTGCTTGCTTGTCCTCTTCGATGTGGGATAGAACTGTTTTGCTGTCATGTGTTCCGAGCATTCGGATGTGCGTCTGTCGGGCGCGTGCGCGCTCGGATGGGGTCGGTCTTGTGGGCGAAGTTGTAGTCTGTCTGGTGGTCTTTCGAGTGGTCAGGTAGGTGTTTGATCACCTGCTTAATTGGGCAAGTGTTTAATTAATGAACTAATGCTGCTATACTAACAGAACCAATATGTGCACATTCCACGGTTCGGGTCGTTACACAATTCGCCTTAACAATGTGACGCCGGGTAGTGTGGTTCAACTTCCTTGAGCAAAACTTAGTGAGGTCAATCCAAATGAAGACAACAAAGACTCTAGTAAAGAGAAGCAGCACATATTACCAGAAATTAACACGGATACCGAATCAGACTCAAGCAATGATTCTGATTATGCGCCTTGATTAGTTAAAAATGAATATGTGTTGTATTTACGTGCATGTTTGTGATGATCATAATTTATGTGTTAGTTAAATTTACGTGTCTGTTGAAGTGTGATGATCCAAATTTACTTAAACAGGTTTTGCAGGAATTGTGTTTTCAAATGACCGAGGGTAATTTTTCAAAAAAATTAGGGGGTATACCCGACGATTTTTGACATTTGTTGTATACCCGACGACTTTTGTAAAACATGTCGTCGGGTATGCTATACCTGATGACGTTCATACGACACGTCATTGGGTATAGTATACCCGACAACAAATTTTTTAGGTCGTTGGGTATACCCTACAGTATAACTCCCCAAAACTTCCCGAGGCCTCCCCATTTCGCTCCTCCTCCCTCAAAATCCCTCTCCTCTCTCTCAAATTGCCCCCGCCCTCCCCTATGCCGCCGCCGCCTCTACCACCCCTCCACCTTCTCTCTCTCCACAGTTTAGTAACTCTCTCTCTCTATCTCTCTCTCTCTCTCTCTCTCTCTCTCTCTCTATTAATTTGTGATTGTGATGTGATTGTTATTGTGATTTAGGTGATTAGGTTTGTGAAATTATGTGTTGTATTAGTGTGATTGTAATTGTAATTGGGTAATGTGAAATTATGAATTGTGATTAGGTTATGTGATTGTAATTGGGTTAATATATGGTTATTAGGTTATGTGTTACACATTTGCGTTGGAGGATTGTGATTGTGATTGTTATTGTGATTTATGTGATTATGTTGTGATTGTGAAAGTAGGAATTGTGATTAGGTTATGTGATTGTGATTGTAATTGGGTTATGATATTGTGATTAGGTTATGGGTCTGTCATTTGCGTTGGAGGATTGTATTTTAGGTTATCGTTTGATGAATTTGTGAAATTATGGATCGAAATTATTGTGATTGTGAAATTATGAATTGCTTATTAGGTTATGAGATTATGATTATTTTCAACGTAGTTATTTTGATTGTGATTATTGTGAATTTTAGGAATATATCATGCATTTGTTTTCGGGTAGAGGAAAGAAGTCGACATCTAAGAATCGGGAAAACGGGTCCAACGGCGACAGTTGTGGGTCCGGCTCGAACAACCGTCCCCACCAGCATTACGACGGCCTGTACAACAATCGTCGTTGACAACTGCTTGGAGGCACCCAGGAGACGCCTATGCATGAGGATGTGGCCGACCCCCAATGACCACAGAGCGCGAGGCAGCTTTTGTTCTCCAACAGGAGCCAGACGTCTACGCCAGGCTCTACGGGTTCTGACCCTTCACGTTCAGGTTTGTCAGACATGAGCCACGTGTCGAGTACACCCAGCTATATCGGTCCTGCTTCTTCGGATCCTCGTATACTAGAAATCAACCGGCCAGAACCAATTTTAGGTCCTTCTTCCGGTCATGCTGGTGGTTCAGGGACATCATCGTACGGACAACAAGGAAGTGTCTTCCCTTCTCACCTCTATTTTCCCTCGCATGGCGTACCTGCCCTGCCATATGTTGATGAAGCGGGAAACCTTCAACCAGCTGTCGATGATGAGGGAAACCTTATTTACATCCATCTGAAGGAAGCATACGTCTTTCAGTCGTTTGATACACCTCTGAAAGTGCAAGGTTAGCAAACGCATCAACATCAGAATCATCGGGTAAATAGTAAATATATGAATTATTTATTTTCAAAATTTTCATTAATTTGTATAGTAAATTGGGTTATCCTGTTTTAATTTCTTTTTACTATGTCTTATGCGACAGACGTCGAAGGGGAGAAAAAAGTGAGGACCAGAGGCCCTGTTTTGGGGAAGCAACTTCAGAAGGACGTGCAGGCCTACGGGTCCCTGGTCATAGAGACCGACGAGCAAGGATCGGTGAGGCAGGAAAATATTTGTAGGAGGTACTCTGGCATGGTTGGAAGCATTATCTGGGAGAAAGTCCATGTTCTGTGGTTAGAGTGGTCCTCAGTCCCTCAGTCTGTGAAAGACCAAGTGAACGATGTGATGTCGGTGAGTTAGATATTCATTGTGTATGTCTACTTATATTAATTAATTCTTTTAAAATATAAATATATTAACATAAAAAATGGGACATTGTAGGTGTGGTTCAATGTTCGGAGGAACTTAAATCCACATGGGCAAATGAGGTTCAAGGACGAAGGTGAGGAGAGTTATATAATATATATTTAGATATCACAGGGATTATGTAATGTGTTTCTAATATTTGTGTCGCATATATAGGTATAAAGAGTGGAAGAATGAGCTCTGTAAGTTCTAGAAGAAAAACAACATGCTCAATGACCGTTCGAGTACCCCGATGGAGTTCATGCTTAGGGAGTACAAGTGGAAGTAGCTTCTAATCTACTTCAACGCCCACAATTTGAGGTATATATTTAATATCATATGTATTTAGTTGTGGATAATTTGGCCTTGATAGTTTCTAAATCTATTTTTTTAATGTATATTTATGAAACAAGACCATTTCCTCCATAAACGCGAGCAACCGAGTAAAGAACACGGACAACTATCGCGGCGGTTCTAGACCCTATGTGTCTTATAGAGAGGAGGCAATGACCAACACCTTGAAGAAAACCCGTTCGTGTGGATGTATGAAAAAATGCATCATCAGTCCCACGAACAAGCTGTAAGTATTGTGCCCTTTAAAGTTTACGAATTGCTTACATGTGTATTGTTCAGTTATTTTTTTTAATGTATGTTTTCTAATATGTTATTTTCTTATCATTGTCAATTAGGCTCATTTAAGGGAAACAGCTGGGGAGGTGTTAACTCAGATTGCAAGGGAGCGAAACCCTAATATCTCGAATGATGAGATTCCCCAGGCCATATCTCAGATCAATCAATCTGATTTAAGGGTTGGGGCGAGGATCATGGGAAACACTTTCCCACCACGAAGGAGCAATTACTATTGCAAGGGTTTAGGACGGCAAGGCAATGGGATATTGAAGAACACGCCTGGTTTTCAACGTAAATCGGGATCTTCTAAGACCCAACTAGAGGAGCAACTTCGTAAGTAGACTGACGAGTATCAAAGCAAGATAGAAGAAACTCAGCAACACATGACCCAACAGATGGAGGAGGTGCGTCAAGAGATGGCCTGGCAGTAGGCTGAGGAGTTAGCTTGGATGCGAGTTGAAATGGCTAGGAATTTTGAAGGTTTAAGCTCAACCCTTCAAACACAAGGAATAAATGTCTAGGCCCAAGGTTGGACTCCATCTAACCAGCACTCTCACGATGCCCCACATGAGCAGCAGGATCCGCCCGATGATAATGGTAGTGGCCCATCTTATCTCCGCAACTTTGACTTTGGCAACATTTAGTTTATATGCATGTGTTTCAAAATTATACGCTAAATTTTAATAAGTTTGTGTTTTGTGTTGATTGTGAAGTTGTTATGCATTGTTGGACATTATGGAAATGAAAATATATGTTCGTTAGTTATTTTGAAACTGCAGGTTCTGGGAATGGTAAATCCAGAATCTGTAGTTTTTTTTTCTTCGTAAAATTGCATACTATAGCCGACGACCAAGTACCAAAGTAGTCGACCATGGTCAACATTTTTCGAAGATGTTCATCACTATACCCGACGATCTTCATCACCAATAACCGACGATCCTAAACCTAGTCGTCGGCTATAGTATCCCTCCAGTCAAACGTTTTTGACTGGCCGGGAAGGTATACCCAATGACTTTCCTCTCTAAAGTTGTCGGTTATAATTGGGAACTATAGCCGACAACTTCTTGTAGTCGGCTATAGTTTGGACCTATAGCCGACAAGGTGCTCCACAGGTCGTCGACTATAGTATAGTCGACAACCGTTTACCGATGACACCATAACCGACGACATATTGTCGACTATACTATAGCCGACGACTTTGGGTTAACAAGCAGACGACTTTATGTCATCGACTATAGTGCATATGCTGGTAGTGTCTCCTAAAAAGAACTTTAAAAAAATAATAATAAAATTATATTTGAAAATAGTGTATTAAATGTTACGCACTCTCTATTTTTTCAACATGACTGGCGTTCAAGATTTTTGGCTCCATAATAGTTCTTTTTTTATTATTAAAAGTTTGTTGAAATTTTCCTTGACTACAACAAAAAAAAATCTTAAATTAGTATTAGACTATGAGTTATTATTGACCGAAGATATCCTGATAATTTCAAATTAAAGTAGGACGCTTGAAAATGGAAACATTTTACATAGTTGGCTATTAAATGAAACTAGCTTAATCACCTATGTGTACACACGTGTCAAATCAAATCAGTTATTATTTTATCCACTTTTATAACAGTTTTTGTTGGGTAAAATTGTTGTTCACTTTTTTTTTTTGTCTCCTGCCTAATTTTTTTTCTCTTTCTCTTTCTTTTCTGGTGCATTACAACAATGTCCTCCATTTATATATTCTATTTTTTTTTTGGGGACTGCTTTTATTTATTTTTTATAGGAATATTTTCGGGTTTTCATAATTTAGTATGAGATGACACCAAAAGCCACAATTGACTTTATATTAGTAGAGATAGAATAAAGATTACTAATTAGGATAATGATTCGATTCATCCTCCATTCCTTTCTTTTTATTCGATTTGCGATAAGTTTCTTTCTAATAGGAATGTCTACTTTTATTTTGTTCCCATCTGTACTTTATAAAGGCAGCTTTCGTGAACGATACTTAAAGGTTTAGAAAATTGAATAAAAGTGTAACATTGTCGCTCATCGATTAGAAGCAAGACTAAGGTTTTGGAGCTTCTAGCTACAAATTAGAGTAATTGAAAGTTACAGTTGAGTTTGCAAATTAGGATAGTTTTATTTGCTTGGTTCAACTTTTCGTAATCACTAGCAATTATAAGATATGATGAATCAATAGATGATGAGTGCCTTATATAGTTATATATTTTTTTATTTTAATTTTTGAGGGAAACGAAAATTTTATTAATAGGAAATCAAGTACAATCGAGACAATAATTATGTCGAGAATAACAATATCTAAAGAAAGAACATGATCCTGAAAATGATTAAACTCACCGGTGGTACTCCACTCTTGGTGCTGTACCTAAAAGGTACGTACCCGAACTTTAAAATCGTATTATTGTGGTACCTGAAGCGTTTTTCCGTTAGTTCTCCGTCACTTTCACTGATGTGGCAAATTTTTTAAAGTTCGGGTACCTTTTAGGTATAGCATCAAGAGTTTGGGTACCAACGGTAAGTTTAATCCTCCTGAAAATGATATGCAAATACTATAATCAGATTTTCTTCATCGCTGGGTAAATTGGGTGTAGGTGTGAATCACACAATGACTAGGAATATTCATGTTACGGTTAATAGCCGGTCATTCACGAAGAGTCCGCTGCCACAACGTACCGTCTTGATCGCCAATCCAACATTGTGTGTCGCTATAAGTACACCATGGATGGGGCGAGAGAGCCTTGCAACGAATGCCTAATCTGAGATAAGCATTATCTAATGTCTTACAAACATACCAAAATCAGCCGAACTGAGATAGACGGAGTCGCCTGGGTCTCACACGCAGAAGCCAAAAAACATAGATGGATGGAGCATGCCCCATAGAATACCCAAAGTCCTAACTAGAGCCCAAAAGGTCCCGGTAGAAACCCCCAAGTATTCCAAAAGGACTGAAAGATATATATATATATATTGTGTGTGTGTGTGTGTTGAAGACTTAGCAAAAGATGAGAATCATTTGTCTGTGAATTCTTGAAGCTATAACTATGACAGTAGCAGTCGTAGGAGTGTTAACTCATGATAGTCTTCTCCCTGATTAATATCCTTGATTAATAAAGAAAGAAGAAAAAACGGGTTATGACTTACCACATCGTGACCCAACATCGTGGGAGTAGACATTGTTATCAAAGAGGAGGAATATATCTTTAAAATTTGACAAGACTACAGGTCATACGTATCCACTTTGGTATGAAAGAAAATGATTCAACAAATCATGGAGTGGCAATCCTTTGTTGTTGTTGTTTTTATTTTTATTTTTTTGAATTTTTTGAATTTTCTTTTTGGGACCCAATCCTATTCACTACCACATTTTGACTCATTGCCGGCGATTTTTAAATCGTCGGCAATGTTTTTTTAACATTACCGGCGATTTTTGCCGGAAAAATCGCCGGTAATGTCTTCTTTTTTTTTAACATTACCGGCGACTTAAATGTAAGTCGCCGGCAATGTTTCGATGGTAATGTAAAAAAAAAAAAAGACATTGCCGGCGACTTCATTTATATCGCCGGCAATGTCTTTTTTTTTTTTTAAACATTACCGGCGACATAAATGTATGTCGCCAGCAATGTCTTTTTTTTTTTTACATTACCATCGAAACATTGCCGGCGACTTACATTTTAGTCGCCGGTAATGTTAAAAAAAAAAGACATTACCAGCGATTTTACCGGCAAAAATCGTCGATAATGTTAAAAAACATTGCCGACGATTTAAAAATCGCCGGCAATGAGTCAGAATATGGTAGTGATTTAGCATGATAAGACATAATTTATTTTGTAAATTTATGTGACATGTAAGAATGAGTAACACTACAAATACAAAAAAGTTAAACAAAATGATGTGGCAGTTGCCATGTCATTATTAATTAAATATCAAATTACCAAGTTTCTTACTTTTCAAAGAATAATTTGTGCCACCGCTCAATGGCTTGCACAGCTACCCCTAATTCTCATCCGGCGTCCGCCTCCATCATGTTGCCCAACTCATTTGGTGTAGGTTTTCTGTATAAAATATTTATATCTCAAGCATTTTTCGAGTACTAATTCTTTACTTTTAAAAGTTGGGATACGTACTTAAATTGATTTATCATTTGTGACCATTAACCCTTTTCTTGTCCTCTTTACATGCATGCACTTTATTCTCCTAGAAAATAATGAATGGCAAAACGATGTTGATGACGGATGTGTTATCTTTTCCTCATGTCTGTCTTCTCTTTTTTATATGAAAAAGGTGTATATATTGTGAATTAGAAAGGTTGGAACATAGCTTTAGAACTCAAAAATGTAAATAAAGAAATGGTCAGGTTCTTCGTGTTTAATTGCAAACCACATTTAGTCAATAACCCTAATTAAGTCTTTCAAAGGGGTTTTTTTATTTTTTATTCACCAATCGTCTTAATCGTGTCAAGGTTTAATATATTACATACAACTCTATATCATAATAATTTCTGAGATATTGGATTTCATAAGCTATCCAATTCATCTGAAATTATTGATCAAACATAAGATCCTCAACGAACTATATATATATATATATATATAAATTCATTATAGCCTATATATATGAATAAAAAAAATATATAGAAGTTATTTAATTTAATGTAGAATAAGGTATAGTTGTTGAATTGGATCTAGATGTAAAATGACATGATAGTCTTTTGGCTAAAATAATGTTATATCTAATAAGTGATGTGCGAATAAAGTGGCCTCTATTATAGTATTAGATTTATTGAGGTGTAAACTCATTTCTCTTTTAAAAAAAAGGACATCTACTTTTGAAAAAAAAATCATGCACAACGCAAAATTATGTAATTAAAATATATTAAAATCTACCAATTATAACATTTATTTTTTGAAAAAAAAAAGATATTATTAAACTATTCTCTCGGCCCAAATAGTACACACATAGTTGACAAGCAACCTTAACTCTAAACAGAGAAGAACAAACTAATTAGAGTAAATACTACTCTGTAATAATGCTAAGCTCAAACATTGTCGAGTTTATTTGCATATTGAAAGGATCAAGAAAGATATGTGAGAATAAAGATAAACATACCCCTAAACATACAATTGTGGTAGGTATGTCATCATGAATCACTCAATCCAAAGAAGATACGAGTAAGCCGACACCAATAATTGAAAATTTTTGGTACTCTGGATCCATAGAACCCTCTTAAAATAAGAAGACCTAGCTTTGTTCGAAACATAAAATAAAATAAGAGCTAGAGTCTCCAAACCCCTAATAAAAAAATTAAAAGATAAAATCAAGAGCACTCGCTAGCTAGCCAACTGTTAGTTTGGTTCGTACACATCATATATGGCTTTGGTACATGATGGGAGGGCGCTCACTATGCAACTCGCAATGATAATCTTAGCAGCAACGATGACGACGACGACAACAATAACGGTGGCAGCGGCTGATCGTGAAATCCAACCTCGTCAAGCAAAGCCAGGCTGCAAAGATCGCTGCGGAAACATCACAGTTCCATATCCATATGGCATCGAGGAAAACTGCTTCATGAAGGGGCAAGCTGCAGACGAATACAATCTCACTTGTGATCATTCCAAAAATCCTCCATGGCTGATCTGGCCACAGGTCAATGACACTCGTATTACCAAGTTTTCCCTCGATGAAGGTGAGATGCAAATAACGAATTTGATAAGCTGGGAGTGTTACGACGAAGAGGGTATTAATGAAACGAGCCCTATAAAAGAGTTCACTCAGTTCAGTGTGACTCCTACTCGCACCATTTCCGGCACAAAAAACAAATTCGTGGCCGTCGGCTGTGACACTTTTGCCGGTATCCAGGGATTTCAAGGCGAAAACTTGATCGTAACCGGGTGCATGTCGATGTGTAACAACCAAAGCACCATAGATCCATATTCTTGCTCCGGCAAGGGGTGTTGTGATATTAACATCCCTGACGGGCTCAAGAATATTAATGTGCAAATGTCTAGTTTTTTCGAACATAAGGGCATACTGCACTTTAATCCCTGCAGCTACGCCTTCGTTGCAGCTGATGGTCTCTTCAACTTCAGCAGTAAAAGTTTTGCAGAACTCAAGAGCAGACATGATTTTCCAATGGTGGTTAATTGGCATATTGGCAATGAGACGTGTGATGCAGCTCAAAAGAGAAAAGATAAAGATTATGCATGCATGGAGAATACCACGTGTCACGACCAAAACATTACCGCTGAGCATGGATACTTTTGCCGGTGCAAGGAAGGCTACGAAGGAAACCTTACCTAGGTTGCCAAGGTAATTGTATATATTTCTACCGAGCCAAAAATCATAAATAGTCATTCAAGTATTACGGTTTCTAAGTTTTACTCACTAAAATTTTACAAATATAATTTTGGTCACTGAACTTTCACAACAATTTTTACATTGGTCATTGAAGTTTCTATAATTTTCACATTAGTCATTGAAGTTTGACATAATTTTCAGAGCGGTCACTCTATTAAACTTTTGGCTTAATTGTCATTTTGCTACCATGCATAAGAATCATCTTAGTGTCAATTTGCTACTCTAGGAATTTTTCTTGCCAATTTGCTATCCTAGGATTTATAAATTGCCAATTTACTACCTTATTATCTAATTACTTGAATTTTGTATAATTTGTCATCAAATTATAAACACTTGAAGCACTTTGGTACTCTAAATTTTCTACTCTATGGATTTGAATGAAAAAATTTTGGAAAAATTTAAATCTAGAGTAGCACTACAACATTATAGGGTATTGCCGGCCTTTCTTTTTAAGTCGCCGGTAATACTCTCGCCGGAAATTTGGCGCCGGTGAAAGTATTACCGGCGACTTATTTTTCAAGTCGCCGGCAATGCTTAAGGGCATCACTGGCGACTTGAGTCGCCGGCAATGCTCAAGGAATCACCGGCGACTTGAGTCGCCGGCAATGACTTTGGTCCAAGTCGCCGAAAATACCCGGAGAGATTTGTCAAAAAAAAGCCGGTTTTGGATTGGGCCCAATTCCAGAACCTGCACTGAAAAACAGAAACCGTACAAA
Source organism: Geum urbanum (assembly GCA_946800695.1). Classification (NCBI taxonomy): domain Eukaryota; kingdom Viridiplantae; phylum Streptophyta; class Magnoliopsida; order Rosales; family Rosaceae; genus Geum; species Geum urbanum. Next base: position 205,561 of record OX327015.1, read on the forward strand.
TACAAGTTCAACAGTACACACTAATTGTCCAACGTACAGTACAAACAGCAACAATACGAAAATAAACTACAACTACACTAAGGATCGAGGAAATCCATGTGGACGTAATCATTTGAACTCCGGTGGCTACCCTGGTCTTGCTGTGGCGGTGACTGCTGCGGTGGTGGATCACTGTGGAACACAGGGACCGGGGGAGGTGTGGAGAGCGGTTGTCCGGTAGTCTGGCACGCGTACATCGTCTGCATCCATGTGAACATTTTGGTCTGCTGCTGGACCATAATTCGGTGTTGCTCGGCCATCACCCGGTACTCGGCATCTCTGACTGCCTGCTGCTCGGCCAATTGCCGCATCTCCTCCATCTGCCTCCTTTGCTCCTCCAACTCCCTCTGCGTCCTCTGAAGCTCCGCTGCTAGGTTAGAGTTCCTAGAAGAAGTTCTTGACCCGCTAGAGTATTCTGAAGTGTTCTTCAATACTCATCGCCCGCCGAGCCCATTCCCCTGCAGTAGTAGGTATTCTTTCCAGTCCCGCACGTTTTTGCCATTATCTGAGCCGCTATAGGGCGATCAAGCGGATCAATCTGAGAGGCATACCGGGTCACTTCTTCCTCCGAGCAGTCAGGATGGTTGTTTCGAGCTATATTCATGGTGACTTCTGTGATCGCTTCCTCCACTCTCGCCTAATTGAAAAGCGAATATGAATAACGTATTATTAAACAAAATAAATTAATAGAGAAAAATAATTTTATTAACACATGCATATGTGAACTACAAAATAATGAGGCTAAAGACTTACCGCTTCTTCAGGGCACTGCGGATAGAACTTCTGATGAACAAACACCAACGGGTTGACTTCTTGTTGTTGCTGCGCCTTACTCGACCAACCCAAATAGTTGAGTGAACCTGCATGATGGGCCTTGGTGTTTTTCAATCTGTTCTCCCTGTTCGTCTTGGAAATCGCCTTGTTTGATAAACATATGTAAAAAAATTAGTAACTAACTATTTCAATGTGATACGATACATTAGGGTTGTAAAATATATTCAGGATGCATACCTTCGCTTTGGGGTGCTCGAAGTGGGTTACCAGCCACAGCCACTCGTACTCCCTAAACCGGAATTCGCTAGGGGTTGAACCTCGGCCTAGCTCCTTGTACTGTGTGTAATGTTTTGAAAGCTCGTTCTTCCACTCTTTATACCTATATTAACACCAGAAAAAAAAGTTAGAGATATTAAAACACTTGATAAACAAAAATCTAACTCGATATATACTCAAATAACTCGAATCACATCACCTGATATGTAGTTGACGCTCTACCCACGTGTGAATAAGGCATTCATCCACGTTAAACCACAGCTGCAAGATAAATATATAAACGGTAAAATTATATATTTATTCGGACTTAATTAATAAATGTAAAATTTACGTAATGAAAATACGATTTAACTCACACTCAATGCATTATGCACTTGCATCTTCACGTAGCTAGGCACAGATCCCCAATCTGGCCACAGCATTGGGACCTTGTCCCGCACGACGGCCCCGGCCATGCTTGCATACTTTCGCGTGGTGTCAAATGTCTCGATCACCTCACCATGCTTATTGGCCCTAATGAGCGTTTTCCTTCCCCCGGTGGCCTGCTCAAGATTCTTCCCGGTGCAGGGGCCTCTAGTCTTTCGTTTTCCAGTGCTATTAACGATATTGCCTAATAATACAATGTCAACAAATTGATATTATTAATTGACACTATTTATAGTCTTAAGTAATAATTAAGTCAATCTTGTTAAATAAAATTTACCTGCATCGTCCGTTTGCTGGTTGCTGCACCTCGCACTCCAAAGATACACGGGGTCGAACGGGATGAAGTTGTACACTTCCTCCACACTCAGGAACTCCGGCCATCCTTCAATATAAATAGGCCTCCCCCTATCATCGAATTCATGGATCATAGGAATCTCGTCGGGCAGGAAGAGACTGGACGGCGGAGATAGATGAGGTCTGGACGATGAGGCGCCAGCACCATTTGCCTCAGATGATTCCCGTAAAACGGGACTAGGCACCGGGCCAATGTGGGGCATTCGGATGGAGGGCGTTTCTGATGCGGCCGTTGAGTGTCGCTCGCTTGACTGTCTGGTGACTGAGGGACGTCGAGCCTGGACTGAGGGTTGCACGAATTCCGATCGTGCAGCTTCGTCCTCTCCTCGCGCAGCTAGCAACATTTGTGTGCGAGCAGTCATCATTGGGCCACTGTGCGTGTTGCTGACTGCAGCTGAGGAAGCTTGACTACTGCTCCCTCCACTGGATATAGACCCTCTCCGTTTGATGCCTCCAAGCCAATTTGCCGCAAAACCTCCTACACATCCAACAATTAGTCCTGGATTCGGTTGTATAAAAATTAAGGATGGAACCGTTTGGAACCGGAACCGTTCGCATCCGGTTCCGGTTCTAGCGGTTATCGGTTTCAAACGGTTCCGGTTCCAAACGGTTATCGGTTCCAACAATTAGTCCTGGATTCGGTTCTAGGAAAAACCGGAACCGGAACTGTCTGGAACCGGATCCGTTTGGAACCGGAACTGTTTGGAACCGGAACCGTTTCGAACTGGAATCGGAACCGGAACCGTTTCGAACCGGAACCGTTCGATTCCGGTTCTGGTTGTAGCGGTTATCGGTTCCAAACGGTTCCGGTTCCACATATATACATACACCTTAAAAATACAATATAATTATCAACTATATATATCAATTAATCCAATTAAATCACCTTAAATTACCTAAATATTTTCCACATATGTACATACATACACTTGCCTAATAATTATCAAAAATTAAAACATCACCCAAAACTTAATTAATCAAGTTAATTAAAATGCATACAAATATAATTAAAATGCATATATATATACATAATTATAAAAAACAAAAATTGAGAGAGAGAGAGAGAGAGAAAGAGAGAGAGGGGGGGAGCTAGGGAGCTAGAACCTGTCATCCTCGAGCTCGGATTCCAGCGGCGGAGGTAGGGGAGGAGGTAGAAGAGGAGGAGAGGAGGAGGGGAGGAGAGGTATGGGAGATTTGGGGTTTTTGGGTTTAGGTAATTTTGTGTGGAGAGGGGAGAGGGGAGAGGGGAGGAGAGATTTGAGGAGAGGAAGAGAGGTTTGAGGAGAGGGTGGCGAGGTGAGGAAGAGATGGGGGTTTTAGGGTTTTCAAGGATCAAAGCCCGTGAAGAAATGAGGGAGGGGTCGAGCTGCCTCCTGGAAATCAACGAAGTATTGCCGGCGAGTTACTTATCAACTCGTGGGTAATACTATTACCAACGAGTTATCAACTCGTTGGTAATGATAGTGATTCCCGGCCAAGAATTTACGACTATAATTTACAACTATAATTTCCGGCAAGCTAGTATTAATTCATAAATAACACCGATCGATATGACGTTGGCAAGGCCAAATTTTTATAATTTCCGACTAGAATTTCCGACTATAAATACATACACTACTGGAAATTGACTCATTGCCGGCGACTTGTAAGTCGCCGGCAATGTTTTTGGACATTACCGGCGATTTTTGCCGGAAAAATCGCCGGTAATGTCTTTTTTTTTTTTTTTACATTACCAGCGATTTTTGTCGCCGGTAATGTCCGTCGCCGACAATCTCTCGATGGTAATGTAAAAAAAAAAAAAAGAAGACATTACCGGCGACTTCATTTATGTCGCCGGTAATGTCTCTTTTTTTTTTTTTTTTTACATTACCGGCGACATAAATGTATGTCGCCGGCAATGTCTTTTCCGGCAAGACATTACCGGCGACTTACATTTATGTCGCCGGTAATGTTAAAAAAAAAAAAAAAGAAGACATTACCGGCGATTTTTCCGGCAAAAATCGCCGGTAATGTCCAAAAACATTGCCGGCGACATAAAAGTCGCCGGCAATGGGAAGAAATGTTGTAGTGATACATGCACGTTTATATAACAAACATACATGCACGTTTATATATACTAAAATACGTACATCATTAACGTACTAAGGATGATAATCGTAATCATCTTCATCACTTGAGTCTGACTCGGTTTCATAGGTAACCTCTGGCAATATGTGCCGCTCCTCGTCATCTGAATCAGCGTCAACTTCATTTGGATTAACATCGAGAAGTTTTGCTCCAGTAATTCGAACCACACTCCCAGATCTCACATTATTAAGGCGAATTGTAGATGATTCCGGAATGTCAAAAGCGTTCGGCTCTTGGTATGCAGTAACTTCTTCATCATCTGCGGTCTCACCAAGTGTGGCAGCACTGTATATGTTTCTATGAGCAACATGGTTAACCACCTTCCACGGGACTTTGTTCAGAAGATCGTCAAGGTAAAACACTTGTTTTACTGATGTGGCAAGAACGAAAGGGTCTTCTTTATACCAACTTGTAGCGGTGAAAAAATATTCCGTACTGATCGGTCATTGTCGGTCCTTGTGTTCTCCGGGCTAGTATCAAACCATCTACACTTGAACAAGTGCACTTTCATGCGGTTCCCATAAATTAGTTCAACAACTGAATGAAGGACACCGTAATAGTCAACGCCATCCTGCCCACTATGGACCATCACCCCACAATTCTGTGTTTTCAGTCAGTCGTCTCGATTTTCACATATAAATTTCATGCCATTGACCTAACACATCGAGTAAACTTTTGAAGTTATCGGTTTCATCGCCAAGACCCTCAATTCGTTTGACCACTCTGGGCAACCATCATTTGCAACATGGTTCATTTGAAAACGATAAGAAACCAGGTACACCATAAATTATGAACATAGAAAAATAAAACCACGTACACACATGCTATACAAGAAGCTAAAAAATAGATATATACACATATACCCTTACCCATTGACCAAAGTAGTTTGCAAACGTCCTGTTGTGGTAATCAACATTTCCGGCAATAGCAAGGCAGTGAAGATGATAGTTTTTCCAATATTGTACTTCTGGACAGTTAATCAGTACCGACCAGTGGGCAATGGCTACCTCATTTCCATCCAACTTGTACGACTTTGGCAAGCTTCCATGCACTACCACGTCATTGGAGATGATAGAAAGGTTGAACTGGGGTTCATCTATCGGCATCTGTTGTTGGGGTCCTCCAGCGTTTCCAAATACAAGTTGGTGTACGTTACACACTCGTGCGCAATATATGCATCAGCGATACACCCTTCAGGTGCATATTTATTCTTCACATAGTCCTTGTAGGCTCCCAATTGTCTACAAGTTAACAAGTGCATGTTATGATACTTAAAAAATAAGAATTTACATATAAAAATAGAGGCAAACCAAATGTATGAATCATTTGTACCTTTCCATGGGATTCATCCAAGTGCAGTGTACGTGACCGTTAAGCAACAATTGTTCGGGAAGATGGATCATCAGGTGAGGCATGATGTCAAAAAAATTTAGGGGAAATATCCTCTCAAGCTTGCACATGATAAAAATGATGTCATCTTGCATCTCCCTGAGATCTGATTTTTTAACTTCCATGGTGCATAACTTCTGAAAGAATCTTGACAAGGCCACCAACGGCTCCACCACCTCTTTGTGTAGGTACCCTCGAATGAAAATAGGGAAAAGGCGTTGAACCAGTACATGGCAGTCATGACTCTTTAATCCGTACATCTTATTGTCCCGGAAGTTAACACACCTGCTTATATTTCCTGCATAGCCATAAGGATACCTGCATATATATATATATATATATATATATATATAGCCATAGGCAACAATTATATTTATCGCATATAACCATATATAAGTAAAAGTTTAAGGCCAATTTCCTGCATAGCCATAAGAATATATACCTGACATTACTCAGCCACCCAAAAATTTCATGCTTATGCTTCGGCTTGACGGTGTAAGGAGCTTGCGGCATTTTTTTCTTACCATCTCTTAACCACAAATGTTTCCGCAGTCTCATAGCTTTCAGATCAATGCGTGCCTTAGGGATGTCTTTTGTTTTCCCCTCCAAATTAAGAACTGTGCCCACCACACTTTCACACACATTCTTCTCTATGTGCATGACATCTAGGTAGTGTCTGATAGGCAACCTGGGCCAGTAGGGGAGTTCCCAGAATATGCTCTTGTGTGTCCAAAACTTATACATTTCAGGCTTGTCTTGAATTGACGCCACTACCTCAGGAAGATTGCTCAGCTGGCCAAAATCATATTAATTCAACACTTCCAAAATTTCATCCCCTGTCCATCGCCTGGGTGCCACACCTATTTCCACAGTCCCATCAAAAGCGTCTTGATCCTGCCTAAATGGGTGATCATATGGAAGCCAACAACAGTTACACATCTGAACAATTTTACTGCAATGAGGACTGCAACAATCAACCGTCATGCACTCTGAACAACCCCTGTAACCCCTGGTAACGTTGCCCGACAGCATACCGCGGGCAGGAAAATCACTGATGGTGCCAACAAGCATGGCATACATCTGGAACATCTCATTTTTGAACCTATCGTAAGTGGGGTGGCCACACTCACTCAGGTACTTAAGCTCCTCAATCAAAGGCATCAAATACACATCGAGACACTTTCCTGGATAACCCGGGCCCGGAATTAACAGAGTCAGCATATTGTATTCCTTCTTCATGCACATCCATGGTGGAAGGTTGTACGGTACCAAAATAACTGGCCATATACTGTATTGAAGACTCATGTTGCCAAAAGGGTTGAATCCGTCAGATGAGAGCCCTAGCCAAACATTTCGGACCTCTGCTGCAAAATGATCAAACTCCCTGACCATGTGCTTCCAAGCCTCTCCGTCGGAAGGGTGTATAAGGGTGTCATCATCAGGAAAATTCCTCTTAGCCCACCATCTCATAGCTTCGGCCGTGAAAGCACACATGAACAACCGCTCCAGCCTATCAACCGCTCCACACATGAACAATCTTTACAGCTTCCTTGTTGCCTGCAGGAGTCAACTTATACCTTTCTGTAAAACATACCGGGCAGGCTTCAAGGTCTTCATGATCTTTTCCCTAGAAGAGAATACAATCATATCTGCATGCATGGATTTTGATGTAGGAAAGCCCAAGATCTTTCAGGATATGTCGCACCTTATGATGTGTGGTAGGAAGACGATGACCGGGTGGCAGTAGCGAAGCAGTCCACTTCAGCCAAGAATCAACAGCTTTGACAGACATTTTGTTCTCCATTTTGAGCTGCATCACTCCCATGACACTTTCAAGAACAGTCTTACTACAACCGTCGTACAACGGAGTCTGTTGCAATGCAATCAGGTTGTTGTACTTGTCCATACCGCTTGTGTTGACATGAGCTCCAGGTAATGGTTCGACTGGCTCAATATGGGGGAAACCCTGCACGACGGGAGGGACATTTGGTGCTTGATCAGCAAATACACCGCTCTCATGAGGAAACATATCATTGATTAACATCGATGTTGGATCATAGCATGGACTAGGCCTCAGCAAAATGTCCATGATCATAGGATGGACTGACCCTCTCACCAAATTGTCCATGATCATGCAGACCCGCTAACGATGTTTCACCGTGATAAATCTAACAAGTGTACTTATCCCAAAACTCGTATTTACTCAGGTGCTTCTGGACTTTATCAATGGGAAAACGAAATCGATCGCTGCGACACTTACATTCTTTACACGGGCAATAATGAAGTGTAGTGTCTCCACAATTAGCCTTCACAAAATCCACAAAACTCCTAATTCCATAGTGATATCTCACATCCCATCTTTCGAGGCTCATCCAACTCTTGTTCATCCTGAAAATTCTAACATTACGTACTATAAATATATATATATATATACACACACACACACATTCATTACTAATTAATTAATAAGTCATCATTAATTACATTCGAATTCATCCGATTAATTAACAAAAGTTGACCCACGTATGCATATAAATTAAAAAATATATATATATACCAACAATTCACAATTACAAATTAACATGCCTGTATATATATATAGACATATTAACAATTAATATTCACAAAATAATTTTATATACATACATATATATACACACAAATTAACATATTTTCATCGAAATAATCTCAAATCAACTCAAAATCAACAATCAATCACTCGAAATCAACAATATATCCACTCTATTTGCATATCAAACCAATAATCGATATCTCAACTCTAAATCAACACATGCATGCATATATATATATATATATATATATCGATATAATTAAATCGATCAACACACATATATATACATACGTATATACGTACCTATATATAGCTACGTACATATATATATAGCTTTCCGAGCGGGTTTCGACGCCTTTTGACAATACCCAAGGATTTCAGAGTGTTTTCCTTCTTTCGATTTCACCAGATTTTTCTATATCCAAATGAATGAGTTGCTGCGATCTGGATCTGATATAAGAGGTATTGCCGGCGATTCATTAAATCGCCGGCAATGGAGTTATTGCCGGCGAAATTCCGGCCAAAAATCACCGGAAATTGTGGAAACTTATTGCCGGCGACTTTCTCCGGCGCCACAATATTTTTTCACCATTGCCGGCGATATTTGGGCCGAAATATCGCCGGCAATAGTGGAGAGATTATTACCGGCGACGGAGAGGGTCGCCGGCAATAATTTGGACCTTTTCCGGCGAGTTTTGGAACTCATTGCCGACGATGGTCCATATCGATATCGTCGGCAATGCTCATTATTGCCGGCGACTTGCTCCGTCGCCGGCCTTTTTTTTCACTTCTCGCCGGCAATAGTGCAAAGTGTGGTAGTGTAGCAAATCGGCTAAATTTTCAAAATCTAGGGTACATAGCAAATTGGCAAGAAAAATTTCTAGGGTATAGCAAATTGGCTAATTTTCAAAACCTAGGGTAGCAAATTGGCAAGGAAAGTTTCTAGGGTAGCAAATTGACATAAGGGTCATATATTCCTAGGGTAGCAAATTGACAATTATGCCTAAACTTTTCGTTAAAACAATCATATGTACTAGTCAAGTAGTCATTTAAGTGGGATATATCGATCTTTTACCAAATAAATAAAATTTAAAATCTAAAACTAAAACTTAAAAGAGAAAACAACGGCAACAATAAATTGAGCCAAATAGGTTGTATGCCCAAAATATATTTGATTATTAACGGTGTTAACTTTGATTTACATATGAAAATAGGTCCAGTGACCAATTTGAAAGTTGATGTCAAACTTCAGTGACCAATATGAATGGTGGTGTCAATATTCAGTGACCAAAGCTATATTTGTAAAACTTCAGTGACCAATGTGAAAGTTGATGTGAAAGTTCAACGACCAAAGTTATATTTGCGAAACTTTAGTGACTAATTAAAGCTTAGAAACCATAATACTTCGGTGACCATTTGCGATATTTTGTCTCTCACACACATATATAAAGAAGGATTAATTTCTTCACTTTGAGATGAGATATGTATGTACTTTTATTTTCATAATTTTAATTAAGGGCCGGTTTCAATTGTCATGGCATGGTTCTTTAACATTTTCTCTCTTCAATTCGTCAGACATTGATGAGTGTTCATCAGGGAAGCCCTGCGGGAATAATGGAACGTGCAGCAATTTGCCTGGAAGTTACAATTGTAATTGTCGAAAAGGGTTCATGAATGATGGTGATGATCATAAGAAATGCATCCATCGTAACAAAGAAAGCTACACCTCTCTGATAATTTCGTTGGGTATGTTGTCGCCATAGCATCGCTATGCTCTATTTCGTTCGTATGTTTTTGCTTTATTATTTCTATTAATTTGTTTATACTAATTTTTAAGTAAATACACGTTTTAAAAAATTAACGAAATGAATTTAACTTAAGTGATAAGAGCATCCCAACAACAAAGTCATATTCATTAGTTAAATTTGTCAAAAAGTAAAAACATAGTACATTAGTAGAAACCGAAGAGAAAGAATTTAACTTTGAGTTAAATTCTCTCCTAAAAATAACTAAAATTTTTAACAAAAAATTATATTTAACTTACATTTAAAGTATCAACACAATGCTCCAATAAATACTTTTTTTTCACCTAAGAAAATGGTATATGTTGGAACATTGTGCTGAAAACTAATTGAATTTAATTTTATATTTGAAATAGCAAGATGCTCTAAAAGTAACGAGTAACGCTACGTACCTAAAAATTAAGCAAAAAGAGAGTATTGATCGGAGACATTTGACCCATTACGATTTACGAAGGAAAGTGAATTGCAACATTTGCAATATTCTATTTTTATGTGACTAATTAAGTTAATTAACTCTACAATTACGTAAAAATTAAAGTTCAAGTTGGTTGTGCAGGTGTCTGTATAAGCCTTCTAGTTTTATCAGTCGGAACACTATTGATGTATAGGATTAAGAAGAGAAGACAGTTCACTAAACTGAAAGAAAAATACTTCAAAGCGAATGGCGGTCCAAAATTACAACAATGGAGCCGAGAGACTCTTGGGACATCAGCCCGAGTGATTTTTACTGCTGATGAACTTAGGAAGGCAACAAATGATTACAACGAAAGCAGAATAGTTGGCGAAGGAGGCAATGGATTAGTGTACAAAGGCTTACTCGATCATTATAAGGTGGTTGCAGTGAAGACATCCAAGCTGAGTGTCCAAGTTGACAGCGATGAATTTATTAACGAGGTTATAGTTCTTTCTCAAATCAGTCATAAAAATGTGGTGAAACTCTTAGGTTGTTGCTTGGAGACAAAGATGCCTATTGTAGTGTATGAGTATGTCGACAATGGAACTCTTTACGAGCACATTCACAACGGCAAAGGGTCACTTTCGTTAGAGCTACGACTGAAGATAGCGGCAGAAATCGCGACGGCGCTTGCATACTTGCACCATTCCATCTCCCCGAGAATCATCCATCGAGACGTCAAGGCAACTAATATACTATTGGATGAGAATTTCACAGCAAAAGTGTCCGACTTTGGAGCTTCCCGATTGGTTCCTCAAGATGATAATACTAAACTTTCGACGTTAATAAAGGGGACAATGGGATACTTGGATCCTGAGTATCTTCAGTCCAACAGACTAACAGAAAAGAGCGATGTTTATAGCTATGGTGTTGTTCTTGTGGAGTTATTGACAAGCCAAAAAGCAGTTTCATCTGAGAGACCAGAGCCAGAGAAAAACCTAGCCAGTTATTTCCTTTCTAAGATGGAAGATGGAACTCCGCTGGATCAACTTCTTGACCAAAAATTAGTCAAGGAGGAATATTGGAATATCATCACACAAGTTGCTAAGCTTGCCGAAAGATGTCTCAGTCTAAAAGGAGTTCAAAGGCCTAGCATGAAAGAAGTTGAGAGGGATCTAGATGAAATATTGAAAAGCTTGGAGAAGCAAAAAGAGCCAGACCACTTTACTCAATCAGGTGCGAGCACTAGCGTTGTGGAGGTTAGAGGTGAAAGCAGTGCTTACTCTTCAGGGATTATTATGACCGGTGTAGCGTATGACTCCAGCATGAAAAATCAATCCCAAGAGCTTTTCAATCATGGTCGATAAGTTAATAATGTTTAACTACTTGCTCTTGTACTCAATCTAGCTTGTAAAAGTTGTTTGCTTGCAAAAAACAAATAACGGATGTTTTCAGACCAATATGTTTAATTATGTAATCAATTATATTTGATTTGTGTCCTTCATATATTACTATTGGCCCTGTAGCTTGGCTAACAAAACCTTGATACATTTTGTATAAAAAGAGAGGGCCGCAGCGGCGTGAGGATGGCTTCCCTTCTGACTGCTAAGCGATCTGCCGAGCGACCGGGAAACCTAGCACGGCATCGACGTCCGGTGTGTTGAGATTGTTGAGAGTGTTGAGTTGGTTGTTGGTAGGTGGAATCAATCTGTTGGATTTATGCGTCGGGTGCAAATCTAGGTGGACATGTGCTCGACCTCGAGGTCCCTTTGGTAAGGGATCACGATGGCTGAAACGAGGCCGGATTAGGCCGGCGCGTGCTCGAATGAAGACGGAAAACCGCCATGGAGTTGCTGCACTGGAGCATGTTCCACCAGCGACAACCTAAGGCGAGGAGCAGCACCACTGTTATAGCCCAAAAATAGGAGACGTAAGCCCACTCATGTATCTTGGCCCATGTCGGTTATGTGAACCATGTAGAGGCCCAAATGCTAGTTTATATAGGGTTTTACAATCTCTTGTAGAGATTGAATGATAATGTGAGTTTCTTAGCTTTTATTTTCCTTTTCGTGTTCTTTCTCTGACGATGTTTACCGGATATGATCCCGGTAGGGGTCATAACAACAACGAGGGGGGAAATAGCCCCTTCCGCCTGGGCCGGTGGCATCGGATCGGAGGTATAGGCCCGACGTCCTCCAATATCACCTTGAACAAAACCTTACCGCTCAGGCTGGGTCATTGGGCTTGGGGAATTGGTTGAGAGACTTCTGCGCTGGGCCTTGGGTCCTTGTTTTTGGGCTATTATGATTGGGCCTGAGTAACAATTCTAATATGGGCCTCAGGATGTATGTTTTATTTTTAATTTTCTATGATTCAATTCATCATCCTTTGCTATCGTGTTTTCTATCGGCATGAGTAGAGATTATGGTGGCGATGGAAGTACAAACCATACACGGAAACCACTTGAAATTACTTGCTTTGAAGAAAAATGAGAAGCCAAACATCCAAAGTTCACTTGGTGTTTTAGAGACTAGGTACCTGGCGTATCCAGCGATTGATGACCTTATGTTTGCTTCTTAGTTACTTGTTCCCTTCATGTTTGATTCAACACATCCCTTCTAGTTGAAATAGCTGACTTGATTATAATTTTTAATATTTGAATATAACTACTATCGTTTCACCTCAAAAAAAAAATCAAACCTTGATACACTGCTATTTTGTCACACCCAATGATGAGAACCAATTTTTTTTTTGTTTTTTCGGAAAATGTTAAAAATGGATGGGCGTATGGGCTTGGTTTCATGAAGCAAAACTGGAAGGTCTTGTTTGTCAGTTTGTCTAATCCTGTACGTAAAGGGCCGCGGCCTGCTATGGAATTGGAACCCCCTAAATATCAAGGCTCGATCGCATGAGCAGATGGGCTTGAGTGGAGAGGTATTGTTCCACTCACTTTGCCCATACGCCCATCCATTAAGAGTTTACACTTTACAGTACCAATAATCCCAACAAATTCTTGTTTCATGTCCTACATACAATGTTGCGTGTATTCCCTACTCAGTGAGAGACCTTTCATTATTGATCACAGAAAACATACAATGTTGGAATGTTGGTGTCTAGGGACAATCTTCGGGTGAAATGGGTCAATATGTCTTAAAGGGAAAAGAAAAACAAGGGGAAACTACACATGGAAAGGGGGACAGGACTCACATGCTTGTAATGCAAGAAACATGCATGGCTGGATAAGGCTCCCTCCCCCATCGCCCTTTAATTTGCCTTAGATCCTGATCTGCTTCTTCCTTTTCTAGATTGCAATGTATTGAATTCAATTCAATCCATCAATGAAAATCTCTGTTTATTTCGATCAGTTTCTGTTTGTTTCCAATGTTCGCATGCATATCTATAACTTATCCTCTTTTGTCAAGCATGATTGAATTAGCCTAACAAAATCTACATTAGCCCTTAATTATAAGTGATGTAGATCGATCACTAAGGGTTTACTATTTAAACTCCTGCTCTTCTCATCCTTTCGATCGATCTGCATATATAGTTTTATGCATGACTTTATCTCATTCATCCCCTTTCCGGGCGTGTTTGTTTCTTCTTAGATAGAACGCATGCAAGAAGGGAAAACGTGATACCTATGTCTATTCGAAAGCGGAGCGAAGATTTCATAATGGAGGCTAAATTTTTTTTCCAAATAAGTACGCCTTTGTGCCTATCAAATAAGATTTTGTATGTTTGGCTGAAAATCAAAATCATCAACTAATGTGGTCACGTGGGTTCGGACTTTTTTGTAATCAAAGCTCCACAAACCATAAAACTTGAAATAATATGGGTAATTAAACATTTGTTTTTATATATAAACTTTAGAACAATTATATATGTTCTATGGTCAATTTGTTTGTGGTCTATCGTTAGATGCATCAACAACAGATGATATTTATAATTGAACATATATGTAATGATATTATTTTGATACAGGTCTAACGATAGTAACCACAAATTATTTAATACCAGAACATTACCGTGGCAAAAGTACTTAGGGATTAGAGAAAGAGAGAAACCGAAAATCTAAATGCATGCCTAAATAGAGACGATCAAATTGAAGAGTATTTTCTAACACGGTCAATAATTATATGATCTCAAAAATGAGGGTGATTAGTATTGTTGTGTCTCTAACCACTCAGTGTATCGAACACAAAATTTTCCTCCTAATGTTGGAAGTTGATGTCTCTGAAGTTGGCCGCAAGAAATTGAATGTCAGTGATGATTGTTTTAATCAAGTCTACACATAATTGATCGAGCTTTTGCTTTTGACTCAACTTTATGATGAACTTTGAGTCTCCTTTCATCAAAATTTCTTCAAGTTCATTCTCTTAGCTTATAAAGGGCCATGCTCAAATGCCAAAACCTCAGCTAGAGAAACAATGGTCCTCCCAAATTTTCTTGAGTGTGTGCTCCCTTGCAATCTCTGATGATGAAGCCTCTAGCAAGACTCCTCGCTCTAGAACAAACCACAAAACCGGTCGAAATTTCTTTGAAAAGTGTTCTAGGTAATTGCTCTGAATGAGTTGATTTTCTGTGAGCACATTATGACAATTTACTTGAAGATAAATTTTAATGATCAAACTTTTTGAAAAATAGAATGAAGTTCCTTGTTTTGAAAGCAAAGACTAGTGACTATGCATATTACAAATAAATGAAATAATTGAAGTTGTTAATTAGGTTAAGGTTGGTGATATAGATATCTCTACCAAAACCACCCAATAACATCTTAATCATTCTAGTTATTGTTATTGGAAGCCTAAATTATTAGTTTATGTGTATAATTGGAGTTGTTAAGCAGTGATTATTACAACTTGGATTCCCACTTCAATTATTGTATTGCATTGTCATCCAGAAAAGTAATCGAAAAAACAAAAAAACAGAAAGCCCTACATGATCGAGCACATCATCGAATGAAAAACAATACATGAGTATATATGACTATTTCAAGTTCTGGGGAAGTCGTCAGTTGCCACACAGGTGAAACAAAAGAAATGAAACAAAAAGCTAGTCGAATAATTAATCGATCTGAAGCTAGTAGATGGTGGTACATCTAATCGAAATAGAGATCACATATTAATTGTCATGAGTCATGACGTGTGTTTCTCTATGAGACTTTGAGCTCCCACCTTCTAAAACCATAATTTTATTTTAATTCCATAAATATACTATGGGGCAAAGCAAAAAATAAAAATGTCCACATCAATTCATATCATTTTTTTTTCTCTTTTGAAATTGAATAAAGGAGATTTTTCTATGAGAGAATGATATTATAGAGGTTAAACATATTAACTTAATTAATATTATTACGAATGAAATAGTGATTACCTACTCCATTAATATTAAAAATAGTAGGGGTGCGATGTTTTACCGAAAAATTGAACCAAAAATCGAAATAAACCGAACCGAAATTCGTTGGACCCGTAACTCGTGGGACGGATTAATTTAGAAACCGAACCGAAATAAATTCGAACCGAATAATTTTTTATGGTACGGTACCGAATAAAACCGAACCGTTCCGAAATGATATATGTGACAAAATTGTGTTTATTTCTTTACACAAATGAATATATATTCACCCATTTTGAATCTTTTTAGGACATATATATAGAAAATTCTTTCAAAAGTACTCTTATTCTCTCACATTTCTTCTATCTCTCTATGATATTGCCTTTTATAAATAATAATTAACTTAAATAATTGTTTAGGTCTAGAAAATTTTATCGAAAAACCGATCTGAAACCGAAATATACCGATTCGAAACCCGTTGGGACCGAAACTGGTGGGACGGACTTGCCAAAAAACCGAACCGAATAAGATTCGAACCGAATATTTTATTACGATACGATACGAGATCCAACCTATTACCAAACCGTTCTGAACCGATCCCACCCCTAAAATATAGGAATTCGACCGATTTGTTTGTTTTTCTGTTTTTTATCTCCGCCTTGTGTTTTAATATTTTCGATGAATGTCAAGTCATTCATTTATATGAAACATAGAACAAAGTATATAATAATCACCCTAGTGGCTACAAGCGATTGAACACTGTCATGCTAGACATATCTAAAAACAAAACTGGAGTTCAAAACTAAACTCTGAACAAAAAACCCAAAGTAACCCTAACTCATCATACCAATTTCATTTAGGGGCACACGCAAGGAGTAAAATATCGGATATCGAGGATATATCGACAGTCCAAAATTTGGATATATCGACGAAAATATCGACGAAATATCGATCCACTGAAAATTCTGACGGAAATGACGGAAACTAATAAAAATATATGGAAATTTGTAATGAAACTTTTGGAGGTTGTTATATGATCAATTACCTACCTTATGTGAAAAGAAAATATTGATCAAACATCAAAACATATGAATTTGCTATATTACTATATGAATTAGTACGTGTTAAGTGCTGATAACTATTAAAATATAATTTAATAGTTCTATTTTTATTTTTTTGATGGCTAAACTTTAATGGGAGGCTAGACCATCACATTTTTGTACAATATGTTACACATCACACATTACAAAATCAAATATATAAATACTTCAAAACCACGTAGAGGACCTTCAGCACGGGCAGCAGCAGCAATTTTCTCAGCTGGATTTTGTTCCTCGTCATCCAAGTGTAGTGGTCTAATCCATTGATAAAGTTGATCTCTCTCTTCATCATCAAATTCAGTACCAATTTCAAACACATCCAATGGATCTCTGGCCTCAACATTTGTTTGCTCAGCTTCTTTATCTCGGAGCATAAGCTTCATGTTATAATAGCAATAGACCAAGCTTCACCGATATTTCGGTTTTTTTAACTTACTTGAAAATGACTGACAAGTTTTTAATTTTGTTAAATTAAAAAAGTTACTGAAAAATTCAAAAATATTGGAAATATCGGAAAGTTTCGGTAATATCGGGGATATATCGGTAATATCGGGGATATATCGGTAATATCGGAAAATATCGGAAAATTTCGGTGAATTTGGAGATATATTCACGGATTTTTCAGGTAAGTTCAAAAAATCGAAATTTCGGCGAAATATCGCCGATATTATCGATTTTTCACTCCTTGGGCACACGTAAAATAAGAATCTAAACGTCCCCGTTGTCACGCCTTAAAGACACCATACTCACGTGAATCCTAAACTCATATCTCAAGTATCCAGCCATGCCAGGAGAACAAGTAATCGAGGAACCTGGGACCGTTATCCATCTTCACAGCTTGGTCCCAAACCAATCGTCGCGCCAGAGGACGGCGCTGCATCATCAAATCGCCATTGATCGATTCACGTATCAATGTGTCTACCTCAGTCGAACCGTTTGACGAGAAATAATAAAAGGAAGCCAAGTGAAAACAAACCAATGGTGCTGCATGCATAGAAATGCGCACCAAGAGGATCTTCAGAATTGTTAGCTGAGGAGCTCGTCCCACGGCAGATTGAGGCCATGGCCAACATCATAAGATCTCGGAGTAGGTGACATAGAGCAAACGCTCTCATAACGTCTTTTTGTTTTGTTTGGTTTTGTTTTTTTAATCTAGAGTTTCAATTCTTGCCTTGTGATTTAGTATTAGATTATCGATCAACAAATTGATTAATATCATCATTAGTTCATTGTTATATTATAGGTAATAAAGCCAATAATATAAAATGAAGGTCAAATACAAGGAAATGCACCGTGCGCTAGAAAATTTGACCATGTGGCATGTGAGGTTCGAAGTGTACCATGATGCATGTTGACCAAGTTATTTGTTTATTTATTATTTATATGAAAAATTAGGCGTGGAGTTTGAACATTGAAGTCAGAACTGGGGAGGAGATGCATGTTTTACCAACCATGTCAATCTTTTATGAGATTGAGATTGAGATTCACACATATTAAGAGAGATTTATAGTTGCTTAATATTCTTCAACGGTACAATTTTTGGACTTCTTTTTGAAAGATTTTTTTTTTGTTTTGAATGAAGAACGATAGAATTGTAACTGAGAAAGGTTAAGTACAAAGAGGGAGAATATGATCCCCTAATTAGATCGGAATCACACCTTTTCAATCGAAACAAAATGATTCATGACTAGCACTATCAGAAAAAAATATTTTAGCCGACAAAAAAACATTCGTTGGCCTATTAACCTTTTTCATTGGTTAAAGTGCAGACTTTAGCCGACGACTTTTTAGACTTTTGCCAATAAAAATTCTTTGTAAATCGTCGGCTAAAGTTTTCGTATATCGTCGGATAAAGTTTGCATTTTTTTGAAAATAAAATTGCAGATTCTAGATTTCTATTCCCAGAAATAGAAATCCAGAATCTGTCCATTCCACAACGTTTCATTATCCAGAGAAGCTTAAGGACAAAAGCGTCGTCGTTGAGTCGGTGTCCAAGTTCATCGAGAAACCGACCTCTGCCACCGCCACCGCCGACTCTGCCTCCTTCCTCCAAAGCACACAAATTTCAACAATTCAAATCAACAATTCAAAAAAAAATTATTGTATTAGGAGGCCGGAATTGGAACGGATTAGGAGGTCGACGGTTTCGGTGGTGATGGAATCGGGGGTTAGAGTTTAGGGAGGCCAGAGAGGGAGGAGGCAGCTACAGTGTCGGCGGCGTCGGTGTCGGTGGGTTGGAGTGACGGTGAGGAAGCACAGAGGTCTGAGAGAGACAGAGAGGAAAAATTAGGATTTTTGAGAGAGAAGCGGCGGTCTGGGCGATATAAATCCGATGACTTAAAAAAGTCGTCGGCTAAAGTATAGCTAAAGAAAATGCCATTAATTATCGCCGGCTATACTTTAGCCAACGACATAATTTTCATCGGCTAAAGACGTAATTTTAGCAGACGATTTTTTTTTTCTAAAGCCGACGTTTTTTTTTTCTCGTCGGCTAAAGTATAGTATAACTGACGGAAAAAAAAGTCGTCGGCCTGTTTTTTTAGTTTCGTCGGCTATAGTGTTTGTTCTGGTAGTGTAGCTAGCTGCCTTAATGTATGTGCAATACGATTAGCCTCATGAAATATATGAAACACTTTAGCTCCTGGTAGTAACCGAAGCAGGTGAGCAATATCATTCACTACACAGTTGATGCTGGAGTTTTCATCAAAGTCAACCTCAAGAAGATAAACTAGATGTTGGCAATTTGTCTCAAATATGAAGGGGATAAGGTTAAACTCTATTGCCTTCTGACAAGCAAACTGAATAGCCAAGACCTCCACATTGTAGTGCTGACATGGCTACAAAGAGAAGGGTGCACGCGCCACCAAGAATGGATCATGTAGAATCTCACCAAACCACACTAATACCTCTGCAATAGTCAACTCTGACCAAGCCCTATTGCAGATAATTTTAAGCCGTCCATCATAGGGTTTAGTCCAAACCTGAAGGCTAACCCGAGGTTTTTGTAACTTAGATGAAGTCAGAGAAACATATAACTGGAATGCAGAAGTAGCTTGATAGTGTAAACGTACAACATCCAAAGATTTGTTAGACCTTATTCGACGGCTGCGCTCTTTCCATATAGACCATATAAGGAAGCAGAACCATGCAAGCAGTTGAGAATCAAAACGTTCCATGCATAATGTAAGCCTTGCACTAAGATTTTCCAAAGAGATATCTAAAGTTTGGTTGGCTGCTCAGAACTTGAAGCTGGAGTGTTGAGACTGACATTACCATGTATAACAAGTTTGTAGGCCGAGGCAGTGATTAAGTGACCCTTAGCATCATAAAACCATACTTGTTTATCGGCAATCGATCAGGAGCTATAAGGGATGTCTAATATTAATGCAACTTCTTTAGGAGAGAATGAAGCTTGAATGAGGGATGTACTCCACGAACAAGAGGCTGAAAGCAACTCACTGACTTTTAGGGACGGCTGTGAACAAGTCAAGGACCGAAGTAATCCTGCTCGAGGTAACCATGCACCTATGGCTGCGTCAATTTGTGTTCCATCTCCTACTTGCCAAATCATCCCATTATTAAGAAGATCTCACATTACCAGAAGGCTTCTCCAACACATGGATGGGGCTTCCGAAAGTGAAAAATGAGGTATTTGAAAAGTATTTTGCTTTGTAAAGTCTGCTAATGAGGGAATTTGGATTGTGAAGGATACTCCATCATTGTTTAGCTACGAGAGCCAAGTTATGTGCATGAAGATTCTTGAAACCGAGACCTCCTTCATCTTTAAAGAGACACATTTTGTCCCACGACCTCCAGTGAATTTTCTTATTCTCTTCGGTACTCCCCCTCCAAAATTTGGCACACATTTGATGGAGAGCATCATAAAATTCAGTTAGGAGTAAGAAGCAACTCTTAGTGTAAGTGGGAAGGGATTGAGCTACCACACGAATGAGAAGTTCTTTACCGACACTACTAATAAGTAGTTTTTCTTACCAACCATCAAGGTTTTTACATAGCTTCTCCTTAATATAGGAAAAAGTAGCCACCTTCTTTCTCCCCACATAAGTTGGTAAACCTAAGTATTTCTCATGTTTATCCACAATTAAAACACCAAGAATGCTTGCCAATTCGATCTTAGTATTCTCATCAACTCCCTTGCTGAAACAAATATTGCTTTTGTCAAAGTTCACCTTTTGGCCAGATGCATACTCGTATTCCTTTCAAACATGTTGAATTTGCCGAATTGCCTCCATTGATGCGCTACCAAATATGAGACTATCATCAACAAGCAGAGGATGATGAATGGTAGGTGCACCCTAACAAATCGCTAATCATTGGAGGTGTCCTTCACTAGCTTTATTTTCAAGCAAGGCAGAGAAAGCTTTAGTGCCAAGTAAAAAAAAGAAAAGGGGATAGGGGATCTCCTTGACGAATGCCTCTAGAAATGGAACTTTACCTTTAGTTGGTCGTGACCAAGAAACCACCGGTTTTGCTTAGTGGGTCGGGAATGCTTGACTTATTAATTTATCTAGTAAACTACTGGGGGCTCATGTTGTCCATGCTGGATTAATTGTATTCTGGGCCGAAGCAATGAACCTATTTGAGGTAGGTCTTGGGATCTTGGTGACTATTAGGTGTCTGCCTTCCTTCTTCGAATCTTTAGGAGGTCTAAGATTCTTGCACAGAAACACTTACTCCGCGACGCATATCTAAAGCTCTTATTGTTCCCTGAATCTAAGAGGGTCGTATTCAAAATAGGGTTCTTCCCCACCATATTTAATAGCATTGAGCTCATGGCTTGGATAGTAAGTCCCTCTTGAAGGTTAACCATTCACAAGGAAGTAATATCGAATGGGGGTCACACATTGAATAACTAGTTTTATCTACTTCTCATAGAAACCGAGTTTTAACAGTATTGTTACCAGGAACTGATCAACGCATTTCATACTTGATTCTTAACGCAATTCTCTCTACATTTAACTTTGTTTTATGCTTAATAAATATGTTTCTAATTTACTTTATGCTTTTAGGTAGAAATAAAGGAGAAAATAATAAAGGAGGAGTTTTGGAGCTAAAAGCGTATTAAGGAGGAAGTTCTCAAATCCGGAGAAGAAATGGTCCGAGGAATGGTCTTCAAATGGTTACTAAAATGCATTCCCATATGGTGTCAAGAATTGAAGACCAAATGCCAAAAGAAATGGATACCAAAATGGTGGACAAAAAGATGAAGACATTTCTCCTGCGCGACCCAGGAAAGAGCAAATATGGCGGAATATATGGAGCATATAATGGACGAATTTTGGAGGATATTCCATGAAGATAAATACCTGATTTGAGGGCCAAAATATGTGCAAGAATATGGTATATTCGGCCAAGAATTATTAGGGAATAAGGAATGCAAGATTTGAAGATATGAAGATTTCCTTTTCCTTGAAGAAGAAGAAAACAGGGCAGCCAGGTCACTTAACTTCTAAAATCCGTAGTAAATCCAATTCAATTCCAAATATGGCGTTCCTTATATGGATTTTATAGCCCTTTGAATAAGCTTTCCAATGAAACAAGAATCGGAATTTTCCAAGATCTGAAACTCCGGGAAAACGCGTTTGAAGACAGACTGTCAGATTTGCCCGGGTACATAAGGAAAGTCTTGTTTTGGTAGGAAAAGCCCTACTCTTCTCCTATATAAAGGGGAGCTCGACTCATTCATCCTCATCACTCATTCTAGACTTCTAAGCTTGCCAAAGATCAGCTCCTCAACCTCCAAACACTCGGCCATCCCCTCAAAATCCGAAACACCACCAACTTCATCCCGTAAACACTCTCCTCCACCTCAAGAAGGACTTTGCTCGCTTTGGCTGGGAATTCTTGGGCTCGTCATCAACTAAGGAGTAGCTACACTTGAAGATTTGCGGTGCGCTTTCACGGAGTCTAAAAGTGTAACATGACCCCTTTTTATTTTGTTTCGGTTTTTGTTTGGATTTCCTTTGTTTGTATTTTGAGAACAAGTTTTGATAAGAGGCTTTATATTTCTAAATTCTTCTAAGTTTCTTCCATGTGTTTTTAACTTTGATTCGAATACATGTGTGTGCTTATATGTTCTTAATGCTTGAAACTGTTTTTAAGTAGATACTCGCTTTGGTTCTCTTTTAAGCATGTTTCACGAACTAATAACAAAGATAAAATTGGATTAGAGAGTTAGCTCGCTTTGGTTGCTGTCTTGTTCAATTATAAGCATGTGTGTGTGTTTTGATTAGAGTTAAGAATTTCGTTGACACTTAGGAAGTCTAGGTATAAAACGGCAAAGGATGAAAGAATGAGTCGATCACATGTATATAATAGTTTAGTGTTTATTTTCGGTTTAGTAAGCATGTTTAGGGTTCTTTGTTCTTGTTTGTTTTCTACTTGTCTATGAGTGAAGCATGATAGAACCTAGGATTTCTCTATATGTTTACTAACCATTTTCTTTCTTTATTTTCGTAGATTAAATAACCAACTTTCAAACCCCCCTTTCAAACCTTAGCGTAAATATGCATGCACCCTCAATCCCCGGTTAAGAACGATACCCTATTTACCAATGCTACATCTACAACAAAAGGGTTTTAATTGTCTACGCGTTTTTGTTGATTGTTAAGTGTTAATTTAATGGTTGCAAACGCTTGTATCAATTTTGGCGCCGTTGCCGGGGATTGTAAAGAATTGTGTGTTTATGCTTGTAAATATGTGAATCTGTGTAAATAAGTGTGTATATGTATATGTAAAGTGTCGAAAATTGTTATACATGTTCATAATAAGTTTCATTCTAACCTTTTGTTTTGCAGCCATGTAAATAGGTACATATTAAAGGAAGTCTTCGATTTACATTGAGTACGCAAGTTTGGGCGATTAAGTCTCACTCATTGGAATAGATGGCGCCTCTTTTTCTTGTTTATCTCCTTAACCCCTCGTGATGTGTGGATTTCATCACCGCACACCATAACCTAAGTGAAGTTATGGACATGAGGTTGAGGGCGGAGTCTACAAGAACTTGAGGGAATGTCTTTCTCGAGATTTTGGCTGAATGTCGGACATGGTGTCTAGAAACGGGTTATGACTGGTGACAGGTTTTGGATCTAAGAAAGACTTACACCATTGGAGTATATACCGGTTGGCCAGGTTAGCCTCGGGGTGTATCGTCGAAATTAGTCCTGCCTCTCACGTTATCTCTATCCCCAACTGGCCATGTTTTTCGATTGAACCAAGGCCGATTGATTGAGAATGTACATTTTATCGCGCGGGTCGCACGTCCAATGAAAGACCTAAAGGCTCAATGAACGTATTCTCTTTAAATCAAGGGCGAAACTCAATGAACAAAATACTTGTGCATATTACTTGTAAATTTCGTGTGCCTTTTAACTTGTAAAGAATTAACCACGTTGCATTTAGCTTGCATAACCTGCCGGCGGCTTTGTGATACTCGGATTTCATCACCGGGTACCCTAACCTAAGTGAAGTTAGGGGCATGAGGCCAAACGTATGGTCACGTTGCATCATGTATTTAACACGTAACTTTGTGTGTTTTCTGCAGGTTCTAACGTTTTTCTCTTATGCATTCACGTCATTTTTCACTTAGGCTCTTGTTTAATGCATTTGAATGACGATTTAAGTGTTTTGAGCATGAATTTGAATGAAACGTTATGTGCTTGCATTACTATATATGTTTCTAAATCTTTGCATTGTAAATATGCCTAATTTTGCAGAAAACGTGTAAATTGAGTCTTAACTTATTCTATAAACTTTGCATTCATTTTAGGGAGTCTAAAGCCTTGCATTCACGTTTACAATTCTTGAAGTGTCTTAACTTAGTGTTTTACAGCTTTCGTGTGTTTTTGGTTTGTTTTTCTTCGTATGATTTGTTTTGGTGTGATTTTGTGTGTTTTTATTGCTTTCTTTTACTTTTCAACGTTTTTGGTTAGTGTCTTGCATTACTTGTATATTCTTTTGATACTAACACTATTTTGAGGAGGAAGACTTAGAAAAAGATCCGGCTACTAAAGAAGCCGAGAAGAATGTGGCTCCTCACGCCACTAAGGCACAACCCTCATC
Source organism: Geum urbanum (assembly GCA_946800695.1). Classification (NCBI taxonomy): domain Eukaryota; kingdom Viridiplantae; phylum Streptophyta; class Magnoliopsida; order Rosales; family Rosaceae; genus Geum; species Geum urbanum. Next base: position 230,230 of record OX327015.1, read on the forward strand.
ATTACAATCTGCCCCAAACAAAGGTATTAACTCTATCCCTTCAAGTTTGGTTAATACTAATGCTTCGTTTGCTCGTGCACCATTCCCCCATAGGTTGACGAAATCTAAGAGAGATGATCAATACGAAGACATCTTGGACATCTTTCGGAAGGTGCAAGTAAATCTGCCCTTGATCGAGTGCATAAAGCAAGTGCCTATATATGCAAAATTTCTCAAAGAGTTATGCACCCAAAGGAGGCAAACGAGAGCGAAGGAGGTTGTGAAGGTGAATGTAACCGTTTCAGCGGTTTTACAGCGTCGGTTACCCCCCAAATTGAAGGATCCGGGGAGCTTTTCTGTTCCTTGCGTGATTGGTGACAACAAATTCGAAGATGTTATGCTAGATCTTGGTGCATCCATTAACGTAATGCCTTATTACTTATTTGCATCCATGGATTTAGGCGAGCTCAAACAAGACAACGTCATCATTCAGCTAGCCGACCGTTCACATAAGTATCCTAGGGGATACGTTGAAGATGTTCTTGTTCAAGTCAACAACCTGATTTTTCCAGCGGATTTTTACATTGTTGACATGGAGGAGAGTCCTTTGAACACCACGCCATTGCTTCTTGGACGACCTTTCATGAGGACTGCAAGAACGAAGATTGATGTTTTTGAGGGAACGGTTTCCATGGAGATTGACGGAGAAAAGATTGAATTCAACATATTAGATGCCATGAAGGTTCCCACGACAGGTGTCAATGCCATTTTTTCGATGGATATGGTAGAAGAGGCAGCTCAACAACACTTAGACACCATTGGAGATGATGTGCTCGACATTGCTATACAAGAAGGAGCGGGGCTGACTCGACTCCGGGATGAAGCCCTTTTTGATGCACTTATCGAGATTTTGGAGCCTAGAATTCTTGAGATGGCTATGGCACTCAATGAGGCTCCACGGATTGTTAATAGACCACCTCCTATTCCGTTGGTCTATGGAGAAAACAAGCTTGTTCCATCCGTGATCAAGGCACCGGAGTTAGAACTCAAAGTGTTACCGGCTCATTTGAAGTATGCTTACTTGGGAGAGAATGACACTTTGCTGGTTATCATTTCAACATCATTGAAGATTCACGGTTTGAGGACCCAATTCGGTCAAACACAACATGAAGAACTATCACGTCTAGGCTGTAAGACGTTAAAAAAAAACAAGCGCTTGTTGGGAGGCAACCCAATGGAGGAAATCGCCAAGGATTTGTTCTCTCCTCCCTTATCTTTTTAATTTCATTGCTTATTTACTTTCCTTAGCTAAAATTTTCGTGGGTCTCTCTCTTCCTACTTAGTTCTATGATTCCCTTAAATACATTGAGGACAATGTAGAGTTTAAGTGTGGGGGAGGGGTTTACAACTTTATTTGAGTCATAAAATTTCAAAAACCGGGCGGACAATGGAACTTTCCGGCGGATGATGCCCTAAAAAAAAATTATTTTATGTCTTTCTATTTAATTTAGGGTTTTTAAAGAGTCTTTTTCATTTTTAGGATGCCCTTAGTTAGTCTATGATGAAAATGGACGGAAAAGAATACATATGGCGGTGAATAAGCACTAAACTGTTTTCTTGTGATAAGTGAGATATTTTGATTGTCATAACATGTAGTGGATATGGTATGCTTAAACATGGTATAGATTTCGCATGCTAGAATAAGTTTAGATCATACGAACCTTAAAGTGAGTTTTTTTTTTAGCCTACATTACTTCATTTGAGAGTGAATTTCGTGCATATGGTTTTCAAAAACAAAACATGCTTCATCTAATTGCTTGCCATAGATTTTAATGAACTAGAGATTACTAGAACTTACTCATGTAGATTTACAACGCTTTTAAGTTGATATATGCTCTGATTTTGGATATGATTAAAGGCAAATTAGGTTACCACCACTAAACCAAATGGCCTTGTGTCCCATTGTGCGCACGAGTTGCGACACCCTTAGATTACCCCTTTGTGCCTACGTTAAGCCTTTTCTTTCATTTACCACATACATATCTAAGCACTTAGCCTAGTGTAGAGTTCCTACCCTTGTTTTAAAGACTTGGTGAAGAAGTTTCGAAGCTAGCATAAAGAAGTGGCGAAAAAGAGATGAAAGAATACAAAGAAGGGAAGACTTGTCCAAAAGATGAATGCCGAAAATACAAAGAAAAAAAAAAGAAGAAGAAAATATCGAGAGCAAAAGAAAAGAAAAGAAAAAAATATGTGTGTAATAGCTCTCCGGCAAAAGTTCTAAATGTAAAAGTTTGGACAAGTGAAGTTGAAAATGAAGTTAGGGCCCAAAAAGATGAAAATTGGCCCCCGATTCTGAAGTTTGACACAAAAAGAAGTGTAGAAAGGATGAGCCACGAATTTGAAGAATTCTAAGTGCTAAACTAAGTCTTTGAAACGTTTTTACACCACCACTTATCTAAATTTCGAATGCCTTAGCTTTAGCCTCATTACAACCTTTCTAAAGTCCTTTATGATCCTTAAGATGAGTAGCCTTCAATTGGTTGAGTAAGTTACATGAGTAAGCATATGGTTTGGTTCACTTGTGCAAGTAATTATGAGGTATTTCGATGCAATGCATATACATTTTGAGTGAACCTCTTTTCATGAGTGAAAATATGATGAGAGCATCCATGTGAGATTGATTTAAACTTTTTCGAAACATGCATAACTTTAACTTCACCATTGTTTACTCCAAGTCCTACTTGTTCATGACATGATCATATTTCTCTTATCTCTCGAAAATTGTTGAACTTTTCACTATGGAATCTTGTGACTCCATCGCCATATACTTAAGAAAATTTCTGAGACAAATTTTGCTAAGGGCTTAGAAGTTGTTTTTATTTTATTTGAGTCCATGAATTTTGTTCAACGTAAAGGCTAGCCTCATCGTTGGAATTTTGTTGCTTGCCTTCTCGTTTCCTTTATTTTAAGTTTTTGCTAGGGACTAGCAAAGTTTAAGTGTGGGGGATTTTGATCAACGCATTTCATACTTGATTCTTAACGCAATTCTCTCTACATTTAACTTTGTTTTATGCTTAATAAATATGTTTCTAATTTACTTTATGCTTTTAGGTAGAAATAAAGGAGAAAATAATAAAGGAGGAGTTTTGGAGCTAAAAGCGTATTAAGGAGGAAGTTCTCAAATCCGGAGAAGAAATGGTCCGAGGAATGGTCTTCAAATGGTTACTAAAATGCATTCCCATATGGTGTCAAGAATTGAAGACCAAATGCCAAAAGAAATGGATACCAAAATGGTGGACAAAAAGATGAAGACATTTCTCCTGCGCGACCCAGGAAAGAGCAAATATGGCGGAATATATGGAGCATATAATGGACGAATTTTGGAGGATATTCCATGAAGATAAATACCTGATTTGAGGGCCAAAATATGTGCAAGAATATGGTATATTCGGCCAAGAATTATTAGGGAATAAGGAATGCAAGATTTGAAGATATGAAGATTTCCTTTTCCTTGAAGAAGAAGAAAACAGGGCAGCCAGGTCACTTAACTTCTAAAATCCGTAGTAAATCCAATTCAATTCCAAATATGGCGTTCCTTATATGGATTTTATAGCCCTTTGAATAAGCTTTCCAATGAAACAAGAATCGGAATTTTCCAAGATCTGAAACTCCGGGAAAACGCGTTTGAAGACAGACTGTCAGATTTGCCCGGGTACATAAGGAAAGTCTTGTTTTGGTAGGAAAAGCCCTACTCTTCTCCTATATAAAGGGGAGCTCGACTCATTCATCCTCATCACTCATTCTAGACTTCTAAGCTTGCCAAAGATCAGCTCCTCAACCTCCAAACACTCGGCCATCCCCTCAAAATCCGAAACACCACCAACTTCATCCCGTAAACACTCTCCTCCACCTCAAGAAGGACTTTGCTCGCTTTGGCTGGGAATTCTTGGGCTCGTCATCAACTAAGGAGTAGCTACACTTGAAGATTTGCGGTGCGCTTTCACGGAGTCTAAAAGTGTAACATGACCCCTTTTTATTTTGTTTCGGTTTTTGTTTGGATTTCCTTTGTTTGTATTTTGAGAACAAGTTTTGATAAGAGGCTTTATATTTCTAAATTCTTCTAAGTTTCTTCCATGTGTTTTTAACTTTGATTCGAATACATGTGTGTGCTTATATGTTCTTAATGCTTGAAACTGTTTTTAAGTAGATACTCGCTTTGGTTCTCTTTTAAGCATGTTTCACGAACTAATAACAAAGATAAAATTGGATTAGAGAGTTAGCTCGCTTTGGTTGCTGTCTTGTTCAATTATAAGCATGTGTGTGTGTTTTGATTAGAGTTAAGAATTTCGTTGACACTTAGGAAGTCTAGGTATAAAACGGCAAAGGATGAAAGAATGAGTCGATCACATGTATATAATAGTTTAGTGTTTATTTTCGGTTTAGTAAGCATGTTTAGGGTTCTTTGTTCTTGTTTGTTTTCTACTTGTCTATGAGTGAAGCATGATAGAACCTAGGATTTCTCTATATGTTTACTAACCATTTTCTTTCTTTATTTTCGTAGATTATAAATAACCAACTTTCAAACCCCCCTTTCAAACCTTAGCGTAAATATGCATGCACCCTCAATCCCCGGTTAAGAACGATACCCTATTTACCAATGCTACATCTACACAAAAGGGTTTTAATTGTCTACGCGTTTTTGTTGATTGTTAAGTGTTAATTTAATGGTTGCAAATGCGTGTATCAGGAACGACCATTCCATTCGATCATAGGTCTTACTCATGTCGAGTTTTAGGGAGAACATACCATCATGCGAGAAGCACAGTTGAGTATATAATGAGACACCTCATTAACTACCAAGGTATTGTCTGAAATAAGTCTTGCTTGAACAAAAGCACTTTGAAAGGGAGATATAATCTTGTTGAGGAACTTCTTCAACCTGTTAACAATTACCTTGGAGCAAATCTTGTAAAGCACGTTACAGAGAGCAATAGGTCTTAAACAATTTTTTCCGGTTTAGCAACTTTCAGAATTAAAAATATACGAGTATAGTTCATCTAACCTAACAAAAAGCCCGACTCCAGGAAGCTAGTTGCTATAGATACCACTTTGGGACCAATTGTGTCCCAATATTTTTGAAAAAAAGAAAAGTGAAGGCATTCCGTCGAGTACAGGACTTTTGTTGGGAAAAATCTGGAAGAAAATTTTCTTAATCTTAGAGGCTTGATTTGGGGCAGTCTAGCCAGCATTCATGTCGACAATAACTTTAGGTTCAATCAGCTTCACAACCTCTGCTAATGACAAGCTAGGTATGTGACTAGCCGAGAACATGGAAGCAAAATAGTCTGTGAAAACTTTATCAATACCTGCTGTTGATGTCAAGCCACACCATCTCCATCAACTAGTTTGACAATCCGATTATTCGATTTCCTGTTGGATGCTTTCCTATAAAAGTACTATTCTGGTCACCTTCAGTAAGCCGAGTGACTTTCTCCGGTACAATTTTTGGACTTGATCATGTGATTAGGAATATTCTCTGTTTTTCTCTTTTTAGATATTTGAATGACGATGTAAAACATGAGTGACCAATTCGATATTAGTCAAACATGAGTGATTAATCCGTCTTAACTGTCAAATATAAGTAACCTCTTCAGTAATTTTCCCTTCTTCGAATAAGAAGAAGACCCACAAAAAAATAGTTGTCGAAGGTATCACCCGTGGTCAGTGGTGGATCCAAGAACATTATTCAGCTTGGGCAAAATTAAGTTTAGGTTAATTTAAAAAAAATATAATTAAATTTTATTTATTTATTTCGACACACATAAACAGAAAAAAATGAAGTGTCGAACGATTTGTAAACAATGATTGCCGGTTAAGGTTTCCAACATTTAACAATTAGATCAACATATAAATATGTTCGTGTGATTTTGGTTCGTGAAGGAAAATATGTACATAATTAATTACCATAAAAATTTGGTTTCAATCCCGATTGAAATTTTATATTTAACAATAATTAAAAAGAAAATACCAAATAGAAAAAGAGAAAGATGATGAGAGAGGGGGAGTCTGAAACCTAAAAGAAATTTATTACAAAATTGAAATTTATTTGTATTAGTTTTTAGGGCTGGTGGAGCCACCCTCTACCACTCAAACCTTTATTTCACCATTTTTTAATCAATCCATCCATTCTTATAGTAGATAAACCGCACACGTGTCGGCCCCTAAGCTAAGCTAAGTTAGATGAAAGAAGTTGATCATCTTCAACCTCTTGCCCCGTCTCTCACAGAGATTTCATGCAGAAACTTCAGAACTAGAGGTTTTTATGGCTTTTCAGCCATTTTCTCAAAAATCCAGGTAGGGCAATTGCCCAAACTCGCCCCTGGATCCGCCCGTGCCTGTGGTGTCCTTGAGATGAACAAAGCCCTCATAACAGAGATTGAGTGAGGACTTTGAATTTGGGTGATCTACTCCACGAAGAAGATGAAGGTGGAATGAAACTCTAGTAAAGAGACTAGAAAGCTACAGCTAGTTTGTATTTTCCGAGGGAATGTAGCCAGTTCACTTTCTTGGTTGTACACTTGTATTTTGACCCCTTACTAGTACGAAAATTCTGTGTAATGTGTATGATTCGAAGCTAGCTAGCTAGAGCTAGCTATTTGTTTAATTTTAGTCGCCAATCACAGCTGGATTCCTTTACAACACGACACGCATACTCACTCCTCGATCAAAGATGTAAGCTGCATAGTCATATCAATAATTCTCTTCTTTCTATCCTCCCACTATTTCTCCAATTACTTAAACAGTTTTGTTATTATTATTATTATTTACAAAAAAGAAAAATTCAAAATTTGTTTTTCTTTTTCTAAGCTGGCCAACAACCAACTCTAGTTAGAATGCATGAGTTGAATGCACTTATTTGGAATTATTTCTACTTTATTGCGTTTACCAAAGTCTCGGTCAATATAAGTTTCAGTCTATATATTTCTCCAACAATTAGTTTTTTATTTCTTCGAAAAGTAAAAAACATAAATAATTATAATATACAACCTCTAATAAGTCAAAATTAAAAGCGTAAATGGACAAAATTAAAGTTCTCGAACAATATGTATGCTTGATTAATTAGTTGTATCATTTGCTACAAAATCACTCTTCTTATATGTTGAAAGGATATGAAATATAAGATCTTATAAATAATGACATACTTATCACTATGAAGTACAACTATGTGAATTCAGGCTCTCGAAAACATAACATCTATTTTGGGAGAAGCAATAATAGTTTTTCATCAAAATCTCTAAGAATAAAACCACCTGCAACAAAATCTTTAAAACTGCCAAAATTAGCTTTGATATAAGGAATGAGGAGGGTGAGAACAAAATATTTATGAAACCGGTTATATACGGTTCAAGTTTCATATTATAATAAATACAAAAAGTTCTTGTTTAGAAACCGCCTAGAGCTTATGATTCGTTTTTAGAAGTTTTAAAATTGGATTGTTTGGAGAATAAAAAATTAGAAGTTTATTAGATGTATTAGTTTTTGATATTTTTTGTTCTCTAGTTTGATTTGGTCGAAAATAATATGGTTGTAACTGGATTTTTTTTTTGTTAACTTTATTTTATCTCTTGAAAACAAAAAAGATACAATTATGAAAATTGATGTATCAACAACCTAAGAGGCTGAGAGTATACATAAAGATTGTGACCTTTTCTTTGTATAAAGACTTGTTGAATTAGCTTCACTTTTCCTTTGTATATAAATAATAAAAATGAATAAAAAAAATATGAATGAAAGAATCATGCATGTATATGCAGGTGAGTAATAGTAGTAGTGGGTGTGATTAGCTGGCGCCTATAGGTTTATGCCATGCAATGCACAGACATGACATTATATTATCATTTTGGTAGGCGTAGAGCTCAGAGCGTGGAGCCTCCCAATCATCGAAACCCGAAAATTAGGCAAGTGCTGGCTTCTTAGTTCTTTGCTTATCATCATCAACTAACAAACAATTCCACTTACACCGTTAGATTTCTTCATTTGCAATTAAGGAAACCCACCCAATTAACAAATGCTAGGTTAATTAGGAGGAGTTATGTTCAATTATCGTTAAATTTATACTCAATAAATAATATTAACTTATTTTTTAATTATTTATAGTTAATGTAAATTTAACGATAATTGACCACAGAATTCATTGATTCCACTTGGATACATTCATGATTTCATATCTTCTATATATATAAGGAAGGAGAACGAAAACAAAGCATAAGCTAGAAGCCTCTCTTCTTCTCTTATATTAACAAGCTCATTTCTGCGAAATCCATACACAACACAAAAGCTTATTTGAGCTTTTTCGATCTTTATCTTCTTTGTTTTGTTTGTTTGTTTGTTTACATAATATAAACGTTAACGCGTAGTCAAGCTAGCCCAACCAATCAGACTTCAAGTTCCCGCCGCCTGTTTTTTGCCTCTCTCTCTGAGTGGTCAATTCTTCTCTAGTGTTTGCTCCTAAACCAAGGAAGCAGCTCATAAATACCCATAATTTAGCAGAAATAGATATAGTTTCTTTCTTCTTCTTCAAGAAGTAGAAGTACAAAGTAGAGCTTCTCTCTCTCTCTCATCCATGGCCAAGTCGAAAAACAGCAACAACAAGGTCTCTTACATTTCAGTCCCATCTCAGATAATAAACTCTCTGTCTGCATCTTCTCTGCAATCTCTCCTCACTTCACCCAAGAAAGCCTCAAGAAGTAGTAAAGCTGGGTTCTTGAGCTTGCTCACAAAGTACAAGAGCCCAAGTTTCTGGCTTTTCTTCCTCTTCCTCTTTGGTGTTCTTGGCATGCTCAAGTTGGGTTTCAATTTAGAAACTTTGATCTCATACTCTGCTTACCCATGTACTACCACTACAAGTCATCAGTTCCAGGACTTGGTCTCCTCAAATGGGCATTTGAGATCTCACATGAGTCAGAAAGCTCAGGTCTTTAGCAGTTTGAGCCAATCACTCTCTTTGAAGTTAAAATCAGAAGAAGCTGAAAGTGACAAGGGAAGTGAGTTCTGGAAGCAACCTGATGGTTTGGGTTACAAGCCATGTTTGGATTTCAGCTTGGAATATGAGAAAGAGAGTCTTGTAACTGTGAAGGACAGGACTAAATACCTCATGGTTGTCGTTGCCGGTGGGCTCAACCAGCAGAGAAATCAGATTGTTGATGCTGTTGTCATTGCCAGGATCCTTGGAGCTGCTTTGGTTGTTCCCATTTTGCAAGTCAATGTCATTTGGGGAGATGAAAGGTATAGTTAATTTCTTATTTTGTTACTTTTATATGGTTGTTGAATATGCTCAATCACTATAATTCTTCATTAATCTTACCATTAATGAGTAAAATGACTTCCTTATATAGTTAGAAGTGTTTGTATGTATGGCCCTTAATCCCCCCTTATGACACTGACTATTGTTTCCTTTTGTGTGAATGATGATGATTGGATGATGCAGTGAATTTTCTGATATATTTGATATGGAGCACTTCAAGAAAGTTCTTGCTGATGATGTCCACATAGTTTCTTCACTTCCATCGACACATATAATGACAAGGCCGGTGGAAGAGAAACGGACTCCTCTTCATGCTACTCCTAGTTGGATCCGGTCGCGCTATCTCAAGAGGGTAAGGATCATTGCTGTCTTTGAAGTAGTCTTTCTCCTCTTGTTGAGATTCTAGTTTGGGAAATTTATGTAAAATGCTCAGGTAGCTGTTAATACTGCCAACCAATTGCTTATTGAGGAACTAAGCTTAGTTGTGGGCCTTGTGACGCATAAATGATTTTTCTTGTTGGTGCGTTCCTGTTAAAGTATCTTCTTTCTAACAACTGCTCTCGTCATCGTTTTGTTGCTACAATAGGATATGGAAATGGTTCCAACTTGTTTAGAATTTAGAATTATATGCTAATCTTGTGCTGATTTAAGTCAATGGCTGAATCAGATCATCTGATTGTAGTACTTGAATATGGATACTGTGGACAGACAATAGTATCTGCTGCCTTTGAACTAGAAAAACTAGGGACTAACTCAATGTGCTGTGATTCCTTTCTTTCAGTCTAAAAACAAAAGAAAAAGAGACGCTATCTTTCATGTTGGCCTATCTTTAATTCTTTATAACAGATATTTCATTTATGTCTACAGATTAAAAGAGAAGGGGTTTTGCTGCTAAGAGGCTTGGATTCAAGACTCTCTAAGGATCTTCCTTCTGATCTTCAGAAGCTTCGATGCAAGGTAATGTGCAGAACCAAGTAGATATTTCAACTGGACTCCCTATGTTTCTTCTTGCCTTTTGTACTATTAAAAGTAATTGATTTCATTTCTACCACTGGAAAGCCGCTAGATTTTATCAATCCCAAACAATGTGTACAACTTAAAGAGACGAAATGAGAATCTTGAGACAGGTGATCAATTCTAATCACCCTTTATTTGACTTCAGGTTGCTTTCCATGCATTGCGGTTTGCTCCTCCAATATTGGGAATTGGTAACAAGCTTGCGGAGAGGATGCGTAGCAAGGGACCCTACCTTGCGATTCATCTAAGAATGGAGAAGGATGTATGGGTGAGGACTGGTTGCCTTCCTGGTTTGAGTAATGAATTTGATGAGATAATAAACAGTGAGAGAATACGACACCCAGAGCTCCTAACTGGAAGATCAAACATGACGTACCATGAGAGAAAACTTGCTGGTCTCTGCCCCTTGAATGCCTTGGAAGTGACTAGGTAAGAATGCCTCGGTTAAATTTGCATTTGTTTTTTTTTTAGGAATTTGGGAATAAAGAGGTTTGTCAAGTTTTTTTGTATCCATCACAGTTGCCTGACTGGCTGTGCTTTGTGTTTTAGGTTGCTAAAAGCTCTCGGAGCTCCAAAAGATGCAAGAATATATTGGGCTGGTGGGGATCCATTGGGAGGGAAAGAAGCCTTGCTACCGTTAACCCGGGAATTTTCCCATTTTTACAATAAGGAAGATCTTGCTTTACCCAATGAGCTAGAACCTTTTGCAAACAGAGCTTCAGTCATGGCTGCCATTGATTATATAGTTTCCGAAAACAGCGATGTCTTCATGCCGTCTCATGGGGGGAATATGGGCCATGCACTCCAGGTATACTACTTATTAGTTTAGATGTATATAATGTGTTTGTCTGTTAGATGATTTATGAACTTGTCTAACCTTGTCAAGTGATACGAATACATCGCATTGTCTAACTTTGACACAGTAGGGACTCTAAACAGTACCTTAATCTATATTGAGAGGTCAACTAAGAGAAAAGAGAGACATATAATTAAAACATGGGCAATGAAATTGCTATTTCGTATTTTTCTTTTGGAATAGCTTCAAAACAAAATTGATGGATTCCTTAACCAAAGGTTTATGTGTAATTTTTTCAGGGACAACGTGCCTATGCTGGCCACAAGAAGTATATAACACCAGATAAAAGGCATATGCTTCCTTATTTTCTAGACTCTTCCATCCCTGAAGTAGAGTTCAATAGGATCATAAAGGAGTTGCATAGTGAATCCCTCGGGAAGCCAGACATCCGGATTAGCAAAGTTGGAAGAGATGTTACAAAATATCCCATCCCCGAGTGTATGTGCAGTGATTCTCATTCACATCCCCCGTCATGAGTCTTAAGGCTGAATGTTTCAAGTAAGTGACTGTTTCATTCTAAGATGGAAACTTCTTGGCAAATCCCATTGAATTTGAGCCCTTCGAAAAGTGGAATGTTCTGCGGGGCAGTGATGGTTCTTTGGATAACTAGACTTCAAGAGCTTGCGCTCCGCACCCATTATGTGAATTTACGCATACTTACTCAGTCCATAGTCCTGCATTTGAGTACTCTCATTCAAGCAAAACAAAGAAGAGATCTGCTTTTGAGGCTAGTATATGGTTCTGTCAAGGCACAAGGTGAAGAAAGCCCCCATTAATTCTTTGATTCGTTATAGGAAGAATTCTTTTAGAATATAGTTATACCATATTGGTTTTGTTCATTCTTTGTACTACTATATCGGTGTATTATGAACCAGTGAATGTAAGTAAATAAAGTGATAAATCTATAGATTCCTCTCCCATGCTTCCAGATGATAGAAATTGCCAATATTCTGCATGAAGCAATTGCCTGGAATATTTCATGTGTAAATACAAAAGTACAAACAAACACGTCTTTTTCTTGGTGTCAAAACGAAGAAAACAATTTTTTCATTCAACAAGATAGTGATGTAGCACCAATGGATAGACTTGATGCAGAAGGAATGTAAAGTAGCTGAGACTAACTAGGCAGGCTTTTATTGCTTCATTGATACTGCACTCTGTAATACAGTGTCTAGGATGCATAATAATCTTAAGTTCCTAACTACTCTACTTTGGAAAGGGCAGCTTAATGGCTTAATCCTTACAGCTTTAAATGACATTTTGATAACACTAGCTATTACAGCTTCTTGAACCTTGTCAGTTTTGGAAATGTGAACCTCTATGATGTTTTCTTTCACAAGCTCAGAGATGCAGACATCAGCGTCCTTGAGTCCGTTAGTGTCTCTGGAGAGACTCCACCCTCCAGACATGAAAAATGAATCAAAGTTCCGGGTGAGCTTCACTTCAAATTTTCGCTTTGGAGTCACCAAGACAACATTATCATAGTTTTCTTGGACACTTGAACACCCTACATAAGTGTGTGGGGATTGCTTGCATTAGTAAAAACCAACAAGTAAATGTGTAAGACAAAGAAGTCGAAAAGTTTACACAAGAGAAAGAATAGAAAAAGAGAAGGCAAATAAGCTGCGAAACAAAAAAAACTTTACACAATAGACAGCAAAATAAGGCTGTGATCTATATTTATAAACTACATTATGCACTGCAATATACCAGATTTAAAAGACAACACAGTATAAGATAGACACCACAGTTTACCAAACCATTTCGTTACCTAATCATCTTTACAACATAAAATAGAGCAAATTTATAATTCAGGTGAGAAGAAAAAGTGATATAAGCAAGATATACAAAAACCAGAAAGAAATAAACATTTTATCCAATTAACTAAACAATTCTATTCCATAGTTTTCTTCTATGATCATCTTTACGACATAAAATAGAGAACATTTAATATTCAGATTAAATACAATGTCGTACAAGCAAGATATACACAAATACTTGAAATCATGGTCACCACCCAACAAAATAGTGTGAGCAAACAAAATGCACATAATAAACAAACATGTTACATGGGGAAAAATCAGTATCTGTAAGAGAAATCCTAAAATCACTTCGCAACTAAATAGGCAAGAATAATACTACAACATAAAGTAACGACTCAGTAAAAATGAAAACAGTAAAATAAAAAATAGGACGAAGAAAATTGAAATATGTTTCACCATAATCTCTTGACATTTTGGCAAAATCTTTCCCACTAGTTAACAAAAATTTGAGAAATTTTCATTATTCAACTAACTCTAAGAGAGAATCATTTCCATCAACCAAGTTCACCTTATCTCTCCTTTTTCTTTCCATTTTTACCCCTTCTATATATGTGGCGATAACAACCTTTGATTTCCAATTTTACACGATTTGAATTTCTGAGCCGTCTTAGAGAGAGAGAGAGAGAGAGAGAGAGAGAGAGAGAGAGAGAGAGAGAGAGAGAGAGAGAGAGAGAGAGAGAGAGAGAGGCAGACTGAACATCATCAACGACAGAGGCGATTCAGGCGAGATAGTGCTTTTGTGAGAAGAAGATTCCGACAAATCGGAGCATTCTGGCGAGATAAGCTTCGGTAAGACTTCGATTTTGCTTTCCTGTAGATGTTTTGTGCTTTGTGTTATTCGATTGATACTTTTGTTTGAGCTGTGATTTCGAATTTCCTATACGCACATCGATTTCGAATTTTGGTTTTTTGATTTTGATTCTGGTACTGTGGATTATGGATCGGCGCATTGTAGTGATATTATTGTATATTTTCTCTTGTGATTTATGTGTTTGTGTGTGATTGATGTTGCTGATTTGTGTGTTTTAAAATTTCGTATAAATTATGAGATGTTACAGACTGGGAGTACTACCTGCGTTGAGTGAGTACACTACTGCATCACTCTGGAAACACTAGTTAGCTATTCTCTCTGTGTGTGTTTGTACTTGATAGTACTATTAGTGTTGAGTGAATACACTACTGCATTCCTCTGAAGTCATTAGTTAGTTGTTCTGTGTGTTCTATCTATGTTTGAACTTGATGGTACTATTAGTGTTGAGTGAGTACACTATTGATGACTATTAAGGATACTACTTCTGTTCTGCAAGTAGTTTGTCTTTGATTTGCAGATTGGTAGCCATTGATTTGGATTTGTACGTGAAGTGCACTTACAACAACCATACAATCATGTTCGATCTTACGTCTACTAAAACTTTCACTGACGTGGTGATGGAAGTGTCATCACGTTTTCCTGGTTTGAGACCAGATTCATTCACTCTTGGTTTCTCATTGCCACGCTATCCGAATTGCATGATATCTGGTGAGAGAGACTTGAAGTTGATGATGAAGACCATGATCGAACTTGAGGTAGCCTCTGTGGATATTGTTGCCATGAATTGTGAGCAGAGTAGTTCAGGTACTCATGTGCATTTCGGCATATCCTATTTTGATGACGCTTCTTCTTCTCTGACTTGCACGTCATCATCTTCGACTAAATTGCTTGATCTAAATGACTATTTGGGTTGCTTTAGGCCAGAAGCTCCAATTCTTTACTTGATGAAAGATTGGACAAGTTATATCAGCCATGTCAATCAGAAGTTTGAAGGTAGTGCTGTCAAGTTTAGGGAGAACTAGAATCATTATGCATTTGAGGATGGTTTTACCTTCAAGTACTTTAGAAATCATAAGTACAAATTTTTTGCACATTGTTCTCAGAAAGAAGGTGGTTGTCCCTGGAAAGTCTATGCTCTAATATGTAAGGTAAATAAGTTTTTTGTCATCTGAGAGCTCAATAACACTCATACATGTACTATTTGTATTCGTGACCAAAAGAGTAAGCATCTCGGTTCTCATGCCAGTCCATTGTTTATTCTGAGTTGATGTCCAATTCTTTTGTAAAGCCTAGAGAAATCATGTCAACATTGTAAAATTCTTATGGCTTTGCATGTGTCCTATCGCAAAACTTGGTATGCAAGAGAGTTAGCTGCACGTTCTGTATGGGGCAACAAAGGTGAGTCCTACTCTCGGTTGTCTTGGTATCGTGAGCAAGTGTTGGCTAGCTACCAACCCTGATTTTCATTACAGCTTTGAGGTGAATCCGCTCACTAGACGTTTTGAATGCTTCTTATTATGTTTTGGTGGCTGTATTAAGGGTGTCATGCGTGCCTATTTTGTTTGTTGATACTGCTCATCTCAAGGGAAAGTACAAGGGATACATGTTCTATGCCGCTGGAAAGAACGGGAACGAATGTGTGTTTTTCAGTTACTGGATAGTGTGTGAAACTAATTACAGTATTACTTTTTGACAATTAGAATAGTACTTTTTGACAACTACAGTAGTACATGCATCAAAGTTTTAGTTAGAATCCATCAAATCCCAATAGAGTAGTGTTTTCAACAAACTGTGGTGGTATTTTCCATGTGATAGCATAATTATCCAAGTGTTTTTTTTCTAACTAATAATTTATTGAATTCTACCATTTTGCTTTTGCTGTTGTGGATTCTGAAAATAAAGTCAATTGAATGTCATTTTTTGATCATCTCTACACTATTCTGTCACCACAAGGAAATACCATTACTTTCTTCACGGATCGACATGAAGGGTTATTGGATGATGTGGCTACGGTGTTCCCTGACTCTCCTCATTCCTACTGTTACTATCACTTGAAAAATAATGCGGAAAAGGTTTATGAGAAAAAAAAAGGGTGCGTATGATGTGATTACAATTGTGCATGACTTCATGACTGTGGCATACTCTCCAACAGTTGCTGGTTATCAATACAACCTTCGAAAGTTGTTGATTTCCGGCCAAGAACCTATGAGGAGCTTCTTGAGTATACTGGTTTTGGAGAAGTGGTGTAACATCTTCTTCAAAGGGGATAGATATGACGAAATGTCCAACAACGTGGTTGAATCTTTCAATAATTAGACACGTGAATTGTGTCATTTTCCTATTTTTGAGATGCCTGAGGGTTTGAGATAGAAATTGATGGTGAACATGGCTGAAAGGAAGGTGAGATTGGAAACTTGGACCTCTATCTTATGTCCTAAAAATGGAGGAGAATTTGAAGGCTAGGATAAATGTGGGGAGGCACTGGACAGTTCGAAGGTCTAATGGGACAGTGTATGAAGTTCAGGTGTTAAAGAATGTGGCGGTTGATCTTGGGGCATACACTTGTAGTTGCCGACATAGGCAAATCGATTCTTATTCCTGTTCCCATTCACTTGCTGCTATACAACATGCTGGTAGTGAGTCTATTTACTCTTACATCGAGAATTTCTATAAGGTTGGAAGTTACATGGTTGCTTATGAGTATGGTATTCAGTCAATACCAAACATTGAGAAGTTTTACCATGATGCTCTTAATGAACTGCCCATTGTGAAGCCTCTGTTGACAAGAATCTCATTCGGTCGTCCAAAGATACTCGCATGAAGTCGTCTGTTGAAGGTGGGAAGGCAACGAGGGCAATCAGATGTGGTCGTTGTGGGGAAAAAGGAAGACACAATAAATTGACATGTACCAAAGTCATCAGCAGCTGAAACCTCGGTAACTAGTGAGTACATTAGTCACTGGTAGTGTTTTCACCAGTTTAAAGTAGTACATTCTACCTAAATAGATAATTTTTCTGAGGCATGTCCATTTTCTTTACATACACTATATTAGTCACAAGATATAGTTGGTACGAATATAAGTCATTGGTAGTACACTTGGTCCGAATCTCTTTCATCGAGTGTTTTTCGATAAATATACAATGTAATTCTTCATTATATAACATACTACAGTAATCTAATTTTCTCTTATGCGATTTGTTTAACATACTAATTCAAATTTTTTGTTTTTCGGTTTGCGATTTTGTGTTGGTCAATTGAACATTTTTGTATGTCATAGCACTTTGTGTGTAAAACCAACTACATTAGTACTATCAAACATTAATAATAGTACACTCATCATACAACAAAAGTAGCACTACTTTAAAACATTCATCGCATTACATCAATGTTAAACATACTACTGATTTCTCTAGTAAACACTATTGTTTCACAATAGAATGTACTACTTCAATACATTTAGTGTACTAACACTACTGTTGTCTCTAGTAAGCACTACTTCAAAATATTTAGGGTACTACATCAGACCCTAACACAACAGAAAACACTACACTACTACTTGGACTTTGATGCTTTAAGTTTCCTTCCTGTTCTATAGTCGAATTAAGCTCCTGTAAGATGGTGACTTCCTTTACCTTTTCTGGCTACAACAACATCCTTTTGGGACCTCAGTTGGCGTTCACTGATTCTGCCGGCCTATAATGTTTGTTTTTCGACCTCAACTCTCTTTCCATTCCTGTAATGCTAGGGTTTACTGCCTTATTGTGTCTGTTTTTCGACATCTAATCACGTCCGAAATCGATAGGTTCTGCCACCCTATCGTGTTTCATTTTCGACTTGAATTCATGTCTCTAATCACTATTGGTGTTGCGCTGCATGCCATCACCATTATTATAAAAAAGAAAACTAATTTTTCGCAAACACTTAGTAGACACTAGACAGCTAAGAGTACTAAATATGAGTATGAAATCCACTGTCACAACATACCAGACTGGTTGTTCAAGGTCACCACATAATGTGACATTGATTGTAGCTTCTTTCGTGGTACAAATCTTCTTTACTTTTTCATAATAATCCGCATCTGTAAACATATTTAAAGTAAAGTTAATGCATCATTATAACAGTGCTAATAATCAAATCAAAATCAAATTAATCGAGTAAATCACTTATATATCCATATTCCTCTCCATTACCAACACTGAACCTACTATCAACACCAAGTACAACCCCATGTGCATACACAAACCCAAAGTTGGTCGTCCCTTTAGCTCTGGGTTCGTTCGACTAAAAAAACACACAACACATTATGTCAGCAATAAATATGATAATTACTTTAGGTAATTCAATCAATTACCTCATCTTCACTTCTGATTCCTAAACATGATTCTCCCATTACTTCAACAACTATTATGTGAAACCCTAAACGGAAATAAAGTACTCTCAGCCCAAATATATCACAAGAAGGAAGAGGCAACTATGAAAGAGCGTATACATAGCTTAATGTACGCAATAGTGACTATGACTATCACATAGCTTCTCATCTCTCTATTCATTCAAGGAATATAGTTTGAGCTGGGAGATGAATTATAAACTACGGATAGAAATCCTCCAACACTTGGGATCAAGTTTGGATGAATACCGCCGACATGCGGCGACACTGTCTCAAAAGACAGATAGGGACATAGCGTCTCTAACCAAATCTGTATCTGACTTGACAAGAAAGACTAGACAAATAGAGTATTTCCCTCCTGCTTGGGAGCAACGGTTAAATAGGTTCCTAAACGATTGCGAAATACATTTAGCTAAGATGTATGAAACATACGAGAAACTGTTTCCTCCCATGCAGAAGGACGATCCTGATGCATGGCAATGACCAAAATTTTACCGGCATCAGACCTTCCAGAATTTCTCTGGCGATGACGATTCTAACGCAGCAACACACTTAGCATATTTTACGCTACAATTGGGGCAGTATGCCGATAATGAGGGACTCAAATTAAGAGTCTTTGTATCGTCTTTGTCAGGATCAGCCCTCGTATGGTATACGGGAATAGAAAAAGGCTCGATCAGTGAGTGGAAGGACATGGTGGCCTTATTCATAGATCACTTTGGAACGGCAAGACCAAAAACCAGCGCTGGAAAGTTGGCTTCCTTGAGCCAATCGACGACAGAAAGTCCAGTCACTTTCTTACACCGTTTCCGGTCAGAATACAATCTATGTAAGACCCTACTTGGTAAAGAAGAGGTGGTCGAGATGGCCAAGAATAGTTTGGAGGATACGTACCACCAACTATTCCTAAACAGCAAGTACTTCTCCTTGAATGAGCTTATCACGGCTGTAACAAAAGCTTACAGTACCACGCAAGGAAGAGACAACAGAAGGAATTCATCCAAGGGAACGTACAATGCTAAGTCTTATGATAGACTAATGCCAAAAACAGTGGCTTATATCGAAGACATTGACGACCTAGAATCGGACTCTGAGGGCGAGCAAGTGGGTGCTGTCGATTTAACAACAAGCAAAGTATTAAAGCCCCGCAAGCTTCAAAAGAATAAGGGTCCAATCAAACTTTCAACAGTGGCTTTTACCAAGCCAAAATTTGAAACATACACTTATGATGCCAATATGGCTCATGAGATCTTGGACGAGCTATACAGCATGCGTGTTGTCAAAACGGATTTTGGACCGCTTCCTACAGCTGAGCAGTTAAAGGGTAAAAAGTACTGCAAGTTCCATGGAGCATGGAACCATATTACAAAAGACTGCATCAAGCTTAAAGACCAGATCCAGAGATGGATCAACGAAGGAAGACTAGAGCTGGAAGGAACGTCCAAAATGGCAGCATTAGTGGATTCTAAGCCTTTCCCAACACCTCAAGTCAATATGATTGATGTCGAGTGGTCACTACCCGACAGTCGTATTGGAAGTTGGGAGGACTTGAATCGATCTGTCTTTGTAGCCTACTCTTTCAAATACGAACAAATGGAGGATATCTTTGATAGGCTAAGGGACATGGGTTTGATCCTCTATTACCCGGTTAATGAACTCAGATAATTACGGTATAAAGGTCCAGCTCAGCACTTCTGCAGATTTCACAACCATTTTGGTCATCGAACAGTAAAGTGTTTGACCTTGAGAGATAAAATCCAAGGGTTGATCAATTGGGACGTGATTGAAATCAACGACAATGGAGAGGTAGAATGGCATCCACTATACCCTCATAGGCCATCAGCTCCTCCTGACACAACTTGTCCTACCATCGAAACTTCTTCCCATAGCAATCAAACTGAACCAACATATAAAAGGAAGAAGTCAAGACGGAGGTCTAGACGCAATATTGCATTTGTCCGACCTAAGCAGACTGAGATTACTTACAATGAGTCTAGGCGAGAGGAAATATTTGCAGAGCTAGTCCAAGCAGGAATAGCAGTGGTTCCTGATAATTGGGGAGCTCCGGACCCACATCCTGAGGATGTTAGGGGTCTCTTTCACTGTCGATACCACAATAGGTGGGGTCGCCATTCCACAAGTGCTTGTCGTGATTTGAAGTTCAGGATACAGCAGTGGATTGACGAGGGAGAAATAATGATAGATCAAGAACTCTCGCCAGGATTGGCGACCGACTTATCGATGATGGTTGGGATGTTGGAACTAACACAAGACAAATCCAATAAAAAGAAACAACCCAACAGCCATCCAACTACTGGTGAGAGTCCACAAAGCAGGCAAACGACAAAACCAAACGAAGGAAAAGAAAAAGTGGACCCAAAAGCAACGTCGCTAGTAGCCATTTTCACTCATTGTAAACTCAGAAGTGGGTTGAAGATCTCATATGAGGAATTGGCTGAAGCAGCTAAATCATTCCCAGAACTATTTGCACAAGCAGATCACCAACCTCAATGAGCAAAACAAAGGGACACTCCAACTCCTAAGCGCTCGCGAGCAACAAAAGAGGTTAGTACTGCCCACAGATCCTAATCAGAAGTTATTGACACGCTCGCAAGGCCATATATACCTCCAGCTTCAAGAAATATCACCAAGGAGAACGTTTGGTATGTGAGGGAGAAAGGAAAAACTATTGAAGTGACTCCAAGCAGAAGAAGAAATCTTCAACGATGCTTTGGGGAAGCCAAGAGAGCACTAGAGGCTAATGAAGCAGGCCTGCTCAAAGAAGAAGAACTGGTGTATTCTCCAGAAACGCTGCAAAGGCGGATGAATGCCCTTGCAGCAAACCCATTAGTGGTTTTCGGGAAAAAGTCTCGCGAGCCCAAAATGAGAGCACAAAGACCAGGTGTCTTTGACCGTAACCCAGAGTTAGGGTCTAAAGGAAAACAGCCTGTACCTACCCCTGAGGATCATCGTGAAGTTGCACAAAGGAAACCAGTGAGAAGCCGTCTCACTTTTGAAGATGACACGATGAAGGCAATAGGGCTACATACACCTCTTAAGGAAGGGAAAAGCATTCAAAAGTAAAAAACTCCAAGCGAGCCCAAGGTCTTGCAATGGAAACTGAAACCTTTAGTTGTGGAAGAACAAAAGAAAGTTCGACAACCCGTTTCCCGTCCAATGGAGCAAGCTCCAGCACTACTCATGCCAGCAACTGTTGATCCTATACCTGAGGATAAGTTGCAACATGTTGCTTCTCTCGAGCTCACTACAAATTTGAGTCTCGAGGTGCAACAGGCTGAGGGTGACAACTATGAAGATGATGAGCAGTTGTTGGATTACGGTGAAGATGAAGAAGAAGAAACTCAAGATTACATCGAAGATGAGGATACCACTGTTAACATGGTGTATATTTTATCCTCCAAGTATGCTTTGCCTTCACCAACAATAATGGATGAGTCAATCATGAGCGATAGCGTCAATAACTTGATAGTGCCAGACAATGAACCAAAACCGAAAGATGACTTAGCACTTACCAAGGCACCAAAAATTGATTCATTAACAAAGGGACATATGATGTTCGCCAAGCCTACTGTAGACATGACCATGCACATGCGACCGTTATATGTTACAGGGAAAGTCCAAGGGATTCAACTAAACAAGCTCTTAGTGGACTCTGGGGTAGATGTAAATGTCATCACAGTCAAAGCAATGGCCTTATTAGGCGTTCCCAAGTCTGCTATCCAAGAAACCTCACTGAACGTTAGAAACTTTCAGAGTAGCATTTCCAAGACTCTGGGCATTGTTTTTTTGCAGGTTCACATCGGTCCAGCCACCGGTACTTATACATTCTTTGTAGCAGAATGTACAGCTCCATACACTGCGATTCTGAGGCGTGACTGGATCCACAGGAGCTATTGTGTACCTTCGTCCCTCCATCAGCAGATGTTACTTTGGGATATGGAATATGGTGAAGCAGAGATTATTAATGCTGATCCTCGTTCATATTCTGTTTCTGCTAACTCATTAGAAGCCAGTTATTACCACAGTGACCTCAGGCCATTGGAGATATGTGGCATCGATAGCAGGGGCCGCCCAGCTGGTGTTACGGCTTCTGAACTAGCTCAGTGGGGTATAATTCAAATCAATCAAGATAGTGGAAGACCCTGCACCATTGAGCTACCATCCAAACATTCTCAATGATCGGGTCTCTATCAAGTATAGAGACCGAGGCTTGTTACTCTTTACACGAGCGCTTTTACAATTTTATGTTGGAGAGTCAAGCCTTCGAGAAGATTCCAATGGTTGCAGCATTGGAATATGTGGATGAAGACGTTTTACATGACTTGGAGGAAGAGGAAGAAATTAAATTAGCTCCAGCAGCCCTGGATGATTTACCTCCCAGAGTCAAGGATCCCATTGAACACATTAATTTTGGGACAACTGAAGAGCCAATCTCTGTGGCTATTAGTACCTTCTTGGAGCCCGAAGAAAGACTTAAGCTCATTGCCACGAGAATACGCTGATTGTTTTGCAGAAAAATACGATGACATGCCAGGACTGTCACCA
The DNA here is from genome assembly GCA_946800695.1 of Geum urbanum. Lineage (NCBI taxonomy): Eukaryota > Viridiplantae > Streptophyta > Magnoliopsida > Rosales > Rosaceae > Geum > Geum urbanum. Next base: position 252,973 of record OX327015.1, read on the forward strand.
GATTTGGTCTGTCATAACTTACCCATCATCGAGGGAAAGAAGCCCGTGAAACAAGAGATGCGTCGGATGAACACAGAAACTGCAATTCTTATCAAGGAAGAGGTCGAGAAGATGCTCAAGTCAGGGATCATACGAGTAGCCAAATATAATGAGTGGCTATCCAACGTAGTCCCAATCAAGAAAAAGAACGGGAAAATGTGAGTGTGTGTTGACTACAGAGACTTGAACAATGCAACCCCAAAGGATGCATACCTAATGCCAGTAGCAGATTTGCTGGTGGATTCAGTAGCTCGCCATGAGATGTTAACATTCATGGATGGAACTGCTGGCTACCACCAAATTCCAGTGGCTGAATCCGATCGACATAAAACTGCGTTTCGGTTTCTAGGATTTACAGGAGTATTTGAGTACGTGGACATGCCATTTGGACTCAAGAACGCTAGGGCAACCTACCAACGTGCAATAAACTTGATCTTCCATGATCTTATCGGCAAAACTATGGAAGTATATATCGATGATGTGGTAGTTAAAACGAAATGCAGAAGTGACCATTTTGAAGACTTACGGCAGGTGTTTCTCAGAATGAGGCAACATCAACTAAAGATGAATCCAGCCAAATGTGTATTTGGAGTCCAGGTAGGAGACTTCCTGGGTTTTTTGGTTCATCAGCGTGGGATTGAGATACCGGATGACAAGAAACAAGCGGTACTTAGTGCAGTCCCACCAAAGAGTAAGAATGAGCTACAACGATTATTAGGAAAAATTAATTTCTTACGACGGTTTATTGCCAATGCTGCTGGGAAAACACAACCATTCTCAACCTTGCTCAAGCTTCAAAATCAGAAAAACTTTGTATGGGAGCCTATCCATCAAAAGGCATTTGATACCATCAAAGCATATCTAACGACCCACCAGTCTTGGTTCCTCCAAGACCAGGGGTTACTCTTAAGCTGTATATTTCAGCTACTGACCTTTTTATTGGAAGTCTATTAACTCAGGACGACACATCAGGAACTGAACGAGCTATTTTCTATCTGAGTCGTACCCTGAATAATTGTGAAACGAGATACTCTCCAATGGAAAGAATGTGCCTAGCCTTGTATTTTTTAGGGTGCAAACTGAGGCATTACATGCTTTCCTTCACCACGTGTGTCATAGCACAAACTGATCTGGTGCAGTATATGTTGTCCAGACCCATTATCCGGGGACGCATTGGGAAGTGGATTCTGGCTTTGTCAGAGTTTTCTTTGCAATATGTTCCCCAGAAGGCGGTTAAAGGCCAAGCGGTGGCTGACTTTCTGGCTTATCATCCAATGGAGGATGTTAGTGAGGGGCCAGAACTGGACCTTGCTCGTATTGATTTAGCCCCTTGGTGTTTATACTTTGATGGGTCAAGTACGAGTACAATGGCTGGGGCAGGAGTTGCATTAGTTTCTCCACGCGGCCAAACTTTTTCTTATTCTTTCAGGTTGGACTTCAGATGCACAAATAACCAAGCAGAATATGAAGCTTTAATCATTGGGTTAGAACTTCTGCTAGATATGGAGATTAATGATGTGCACATATTTGGAGATTCCCAACTAGTGATCAGACAACTTGAAACCAAGTATAAGGCTGGACCAGTCTTAGAACCATATGCTAAACGAGCCTATGATTTGCTCAAGTTGTTTACAGAGGTGGAGTTGAGTCATGTTCCTCGCGAGAGGAATTATGCAGCAAACGAGTTGGTTCAACTAGCAACAGGAGTGAGCTTGCAAGATGGAGTACGCAAGCAGATATTAAAGGTTGAAAGAAGAACCCTCCCATCTTTCTTTGCTCGCCAAGAAGACAAAAATGAGTGGTACGTTGCTACACTTGATCACGTTGATGTGGATTGGAGACATGAGATTATCTCTTACCTCCAGAATCCTAATAATTCGGTAGCAAAGCGGATTCATTTCTTAGCTCCTAATTATGTGCTCAAAGACGATGAGTTATATAAAAGAGGGGAGGAAGGCATACTTTTATGGTGTGTCTTTGGACGTGAAGCTAAGTGATTAATGAGGGAGGTCCATCTTGGGATAGCAGGGGCACATCAGGCCGGTCCCAAGATGAGATGGTTACTTAGAAGACATGGCTTTTATTGGCCAGGAATGCTCAGAGATTGCATCACGTTCGCTAAAGGTTGTGAAGAATGCTAGAAACATGGTCCAATCAACCATATGCCCAGAATACCATTACAGCCTATAATCAAGCCTTGGCCAGCTCGAGGATGTGCTTTAGATTTAATTAGAATGATTCATCCTCATTCATCTGAAGGGCATAAATTCATCATAGTGGCTACTGATTTCTTCACAAAATGGGTCGAAGCTCGACCTCTCAGGGTATCGTCAGCAAATGCCATCCGCCAGTTCTTATTTAAAGATATCGTTTGTCGGTTTGGTATTCTTGAGAGTTTTGTTTCAGACCGTGGGGCAGCATTCATGTCTGGAGAAGTAGATGAGCTTATGAAGGATCTCGGAATCCACTTTTTACACTCTTCTCCATACTATGCCCAATCCAATGGTCAAGCCGAAGCATGCAATAAGATCATTATCCATATTCTTAAACGGATGCTTGCGAACAATGCCAGACTGTGGCATGAAGAATTATTTAACACCCTATGGGCTTATAGAACAAGTAAAAGAACACCCACAGGCGATGTGGCAAGAGCATGAAGACTTGGATGAGAAAAGAATACAAGCTTATGATAGTCTATGTGTTGAAAAACGAAAGGTGGCTCGTGCCTATGATCGATGTACCAGGGCCATGAGTTTTGCAGAAGGAGAACTCGTTTGGCGAGTCATTTTGCCTGTTGGCAAGAAGACTGAAGGACGAGGAAAATGGTCAGAAAAATGGGAAGGACCATACATTGTCGATCGACTTTTGGGTAAATGAGCAGTTCGTTTACGAGATCGAGATGGTACAAAACACTCTAATCCTTAAGAAGTTCATACAACCAATCTGGGAGTATGATGATCCTCAAATTGTGACTTAATCAAGTTTATTCATGCTAAAATTATACTTGCATGAGTAAACTGCAGGGGCAACACACAGGGATTATGTACATCACAGTAGCCTATTCTTGAGGCCAAATCTTAAGTTAGAGCCTGTATTTGAGGCCAAATTTTAAATTTTTCGTATTTCTTCTAAATCAAAAGAGTTCATGTTAGCCAATTACTGTGGCCAAAGTTATATACAAACTACATCTGAGTTTATCAAAAATTTACATAAGGAACTCTTTGCTTCAAACAAAATATTACATTCATCAAATAGAAGAATACAAAGGCGTTGCGGCCCCAAGCTCTGATACCACATGAGAAACAAACTACAAATCAGCAACAGAATAGAAAGATAAATACAGTTTGCTTTCCACAAATCCTCATAGTTGATACCATCCCCTGGGGTCGATGTGTCAAATATGCACAGGTAGAGATCGACCTCAGCGATGAGATGGAGAAGATTTGAAACGCCAAGGAAGCTAGTGCATCAGATCAGAAGACCCTTTACACTCGACTTGGCGTTTGTTGCCTTTTTTCCCGGGTCTGAGGCTCCTATCTTTCCCCTTCAGTGCAGCCATGTTCATAAGGCTTACAGCATCTATGATATAGAAACGGATCGCGTGCACCAGAGGAAGACGAGGAGTTTTCAACCTCGGGATTGTGGATTTCCCTTCTTATACTGACACAAGTTGGGATAGCATAGGCAACGCCTAGACGTAGATATTGTTATCTAGTCTAGGTTTGGACGTGGATATTGCTATTTAAGGAACACGACATGGAAGATTTTATCTGGAGGTTTCTTTAGGTTGGAAGACCAGAGCAAAAGAACAAGAAGGGAGTTCATTCTCGCGAGGAAGTTGGTTTACAAGACAAGGAAAGGGAAACCTTTTATAGAAAGGAGTCACATTGGTAAGGCTTTGCGAGAGTAATTACACCCAAAAATAGAGGACACGCGTCTAGCTGGAATTGGACCACGATACGGTTTATCTACCCACGAAGAGAGTATGATAAATGAAATATTTTTTGGGCAGGTAAAACGTATTTCAAGGATTTGATGGTTTGACGCGATACAGATTCCAAGCATGGAATTGAATTCCATTTAATGTTGAATGATCAGATCAAGCAAACGGCTGTAGCTTATAAGTGAGGCTAGTTTCGTTGGAACAAGTTTTGACCAGGCTTAAATCTGAGGCCCATTCTTGTTGTTGGTCCCAATTCACACTTTGTTTCTTTGGAAATTTGGATTGAATGAATAAATACTTAAAGAATTTTGGATCAAATAAAATAGGGCTTGAATCCTGAGGCCCATTAAATTTACAATAAGAGGGAAAATTTCCTCACTGTTTCTTTGGAAAATTTCCTCACTGTTTCTTTGGAAACTTCCACACTGTATCACACTCTAGTTGATGAACTATTCTCTACTTGCTTCCTAAGTGCTTACAGTTAGAAAGATTATGAAGATTCTCCATAGAACTCAACTATCTCTCAACTGATTCTTCTAGAACTTTTCTGGGTTACATATACTACCAATCCAACCTCATGGAGTACACATGGTCAAGTGTCCAAGTAAACTTTTAATATATTATTCAGGGATTGTTTTGACCATATCAAGGTATGCCAATTAATTATTGTGCCAACATTCTTCTCCTTTGACATTCTTGATCAAAATATTCCTTTACCAATGTGTACATAACAAATAAGGACATGATAATAACTCAACAACTGAAAAGAACAAGTAAAGTAATAAAGAACTATAAATATTTCCACAATCTTGAACTCATGGTGCATTTAACATTAAACTTGGCCCACAAGTATACATCAACAACCGAGTTTCAACGATTACAAAAGCTGAAAAAAAATCCTATGAGTCTCTTCCCCTTTTTGACATGGGATGACAAAGGGAGCAGATAACAAACAAAGCAAAGAAACATAAAGATGCCACGAACACAGGGAATACAAAGGAAATCCAAATAGACATAAAAGGGAAACATGAATCAACATTCATCAGCTGCATAATGGATAACAAGCACACGTATCCTCATTTTCATCAACATCCATATCCTCATAGGCATTTCCATCAGACTCCCCCTCAGTAGAGGCATCTAAATTGTTAGAAGATCCCGCGAGATAGGAAGAACTAGAGCCACCCTTGGAGCGATGAGCAACACCCACCAGTTCATCAAGGCTAGCATGAATCTTGGAGAACTCGTGCATCATGCAATCACGAGACTCAGACATAGACTGATGGACGATCACCTCAACCAACTCCCTGATGTACTTCTTGAGATAGGTAGTCTTAAGAGGCTCCACATAGACAGTGGACTGACTGGTAGATTTGATAATGGTAGACTTGTCCTCAAGAAAAAGGTCAATCAACATATCATCCTCCAAGAGAGAGACCACAATGTTGAAGCAGAAAAGGGTGATCAGAGCATGAAACACCAAGGAACTCCTCAGATTTCCATGTTAAACAACGACAACCTGGTAAATGTGAAAATACATGAAGTGCTTGGCTGAAACAGTCTTCTTAGTGGAACTGAGATAGCCAATCATGGAAGCTTGACCAGAGGTGACCTTGGAGGATTGAGAAACAGGGATCAAGAAGGTACTAACCAAAAATCCCATGAGCTTGTGGAATTCATTCATAAATTGACTAGACAGATGAAAAGAGCGTTGATGATTTAGAGGAGGAATGGAGTAAAAGGTAGTAGCAGCTTCATCAAGTGACAAATGAGACTCAAATTCCTAAGCTTGGACATGGCACTTTTCTTAGTGGTAGGCAAACCCAAGATTTCATGAATGTGAGAGGGACACATCAACCTGAACATTCCTAACTAAGACATGGATAAGCTTACGAGACTTGATACGAGGGCTGTCAGGGGAATTCAAAAGGAAATTGGCATAGAACTTACATACCCTAGAGACCTTAATGGCTTAATCCTTACAGCTTAAAACACATTATGATAACAGTACGTAGCTATAATAGTTTCTTGAACCTTGTCAGTTTTGGAAAATGTGAACCTCTATGATATTTTCTTTCATAAGCTCAAAGATGCAGACATCATCGTCCTTAAGTATGTTACTGTCCTCCAGACATGAAACATGAATCAAAGTTCCAGGTGAGCTTCACTTCAAATTTTTACTTTGGAGTCACCAAGACAACGTTATCATAGTTTTTTGGACATTTGAACTCCTGCTAGGTCCATAATTATGTTCTAATTATGTGCCTAACTTCATGCTTACTGTTTGCCTTCTTTGAATAAAGCATCATTTTTGATATATTTCCTGTCATGCTAGGAAATTGAGAGTTTGCGTGGAAACAAGACTGAAGATGGAAATTAACAACTTTTTGAAGAAACCAAGTAAGTTTCCTAAGCAATTGGAGAAAAATGAGCAAAACCGAGATGAGGAAAAAAAGTTAAATCCGACAAGTCTTTGTTGGGAGGTCAAGACAAATTGGGCAAGACATCAAGACATCAAGACCTCAAGACCAAAACCCATTTAGGAATATATTTTGAGAGATGGATGCACATGCAAATCATGTGACTTTGGTGAGTCACACTCAGGACCACTTAAAGCCTAAATTTTTGGATCGTGTCTAAGCATCAAATTTGAATTATTAGCATCCAAAATATCTCCCTTAGTCCCTTATGGTCGAGCTCCCCCTTGCCTACACAAATATCTCACTTCATTTTCTCATTTTGGTAGTTTTATGCTCTCTCTAGACCCCTGATCCTTATCCCAACCCTCAAGCTTTCTCTCCCATCTTTCTTCTCTCTTTCTAGTCCAAAATATCTCCATCTCTACCACCATTAGAGACCTAGCTCTTCCCTTTCTTGGCTAGAGTCAAACCTCTCCATCATCTCACATCACTTTGGCCAATTTTGGGTGTTCCTCCTCTCATCTTTACCTCCTAAGCTTTGGTTTATTTTTTAGAGTTCAAAGGAGTAAGAAGTAATATCTCTTTCCCTTTGCTTCTTAGAACTCTAAGGGCTATCATTACCCCCTCTTGAATATTTGGTGCTTGCTTGAAGAGAAGAAGTAGACTTAGAAGGCTTGAAGTCACTTAGTGGAGCTTTGGACTCTTGGTTATCTCTATTCTCTTCTTGTTTTGAGCATGTATATAATCTTACATTTTATTATGGGTAATGAGTAGTTTTATTTAGGAGGCTAGAGTTAGAACCCTAGCCATGTGACGTAGACAAATGATGGATTGATCTATGTATGGTTGATGTTTTTGTGTATGTTGTGTGAAACATGTGTTTGTGAATGAGATTACTATGTGTTTATGGATGTTTATTGTACTTGAGCTTTATGGTTAGTTCCATATATGCATGTGTTGACCCTAGCTAAGTTGATGTATGTGTATAGAGACTAAAAATGGACCTTAATTGAATGAGCTACTCACTTAAGGCTAGATGAGTATGTAAACATAATTAGGGTATATTCCAAGAGGTTTACCTTAATACTTGGTTACCTTAGCACTAAGCAAGGACTAGAGTCTCCTTGAGTCTCAATAGACTTGTGGAGCTCTAGTGAAGCATACATTAAATTAAAAAGGTTATTATGGCTAATAGTATATTCTCTCGACTCATAACCCAATAGGTGCGAGTTGGGGGAATCACATAGACTTTCTCTCAAATTCTTCAATAATTGAATTAGGTACTCACTTATGGGTAGATGAGTATGTAAACATGATTATGGTATATTCCAAGAGGTTTACCTTAAGACTTGGTTACCTTAGCACTAAGCAAGGACTAGAGTCTCCTTGAGTCTCAATAGACTTGTGGAGCTCTAGTCAAGCACACATTAAATCAAAAAGGTTATTGTGGCTAATTGTAAATTCGCTCGACTTGTAACCCAATAGATGCAAGTTGAAGGAATCACATAAACTTTCTCTCGGATTCTCCAATAGAGATTCGAGAAGGGGAACCTTCCACATTTAGTGCATGGTATGCTTGTTTGCTTTATTCACGTGACATGCGGTCAAGACGTAAGCCCAAAATGGTTTGAGTCTTGATCTCGATTCACTAAATCTTTCAATGTTGGGCTTAAGTCCTCTAGAGTCCGAAATGACCTAGGAAATTGAGTCCGAAATGACCTAGGAACTTGAGTTCAAAAACAAACATGACTCACAGGGTCACGATTTGGACATAAAATGTGTGAAACGGACTTAATAATCAGCCTAAATAAATTGGACCATTATTTGAGCACCATATGGTTAGCAGATATTTCTCTAGTCAGCCATTCTTTTTTATTGTGAACTTGTTTCTATTTTAGTTTCCACACTTTAGTGTAATTAATCAACCAATCAATCGTTTATTCACTCACCGTAAGTCAACCACCCCTCCCAATGCTAAGTCTCTAAAGGACTTAGTGATGTGAGATTAATTTCTACATTTTGTTTAGTTTTAGTGTCAAGTAGAGTCTAGTTGTTTTCGTAGTCAAAGCGCTATTCATTTCGAACTAAGGGGTTAATTAAGTGGTCAATCCTCGTGGGTTTGACACTCGACTACCTTATAAATACTATAACTTGTCCCATATACTTGTGGGTGAAGAATTCTTTGCATTGATGGGTTAGTTCTTAGCCCATAAGTGTAGGGGTAATAATTTCTTCGACAAGTTTTTGGGCCTTTTTTTGGATGATTGCCGACACCGCGGCATTAAGCTTTATCTTTTCGGTCCTTTCCTCCCCTTGCAACTTGTTCTTCAATCTTAGGTTAGTACAAAGGTCCTTCAAAAACTTGGAGTATATAGGGATGGTTTGAATGGCATCAAGAAGGGGGATATTAATCTTGACCTTCTTGAAGACATCCATGAAAGGACCCAACCCCGATTTAGCTTCCTAAACCGGAATCGAACCCCTTCGAAAACACGAACCAACAAAAACTTTTCGAAATTTTGGCAGAGTTTTGTTACTAACGTGGAATTACCATTACCTGCACGCGGAAAATACACTTCATCCTATGCCACAAAAAGCAAACCGTGGGCACCAATCCCATCCGGATTTCTCAATATATCAACAGAAAAGTAAAGTAGTAAATATATATGCACTTTACTGAAATTCGGGTTCAAATCGTATAACATATACTACAGAAAGCTCAGAGCGACATCTACTACATAATCGTATACACATACCACAGTAGGCAGAACAATAAACCTACTGGATGAAACAAGATTGCTCGAGCACTATGCCTCCAACCACGACGTGCGACACCAGAGCCTGAACTGCAAACTGGGCACGGAAACCGAAAAACCCAGGGGAAAGACAATAAACATGTTAGAGTGAGTGGACGAAAATAAATGTCTTTCACCAGTTGATATATATGTAAAATAACATATGCGAGTCTAGGTAAATAAAATAACAAGTACACGAGGTAAAACCATAATCCTCCAGCGTACTGAGCATGCAAGTAAAAATCCCACGGGGTCACTCATGGACACGCACCGTGCTAGTATAGTCCGAATCACAGAATCCCAGACTCACACGTGATTCGAGCCAGAAAGGCCTCAGGTCAGGGTATCTGTTTCCACCCGGAACTGCATCGGCATAAGAAACAGACATCTGTACCTTCCCGGAAATACATCGGCACAAGATACAGAAACCAGTACCCACCTGGAACTACATCGGCATAAGGTACGGTACCCCCCTGGTAGGCGCCCTCGGTGATCAGCCGGGGATGCGTGTGTATCGATACAACAACATGAACTACGACTGTACTCTGTGAAAATCAAATCACAAATATCTCGATGCATGTACAGTAAACAGCATAAAAATGCATATGCGTAACACAACCGTATATAACACATGCTCATAATAATCGTAATCTCGTAAATATGCTCATGTCTGTTTATTCGTATACGTATATCCGTATATATATATAATTGTAAACACATGCTCATGTAATCCGAAATCTCATACGCATGCGCAAATTCGAAAATCATATAAAAAGACCTGCAATCATTTCCGTGAAAAGAAATTATCCACTCACAGACTAGCGAAACGCGTATCGCGTTAACCCGTGATCCGGCGGAAAATCCCTCGCCAAACGAACGATCACGAACACCTGAATACTCACAAAATCCATTTCTCAAAGTCATAACTCGACAATACAAATCAAATCACGAGAAACCACTGTTCTCGGAAACACATAATTCGAAGTCGACGAATCGTCGAAAATCCATATATAACCTTAATACCTCACTTTACATTCGGATGCTCAAATCGAGAAACGAACCTCCCCACTGCGATCGGGGCGCGATTTCGAGTCAAATGACATGCAACTTGTCGAAAGTCCAAAAAGTCAAACTTTGACCGTTGACTGCCGTTGACCGAAGAATTTCAAGGCGGAGCTGCACCTATTCCACTCAAAATCATGCACTGAGCAACTTTGTCAACTGCACCGAAGTCCAATTCTCACTGTAACACATCCAATTTCAAGCAAAACCGAATTAGAACACAAAATTCAAACCCAAAATTCTCCATGCTCAAATCGAATTAGAACACCATGTTTATATGGTTAGAATCACATTGAAGAGGGCTACAAAACCCAGTACCTCTTGGAGTTCAATTCGGCCGAAATCGGAGTTCACCATTAAACCCAAAAATCCCAAATTTTGGTCCATGATTTCTCTCTCCACCGTGGGACTTGCCGGAAAATGAGGTCGGGAAAGTGACGAGGAGATAGAGGCGAGTCGGAAGACACCAACAACATGCTCGGAAGTGGCCGGATTAGGTTCGCCGCCGGCGAACCCGTGAGCAAGTCGCCACCGTCGCCCACCACTCGGTCAAACCGAGTTGACCGAGTCAAAGAGAGTAAATGAAACTGTTGACTTGCCTATTATAGAAACCTTCTATTTATATACATGCCAAAAATGGAAACTTTCCCAATTAATCGCGACAACTTCAAATACCCATAACTTCTTCGTCGTGATTCCGATTCCGATAATTCTCACGGCCATAAACTCGACTCAACATAATCTTCCATAATCACCGGAAGTCAAACACATCGACCAAATGGATAAAAAGTCAACCCTTTGGACCAACACATAATTAAATCAACCAAACAATCAACAATCGGCAAAATTCGCAACTTAAACTCCGTAACTCAGAATAATGCTCCGGAAGTTCCCACAAACTCGAAATTAAATTCCGGACAACTTCCGTGAAGGAACCAAAACCAAATTCTCGATCGGTAATTTAGTCGCTAAGTAGCTCGCCATATTAATCTGTTTCCGTCGAAACTTCAAATATACATAACTAATTCCTCGGTCGTCCAAATAACAATATGGAACCGTCCACGAACTCATAATCACATGTAGAACGACTCTCGAGAAGAGACCCAGCTCCAATTCTCGGCCAATAATTTAGTCGTTAAGAAGCTTCGGCGATTCGAATAACTGTCAGACAGCCGCGACTACGCAGTAACTCATCAATCAAGCTGATCATACTGCTGATTCTGGTCCGGGTCGTCACAATCCAATCACTCAATGGTCTCTCGATCCAAGCTAGCTTGAGTCCTCTCTTTGTTTTGTACTTGATGGAAAGGTAGGCGGATATCCACATCGCCTCAAGCCTCTTCGGAATGCCCCTTAGAAGTCCCCTGAGATTTGCCTTCGATGGGTCAAGAGTCTTTCTCAACCCATCAAGAATTCGTAGCTTGTGAACTCGAGAGCTGGTTTCGATAGGTCGAAGATGTCTCTCGATCCATCGAAGCAGAATTATCTTGCTGACCAGTGGACTTCCTTTTATGGGTCGAAGGAGTATGTCAACCCATCGAAGGAAGAATGTTGTCTCCTCCATTCTTCTCCAAGTTGATCCCGGACTGCTCCTCACCCAAATCTCTACCTTCTTGACCCTTTTTGGCATTCCCATGGTGACTCATCCTCTTCGTCATCGGACGTATCTATATCTTCATACGGAATCACCTCGGTCCTCTCTTGGAACCGTACCACTTTATATCTATTCGGAGTAACCTTTGCAACCCGGGAATGTGATATTGACACCGATGGTATGTCTAAGTGATCTTCATCATCACTCTCCACGATTGGAGTATCATCATAATTTTTGTCAGACTCAACACCGCCTTCACTACATTGGCTTGGTGCTTGGGGTTCCTTTCCGTGGTAGAGGGAAACTCATGAGTTTTGTCATTTCCTTGGATTTGGTGTGCCTTAGCCAATTGGCTCACTTGCATCTCAAGCTTATGAATAACATTTTGATTCTCATTTTAGAACGCTTGATTATACCTCTTCATGCTCATGAAGTTCTTAAGAAAAGTCTTATTATCCTCTACTTGAGTCTTTGCTTAGTCTTCTCGGCTCTTCACTAGCCTAGCCAAAAGCTCATATGTGTTAGACTTGGGTATCTCCAATTGCGGTGGTGGAGTAGGTGATTGAAGCAAAGGTGGTTGTTAGGCTTTTGGCACAAAAGGTGCTCTCGATTGGTAAGTGTTACCACTCGAGACATTAACAAATCCTCCACTTGGCCTTGGTGCAAAACTGGGAGATCCTTGATAACTTGAGACGCATTTGCTTTCACTTCCCGAAGCACCATTGCCTTGATTTCTCCTTTGATTGTTATATCCTCCATTTGATCGTTAAACCTCATTGAAAACCACCATTCGGCCATGGTGACCCTCATTGACCTCCTTGGTTGCCTTGCCATTAACTACCCCAAGAGAAGTTAGGGTGGTTCCTCCAACCTGGATTGTAAGAGTTAGAATAAGGATCATTCATTTGTTGGTCATAGAAGACTCATTTACACTCTTTGATAATTTTCAGATAATCATCTTGTTGAGGACAACTCAAGGTATCATGCACCGTGCTTTCACATATCAAACAAGTGACTGGCTCCACATTAATTTTCAATACTTGGTGGATGTTAGGTCCATAATTATGTTCTAATTATGTGTCTGACCCTTATGCTTAATGCTTGCCTTCTTGGAATAACACATCATTTTTAATACGTTTCCTTATCATGCTAGGAAATGATGAGTTTGAGTGGAAATGAGCTTTAAGATGAAGATTAACCACTTTTTTAAGAAGTTAAGCAATTTTCCTAAACATTTGGAGAAGAAGGAGCAAATCCGGGAAGAAGACAAAAAGTTAACCGCTAGTCAACGATCAACTCCGGCGGTCAACGGTCAAACTCCGGCGAGTCTTCACCGAAAAATGTCATGGTCAAGATGTGATGGCCAAAGACTTCAAGGCCCAAGCCACAAGATCCCACATGAGGAGATATTTTGGTGTGAAGACATGCACATGCTACTCACATGACTTGGGTTAGTCATTTTAAGACCACACTTAAAGCCTAAAAATGTGGATCATGTCTAAGCTTGAATTTTAAACTATTTAAACCCAAAATATCTCCCCAAAGCATATATGGTCGATATCCATTGGTCTCACACACACAACTCATTTCATTTTCATGTTTTCCATAGTTGTATACTCTCTCTAGACCCCTATTCCATATACCAACCCTCTAGCACTCTCTTATACCTCTACTACTCATTTTCTAGGCCAAAATAACTCCTTAACCACCACCATAAGAGACCTAGCTCTTTCCTCTCTTGGATAGAGCCGAACCTCTTCACCTTACCACCACCACTTTGGCTTAGTTTAGGTGTTCCTCCTCTCATTCTCACCTCCTAGGGTTTGGCTAAGCTTTTAGAGTTAAAAAGAGTGGGAAGTAGTCCATCTTCCCCTTGCTCCTTGGAATTCTAAGGGTTTACCTTATCTCCTCTTGAAGACTTGGTGCTTGTTGAAGAGAAGAAGTGGGCTAGAAGGCTTGGAGTCACTTGGTGGAGCATTGGCTAAGGGACCCTTGGTTATTTCTACTCTTTTCCTATCTTAAGCATGTATCAAATCTTGTATTTATTTATGTGTAGTGAGTAGTTCTATTTGGGAGGCTAGGGTTAAAACCCTAGCCATGTGATGTGAACAAATGTTGTCTTGGATTATGTATGCTTTATGATTTTAGTGTATGTTGTTTGAATATGTGTTGTGAATGAGTTTGCTATGTGTTAGTGGATGTTTATGTGTTTGAGCCTCTTGTCTAGTTTCTTGTATGCATGTCTAAGTCATGACTAAGTTGAGATATATTTAGGGAAGCTAATAATGAACTTAAGTGAATTAGTCATTCACCTAAGGAAGATAAGCACATAAACATGATTATGGTATTTTTCTGAGAGGTTTACCTTGAGACTTGGTTCCCTTAGTACCAAGCATGGACTAGAGCTCCTTTGAATCTCAATATATTTGAGGGACTCTAGACAAGCATACATTAAATCCAAAAGATTATTGTGTCAATTGTAGAATCTCTTGGCTCGTAACCCAAAATGTGCGAGTTGAGGAATTCACCTAGACTTCCTCTCGGATTCTCCAAAAGAGATTCGAGAAGGGGAACCTTCCACATTTAGCACATAGTAAGTTTGTTTGCTTCAATCACGTGACATATGACTAAGATGTAAGCCCAAAATGGCTTAGGTCTTGGTTTTGGTTCACTAAATACTTCAATGTTGGGCTCAAGTCGTGTAGAGTCCGAAATGACCTAGGAACTTGGGTTCAAAACTAAACGTGACTAAAAAGGTTACGATTTGGACATCAACTTGTGTGAACGAACTTTAATCCAAGACATATATCGGTATATTGTTTGATACATCATAAGGTTAGCGGGACTTACCTACACTACCACATATGGAGACATTACCGGCGAGATCACCGGAGACAAGGCCGGTGACCAGAAAAGTCGCCGGTAATGTTCATCATTACCGGCGACTTACTCCGTCGCCGGTAATGTCGCCGGAAAATCGCCGGTAATGTTTAAAAACATTATCGGCGACTCCAACCGTCGCCGGCAATGTCAAGCCGAACATTTCCGGCGATTTTCCGGCCAGAATTTCGCCGAAAATGTGTGGCTCGACATTGCCGGCGACGGTTGGAGTCGCCGGTAATGTTTTTAAACATTACCGGCGATTTTCCGGCGTAAAGTCGCCGGTAATGTCTTCATTTCTGGCAACTTACTCCGTCGCCGGCAATGTCTCTTATATTAGACGCAGATTGCAGCAGCTCGATCATTGGTTCATTTTGATCGAAAAAAATCTAGAGAAATCGAAAGAAGGAAAACGTACGCTCTGAAATCAATCCTTCGGTATATTGTCAAAATTAAGGCGCGCGTCGAAAACTCGATCACTCGGGAAGCTATATATATAGGTACGTGTATATATACGTATATGTGTATGTATATATATATGTATGTGTTGATCAAATCCAATTCGTGAGATATATATGAAATGTTGTTGATGTCACGGAAACGAGAAAACTGCTTGTAGTTAATCTTATCTTGTGTCTGAATCAACGACTGGTATTATCGTAGTGTTATCAGAGCCAGGCTTAACAGAGCCTCCTACCTAGTCAAATACGTTTTGAATTTCAAAAGAAGAATACCATCATCGAGTACTGAATCGAATTCAGAGATTAGATCGATATATATATATATATATATATGCATGCATGTGTTGATTTAATTAGAGTTGAATTGAGATATGGCGTCGATTATTAGTAGTGAATGTGTGTGTATATATATATATATAATTAATACGTAAAATTGTTAGAATTTTCACCAGGGATGTCAGATATATATAATAAAGAGTTGGATGAGTCTCGAAAGATGGGATGTCAGATATCACCAGGGAATTAGGAGTTTTGTGGATTTTGTGAAGACTAATTGTGGAGACAGTACACTTCATTATTGCCCGTGTAAAGAATGTAAGTGTTTCAGCGATCGATTTCGTTTTCCCATTGATAAAGTCCAGAGGCACCTGAGTAAATACGGGTTTTGGGATAAGTACACTTGTTGGATTTATCACGGTGAAACATCGTTAGCGGGTCCGCATGATCATGGACAATTTGGTGAGAGGGCCATTCCCCGCTATGATCATGGAGATTTTGCTGAGAGGGGCAGTGCATCCTATGATCCAACAGCGATGTTAATCAATGATATGTTTCCTCATGAGAGCGGTGTATTTGCTGATGAAGCACCAAATGTCCCTCCCGTCGTTTAGGGTTTCCCCCATATCGAGCCAGTCGAGCCATTACCTGGAGCTCATGTCAACACAAGCGGTATGGACAAGTACAACAACCTGATTGCATTGCAACAGACTCCATTGTACGAGGGTTGTAGTAAGACTGTTCTTGAAAGTGTGATGGGAGTGATGCAGCTCAAAATGGAAAACAAAATGTCTGTCAAAGCTGTTGATTCTTGGTTGAAGTGGACTGCTTCGCTACTGCCACCCGGTCATCGTCTTCCTACCACTCATCATAAGGTGCGACATATCCTGAAAGATCTTGGGCTTTCCTACATCAAAATCCATGCATGCAGATATGATTGTATTCTCTTCTGGGGAAAAGATCTCGAAGACCTTGAAGCCTGCCCGGTATGTTTTACATAAAGGTATAAGTTGACTCCTGCAGGCAACAAGAAAGCTGTGAAGATACTTCGATATTTCCCGCTTATTGATAGGCTGGAGCGGTTGTTCATGTGTGCTTTCACGGCCGAGGCAATGAGATGGTGGGCTGAGAGGAACTTGCCTGACGATGACACCCTTATACACCCTTCCGACGGAGAGGCTTGGAAGCACATGGTCAGGGAGTTTGATCATTTTGCAGCAGAGGTCCGAAATGTTTGGCTAGGGCTCTCATCTGACGGATTCAACCCTTTTGGCAACATGAGTCTTCAATACAGTATATGGCCAGTTATTTTGGTACCGTACAACCTTCCACCATGGATGTGCATGAAGAAGGAATACAATATGCTCACTCTGTTAATTCCGGGCCCGGGTTATCCAGGAAAGTGTCTCGATGTGTATTTGAGGCCTTTGATTGAGGAGCTTAAGTACCTGAGTGAGTGTGGCCACCCCACTTACGATATGTTCAAAAACGAGATGTTCCAGATGCATGCCATGCTTGTTGGCACCATCAGTGATTTTCCTGCCCGCGGTATGTTGTCGGGCAACGTTACCAGGGGTTACAGGGCTTGTTCAGAGTGCATGACGGTTGATTGTTGCAGTCCTCATTGCAGTAAAATTGTTCAGATGTGTCACCGTTGTTGGCTTCCATATGATCACCCATTTAGGCAGGATCCAGACGCGTTTGATGGGACTGTGGAAACAGGTGTGGCACCAAGGCGATGGACAGGGGTAGAAATTTTGGAAGTGTTGAATGAATATGATTTTGGCCAGCTGAGCAATCATCCTGACATAGTGGCATCAATTCCAGACAAGCCCGAAAGGTATAAGTTTTGGACTCAAGTGATGACGATGATTACGATTATCATCCTTAGTACGTTAATGATGTAGTCAGAAATTGTTGTCGGAAATATGATGTAGTCGGAAAATGTAGTCGGAAATAGTAGACGGAAATTGTAGTCGTTAATCGTAGACGGAAATTGATAATGGAAATTGTAGTCGGAAAATGTAGCCGGAAATCGTAGACGGAAATTGTAGTCGTTAATCGTAGACGGAAATTGATAATGGAAATTGTAGTCGGAAAATGTTGTCGGATATTCTTCGGGAAATAATGACATTACCAACGAGTTATAAGCAACTCGTTGGTAATGTCATTACCAACGAGTTAACTCGTTGGTAATGTCATTACCAACGAGTTGAAGTCGTTGGTAATGTCATTACCAACGAATTATAAGCAAGTCGCCGGCAATGTTTTCTGGATAGAAACTGCCCATGTCGACCCCGAGCTGTATTTCTCCTTATCCTCTCCTCCTCCCCTCCTCTCCTCCTCCCAAATCGGTCCGGCGAGTTCAAATTAGCTCACCTCTAGCTCACCTCCTCCTCCTCCTCTCCCTCTCCTTATCCTCTACTCCTCCTCTCCCTCTCCTCCTCTCCACCGATCCGGAATCCTCTCCTAATCCGAAAATCTCCTCCTCCCCTCCTCCCCTCCTCTCCTCCCCTCACCATTGTAGTCTGCAAAGCATTGTAGGTGGAAATCCATGGCAGGTCCGATCCTCTCTCTCTCCCTCTCTCTCTCTCAATTTTTAATTATTTTTGTGTATGTGTATGTGTATGTGTATGTGTATGTGTATGTGTAAATTAATTAGGGTGCTAAGTTGGAAATTAGGGTGATAAGTTGTAAATTTATATGCAATGTATATATATATATTTAGGTATGTGAAAATTAAGTGATGTATATATATGTGAAAATTATGTATATATGTGATTTGGATGAATATGTGATGTATATATATGTGGAAATTAAACCTAATTAAGATGCATGATGTATATATATGTGTGAAAAATGTGGAAAATTAATTAGGGTTTGTGATTTGGATGAATATGTGAAAATTAAATTTAATTAAGATGCATGATGTGTATATATATATACATCGAAAATGTATATATGTTAATTTAGGTGATATAGTTGTTAATTAATCGTATAAATGAAGTTGGAAATCGGGATCGGAACAGTTTAGAACCAGAACGGTTTTAAACCGGAACCGCGCGGAACCGGAACCCTTTGGAACCGGAACTGTTTGTAACCGGAACCGTTATGTTACAAACGCTTCCGGTTACAAACAGTTCCGGTTTCTAACGGTTTCGGTTCCAAACCGTTCCGGTTCCGATTTGTTATAGAACCGAAACGGTTTGGAACCGGAACCGTTTGGAACCAGAACTGTTTGTAACCTTTCCCGTTATGTTACAAACGGTTTCGGTTACAAACAGTTCCGGTTACAAACAGTTCCAGTTTCTAACGGTTCCGGTTCCAAACCGTCCCGGTTCCGATTTGTTATTGAACCGAATCCATGACTATTACGGTGTCCAGGAGGTTTTGCGGCTAATTGGCTTCGGAGAGGTTCCCGAAATAGTGGAGGGAACAGTAGTTAAGCTTCCTCCTCGCCCGCAGTTAGCAACACGCCCAGTGGGCCAATGATGACTGCTCGCACGAGAGCCTTGCTAGAGGCGCGAGCTGAGGAGGAAGCTGCACGATCAAGAGCCGTGGAACCGGAAGTCGAGGCTCGAGCCTCAGTCTCCAGATGCTCAATCAGCAGACGTCCCTCCGGTGGCAGAGCCTCAGACGAGCGACAGTCAACGGGGGAATCAGAAACTCCCTCAATCCGAATGCCTCATATTCGCCGGGTGCCTACTCCCGTTTCACGGGAATCATCTGAGGCACATGGTGGTGCTGGCGCCTCATCGTCCAGGCCTCGTCTATCTCCGCCGTCCGGTCTCTTCCTACCCGACGAGATTCCTGTCATCCCTGAATTCGATGATAGGGGGATGCCTGTTTATGTTGAAGGACGGCCGGAGTTCCTGACCGTGGAGGAAGCGTATAACTTCCTCCCGTTCGACCCCGTGTATCTTTGGAGTGTGAGGTGCACCAACCAACAAACGGACGATGCAGGTAAATTTTATTTAACATCAGATTGATTACTTAATTATTACTTAAGACTTGCAATAGGTTCAATTAATGATATCAATTTGTTGACATTGTATTATTAGGCAATTTCGTTAATGGGACTGGAAAACGGAAAGGGGCTAGAGGCACCTGCACCGGGAAGAGACTTGAGCAGGCCACCGGCGGAAGGAAAACGCCCATAAGGGCCAATGAGGATGGCGAGGTGATCGAGGCATTCGACACCACGCGCAAATATGTCAGCATGGCCGGTGCGATCGTGTGGGACAAGGTCCCAATGCTTTGGCCAGATTGGGAATCTGTGCCTATCTACGTGAAGATGCAAGTGCATAATGCACTCAGTGTGAGTAAAATTGTATTTTCATTACGTAAATTTTACATTTATTAATTAAGTCCGAATAAATATATAATTGTACCTTTTATATATTCATATTGCAGGTGTGGTTTGACATGGATGAAGTTCTTATTCACACATGCGTAGAGCGTCAACTACATATGAGGTGATGTGCTTCGACTTATTTGAATATATATAGAGTTAGATTTTTGTTTATCAAGTGTTTTAATATCTCTAACTTTTTTTCCTTCTTTTAATATAGGTATAAAGATTGGAAGAACGAGCTTTCTTCCCATTACACTGTATACAAGGAGCTAGGCCGATGTTCTACCCCTAGCGAATTCCGGTTTAGGGAGTACGAGTGGCTGTGGCTGATAGCCCACTTCGAGCACCCCAAAGCGAAGGTATGCATCCTTAATATATCTTACAAGCCTAATGTCTCGTATCAGATTGAAATAGTTAGTTACTAATTTTTTTCCATATGTTTATCAAACAAGGCGATTTCGAAGACGAACCGGGCGAATGGATTGAAAAACACCAGGTCCCATCATGCAGGTTCACTCAACTACATGGGTTGGTCGACTAAGGTGCAGCAACAACAAGAAGTGAACCCCTTAGTGTATATTCATCAGAAGTTCTATCCGCAGTGCTCTAACGAAGCGGTAAGTCTTTCGCCTCTCCATGTGTTAATAAAACTATTTTTCGATATTAATAGATTTTGTTAGTTAATATGTTGTTCATTTTCGCTTTTCAATTAGGCGAGAGTGGAGGAGGCGACCGCAGAAGTGACCATGAGTATAGCTCGGACTAACCATCATGACTGCTCCGAGGAAGAAGTCACCCAGTATGCCTCTCAGATCGATCCGCTTGATCCCCCGATAGCGGCTCAGATCATGGCAAAAGCGTGCGGGACTGGAAAGAATACCTACTACTGTAGGGGAATGGGCTCGGCGGGCGAAGGAGTATCGAAAACCACTTCACAATACTCTACCGGGTCAAGAAGTTCAACTTCTAGTCGTAACCTCGCAGCGGAGCTTCATAGGACGCAGATGGAGTTGGAGGAGCAAAAGAGGCAGATGGCCGAGTACCAAAACATGGTCCAGCAGCAGACACAGATGCAGGCTCAGATGTACACATGGATGCGGACGATGTACGAGGCTCAGACTACCGGACAACCGTTCCCCACACCTCCCCCGGTCCCGGTCCCTCCCTTCCCTAGCTATCCACCACCACCACCGCACAAGTCAACGCCAGAGCAAGACCAAGGTAGCCACCAGAATTCAAATGAGTACATGGATTACTTCAACCCTGACCCGCAAGTTCCTCGACCCTGACCTGTAGTTGTAGTTAATTTTCATATCGTCGTTGCTATTTGTACTGTACGTTGGACATTTATGTGTACTGTTGAACTTGCATGATTGTACGGTTTATGTCTTTCAATGCAGGTTCTGGAATTGGGTCCAATCCAGAACCGTGTTTTTTTTTCAAAATTTTTCCACACATTGCCGGCGACATGGACCTCAGTCGCCGGCAATGTCTCACATTCCGGCCACGGCGGCGCTGCCATTGCCGGCGACGGCGTCGCCGATAATGTCTTGACATTGCTGGAAACTCAAGTCGCCGGTGATGTCTCGGACATTACCGGCGACGCCGTTTCCCGTCGCCGACAATGTTAACACCGGCCGGCGAGGTCATTGCCGGTGACTTGTCGCTGGTAATGACAATTCCGGCGACAAAAAAAGACAAGGCCTGCGACGGTAGGTCGCCGGTAATGTCTCCATTTCTGGTAGTGCTAGTTGACCATGTTTTTTTATATTGAACTTTCTTGTTTACTTTTCATGCACAAATTAGTGTAATCAACAAACCAATCAATCAACTTCGTTAATCACTCATCGTAACTTAAACATCCTTCGTAATGCTAAGTCTACAAAGGACTTAGCACTGCGAGATTCATTTCCATCTATTGTTTTAGTCTTTGTGTCAAGTCGTATCTAATTAGTCGTAGTCTTTGTGCTCAATATTGTGAGCTAGGGAGTCTAAGTACTTAATCCTCGTGGGTATGACACTCGAATTTTTACATATATACTAAAACTTGATCTCGTGTACTTGCGAGTGAAGAATTCCTTGTATTTATAAGTTAGTTCATAATTCTTAAGTGATTGGGGTAGAAAACCTTCAACGGTGGACTTGACCACTGTTCTGGTTTTGCTTCATCAATAGCTCAAATTTCTTATTCATGGACTCCTTGAGCTTCTTAATAGCATCTTCTTATGGTTGGGAACCCTTGACCTCATAGATACCACCCCTATTGGTTTGTGTGGTCTCTCTCATTGATACCGCCAATTTCTTGACACTAGGCCTAATATTCCATAACACCGATCGTTCCGCCAATTACTCTAGCAAGATGTGGGCCTCATCCACGGTTTTCTCCATGAAGTCGCCGCCACAAGCATTGTCAACTTTCCTCCCTATCTCCGTGTTTAGTCCTTGATAGAAGAGGGACATAAGCATATCTCTTATTTGGCCATGGTTCGGACATTCGAGCTCAAGGTCCTTGAATCGCTCCCATGCTTCACAAATGAGTTCCCCCTCCTCTTCACGAAAGGTTATCAAAATTATCCTCCTTTCGTTGATTTTTCCCGGCGAGCAGTATATGGTGATGAACTTCCTTTGTAAATGCTCCCAATAGTTGATGAAGTTATGGGAGGAGCTTGTTGAGCCAATCATTTTCTTTGTCTCTTAGGCTTGAGGGGAATACTTATAGCCTCAATTGAACCGCATCCATGTTGCAGATATTTAAGCGAACGCATGCCTCCTCGAACTCCAATAGGTGCAAATACGAACTACCAGAAAAAATACTTTAGCCAATAACAAAAAATACTCGGTCTATTTGTCATTGTTGTCAGCTAAAGTAAATGCCGACAAACCTTCGTCAGCTATAGTGTCGTCGGCTAAAGGTCGACGTCATACTTAAGCCGAGACAATAATGGTAGTTGTTATTTTAAGTGACTACTTTAACCGACGACAGAACTAGTCGACGACATAATCACTACAAGAAAACATCACTTAGACCACGGAAACGTAATTGTTCTGTGGTCCAAGTGACACTTGGACGACGGATACTTCTCCGTCGTCCAAGTACCACCTGGACGACGGAGATAGTATGCTCCGTCGTCCAGGTTCTCACCTGGACTATGCCCCATCGTCCAGGTTCTCACCTGGACGACAGAGAATACTATCTCCGTCATCCAGGTTCTCACCTGGACAACGGACCGACACGTTGTGGTCCGAGTGACGTCCACTTAGACGACGTACCGATACCTCCGTCGTCTAAGTGAAGCATTATATAAGCCCGATGCCAAACTCTCTTCCTCTCTCGGGAAAGTTTAATGAAGAAGGAGAAGGAGAAGGAGAAGGATCTCCGCTCACTCTTAACTGATCGAGCATAATCTCTTTCTGTCTTGATCAGCTAGCGCTTCACGTGTGCACGCAATGCAAATTAACGACGATCGACATCCTAGCTAGTTAGCTGGCTAGATATATAGCAATATATATATATATATATATATATCGATTTTCGGCTCCGACCATCGATTAATTCGCCATATATATATCGGAGAAGGCCAGCAGGTACGTATGCAGTTAATTTTCCAACACCATTAACGTAGGTTTATATATATATATATATATTTAATTGCATGTACGTTTGTTAAAACGCCCATTGTTAATAATTAATTAATTAGTACGTCTAATTAATATATTAAGTTAGGAAATTGATGATCGATATATATATTAATTAGTTAATTATAGACACATATGTAGTACGTATATATGTATGGATGTTTTAAAATTTGTTTAATATTTAGTTAAAACGTACATACATGCATGGATGTTAGCTACGCATATTAAATTACGTAATTGATCGATGTAGATCGAGTACGTATAATTAATAGTTAATTAATGGACTAATATATATGTAATTATTAATTAATTATAATATTTTGTAGCAGTATGGACAATAGTTGGATGAAGTTGAAGAATAGATGTGATGTCTGGTATATGGATGAAATTAGCAAATTTGTGAATTTTGCACTAGAACATGGTCAGGGAAAGAAGCGTTTCAGGTGTCCGTGCCAGAAATGTCTTAATTGTCAGTATATGGAGGTTAATGTTATGGTGCAACACCTGTACGAAAATGGTATGATGTGGAGTTACACTACATGGAGCAAGCATGGTGAAGCAGTAGAGTTCAGCTCAGCAGACTTCAGCTCAGGGTACAGTTACCAGGGTGCCTCATCCAGCGGCAGTGGTGTCGGCCCCCCAGCTTGCAACCCAACTGCAGATTTGGTCCATGATGCGTTTCCGGGATTTAGTCATGGTGGACACCAACACCAAGAGGGAGGTTACAGTACCACTCATGAGCATGATGACACATTCCACGCTACTAACTTGGCCACTGACACTAGTGAGATGGATAAGTACAACCGGATGCTACTTGAAGCGCAGACCCCGGTGTTCCCTGGATGTCGAGAGAATGTGTTGCAATATGTGATGGAGTAAATAAAGATAAGAGTTCGAAAAAGAGAATTCCTGTGAAAGTTGTTCGATATTTTCCCTTGATTCCCAGATTGCAGCGCCTGTACATGTCTCTACACACAGCAGAGGCGATGCGATGGTACGCAGAAAAGCGAATAGATGACGATGTCTAGCGACACGCCGCGGATGGGGAGGGTTTCAAACATTTCGACAGAGAATTTGGAGACTTTGCTGCAGAGGTTAGAAATGTTAGACTCGGCCTATCTACAGACGGATTCAATCCTTGGGGAAGTAATAGCTCCGCCGTCAGCACTTGGCCAGTTATTCTGATGCCGTACAACTTGCCTCCGTGGATATGCATGAACAAGGAATTTAATTTCCTTACTGTACTAATTCCAGGTCCTAAATCTCCAGGGAAGTGCTTAGATGTCTACCTCAGACCTTTGATCGATGAGCTGAAACTGTTGTGGGAAAATGGAGTCCCAACTTATGACAAATTCACTGACACGATGTTCACGATGAGGGCTGCCGTAATGTGGACGATCAACGATTTTCCAGCGTATGGGATGTTGGCAGCCTGCAGGACAAAAGGATATAATGGATGTCCTATATGTTTGGACGACGTGAACTCTAGTTGGCACGCGGGGAAGGTGTGTTACTTGGGTCACCGTAGATGGCTTCCTCACGACCACCCCTGACGACAGGATGAAGCTCATTTCGACGGGATGGTAGAGAACAATCCTAAACCCCGTAGTTGGTCGGGAGAAAAGATTTTAGAGAGTTTGAGCTATTTCGACTTTGGTGTGTTGACCAATGACGCGGATGTAAAGAAATGCAATCCAATTCCTCCACATGATCTCAGCTATTGGCATCACAAGAGTATATTCTTTAAACTCCCTTACTGGTCGAAGTTGAAGCTGAGGAACAACTTGGACGCGATGGACATAGAAAGTGTGCGACAACGTGGTGGGAACAATTCTCGGTATTAAGTTCAAGACTAAAGATACACCCAAAGCCCGCAAAGATCTGGAATCAATGAATCTACGTCATCCCTTGTGGTTGAGGAGGGATAGGAAAGGAGTGTACAACAAGATGCCAGCTGCACCTTACACAGTGAAGCCGACACTTAGACGTTCTGTATTTCACTGGTTTAAGGGTGTTCGTTATCCGGCTACGTATGCAGCTACTATAATTAGAGCAGTGGACGAGGTGCAACACAAGTTAGTTGGTCTAAAGACACATGACTATCACGTTATGCTACAACGTCTGATTCCAGTGGTAATTCGACCATATTTGCCTCGTGACGTCGTAGAACCAATAGTGGCATTGTGCAGATGGTGGTAGAGGTTATGCGCCAGAGAATTAAAGAAGTCAGATGTGGTGGAATTGCAACAACAAATTGTGCACATCATTTGCAAACTAGAGAGGATTTTTCCCACTGCTTTCTTTGACATCATGATTCACCTAATGATCCACCTACCCGAGCAGGTGCTCATTTCTGGTCCGGTCCAGTACACTTGGATGTATCCTCAAAAAAGGTACATACAAGTAATTAATTATACAGGTTTTTCGATTCATAATTTGTTCCACTGGAGATTACTAGCTATATGTACTTATTCTTATTATACATTTGATTTTGTAGACAGCTTGGACAGTATAAGTCATTCGTCAAAAACAGGTCGGCCCCGGATGGCTCCATAGTAGAGACATACCTAATGCATGAGTGTGTTACTTACTGCAACAGGTACCTCAAAGATCCACTACCTCCCACTACCTCCAATCCCAGTGCCCGCATCAATGTCGTCCGACCGTTTAGAGGAGTATTAATGGAATCGTTAACACGGGAAGAACTTATTAAGGCATATTGGGTAGTGTTGCGAGACTGTGACGAAGTTGAGCCGTACATGATGTCATACAGGGAGAGGCTTCAGGCGTTAAATCAAAACAAGAGTTCGGCGTGGATTGAGAAAATGGTTAAGAAGTTTCCCGATTATTTCTTCCAATGGGTACGTACGTACGTCTCGGTATTTAGTAATTTATATACATATCGATCATGTTTGTAGCAAGTAAACCCTTATATTTGCCCATTTTCGCAGATGATTGATCTGCAAAAATCTGAAAACCACGAGTGGTGGTGGTCCTAGCCAAAGCACTTGCTAGCAGGGAAGCCGATTAAACACTATATTTATCCCGGATGTTTTGTGAACGGTGTAAAGTTCCATTCATTGGCCCGAGATGAAGGAAGAAGAACACAAAACAGTGGGGTAGCGGTTGGGAAAGACAATGATCTATATTACGGGGCTATTGTAAATGTGGTTCAGCTATGTTAAGGGAATGATGTCAACGTTTTCCTATTTAAGTGCAGATGGTTCAAGCGTACAAAGGAAGACCTGAGACTTTTATCAGTCGATACAAACTCAAGCTGGTATGAGGATGAGTCTTTCGCTCTCGCCACCTTAGTTAGGCAGGTGTTCTATCTCGACGATCCGAAAGCTGGTGAAGGGTGGAAAATAGTGAACCATATCTCTCATCGAGGAATATGGAATACAGAGATAATTGAAGGGTCACCGGCGACTGAAGATGCTGCTGAACCACAAATAGACATTCCTGCCTATCAAGAGCCTAATATTTCTGTCATCCGCTCCGATATAATGGACCTGGTTCAAGATGGTGAACGGTTACCCATGCCTGATGGTTGTACAGATCTAACTGAAGATGAGATTATCGATGCCATTAATGAGGTAGATGAAGAAGACGTGCAGGATAAGGACGCGGACGAGGACTCAGGTTATTCGTCGGACGATGTTGAGTATGATGAGGAGGATGAGCAATCGGATAACGGGGATGATGACGATGACGATTATGACGAAGAGTACGGTCACACGACGAGGATTATTAATTGGTAATTAATTATTGTAATTATTATAATATATGATCGATCGATGCATCATCGATCAAAAATTAATATAAATATTATAAGGAGGAGAATGTATGTACGTAGATCTTAATATTTTTGTACTTAATGAATTAATTACACTCGTCCATGCTCGATCAGATCGGATCGACCGACGTACGTAAATTAAATTAAATTAATTAATTCATCCGAATTATATATCCTGGACAATGGAGAAATTAATCACAGATTTCGCCTTTTGGGTATTTTTGGCTTTGGGTAGTCAAAAAGGTGAAAGCTTTCTATTATGTCTAAGAAGCTTCCTCAAGAAACTTTCGTTCGTTTAATTGTTTTTAAATAATATTTATGTGTAAATAGGATTATGGGTCCCTATGATTATTGCGAGAGATGAATGAAATAAATGTTTCAGAAATTATACTATATTATTCTATGATTGATTATGTCATGTGATAGTGTTATTGTGAGCCCGATGTAGTATATGTTGTTTTAATTACGGCGTTAAATCTATATATCATGCCAGAAGGAAAGTTCATACATAAATACCTTGAGCTATCTCCCTAAACCCTAAACCCTAAAGCTAGCAGATCGGATCGATCGATGATTTTTTTAATTATCGACTTGAATCAGAAGAATTGAACGGATACACAAATGACCAATTGGACGACCTAAACCCTAAACAGTAAGGCCCTAACCCCTGAATTCAGGGTTTGTACACTTGGACGACGGAGATGACGTTCTCCGTCGTCCAGGTACTAACTAGGACGACGGAGAAAGGCATTTGCGTCGTCCAAGTGCACAAACCCTAAACCCTAAACAGTAAGGCCCTAACCCCTGAATTCAAGGTCTCTACACTGGACGACGGAGATGAGCGTCTCCGTCGTCCTGGTGCAGAATTCGTAATTTTTTCTAAGACAACAACCATCTAGACCATCTTCCAATGCATATTCTTTTCGTCAAGACTTTAGAGTAAACAATTCTTGGTGTGTGAGCTTCGACGGTTCAAAAATCGGAGTTGCGAAATGTCTAGTATCCACGTTTCCGGTTTGTCAAAATCTCGGTTTTGCGGTTGACTGTGCCGATGAAACCCTTCACGAACTTATTATTTTCTGAAAATTATTGTAATTATATATTATGTTACGGCATGTCCAATGGTTGTTTTGTCCAAATTCAATTTCGTTAATACTCTGGTGCAAATGAGCCTATACTTATTAACACTTAAGTCATAAAGATTAGTAGATACTTAACAATTTTAAAGACGTAAAATTATTCGTCGTTTCAAATTTGACTGTTCATATATACGATGCGTTCATCGATATTTTACGACTATTTCATTCGAATGACAGATCGCTAAATTCCTTCCGAATTAATTTTTAAATTTTTTTTACGTAATTTGCACATGGACGACATAGAATGACCATCTCCGTCGTCCTGGTGACTACGTGGACGACGGAGATGGTCATTCTCCGTCGTCCAGGTTCAATTTTATGTTGGTTCGATGTACCGCCTTAAATTTCGGCGCCGCTTCAGATTTCACTTAGACGACGGAGAATTGATTCTCCGTCGTCTAAGTTCAAATTTAAGGCGGTTGAAACGTCCCGCCGATTAATTGGGCGCCGTTTCAAAATTTTGAAACGCTTCACCTAGACGACGAAAAAGCCCGTTTCCGTCGTCCAAGTTCACTTAGACGACGGAAAATAGGGCTCCGTCGTCTAGGTGAAAGTCTATAAATAGAATAGTCCTCCCCCCTCATTTTCTCATTCCACCTCCTCTCCTCTCCTCCTCTCCTCTCCTCCCCTCTCCTCCGGCCTTCCTCCTCCGGCGACGCTCTGGCGACTCAAATTCCGACGTGTTTCCCCCTCTACTCCGGCGATATTCCGGCGACATTCCGGCGACATTCCGGCGAGGTAATAATTCTATTTTTTAATTAATTAACATTATTTTTATTTAAGTAATTATTTAATTTGTAAATAGTTTTAAATAATTAATAATTATAATAATTATTTAGTTGTAATTATAATACTAATAAGTTAATAATAATTAATAGTTCTAATTATAATAATTAGTAATTATAATAGTTTTAAATAATTAGTAATTAATAATAATTATTAGTAATAATTAATTATTTAGTAATCATTATTAGTTGTTATTTGGTAATGAATAATTATTAGTTAAAATTAAATAATAGTAATAATAATTATTGTTAATAATAATTAATTATATTGGTAAATAAATAATTATTATTAAATGCATGATAAATAATAATTCATTATTGTCATTATTTATTGTTTTAATTAATAGTATAATTTGTGATTATTATTGCATGTAATTAAAAATTATTAATTGATAGTTACGGGAATTTTCTAGTAAATTGCATGGTAGTACGTATTTGATTTAAATTTAGTACATAAGCTTGGGTTATTAAGTCGCACTCTTTGAAATAGATGGCGCCTCTTTTCCTAGCTTATCTCCCTAACCCCTCGTCATGTGTGGATTTCATCACCGCACACCATAACCTAAGTGAAGTTATGGACTCGAGGTTGAGGGCAGAGTTTGCAAAGGACTTGAGGGAGTGTAAATTTTCGAAAGATTGGCCGAATGTCGGACATGGTGTCTAGGAACGGGTTATGACTGGTGACAGGTTTTGGATCTAAGAAAGACGACACCAATAGAGTATATACCATTCATTTGGTTAGCCTCGGGGTGTTTTGTCGAAATTAGTCCTGCCTGTCGCGTTATCTCTATCCCTAACTGGCCATGTTTTTCGATTGAACCAAGGCTGATTAATTGAAAATTTACACTTTATCGCGCGGGTCGCACGTCCATTGAACGACCGAAAAAGCCAAGCTAGTGTACTCTATTTAAATCTTAGCCGCACTTAATTAGCGTAATTTTTTTTATATAATTATTATGGTAATCAGGTATTTTAACAACGTACTCCTAGGTTTAAATGGCTCCGTCCAGAAAGAAAAAAGCCCAACATGAGGCCGAAGATGCTATGCTCCGCCGCTTGGCGTACCAAGTCGGTTGGGAATTACAGGAGGGCAACGACTCCCTTACTCCAGACCCTTCATCTGGTCCGTCGGCAGCGCCCTCTGGGGAAATTCCCGCTCCCCCATTTATCCCGAGCGGTGATGACGACCCCTATTCAAGTCCGACGTCCGGTACCGGTTCAACAGCAAGTACTCAGGCGTCCTCGACCTCTGAATCTATCCTCTACAGCGCCCGGCGTAAGCAAAGGAGGGCCCCGACTGACCCGGAACCGAAAAGGACTCGCGGTCTCCTCAAAGGTGGCAAAGCGGAGAAAATTTTAAAGGCGATCGGGAAAAAGATCGACTTGCCGTACGACGAATTCACCGGTGGTCCTCCCACAGCTCAGCTAGCAAGTCTCTCGGCGCATAACATATGGTCAATCCTTCGTAGCCGGGTTCGTCTCATTGCCCCTAATTGGAAGGAGTTGCCGGATGAAGAGAAAGCGAAACTCTTTAAAGAACTTTCGGTACGTAATACGTACAATTTTAAATTTATTTTCTAATAACCAATAAATATTATAATTTCATAATATATACGATTATAATTTTCTATTTATTTCTGATAGGAGCAATATGAGGTAGATCCGACACCGGCGATGCTTAGGCATATCAACTCCACCGCCAACTCTATCTACCGTGACTGGAAGTACAGGCTTCATCAATACTTCGAATATATCGGTTCCGTGCCTACCCCGTAGAGCTGCGTGGGGATAGAGAAGATGAGTGGCAGTGGTTGTGTAACCACTTTCAAGATGATGAATTTAAGGTGTTTACTTTTTTTATTTCAAATAAGAGAATTGAATTATTTTAATTTTAGTTACTTATTAATTTTTTAATGATTTATGTTGTATAACAGAAATTCTCCGAAGTCAACAAAACCAACCGAGAGAAGAAGGACAAACACCATACTTCCGGGGCCAAGCAACTTATTCAAATAGCCAAGGAACACAAGAATAAGGGCTCCAAACACCCTTATCTCGATGCTAGCATAAGCGCGTACGTGACGCCTGGGCTCGATAATGAAGCGAGTCAATACGGCGTAAGTGATATATATGTGCTTTTAATTGTAGTAATTATTATTTAAATATTATTTCATTATAATTTTTTAATTATTCTTTTGTAGGCAAGGGTGGTAGAGCATGCGCAGGAAGAATTGGCTAGCACTCAGCTTGCGTTCCCAGATTTGCCGCCGGAAGACCTGTCTCCTCTATCGATGGAGAGCCAAATTGCAATCGTGGATGAGGTCTACGGTCGTAGAGCTGGCAGGGAGGTTAGGGGGTTCGGACCTAAGGTGGTTCGAGATTTGTCGACGACCTCCGACTCATCATCTACGGGAGGTTCGGGGCGGAGAAGTACTCAGGCTGCGGCCGTCGAAGCAGCCATTCAAGAGGCTCGACTCGCACGAGAGGAAAATCAATCCATGCGTCAAAGGCTTGATGAGCAACAAGCACAAATAACCCAACTCATCGCTCTCATGCAACAAGCTCGAGGAGAATGTCAACCTCTTCCGAACCCATACCCCGACGACGCGACCCGGCTGGAGGTGGGGGACTCAGCGGTGCATCTGCTCCTCCAGTATTTTAGATAGTAGTTTATTATATCGTTTCTTTCCCCATTCCGAACAATATTTTAATTTTTATGTGTTTTTCGATAATGTATGTACAAATTAATTTTATTATTTAATTTAGTAATTAAAAATTTATTTTAATTAATTAATTTTAACGTTTTTCATTATTTAAATGAGATTGGTTTATAAATTTAATTATTAATATTGAATAACAATTTAATTTTTTTTTAAAATTAAATAATCACCTAGACGACGGAGATGATATTCTCCGTCGTCCAAGTGGTTACTTGGGCCACGGAGAATGTGGATATTCTCCGCAGCCCAAGTAAGCACTTGGACGACGGAGAATGTCATCTCCGTCGTCCAGGTGGTTACTTGGGCCACGGAGAACGTCCGCGGTCCAAGTGCACTTGGACGATGGAGATGACATTCTCCGTCGTCCAGGTGCTTACTTGGGCCGCGGAGAATGTCCGCGGTCCAAGTGCACTTGGACGACAGAGATGTCATTATCCGTCGTCCAAGTGCCTGGACGACAGCACTTGGAGCACGGAGCCTGGAGGACAGAGCCTCCGTCGTCTAAGTACTTAGACGACGGAAAAACGCACTTAGACGACGGAAAAACGCACTTAGACGATGGAAACGCTCTGCGGTCTAAGTGCGTTTTTCTTGTAGTGAATACTCAAACTTTTACCAACGACTTTTTACACTTTTTCCGACGATATGTCATTGGCCAAAACTTTCCCGGTGGTCAAAATTATTGACCCGGACTGGACTTTAGCCGATGACTGGTAAAGACTGTCGTTGGCTATAGTTTTGTGTTTATTGTCGGCTATAGTATGAAACTCATCGGCAATAGTATGAAACTCGTCAGTTAAAGTCTGCACTTTAGCCGACGACTATGACTATTGTCGTTGGCTAATGTTGCTGATTTCTGAAGAAAAAAAACCGCAGATTCTGGTTTCTATTCCCAGAACTTGCCAATTCTTAATTTTATTTCCACAATAGCCAACAACACATAAAATAAAAATAAAATACATATTCACCAACAAATTAAACATAAATTAATGAAACTTAGGCATATATACATTTTAAACTTAGCACTTAAACTAAGTTAATAAGTGTTCAAACTAAATCTACATAACACCTAAACTAAGGGTTATCCAAAATCTATGTTTCAGAAAACAGATAGGGTACTACCATCATCTTGCGGATCCTCCTACTGATGTGGAGCATCAAAAGGAAGCTGGATTGATGGCAACAGAGGTGGGGCCGGGATTCTAGAAGCCTAAAATTTTTCACACCACGCTTGATACCAAGAAGACATCTGAGCCTGCTCAGCGGCTGCGTAAGCAGGGGTCTGAGCCTCCTGCGCTAATCTCACCTGCTTCATCTGAGCCTGTTGAGTGGCCACAATAGCACGGGTCTCAGCCTCCTGCACTAATCTCGCATGCTTCATCACTTTCATCTGTCTCCGATGCTCCATCGTTTGCCTATGAAGTTGCTCCTGTGGCTAAGCAGTCTTGAAAGATGCCGACTTGCGTGAGAAACCAAGACTACTCTTCAAGACCCCATCGCCCTGTTATCATAGACCCCTATAATAGTAATTGTTCACTCGTGGTGGGAAAGTGTGACCCATGATCCTCGCTCCTACCGTCACATCAGATTGATCAATTTGAGAGATGGCCTGAGAGAGGTCCTCATCCTGCGTCTCTGGCCATTTCTCCCTCACCATCTGAGTCAACACCACTTCAGTCCCTTCCCTCAATCTCGCCTAATTGATAAGGAAAAAAAATAACATATTAGTAAACATATATAAAAAAAAGAGCGAAAAAATAACTATAAGAAAATATGTTAATTATGTTATAAGAGCATAAGACTTACAATATCTTCGGTGGATTGAGATACACTTTCTCGTACGTATACACATATGGGTTGACTTCAGGGTGTTGGATCGCCTCCTCCATCTAACTGGCAAACGGTCTAGACCCGGCATGATGGTTAATCGTGTTGTGCCCTCGGTTCACCGCATTTATTGTAGAAATGGTCTTGTTGGATAAACATATACTAAAAAAATATTAGGAAACTAATTTTGCCAAATAAGATACAAGTAAACACAAATATGATGTTACATACCTTATATTTAGAGTTGTTAAAGTGGACTACAAGTCACTGTCTCTCGTACTCCATATACATAAACTCGATAAGGCTATCCGAACGGTTGTTGCTATGCGTCTTTCAGTGCTTATGAAGCTCATTTTTCCACTCCTTACACCTATATATGCAACACAAATGTTAGAAAGTGACAATACATGATCAAAAAAATATCTCAGTATATAAAATATAACTCCCACCACCTTTTTCCTTACGTGTCATTTGCCCACATGGATTTAACATGCTCCGGAACAACAAACCACACATGCAATGTACCCATTTATGGTAATATATATTTATTAGGACTTAATTAATATAGGTAGACATACATAATGAATATCTAACATGCTCACTGACATAACATTATTCACCATGTCTTTCACACACTATGGCACTGATGACTACTCTTCCCACAGAAAAGGGATTATGTCCTGTATGATACATCTTACTTGGCCAGAGTACAACCGCGTCTTTCCCCCCAACTTCACCGATTCATCCACCGTGGTCTCTATGACCACTGGCCTGCTATTCTTGAGAGTCTTGTCAAGACTCTTGTCGATGACCGGGCATCTGGTATTTTTTTTGTTGCTTTTGGCGTCTGTCACATAAAATAAAGTAAAAAGATTAAAACATAAGTACCCAATTTAATATACAAATTATTAATAAGTTATAAATTAAATAACCAGGGTATTTAATATTTACCCGATTCTGACATCGATGTGTTTGTTACCCTCGCACTAACAAGAGGTGTATCAAATGACACATAGAAGTATGATTGTTGTGGGGCAATGTAACTAAGCTGTCCTGGAATAGGCATTCCCCGCTCATCGACAGTAGGTATGACAGGTACGCTTTGGGACATGAAAATGTGAGGCAGCGACATTTGTACCCCCGACGACGAGCTACCTGAAGCACCAGCCTGAGAGGTAGAAGGAGCTTGAGCCATAGAGGGAGAATGCTCTGGCCGGTTCATTTTGCAAGCAATCTTTCAAAAACACAAAATTACCGTCATTTGAGTGAATTGGAAGAAACTGAGGCAAAAAATGAAATGTTATGTATAGATGAAAATCTGATGGCAACTTTTACTTGCTAAAGCTCAAAAGTGTATTAATGCAAACTAGAAGTAGGCCTCAGAGAGAACAAAGACCTAAACTCTAGGCAGGGAACAAAAACGACAGCTAGTATGAATATCTCACTATGGATATCCATAACTGTTCACCTTGAGCCTTAGTGTAGTTCAGAGATTAGAGCAACTAAATTGCAATTCATCATGGCTTCATTCAGTATCGCATATCAAATCTCAAGTTCTGAAACTAAATTAACTCTCAACTTTTTCTTCCAGTTTATGTACATCAAACTCATTAAAGCATGTACATGCATATATGACTATGAATTTTTGTCTTATTTCAAAGTCATCTATTTGCTGATTCTTGTTTTGTTGGAAGTAGTTGGTTGCATTAGTGATATAGGCAAGATATACAAAAACTAGAAAGAAATAGACATTTTATCCAATTAAATAAACAATTCTGGATGATTAAGTAGGCACGGCTCAAATGGAGGTTGGTTTTCTTGCATCATATTTATATCTCAGTCGATCATTTACCGTTAATCTTGTTTTCCGTTTGTAATTTTGCTCACCTTCGATTTTTGCCAAGCTATTGAAAACTATATTCAAATGAAACTGCCTAAAGCTATTGAAAAATATATTACTCAATACAGTGTGGATTGCTCACTTCAATTTATTTTCTGACACCTCCTATTCCATATTCACCGACCCAAATCATAGATGTCTTTCTCCTCCTTTTCTTCTTTGACATCCATTGCAGCACCTCAGTTCCTTTTCTTTCTCCTCCTATCTTTATATGAATTAGTCGGCAGGGCAGAGGAGTGAGGCAAACGCAGCAGGTCTAGTTCGTTCTGGTCGTCTTATTTATACTCTTCCATAAGACTAATATGCCCTCTCACCTACAGAAGATATTTGAAATTGACTCTTTTTTTTTATCGGGAGAAAAGGCAATAACTAGAGAAGCAGGCAGTGCCTAAAAACTCCAAAACAAATAGCAAAAAGAGAAAAACCATAATGAAGCTAAACCCTTAACATCAGCTAAACGCCAGATGGATCCTCAGACTTCTGAGCAGCAAAAACAAAACAAAACCACTAAACTATGGCAGTTCAGGTACACCATCATTGCTCAGGACATTTATCAAAAAGGTTGGAGGTCGATCGACCCGAGATAAATAACACAACCTCGACTTTTCAAGTTTTGCGACTGCATTAGCAGCATGATTTGCTTCACGGTTAACCCAAAACCAAGTAACATTTGCCAACAAACTCTTAAGGCGATGAAACTCTTGTAAGAAATGGTATAACCTCCAGTTGACCATCTCAATTGGCTTATTCAAATCAATAACAAGCTCCATAGTACTCTCAATCTGGACCTGCATAAAACCCTTTGAGACAGCAAGAGTCAACCCTTTCTACCAACGCCACTGCCTCTGCCTCAATAGAGGACTTCACATCAAGCCCTTAGCCAGACCAGCCAGGCATAAGCCATCCGAATATCTTATAATAGCCCCTATGCCACCAGAGCCAGACATAGTGTCAAAAGCTCCTCGATATTGAGCTTCACAAACATTTGAGGATGGGCCTGCCACACCGATATAACCTTTCTCTTCCTCTGAGGACAACTTGCACCCAACTGTAGAGCTACATCTAATTCCACCTCCAAACTGGAGGCCTCATAGATCACAGTGGAAGGATCTACCACCTTATCTTGATAAACAAAAGCGCATCTCGCCTTCCAATACCCCAAAAAAGATTAAAAAGAAAAGGTGCCACAAAAACTGGTGACAAAAAACCTGGAAGCCCCTCATTAATCTTCATGATCCCAACATCCAGACTAGTCACAAACTCTTTTCTTATCTGGAGTCCCAAGCGACACCCAAACCACACCAGCTCCATCCAAGCACAAAGTAACAAACAATGTTCAATTGTTTCATTATATAAGCTACACACAGGAAAAAGAGGAGAGAAGGTAGATTTCTTCTTGTTAAGATTGAAAAAACATGGAAGAGCAAGCTTCATAGCTTTCCAAACAAAAAGCAGAATTTTAGGCAGTGTCCTAGCTTTCCAAATAATCTTCCAGACTCACAAATTCAAAGGTCTAGAGCACGAGGCCCTCTATAGGCTAGGAAGAGGCTTAAAAATGGCATGGTAACCCGATTTCTCCGAGTACTTATCCGTCTTCTCGTGAGGTCAAATAAGTCTGTCCGGGATGTTAGGATTGCCCCTTATGATCTTCTTGATAGCTTGTACTTCCTCCATAGGGATAAAAGGGGTAATATGATCAATCCTCCATTCCCCACTATTCATGTCCAGAATTTCCTTGGCAAGCAGCGGAGTGAAGCGATTTGATGTGGGGAAAGGATGAATCTTCCCATTCAAGGCACCCGGTACCTACAGATCCCTCCAAACACTAATCACAGCCCCATTGTTAACCTGCCACCTAGCTTCAGACTCAATCGTGTCCCTGCCAGCCAGCACACTGCACCAAACCCAAGAGGCCTTAGAACCTTTGACAGCCACAAAGAAAGGGCGATTATTTAAATATCTTTCCTTGAGTACCCGAACCCAAAGGGCATCGGGGTTCTTCATAATCCTCCAACATTATTTTGCTAACAAAGTAATATTGAAACTTTCCAGGTCCTTAAACCCCAAACCACCCGATTTCTTGGAAGATCACATGTTGTTCCATGAAAACCAATGAACCCTGTCAACCCCATCCTTATGACCCCACCAGAAAGAAGCCACATCTGAGTTGATAGCGCGACATAAAGATACTGGCATCTTAAAACATGACATTGGATAGGTGGGTATAGCCATAGCAACAACCTTGATGAGCACTGCTTTCCCCGCCTGAGAGAGATAATCAGAACTCCAGCCCTCTAGTTTCTGCTTTACACGATCTCTAACATAGGATAGAGCCACCTTCTTTGAACCTCCCCAATAGGTGGGAAGGCCCAAATATGTCCCAGGGGACACAAAATGCTCAATCTCAAGGATACCAGCCACCTTGTCTATAAGCTCAATAGGGAAATTTGGTCTAAAGAAAAGAGATGACTTTGAACTATTAACACCTTGACCCCAAGCCGCACAGTAAGTCAAAAGAATATAAAAAGTCTCGCAGTTCTTCTCTGAAGCCCTTAGAAAAAATAAAGAATCATCTGCAAAGAAAATATGTGACAAGCCTGGGTACTATTTGCTCAACTTAATGCCCCCAAGCTGCTTCTCATGTACTGCCCTTGAAATGTTTATCGAGAGATAATAAGAAAAATGTACAGAGAGAGAGGATCGCAAGCCTCTCGAAGGAGAGAAAGACTTCCCCACCTTGCCATTAATCATAAGTGAGAAAAACACCGATTACACACATTTCAAAATAAGGTTAACTCAGTTATGGTGGAAACCCAACTTGTACAAAGTAGCTTCCAAGAAGTCTCACTCAACCCTATCATAAGCTTTAATCATATAAATCTTTAACCCCAACTCAAATTTTCTAGTTGAATTCTTCAACCGGAGATAATGAAAAGCCTCATGAGCCAACAGGACACTATCTTGAATTTGTCTACCAGGAACAAATGTATGCATTCTGCTACTCAAAAATCAAATTTGGTAGGATGACCTTGAGTTGATTGGTTAAGACCTTAGAGAGTATCTTATAAGAGCTACCGCATAAGCTAATGAGTCGAAATTTTGTGAGAAGTTCCAGCTTCGAAGTCTTAGGAATAAGACTAACGACTGTATTATTGAGTCAGGACAAAGAGAAATCATAATTGTTGAAAAACTGAGCTGCACTAAAAACAGACTCCTCCACAACATCCAAATACTTTCCGTAAAAAGGCCCAGGAAAGCCATCCGGCCCAAGATCTTTCCACACATTAAGTTGATTAACTGCCACACGGACCTCCTCTCTACTAAACTGACTAATAAGAGCTCTGTTCTACTCTTCGCAAATGACTTGCTCCACACCATCAAGAACACCATTCCATTGTCTAGGACCAGAAGTATCGGATTTCTCGAATCTCTGTTGGCTGTGATGGTTTCATTACCACGGAACCCGAGATTAGAGATCATTTTGAGCAGCCAAAATGATCATTAGAGATCATTACCACGGAACTTCACAAATGACATGCTCAAAATGATTTCTAATCTCGGTTCCGTGGTAATGAAACCATTACAGCCAACAGAGATTCGAGAAATCCGATACTTCTGGTCCTAGACAATGGAATGGTGTTCTTGATGGTGTGGAGCAGGTCATTTGTGTAAATTCAAAATAGGTGAGTGTATATTCATTTGTATAAAGAAATAAGCACAATTTTGTCACATATATTATTTCGGAACGGTTCAGTTTTATTCGGTACCATACCATATATAAAAAGTCATAAGATTCGGATTTAGTTCGATTTAGTTTCTAAATTAGTCCATCCCACGAGTTTCGATATTTTTTGGTAAAACATCCCATCCCTTTGTAAATCAGTAATGAGTGTGTCATAAAGATTTTTTTTTTTTGAGATGACCTCATAACGATACTTAGTTATATGAAATATCAACTCTTCTCTTAAAAAAAAAATCAGTTGATCGACAACAACAAATGAGTTTAAAACTTTAAATACATTTTATTTTCATGCATATGTACGTAGAATGTGGTCAGATAGAAATGCTGTAAGGGACTCCCATTCCCGTGACCCCATGTTGTGAGAATGGCTTCAAAAGCTCATACGGAACAACTCCGGCTCCAACTCTATTCTTCAGTTTCGGATCAGCATTCCTCTCGTTAATAATACCTTCCAGCTCCTTTAGATTATCTTTGAAGCACTCGAAAGCATCCATTATAACAGGGTTTTCAGCCCAAGATGGCTCCATAATCTCACCAATATACTCCTCTTCAGGCGAATGCGTCGACAACACATCCAACACGGCCATCACCGTCGTCGCCTGAATCTTCGAGGGAAAGCAGTTCAGCAGTATCGTTTCGGGTTTCGTCACGAAAGTCTCAACAACTTCATCAGATGGATCTTCACAGGGCATGTTGGTTCGAGCTATTGTAGGTCGGTTTGGAAAGTATCCACCATATGTGTACTGACCAAAGTTGACAGCTGCATGATGACCCGAAGTGACCCAAATTATGGTTGTTAAAACATGAACGAGGTCTTTAGGGGTCTTCAAAATAGGCCACCATGGCTCATCTTTCTTGTCCTCGTGGCCTTTGGTTCTCACTTCCATCCACCAACTCTGGAGCTCATGATCACATTGAACTAAACTAGGCTCGGGGTAGTAGTGATTCACATAATCGCTCACCCACTTCTTAATGGCATCCCAAAGAATTAGACCATCATTTGCAAAAGGGTAGTCTTCTATTGTTAGCTTCAAGCCATGCTTGGCTGTAGGATCCTCAATTGCCATCCCCCTGAAAGTACAAAAAAAAAAAATTCGATCATTATACTCTAATCGGAATTAAATGAAACTAGGGCAGAGCTAGCTAGTTTTTTTGTGTATGTATGCTGCTTTATGGAAAATTCTAGTAGGTGTTAATACATGACATATATCAACTTTGTAAATTGGTCATCGATGGTAGTTATTAAATGAGTCTTTATTATCGTAATTTAAGTCCATTAGTACGTACCAATTACTCAATATACGACCTTTTTACAACTTTGACAACCTTTCAAACAGCATTGAGGACAATTTGTCAAACAAATGTACACACACATATATATATATATATATTGATGTATGTCATATGTTAACTCGCTCTAACAAAACCTTAGCTAGATAAAATCAAGCTAATTCGATCCTTAAAAGAAAGTATACCTTCTTATGAGATCGGCTGGCAGCGCTTCCATGTCGAATCGCCAGAGCTTGTCATACGCAGCAGAACTAAGTTCCATGGAGTACTTTGCCGGTGAAAAGCTACTTTCAATGACTCCGCCGGCGTTAATGAGGCTCTGTCGAGCTAGGGCATTGATTTCCATTGTATAACGGAAATGAGGACACAGAAGCCTATAAATGGGATGCATTGCACTCATTTGCCGATTAGCTGCTATTATGTATGGCTCTGTCGCACAATGTGTCCGCAGCCTAAGAAATATACAAACATGATCGAATGGGCAATAACAAGAGGAATACATATATTTAGTACTAAAGTTCTAGCTTCTTAATTACCAGTGGATCACAAGCTGATGATAGCCAGAGTCATGAGCACAAACATGAGCTTTAGCGAGCCTCCATTGCCAGCAACCAGAGGCATCCCAACACGGTGCGAAAACTTGCTTCCATTGCGGCTTGTCACCAATGGGTGGCCGTGTGAGTTCAA
Organism: Geum urbanum; assembly: GCA_946800695.1. Lineage (NCBI taxonomy): Eukaryota > Viridiplantae > Streptophyta > Magnoliopsida > Rosales > Rosaceae > Geum > Geum urbanum. Next base: position 294,319 of record OX327015.1, read on the forward strand.
TAGCAAGAGGCCTCAGTACGCCGTTCTCAGTGAGAAAGAAAAGTGTACGAGAACCGTACAGTGTTGTACCTTCAATCTCTCTCACTTTGCTCACAAAAGGCAAGAGCAGGTCATGGTAATCCAAAACAAACAGCTTCTTTTCGTTCAAGGCCTGCATTTCGATCAGATTCTTTCTTTTTAGCCAAGGAAAACAAACAACGTAACATCACTAACATGCATGCATAAATAACATCACTTTTACCTGATTGACTGTCATGAAACCTTTGATCTCCTTCTCGACCAGTTCAGTTGTGATCAATGATTTAGGGGGGCCATAAATTTCTGGGTCAAGTTTACTTCTCAGTGGCCATTCCTGTAATGATTTCGAAAAAGAAATTAACAAAAATTATACAAGTAGAGAAGGGAAAAAAAATGACAGAGCTGACTGAAGCTAGGGCGTTCTTCAGTATTCCAGAGTTTCCCTAAATTTGGAGCGTTGGAACCACATAAGTAATCCAGCGCTCCAAAAATAAGGAGTATTGGAACTCCGGGGAGCACTATAGAATTTTCCGACCGAAGCTTACCTTAACTAGCTCAATACTAAAAGGATTAAGACCAGCTAGTGTTTGCCGAGAAAATTCTTCGTCTCTAAACCAAGAAAATTTATCGCCTGCTCGCGTAATAGAAGAGATGAAATCATAACCAAGAGAGCTAGAATGAACTAAAGCCAATGTACGTATGTGCATTCATGCTAGAGAGAGAGAGAGAGAGAAAGAGAGGCATACGATCAAGCATTGCAGGGGTCTCAAAGAGCAAAATATCTTTCTGCTCATCACTAACAGTCTTTACTAGCCTTGGAATGACTGACCTAGCAACTCCAATCGTCTTGGACTTGGGCAATTCGATTCCTTCATGAAACAATTGATCGATTTCTTTGAAGAGCGGAAACCCTAGGTCCGGATCAGTAAGTGATGACTCAAGATAAGGGAGCAGAGCGTGTAGCACAGATTTCAGTGTCGTTCCTGTGAATGTTAGGTGTTTTTCCTCTGAGAATGCTTCATCTCTTGGTATGTACACACTCGAGCTCGTGCTTCTTTCTTCAGATAATGGGTCTGCAAATATTAACATAAGAATGATATTAGGCCTTAACTAATTAAGAAGATAGTTAAGGCCTTTGTGGCCTTAAATCTAGTGACATGTCTTCATGATATTACTAATTCCGCCTATATACGAATTGCCATATCATTATAATTAAATACCTATCATATCTTTTATAATCGAATGGCCACACTTCATTAATGTTAATTTGCGAGCAGTAAACTAATAATTAAACAAACTAATTAAGCATCATCGATCTAATTGTACATCAACTTGCCAATCATGTTGTACGTACATTACTACTAAATCTCATATCAGCGTAGATAATTTATCGACTATGCAGTTGTCACAATCTTAACCAATGTTTTAATTAGAAAGCTACACGTTTTGCGCATTAAGACTCGCTTAAGAGCAGTTTGGCTTAGTAGTCAATCAAATTAATAAACCATTACACCAAAGCAAACCATAATTTGCATGTTGATATAGAAGTTAATTAGTGACATGGAAGTTAATTACCCTTTTGAGAGCGAGGACGTCCTGTTCTGCAGCGCCTAGGGTATGGAAGCTCTTTGCCGCCCAGGACAGGCCTAGCCAGTTCACTATCAGTTGGAACTCCGAGATCATTGTATTTATCATAATCATAGATCCTATCTGATCTCAACCTTTCACCCTCTCCATTTCCTCGTAAATTTCGCAGCTCCATTTCTCTTAGCTTCTTCAACCCTTTTGGAGTCTCTGATGATAAGTAAGAGTACTGTTCATTGTCACGTAAATTAGGGCATCAGAAATATGTAATAGACATTTTTACATGCCAGAAGTAGTAAGTACAAATTAAATAAAGGGAAACTAAGAAAATTAACCTAATGTTATTGATACCTAATGAATTACCTTGTTGGTGAAGAAAACTCTCTTCTGTGTATTGTAATATTTGGAATGAACCCATGAGGTACATAAAATGTTGAGAGTCGAACCATTCGGGAAGCCCTTGAGTTGGATGCTCTCGAAGTAAATCTCCTTGTGGTGCTCATTCTCAACCAGAACTGCTCCAATTTCTCCAAAATCTGCTGGGATGCTAAACTCACACTCATATATTACATCCTCAACATTTCTGCTCACTCTCGTTGAATGCCCCTTTATCGTCTCCCTCTCTTTTCCCGTTTCTACAGTACGGTATATATATATAGATCGAGTTAAATTACACATTAACCTAGCTTCCATCAGTAATATTTCACAACTTAATTAGCCGAGTTACGTATTATGTTATATTAAAGATGTTTTGATTATTTGAACTCGTTTAGGTTTTATGTTCCCGTAATGTATTTATGAAGACTTCTAAGCTTGTCACACCCTAAGTTCCCTAACCAAGAAAAAAAAGGAATTGCATGACTCAGACTTAAGGAAATGAAACTAGTTTAATTAGTTATCATGTGGGGAGTTTATTATACATGCAAATTGCTTGTAATCTACAACTTTTATCAATCAACCACCGTTTACCTCAAAAAAAAAAATGTTTACAATAAATTTTAAGGTTGTCACATTGGCTTACCAAGAAAAATGAAATTTGTTGACTTAGACTGAAGGAAATGAAATTAGTTTTAGTTATCATGTGGACTCGATCATTATACATGCAAAATGCTTGGTCATGCTAGTTACTCATAATTTAATAACAAATATTTGTGTCGCTTACAGTTATCTTTTTGTATTTTGGGAGAAGTGCACTTATTGCCTGACAAATAATCATAATTAAATAAGATTTTGATTAATTAAGGACATAGTGGCTGTAAACAATGTCCTTAATTAACCGCAACAAACATTGCACCAACTAGCTAGCGAGCAATGTGGTGGTCAAGTTGGAATCTGAAAAAATGATATATCAAAATCGAATTAACTAGGTTCCTTCATCAATGATGATTCTAATGAAGCTAGCTTGAACAGAAAACTAAAGCTTACCGTAATCAAGTTCGGCGCTAACAAGCTCCAAAATAAAGGTTTGCCCTAATAAGTCTTCCAAGTGACGAGTGAGACCAACGGTGGATTTGAAGCCTCCAGCAGTTACTATGACCGTAACCACAGCTCTTATGGTTAGTACTCTTACTTGACCATCTACATCATCTGCAGGTTTAGGTAAGTGTTTACTGGCTACTTCACAGGGATGGACGTTGGCGCGGCCGTGGTGGCTGCTGGGAAGGATGTCGGCGAGGGAGGGGCACTCACGGTGACTGATGAGATCACTGAAGTTTCTTTCCTGCTGCAGCTGCACCTCAGAGTTCATCCTAATTAACTAGTCAATGTATGGACTAATGAGCTAGTTGATATTGATGTTTACTTAATCGATCAGCTCAAGATTAAGCTTGTTTGCTTGCCATGCCAGAATGGTCTATCAAGTCCATAAATTTATAGAGAGATAGGCGCCTACCGCTGACGAATTTTATTTCAATTTTTTAGTAAAATATACAGTAACCTAACCTTTACATGTTTTATTGGTTTAGACAATAAATTATACATGAGGCATGTTAGTTAGGTAGTAGATCAACGTTGACAAAATATGAACCCTAATCCTTCTCAAAATAAAAAACATTAACCCTAATTAATATACATGAAGTATGTTCCGCTTACGTTTGAAGGCTCCAATAGAAATATTTACTTAGTATGTGAACGTAGTACTAGACTTAGTCTAGTGGACATTTTTAACAATTATTAAGAAATATTAATTATCATGCAAATAACCATTATGTCCAACCACTACGTACCACTACCACGAGAATAATGACTATACCCGACGACTAAAAATTGTCGGTCTATTAGAAGAAGTCGTCGACTATAGACTTATCGGGAAAAGGCCGTTAGTGAAAGAATAGCCGACAACTTGTATTTTGTGTCTATCGTCGGGTATAGCTTAAACTATACCCGACAACATATAGTTTAAGACTTTTGCCGATGACATAGCTGTCGGCAAAATCTTTCCCGGTGATCTAAATGGTTGACCATAATATGACTATAGCCGACGACTCCAAAATCATGTCGTCGTCTATAGTATTTGGACGTCGTCGGCTATAGTATAAAACAGTAATTTTTTTAAAACACTTTAGCCAACGGCTTTGTCCAATGTCATCGACTATAGGTGATGATTTCTAAAGAAAAAAAATGCAGATTTTGGATTTTTATTCCCAAAACCTACAATTGCACAATTTTATTTACACAATAGCCAACAACACATATTCACCAACAAACACATATTCATCCACATCCACATTAGACCTACACTAAAGGTTATCTAAATCTATGTTATCGAAAACATAGTCGTTACTACCAGGACCTTGCGGATCCTCCTGCGGTTGCGGCTGTGGAGTAGCAAAAAGGAAAGGAGGTGGGGCCGGGACTGGGATTCTAGAAGCCTGAAGCTGTGAAGTCCAATCCTAAAACCAGGAACCCAACGACTGCTGCATCTTCTCCATTTGTCTTTGAGTCTGTTCTAGTTCCCTCTGATGCTCCATTGCTTGCCTCTGAAGATGTTCCTGTAGCTGAGAAGCCTTGGTAGTTTTTGACTCGTGAGAAACCAGGAGTGTTCTTCAAGACCCCGTCGCCCTTCTGTCCTAGATATATCCCTACAGTAGTAGGTGTTCCCTCGTGGTGGGAAAACCTGACCCATGATTTTCGCCGCTACCATCAGGTCGAATTGATCAATCTGAGAGATGGCCCAGGGGAGGTCCTCTTCCTGGGTCTCAGGTCATTGCTTTCTCACGATCTGAGTCAACACCTCCGGAGTCACATTCTGCACTCTCGTCTAATTGACAAGGAAAACAAAATAACATATTAGTAATCATACGTAAACAAATTTAGAGACAATACATATATAAGCAAATATGTTAATTAAGTTATAAAGGTATAAGACTTATAATATCTTCATGGCACTGAGGATACAATTTCTGTAACATATACTTCAAAGGGGGCACTTCAGGGTGTTGAGCGGCCTCCTCCATCCAACCCGCAAAGGATCTAGAACCGGCATGATGGTCCTTCGTATTTTTTCCCCGGTTCTTTGCGTTTATTTCAGAAATGGCCTTGTTGGATAAATATATATCAAAAAAATATTAATTAAGAAACTATTTTTTCCAAATACAATATAAGTAATAAAACACAAATATAATGTTGCATATCCCAAATTTTGGGTTGTTGAAGTGGGTGAGAAGTCATTTCCACTCGTACTCCCTATACATAAACTCACTAGGGGTACCCCCACGGAGGTTGCTGTGGTTCTTCCAGTACTTTTTGAGCTCATGTTTCCACTCCTTGTACCTATATTAATGCGATAGAAATGTTAGAAATTCACAATAAATTATCAACAAAATAGAACTCGATATATAAAATATAATTCGAATCCCATCACTTTTTTCCTTGTACGTCATTTGCCCACGTGCATTTGAGCTCCTCCGACACAATAAACCACACCGGCAAATGTATATATATGATAATATTTCTATATTTATTTGTACTTAATTAATAAAGGAATAAATACTATAATTAATGAATATATAATTAACTCACCGACATTGCATTATTCACTATGTTCTTCACACACTGTGGCACGGAGGACCAGTCTGCCCATAGAACTGGGACTCTGTCACGTATGATACTCCCTACTTGACTAGAGTACCTGTGCGTATTCTTTCCCAAAATCATTGATCCATCATGCCCGGTCTCTATGACCACTCTCCCACTGTCGTTGATCATCCTCTAAAGTAGCTTGCCAGAGACGGGGCCTCCACTCTTTTTTTTCCTTGCCTCCGGCGTCTGTTTGGGCTAAGACAAGGTAAAAAGATTAAAACATAAGTACCAAATTTAATATACAAATTATTAATAAGTTTGAAATTAAATAACCAAGGTTGTTAATATTTACCCGATTCAGACGTCGATGTGTTTGATATCCTCGCAGTATACATAGGTGTATCAAACGACACATGGACGTATGCTTGTTCTGCGGTAGTGAAACCAAGTTGTCTTGCAAAAGGCACTCCCCGATCATCGAGAGCAGGTATGGCAGGTATCTCCCGGGGAAAAAAGAGGTGACCTGGTGGACCATGGGCTGGCGTCGAGAAACTACCTGAAGCACCAACCTCAGAGGAATGCGAAGCCTGAGCCGTAGTGGGAGAAGACTCATGCCAGTTAATGTGTGGCATACAGACATCCGAAGGGGCATGACATCTAGAGGTGGCGGGTGAGGGGTTGGATGAGCCTTCTTCGTTCCAGAGCTACCTCGTGCTGGATGGTCGGCGAGCATGTACATCTGACTATGGCGTCTGCTGAAGCAGTTGAAGGTGTCGAGAGGTCCTAGGGCCGCTAAAAGTGTTGCTTATAGAGGCGGACGAGGAATTATTGCCGCTAGACCCGTTTCCTTTCTTAGATCCATTTGAATTCTTCCGGCTTAGCCAATTCACGATTCCTAAAATTCACCTATTTATAATTCACCCATATATAATCAAATTTTACTCATATATAAATTACCTATATAATTCACATCTCAAATTCTAAACATATATAATTCACAAAATTCATATATAACCCATTTATAATTCACCTATATATAATCAAATTTCACCCATATAATTCACATCTTAAACCCTAAACATATATAATTTACCTATATATAATTCACAAAATCCATATATAACCCACATATAATTCACAAAATCACATAAAATTCACAAAATTCATAAAATTCACATAACCCTTATATAATCAAATTTCATAATCAATCACATTATCAATAACCCATATATAATTCACAAAATCACATCAATTTCACAAAATTCAACAAATTTACATAACTCATATATAATCAAATTTCATAATCAATTACATAATCAATAACCCATAATCACAACATCACATTTCATAATCACATAATCAAATTATAGATAGATAGATATATAGATAGATAGATAGATGGATATAGAGAGAGAGAGAGAGAGAGAGAGATGACGAGTTGGGCGAGCGGCGGCGGTGGGCTGGGTGACTCCCGACGAGCTGGGAGGTGGATGATAGGTTTTTAAGGTTTTGGTTCGGCTGTGCAGCGCTGGCTGGGTGACTCGGGGGTTATAAACCTGAAAACAATAGCCGACAACTTTATTTTTAAGTCGTCGGCTATAGTAACTATACCCGACGACATTTGACTGATGTCGTCAGGTATAGTATGATTTTTTTTAAAAAAAATTAGGCTCATATGAAAACGTTTCCCACAATTACCTGTTTAACTAAATAAAGAACAGGGACTAATAAGAATCCTTATTTTTAGAAGTGTGAAAATACTTTACAAAAATAGATTCATGACCAAAAAACATATTTAACACAAATTCATGTTTAACTAAGGCTCATAATCATAATCATCACTTGAGTTTTCCTCGGTGTCTGAGCTAATTTCTGGTAATATGTGCCACTCCTCGTCACTGGAGTCTTCGTTGTCTTCATTTGGATTAACATCAATAAGACTTACATCTTCTCGAGGAAGTCGAACCACACTACCCGGCCAGTCTTACATTATTCAGGCAAATTGTAGAGGATTTATGAATACCAATTACGTTCGGCTCTTGATATGCAATAACTTCTTCATTATTTGCAGCATCACCAAGTGTAGCAGCATTGTATATGTTTCTAGGAACAACATGGTTGACTACTTTCCACACTCCTTTGTGCACAAGATCAACAACATGATTGCTGAGCTGCCCAAAGTTGTATTCGTTCAGCACTTCTAAAATGTCATCCCCCATCCATCTCCTCGGTTGCACATCAGTTTCTACAGTCCTATCAAATGGCTGATCATCCTTCCACCATGGTGATCAAGTCCAAGACAACAACGGTGACGTTGCATCTACACAATCTTCTTGCAATGAAGTCTCCCGCAATCAACAATCATGCACTCTAGACAAGTCCTGTATCCTCTGGTAACGTTGCCCAACAACATCCCGCGGGCAGGAAAATCACTGATGGTGCAAACAAGCATGACATGCATCTGGAACATCTCATTTTTTTACTTGTCATAATTGGTATGACCAACGTTATTCAGGTACTTAAACTCCTCAATCAAGGGTCTCAAATACACATCGAGACACTTTTCTAGATAACCCACCCTTGGAATTAACATAGTTAGGCACATACATGGATGAAGGTTGTACGATACCAAAATAACTGGCCATATACTGTATTGAAGACTCATGTTGCCAAAAGGGTTGAATCTGTCAGATGAGAGCCCGAGCCAAACATTTCGGACCTCTGATCCAGAATGAGAAAACTCCCTAACCATGTGCTTCCAGGGCCTCTCTGTCAGCAGGGTGTATAAGAGTATCATCGTCAGCCAAATCCCTCTGTGTGCCATCTCATAGCTTTAGCTGTGTGTGCAGACATGAATAACATTTCCAGCTTATCAATCAACGAGAAATACCGAAGTACCTTCGAATTCACAACTTTCTTATTCCCTGCAGGAGTTAACTTATACCTATCCGTGTGATATACAGGACACGCATCAAGGTTTTTAAAGATCATTCCCTTCAGCATCTTCACCTCAGAAGAGAAAGCAATCATATCTGCATGCATGGATTTTGATTTAGGTAAGGCCAAGATGTTTCAGGATATGTCGCACTTTAAGATGAGTGGTAGGAAGGTGATGACCGGGGGGCAGCATCAAAGCAGTCAACGCCAGATAATCATCAACAATCTTGACACTCAGTTTGTTCTCCATTTTGTCATTCAGTACTCTCATGACACTTTCAAGAACAGTCCTTATTACATCTGTTGTATAACGGGGTCTGTTGGAAGGCAATCAACTTGTTGTACTTGTCAATACTGGCACTGTTGACATCTTTAAGTAATTGCTGGACCGCCTTAATAGGAGGGAAACTCTCAACGGCGGGAGGGATATCTTGTGCTTGAGAAAATACATTGCTCTCATAAAGAAATACATTGTTGATCAACCTCGTTGTTGAATCATTGGATATACTGGCCCTCTCAAGAAATTGTCCATGATCATGGTGACTCGCTGATGATGTTTCACACCGCTCTCATAAAGAAACACATCGTAGATCAAACTTGTTGTTGGATCATTGGATGTATATGCCCTCTCAGGAAATTGTCCATGATTATGCTGACTCGCTGATGATGTTTCACCGTGATAAATCCAACATGTGTACTTATTTCAAAACCTTTTTTTCTTTGGGTGCTCTCATACTATATCAATGAAAAAATGATGCAAATCGCTGTGACACTGACATTTCATACACGAGCTGTGACGACCCGGAACAGAATCAGTAGAGTAATATGCTTAATTCACGAGTTAGCGCATAATCGCAGTTTTTCGATAATTGTGTGGTTTACCGGTTTTGATTATGACTTAATTATCAGCCGAGAATTTGAGTTGAGTCTCTTCTCGAGAGTTATTGTACACGTGATTTCGAGTTTGTAGGCGGTTCCGGATGATTATTTCGACGACTGAGAAATATAATATGAATATTTGAAGTTTCAGAATATCGTCGAGTTTATCCGTTCGTATCGAGTTTATCCGAATCGTTATGGTTATCCGTTTTGGACCGTCGATCGTCCCGAGACGCGATTATAAATATCAGAAATAGTCGAAAATTGTAGAAAATCACTGTTCGGGAAGTTTGACCGTCGTTTGACCGAGGTTGACCATCGACTTCCGTTGACCGGTTCTCCACCGCGAGCTTTGAACTGCCGCCGTCGGATTTCGCGATTTCGGCCACCTTCAGCGTGGACCTTGGTATGAATCGATTCCTCTTTCAATTTCCTACTGTTTAGAACTTAGAATTTTGGAATTTGATGTTGATTTGAGGGAGAACGGAGGAGATGAAATTTGGGATTTTTTCGCCGGAATCGGCTTAGTTGCGGGCAGAAATCCGGTGACTTTCCGGGGTGGACTCTTGGTGGGTTTTGTTGGGTTTTGGATGGTGGTCATTTCTCCTTTGGTTTGGAGGGACGAGGTGGCACGACGGCGCCGGAATCGGCCGGGAAAGTTTTCCGCAATTCTCGACCGTGGCACTTTCGAGCTGATTTCCGGCCACGGTGTTGGCTGGATGGTGGTGGCGCCTTGAGGAAAGTTTCTTGGCTTGAGGAGGAGAACAGTTTGGGAGATTGGTCGCCGGAAAATCTCTTCGGTTGACGGCGCACTGCCGGCAGTGGCGGCGGTCAACGGCGGAGCTCCGGCGACCCGTTGACTTTTTAGAATTTGGTGATTTTAATGTCGTTTCGCTCGTATTTGCACCCCGATCGTCGCCTTGAGGTTTTTGAGTTGATTTGGGTATCGGATTTTCAGTCGAGGGTTTTGAGTGGAGATTTCGGAGATTTCGTCGATTATTTTGCACTGCATTATATATTTCCGGGAACGGTTGGTTTCCGAGGTGTGGTACAGTGTTGTGAATTGTGATTTTGATCAGATATATTTTGTGATTATTCAGGGGATCGAGATCATGCTTCGGGCAAGGGATCATCCGCCGGACCACGTGATTAGCGCAAGTGCGCGCTTTGCTCATCTGTGAGTGGACACTTTTATATTTTCACAGTCGTTGCGAGTTTGTGATTTTCCGTATTTATTTATATACGATGTTGAGATTATTTATTATTTTCGGAGGTATTATTTTATGTTTTATGGTGATGGCATACTTGCATCGATGCTTCGGCTACTCGGCTGATCACCGGTAGTCTGACCAGAGTTGAGAGATTCCTCTAGACCAGAGTTGAGAGATTCCTCTGGGCAGGGTTGATAGATTCCCCTGTTATGCCGCCGGGGTTGAGAGATTCCCCTGGCCTATCACTGTCGGGCTTGAGCGATTCGCCTGATCGTCGGGTTTGAGAGATTCGCCTGGCACCTCCATATATACATTTTCTGAACTCGCTATACTTGTTTATTGTATATGAAATTGGTGAAAGACATATGTTTATTTTCGTCCACTCACACTAACGTTTTATTGCCTTTCCCCTATGCTTTTCGGTTTCTATGCCCAGTTTGTAGTTCGGATTCTGGTGTCTCACGTCGCGGTCGGAGGCTAGTTATTCGTGCTACCTGTCTTTTCCAGTAGGTTCCTTGTTTCGCCTACTGTTGTATATTTTGTATATATACACTAGAGGTTGCTCTGATACGACACTGATACATGTTTTATGTGGTTTTCCCGAATTTTCTATATTATACAGTTATGTTACTTTTTATTATTATTGTTATGATATTGAGAAATCCGGATGGGATTGGTGCCCACGGTTTGGTTTTTGTGGCATAGGATGAAGTGTTATTTTCCGGGTGCAGGTAAAGGCAATTCCGCGTTAGTAGCGTTACTCTGCCGAAATTTTAATGGTTTTTGTTGGTTCGTGTTTTCATAAGGGGTTCGATTCCGGTTTAGGAAACTAAATCGGGGTTGGGTCATTTCACGAGCAATAATGAATTATATGCTCGTTAGCATTAGCCTTTACATATTCGACGAAACTCCACATTCCAATGCCATATCTTTGATTCCATTTTGGAAAGCAAATCCAACTCTTATCCATCCTAAAAATTCAAACTGTATATATATACACATGCACAAATTAAAAATTCATCATTACATCTATATATATATATATATCGATCTTTAAACTACAAATTACGTTAGTTCTTCTACTCCTTAATTATACATTAACACATATATATGCATACTATTTTTCAACAATTAACATATAATTATATATATATAGTCAATGAATTCAACTCAAAATCAACAATCAACTCAAAATCAACAATATCAACACACACACACACACACACACACACACACACACACACACACACACACACACACACACACACACACACACACACACACACACACACACATGTAGCGGGATATAGCTTCATGAACTCATTTTGGACAGCTTCCGACAACATTGAACGATTTGAGAGTGTTCGAATTTTTTTGAATGATTGAGCTGCTGCACAGATCTGTAATAAAGCACTATAGTCGACGACAAAATCGTCGGCTATAGTTAAAAAAGTCGTCGGCTATAGTCGTAATTGTTCCCGACGACTTTACCTTGACAAAGGCCGACGACTGTTTTATTTGGTTGTCGGTTATAGTATTATGGCCGATGACCAAAATGGTCATCGGCCAGAAAAGTCGTCAGCCTGTTTTTCTCGAAGTCGTCGGCTATTGTACTACTGGACACCATTTAATTGACAACAATTTTGAGAGAGAACTTTGTTGATTGATCATGTGGGAATTAAACAAACACCACTTATAGTTGTGTCTTCGAACACGTACATACTTGTAACTCAAGGAAACTTAAGGCGGCGTATTAGCTCAATACCAGCTTCTAGCACAGAAAAATAATATGGCGATGGCTTTGGAAAGAATTGTTCTTTTTGTTTTTAAGATCTCCGTGGTTGCTAGAAGGAAAACTACAAACTGAATTGAATTCATGTAACCTAACTCATTTGAATAGGAGAAAAAGAAAACCTAACTCATTTGTATGCAAGTGTTTGTAACATAAAGGTGACATGGAGCAGGTCCTAGCTATGAGATGAATATTCATATATACCTCGATCAGACATGTTGCTCAAGTGACTTCAGCAGATCATGAGCTCGATCAGTATATGCAATAATACAATTAGGCCAATATGTGTTTAGATGAAAGAAAAACTAAATTCGAAAAAACAGTTTTCATCGATATTTTAGGCTTCAGATTCATGCAGTAAAATACTACAAAGAAATTATACAACATCATAGGCAACAACATATTTAGATAGAGATGCTGTTTGGAACTCCTCTTCCTGTGACCCCAGATTCCGAGAATGGCTTCAAAAGCTCATATGGAACGACCCCTGCTCCAACTCTATTTTTCAGGTTCATATCGGTGTTCCTCTCATCAATAATACCTTCTAGCTTCTTCAAATTACCATTAAACCGTTCGAAAGCAGCCTTTATCACCGGATCTTCGGCCCAAGACGACTCCACATTCTGACCGATGTACTCCTCATCCGGAGAATGGTTCGACAATACATCCAAGACAGCCATCACTTTTGTTGCTTGAACCTGCGAGGGGAAGCACCTCAGCAATGCCGCTTCTGGTTTCTTCAAAAATATTTTGAAGAGCTCCTCGTCTGGATCTTCACAAGGCAAGTTGCTCCGAGCTATGGTAGGCCGGTTGGGGAAGTACCCGGCATACGTGTACTGGCCAAAGTTCACTGCTGCATGATGTCCGGCCGTAACCCAAATTATAGTTGTCACAACATGAATGAGATCTTCTGGGGTTTTTAGAACAGGCCACCACGGTTCATCTTTTTTGTCTGCGTGGCCTTTAGTTCTAACTTCTGTCCACCAAGCTTGAAGCTCATGATCAGACTCAATTCTATTCGAGTCTGGATAATAATGGTTCACATAGTCCCTCACCCACTCTTTAATGGCATCCCAAAGAATTAGGCCATCATTCGCAAATGGGTAGTCTTCGATTGTTAGCTTCACGCCATGCTCAGCTGTAGGATCCTCAACTGCCATTCCCCTGAAAAGGACTCAAACAGTTATATAACTATCTACAATAAAGGTTTATATATATGCCGAAAATTCTATAATGCTCCTTAGTACCAAAACTCCCCAGCTTTGAAGAGTTGGATAATTTTTACGGTCCCAGTTTTGGAGAAATGAAGTAATCTAACGCTCCAAAACTGAGGAATTTTGGTACTCTGAAGTACTATAAAACACCCATGTTATGCATCACTGGGATGTCAAAGTGTAGTTCTTTTTTAGTTTCTTTGCAATAAGCTTCGATCAAGCATCACTCAGTTATGATAAAATCTTAAAATAGTTTGATATTGTAAAAGACCTTCTAATCAGATCTGCTGGCAAAGCTTCCATGTCAAAGCGCCACAGCTGATCATAAGCAGTAGAACTGAGCTCAATCGAGTATTTTGCTGGTGAGAAGCAGGTCTCTATGATTCCACCTGCATTAATGAGGCTTTCTCGAGCAAGAGCGTTGATTTCCATGGTATACCGAAAATGAGGTTGTAGAAGTCTATAGATGGGATGCATTGCACTTAGTTGTCGATTAGCGGCAATTATGTATGGCTCTGTACAACAATGAGTCCTCAGCCTGCAGGAACATAGCAGTAAAAACTAGTTACGACTTACAAGCATGATCGACAAGCATGCATCTCCTAACTGCTGAAAACTCCATATCTATGCTAGAGCTGAATTCATGAAGACAAGTCACTTGATCGATCAGGATTTCAAACACCAAATAATATTTATAGCTTAATTTCTATGTGCCCTATCCCCTAGGCTTCATCCTAGTGTCAATTTTGCTACACTTCCATCAAATTAATTTATTTCGGGCCAGCCGTTTAACCAGACATGAAGATATGAGAATATTCTGGGAAAAGAGCTGAAAATTATCAGAGAAAAAAATGAAAAGACCTAGAATAGCAGATTGATATGCATAAGGCGAATCCTAGAGTAGCAATATGACTATGCCGATATTAACAGGACCAATAAGGTTATTGAGTACAGACAATATGAGAAAGGAAATTTTAGGTGCACTACTAGTATATTGCATACCAGTGGATGACAAGCTGATGATAGCCAGCATCATGAGCACAAACATGGGCTTTAGCAAGCTTCCACAGCCAACGACCAGTTGCATCCCAAGTTGGGGTGAATACTTCCTTCCATTGTGGCTTGCCACCAATGGGCGGTCGAGTGAGTTCAATGGCAACAGGCCTCAATGTGCCATTCTCAGTGAGGAAGAGGAGTGTCCGAGAACCATACAATGTGGTTCCTTCGACATCTCTCACTTTGTTCACGTATGGCATGAGAAGATCATGATAATCCAAAATAAACAGTTTTTTCCTTTTTAAGGCCTGCGCATCGAGTTAAACCGCTTTCTTTTATTTTCACACAATTTAAAACAATGAGCAAATTGTTATAGTGGCAAACTGGCAATGGAATTGTGTGTGTTACCTACCTCACTGACGGTCATAGAGCCTCTGATCTCCCTCTCCACCAATTCTGAGGTAATCAATGATTCAGGTGGGCCATAAATCTCAGGGTCAAGTTTACTTCTTAACGGCCATTCCTGCAGCAAATTAGTTTACACAACTTACTGTCATATATAACTCATAAAAGAGAAGATAAAAAGGATAAAAAGAAAAGAGAATACAGTTAAGGGTTAGTTTGGGACTGTTGTGTTTGATGAATTAATGAAAATCAACTTTTGATGAACATTTCAAGGCAGTGACAGGCCTGACATCACTTTCTAAAAACTGCTTTAACTCACAGTAAATATTTTGTTAAACAACTTTTTTTTTAAAACTATAGTTTTCCAAAACCAGACCTAAGACGGTTGTAAATATATAATGAACAATCAGATACAACAAAAAAGGTACAGGACTATAGGTGGCTACATGTTTGATTTTATAAATGAAGTAAAATGTTTATACTTGAGTCAGCAAAGAAATGAAGAACATGCCTACCGTAACTAGCTCGATGCTATATGGATTAAGGCCAGCTAGAGTTTGCCGAGAAAATTCTTCATCTTTCAACCAAGCAAATTTGTCACCTGGAATAGAAAACAGACACAACAAGAACTATTAACATCTAAACTGCACATCAACGGAAATGATGTATGAGAAGAGTAGGCAAGAGGGCATACGATCGAGTATTTCAGGGGTCTCAAAGAGCAAGAGGTCATCTTGCCCGTCACTAATTGCCTTCACTAGCCTTGGAATGATTGACTGAAAAAAGCCACTAGTTTTTGGCTTAGGCAATGTGATTCCCTCATTGAACAATGAATCTATAGCTGTGAAGTAGGGAAATCCTAGCTCTGAATCAACAAGTGATATCTCCAGTTGAGGAACCAATGCATGTAGCACAGATTTCAGGGTCTTTGCCGAGAATGTTAGCTGTTTCAACTCTGCAAAAGCTTCATCTCTTGGAACATATACGCTGCTGCTTCTTTCCTCGGATAATGGATCTGTATCGACACAATTTTTATAATAATCAAGTTAATCACATAGGTCTTATATATAGTTTCTCAACTACCTTATATTTGCTTGATTGCAGTAGCACAAAACAGATGGTTCAGTCTCATTACCATTAATTTCTTATAGATAATTCTATTTCCCCAACACATATAACACGATTTTAAGTCCAGTGTATATTTCCCGTTACAAGAATAATAACTAAAATCTACTTCCTGAACCAAGTTATATTTATTTTATTTTGATTACATACAATGCCCAAAAGGCCTAAGAGATACTACTCCTAAGCCGTCTGGGAAACATGCTTCCTGACATATCAGCAAATGGTTCGGAAGATCATGGTCCAGACTCCAAACTAGCCTTAGCTAGCACATCTGCAGTGCCATTACACTCCCCTATTCCCTATAAATGTGCTGAACTGAACCAAGCTTTTGAGTCGCAAATTAATGAGCGGTTGATTCATATTTACATTTATTACCAGAATTCTTCTCATAGCCGACGACTTCAAGAAAAAAAGGTCGACGACTTTTGTTGTCGTCGGCTATAGTGTACTATTACCGACGATTTTTGCAACAAAATCGTCGGCTATACTCTTTACCGACTCTTTATAGCCTACAGGACTATAACCGACGATTTTTACGAAGTCGTCGGCTATAGTATAAAATCGTCGGCTATAGTCCTGTAGGCTATAAAGCGTCGGCAAAGAGTACAGCCAACAATTTTTGGTGTTGTCGTCGGCCTTTTTTTCTTGAAGTCGTCGGCTATGAGAAGAATTCTGGTAGTGACTGTTTTAAAACTGATGAATTTCAAAATGATCACAAGAAAACAGTATATCGAATTGGCCAATTGCTAAATTACCTAGCTAACCTATCATAAGAAAATTAGAAAAAGAAGTATTGGTCGACAAATGTAGTACCTATTGTTCAATTTAATTATCTGAATTTATGGAGTAACATCTGAGTAAAGTCATTGTCTGAACATAAGTGTTTGCTAAATATCTAGTATTGCAATATCTGAAACAAGAATCAATACCCTTTTTCGTGCGTGGTCGTCCAGTTCTGCAGCGCCTAGGGTAAGGGCGTTCTTCTCCGCCTAGGACTGGTCTAGCTAGTTCATCGCTGCTATCCGGATCGCCAAGGTCATTGTAAGTATCATAATCATAAATCCTTTCGGGTGCTTTTCTTTCGCCCTCCCCATTTCCACGAAGATTTTGCATCTCTTCTTGTCTCAACCTCTTTAGCCCACTTGGGGTCTCTGATGGTAAGTAACTCTGTTTCAAATTTTCAATGTTACACAAAAAAAACATGATCACTTGAGCAGTAGTCCAATATATAATCATAAAGATCACGTGTATGAATTTTATTAGACACCAACGATCATCCAATCTTAAAAGAAAAATGTGTCAAGTAAGTAATCATTTCATAATCATTAAGATCACATGTCTGAACCTCATCAAATGTCGATATTGTCGTTTAATCTCAAATAAAAAAAATAAACACATAAAAATTGTAAAAATTATTGAAATTACTGCCTAATAATCAGATCACGTGTTTGAATCTTATCAGACACCAATAATCGTCCAATCTCAAAATATAAAATTTGTCAGTTGTAATCGAGTAATAAAGAATCATATCATAAGCATTAAGATCACATGTCTAAACCTCATCAAATATCAATATTATCGTTTAATCTCAATAACAAAAATGTTCAACAAAAAAAAAACACATAAAAACTGTAAAAAATTACTGAGATTACTGTAGTAAAATGGTTTACCTTGTTGGTGAAGAAGATCCTGGTGCTTTGTTTATCGTTATACTTGGATTGGACCCATGAATTACAAGGAACGGTGATGGAAGTGCCATCTGGGAATCCGGTGATTTGGATGGTCTGGATGTAAGCTTCTTTGTGGTGCTCGTTCTCGAATTGAACGGCTCCGATGTCGCCGAAGCCGGCTGGAATGCTGAGCTCACTCTCGTACGTCACTATAGTCTCCTTTTGGCTCACTTTGTGGGCGTAACCCTTGATTGTTTCCTTCTCCAACCCAGTCTCTATAGCAACGCATCAAATTCAGATCACAACAAATTTATAGGGCCGGGATGTGGTCTCCTCTCTTCCTATAACTATTAAGACAAACATGGTACACACTACTCCACTCTATCACTATTAAGATGTTCTCGTAAATCCATCGTCGTATTGTAAGCCATCAAAAAGCTGTCCCCTTATTGTTTCCTTTTAGGAAATTTTGAGTCCACTCATAACTATTAAAGAAAAAAAAGAAAGAAAGACGATCAAACATAACTAAGCTATAAAGGTTTCGATCTGATATCGTATCACAAAAATGTTTTTGAATTTTTTTTTGTAAAACAAAAAGAGTGTATTGAATTTCGTATTTTTAAGATTTCAAAATCTATCTGTTAGTTAAATTACAGGATAAATTTTTTAGTATGAAAACTGTAAAACGCATCTTAGAAAGTTCTACAAGACATAAATTAATATTTATTTGATGTTAAATTTTAGTTAAAATGGATTAGATACGTGTGTGTATATATAAAGGATAATTTTCAATTGAAATTAATCATAGTTTTTTTTTATGGATTATATACTTATATATATTTGAAATTATGCTTTCAGAAAACAGTAGTGAAAAAACTTCATTTTGACATTTTACAGAACATATTGTATTTTCTGTTTTTAATGTCTTTCGTTTACAAAATTCGTTTTCTAAATACATGTCTGTCTAACAAATTTTCACTGCATTTTTGCATTTAAAAAATGAAAAATTATTTCGTAAAACGTTACCAAACGCATATTTATTAATTTTTCAAAAATAAAATATCTATATTGTTTGAAGTATTTTCTTCAGGCGAATGCGTCATCCCAAATGTCATCTGGCCTAGAGAACCATTTCACCGAGGTCGATACCAGGCATTTCAGTCATTCCCTGACTAAATTTATAATTCAACAAACATATTTTGAATTGACGTCCTCAGTGTTTGAACGCATGACATGGGGATTCCATATGAAATGTTCTTGTGACAATACTTAATGTTTCCACTGAACCACTTGTCGTAGTTTATACTGTCCAAAGTTAGGTAAGTTTAATACATGATTTTTTTTATATAAAAAAGGTGACACATGACTTTATAGTCGTGCAAAATCAATAAATCTTGAAATTCATCTTCTTTTTTGACTTTGTCAAGGGTAGTTTAAAGACTTCCTACACCCAGAACAGATCTCCTAAACCATGTGAAATTATTCAATTGTGCATAGCGCAGTACTTGGCCACTTTGACGGCTTCGTAGTTCGAACTTAGGTTGGAGAGCAAACTCAATTCTAGGCAAGAACCACTATACCACTTGCAATAGTTTCTTGAAATTCATCTTAATTTCCTATAAATCGATAATTATTTTGGTAAAAGAAAAATTGCCTCCTTTTTTAGTGGAGATAATTAAGGGATAGTGGTTGTTTGATATACTGATTATTTGTTTAACCATTTTTAATTGTTTTAAATTTTCTTCAACTTTATAAAGAGAAAAATTTGGTTTTATGAATGTTTGACTTTTATAAGAGGCAAAAGCTCTTCTCTCAACTAAAAAAGGAGGTAAAAAATTCCTGAGGCATCTTGATTATGAAGAACTAATTGATTAATTATAAACTTGTTAGCTAGCTAGCTAGGTACGTAGCTTACTGGGGTCAAGTTGGGCGCTGACAAGCTCGAGAAGAAAGGTTTTGCCGGCGAAATCAGTAAGGCCGTCGAGGGGCGCAGTCAAGGTGAGTTTGGAGAGGAGGTTTGCAGCTGTTTCTTGCACCGTAACAACTGCCTTTACTCTAATTGCAGCCGTGTTAATTTGGTCTAACGTTGCTCCAATGGAGGAAGACGACTCCGATGAAGATTTTACTTCACTGGAGGAAGTGGTACTGGCACGGATGCAACTATATTTTCTGCTCAACTTATTGTAGTGTTTTGTGGCTGCTAGTTTTTGTGGAAGCTGGGTGTTGATGAGGATGGAAGGGCTGCCCAGAATGGCGGAGCTGCTAGGGTTTGGTGGTAAGAGATGACTGAATCTATCGGAGGAAGAGGAGGAGTGGAGTGGTTTTAGCAGTTGGTGAGGCTTCATCATCATCCTGACTGGTTGTTTTGTTTGCTTGGGTTGGTACGTTGAAGCATGCGTACATATATATATATATATATAATATAGCCATAGACTTGATAAGTTATGTATATTGTACGTGTTTGGTGTGAAACTGGGAAAAAACCCCAACTTTTTTACGGTCCAACGTACGTCCGTCGTATATCGGTATATGCATGCCAACAAATAGATGAAATCGAAAACGTGCGAACTCCATTTCTCAATCATGTTTTTTTTTTCTTTCTCGATTGATATTTCTCAGTCCACGTTGTTTGTCTATCATTGGCGGATTCAGAAGAAAAAAAAATTAGGTTAGGCAAGACTAAATTTAATATTATGAACCAATTTTTTTTGTTTGTCTATCATTGGCGGATTCAGAAGAAAAAAAAATTAGGTTAGGCAAGACTAAATTTAATATTATGAACCAATTTTTTTTAAAAAAAATAAGGACAAATCTACACATTTTATAGGCAGTGGATCAAAAATATGTTGCAAAAAAAAGTACTGCAAAAAAAAGTACTGTAAAAGCAAAAATTTCACCCCAAATAGATAAATTTATAAAAAAAAATTTACAAAATTAACAATTATTCACGTTGTGCTTTCATTGATGAACTGATCAATCATTCAACAATGTGCAAAAGAAAAATTATATACGCTAACTAAGAAACTAAAAATCGATACTTCAACAATTATAATCAAATTTAACTCTAATATTAGAATCAAAATTCAAAAAAACATAACAAAACAACTAAATTCTCAATTAATTAATCATATTTGAATAAAAACCGAATAGGCAGCAATTAGTAGAGTTATAAATATACTAAACATCTCACATATACAAAGGTAGAGCTTAAAAAGGAAACAAAGCAACTGGCGATGACACGTGATGTCACACAAAAAAGAGAGAAAAAAAAAAGACTAAGGCTAGTACACTACCAGAAAACTGCACTTAGGCGGCGAAACCTTAATAGTTTCGTCGCCTGAGTGGGACTTGGCCGATGAAACACAACTCATTGCCTAAGTGAGCACTTAGGCGACAAAACATGTCATTTCATCTCCTAAGATGTACACTCAGACGACGGTCATTTGTTGTCATCGTCTAAGTATTACACACTTAGATGACGATACACATTTCGTCACCTACGTGAACTCTTAGACGACGACTTGGGTCATTCATCGCCTAACTGACCACCTAGGCGATGAAACTGTATCCGTCACCTAAGTGATAACCTAGGCGACGAAACATGAAACTTAGGCGATGAAATATTTCGTCGATCGTCTAAGAAAAGTCAATTATTAGATCTCTTGATCAGATTTCCTTATCTCCTCATCACTTCTCTATCTCTCTCTCCCTCTTAGCTAGCTCTCTCTTCTCACTCAAAAAAACTCACCGTCGGTGGCTCAAAATAATATCCGGCAAAAATTCATCAAAACAAGATTTTTCAACTCTCGGAGTTCTAGTTTTAACCACGTATCTCCTTATTGGTGAAGGTTTTAACTCGTTTCTCTCGATTAATTTTTTTAATATCGTATGTAATTACGTACGGCGATTGATTTTTCTGATAAATATATAGTACTTTCCGGCGACCTTAGCATTACTTCCATTGTTGTATTGCATTGTTAAGCTAATTGTAAGGTATATATATATTTTCTAATTTGATTAATTAGTTAATTAAAACATGCATGTGCTAGGTAATATATATATATAGTTAATATATATATATGTTAGAATAACTAGTTGAAATATACATATATAACTAATGCATGTATTTATATAAAGTTAATAATAAAATATATATAATTAATATATATTAGTTATATTAATTATAGTATAATATTAATTAATTCATTACAAGTACATGTTATGTGCGATGCATTTAATAATATATATAAAAAGTATATTAGATTAATGAATTATTGGTTGAAAAATTATATAATTAATAGATCAATTTATTATCTTTACCCAGAAATATGGACAAGAGTTGGATACAGTTGGTGAACAGAAGTGATGTGCGGTATATGGATGACATCAGAGACTTTGTGAATTTTGCGACGGAATATGGTCAGGGAAAGAAGCATTTTAGGTGTTCATGCAGAAAATGTCTAAACCATCAATTTGTTCTGTCTAACGTTATGGCTCAACACATGTATGAGCACAGAATGATGTGGAGTTACACTACGTAGAGCAAGCACGGTGAACTAGTAGACTTAAGCTCAGGACCAGACTTCAGCTCAGGGTACAGTTACCATAGTGCCTCATCCAGCGATAGCGGTGACCATGCTTGGAACCCAATTGTGGATTTGGTCTATGCTGCTTTTCCAGAATTTAGTCATGGTGGACACCAACACCAAGAGGGAGGTTACAATACCACTCATGGTGACACATTCCCCGCTGCCAGCTTGGCCAGTGACACTACAGAGATGGATAGGTACAACATGATGCTACTCAAAGCCCAGACCTCGGTGTACCCTGGATGCCCAGAGAATGTGTTGCAATATATAATGGAGGAAGTTCAGATAAAAGTGAAGAATACAATGTCAGACAGTGCTTTTGACGAAATACAGGAGCATATATGTAAGTTGCTACCTGATCATCACAAACTTCCAGAAAGTCATTATAAGGTTGGAAAGATCTTCAGCGGCCTCGGCCTAAAGTACATGAAAATTGAC
Source organism: Geum urbanum (assembly GCA_946800695.1). Lineage (NCBI taxonomy): Eukaryota > Viridiplantae > Streptophyta > Magnoliopsida > Rosales > Rosaceae > Geum > Geum urbanum. The sequence goes on from OX327015.1 coordinate 317,197, forward strand.
TTATGCATAAATGATTGTGTGCTGCTTTACAAAGAGTACGAATATTTGGACTATTGTCCTGTATGAAACTAATGCAGATATCAAAACCGAAATATGAGGAGTTCGAAGAAGAAAATTTCTGTGAAGGTACTTCGCTATTTTCCATTGATTCCAAGATTGCAACGTCTATATATGTCTCTAAACACAGCAGAGGCGATGAGATGGTACGCTGAACAGCGAGTAAATGACGATGTGCTTCGACACCCAGCAGATGGAGAGGCTTTTAAACATTTCGACAGAGAATTAGAAGACTTTGTAGTAGAGGTTCGAAATGTTAGACTCGGCATATCTATAGATGGATTCAATCCTTAGGGTAATAAAAATGTTGTTGTCAACACTTGGCCAGTTATTCTCATGCCGTACCACCTACCTCCGTGGATGTGTATGAACAAGGAATTTAATTTCCTTACTCAGCTAATTCCAGGTCCTAAATATTCGGAAAATTGTTTAGATGTCTACCTTAGACCATTGATCGACGAGCTCAAACTGCTGTGGGAACATGGAGTTCCAACTTGTGACAAGTTCACTAACGCGATGTTCATGATGAGAGCAGCCATCATATGGATAATGAGTGATTTTCCTGCATATGGGATGTTGGCATCTTGCACAACCACAGGATACAATGGTTGCCTTGTCTGTTTAGACGACATCAACTCCAGTTGTCATGAGGGGAAGGTATATTACCTGGGTCACCATAGATGGCTTCCTCACGATCACCCGTGGCGATAGGATGAGGCTCATTTTGACGAGATGGTAGAGAATAATCCTAAACCCCGATAATGGTCTGGCGAAGAGATTTTAGAGAGGTTGAATAGCTTCTATTTTGGTGTGTTGACTAAGAACAAATAAGTAAAGAGACTCAATCTACACCCTCCACACGATCTCAACTATTAGCATCACAAGAGTATTTTCTTTGAATTGCCCTACTGGTCCAAGTTGAAACTCTGGAACAACCTTGATGTCATGCACATAGAAAAGAATGTGTGCGACAGCGTGGTGGGAACAATTTTGAGTATTAAGTTGAAGACCAAAGATACTCCCAAAGCAAGCAAAGATCTGGAATCTATGAATTTACTTCGTCACTTATGCTTGAGGAAGGATATAAGAGGAGTATACAACAAGATGCCAGATGCACTTTACATGGTTAAGCCGACACAGAGGGGTTATGTATTTAGCTAGTTCAAGACTATTTGTTATCCATCTACTTATGCAGTGAATATTCTAGGAGCAGTTGACTAGGTGTGCCACAAGTTCATTGGTCTAAAGACTTATGACTATCACGTTATGCTGCAACATCTGATCCCAGTGGTAATTTGACCATATTTGCCTCGTGACGTTGTCGAACCAATAGTAGCATTGTGTAGATGGTGGCAGAGGTTATGCGCCAAAGAGTTGCAGAAGTCAGATGTTCTCGAACTTCAATACGAAATAGTGCACATCTTTTGCAAATTAGAGAGAATTTTCCCGCCTACTTTCTTTGATATCATGATTCACCTCATGATCTACCTATCCCAACATGTACTCATTTCCGGTCCGGTCCACTACACTTGGATGTATCCTCAAGAAAGTTACGTACAATTATTTATAAAAATTGTTCAACATTTTTACATTTCATTTTTTGTGTTTCTACTATTCTTTGAATTATTAATTGTATGATTTTGCAGACAACTCAGACAGTATAAAGGATTTGTGAAAAATAAAATTTTCCCGGATGGCTCCATAGCAGAGACATACCTAATGCATGAGTGTGTTACCTATTGCAATAGGTATCTCAAGGATCCAGTCCAGGACAATCCAAATATCCGCCACAATCTTTTAGTCATCGATCACAAATATTGTACGACCATTTAAAGGAGTATTAAAGGAAAGATCAACTAAAGAAGAACTTGAAGAAGTATATTAGGTAGTATTGCGAGACTGTGACGATATCGACCGTTACATGAAGTACTACAGGGAGTACATTCAAACGATTAAACCGCACAAGACTCTTGCTTGGGTTCAAATGATGATTAAGAAGAAGTTTTCCGATTATTTCTGACAATGGGTACATACCTTAAATTATTTTAGAACTCTTTTCTCATATATATAGTACGTATTGCATTTGGAGTTTGTTTTATGTAAAGTGTTTTACCTTAGTTTGTGTATTCCGGTTTTTGTTTTCCTTTATTTTTAGGGAAAGTATGTCAAATTTTCGGTAAAAATTAAATTACACATTCATATATATTCTTCACATTTTGCAGATGGATAATCTACAAAAATTCGATAACAACAAGGATGGTGGTCGTGCGAAAAGCATTTGTTGGCCCATAAGCCGATTAACCACTATATTTACTCCGGCTGTTTTGTGAACGGTATAAAATTTTATTCATTGACTCAAGATGAAGGAAGAAGCACACAAAATAGTAGGATCGCAGTTGAGGAAGGTGATGCTGTCTATTATGGAGTTCTTGAACATCTCGTTGACCTGCTATACGGAAATGATATCAGCATTTTTCTGTTCAAGTGCAAATAGTTCAAGGGTACCAAGGAAGATATGAGGCTTTTATCAGTCGATATAAACTCAAGCTAGTATGAAAATGAGTCATTCACTCTTGCCACCTTAGTTAGGCAGGTGTTCTATCTAGATGATCCGAAAGATGGTGAAGGCTGAAAAATAGTAAATCATATGTCACACCGAGGAATATGAAGTGCAACTACACTTGATGGGACGTCGGCGACTAATATTGAAGCGCATAGAGACAATGCATATCAAGAGCCTAATACTTCAGTCATCCCCGACATAATGGAACTAGTTAAGCATAATAAACGCTTACCCCTGATTGATGGCACCAAAGATCTTACTACAGAGAAGATTGGAGAGTCACTACAAGAAAACAGCACTTAGACCACGGAAACGTAATTGTTCCGTGGTCCAAATGACACTTGGACGACGGAAAAGACTCCGTGGTCCAAGTAACACCTGGACGACGGAGAATACAATCTCCGTCGTCCAGGTGAACACCTGGACCTCGGAGTCTTTTCCGTCGTCCAGGTGATCACCTGGACGACGGAGACGGTATTCTCCGTCGTCCAGATGACAACCTGGACCTCGGAGTATTCTCCGCGGTCCAGGTGATCACCTGGACGACGGAGATGGTATTTTCCATCATCCAGGTGATCACCTGGACCTCGGAGTCTTATCCGTCCTCCAGGTGATCACCTGGACAACGGACCGACACGCCGTCGTCCGAGTACGTAACGTACTTCCACTTAGACGACGTACCGACACCTCCGTCGTCTAAGTGAAGCATTATATATATAAGCCCGATGCCAAACTGAATTCATTCCATTTGAAGGAGATAGAAGGGAGAAGGGAGAAGGAGAATGGCCGGAGAAGGAGAAGGGAGCTAGCTAGAAGGCCGAGATCGAAGAATCAGGATCGATAAGGGATCTCCGCTGACTAGCTAGCTAGCTTAATTAACGTACAGATATCGAGAAGGCCAACAGGTACGTACGCAGTTAATTAAAATTTGCTTAATTAATATATATTTAGTGAAAACGTACGTACATATATATATGCAAGGATGTTAGCTATATATGTATGTACAGATCGATTAAATTACGTACGTACGTAATTGATGGATTGATGTAGATCGAGTACGTATAATTAAGCATAAATTAATGGACTAATATATATATATGTAATAATTAATTAATTATAATATTTTGTAGCAGTATGGACAAGAGTTGGATGAAGTTGAAGAATAGATGTGATGTCCGGTATATGGATGGAATTAACGAATTTGTGAATTTTGCGATAGAACATGGTCAGGGAAAGAAACGTTTCAGGTGTCCGTGTCAGAAATGTCTTAATTGTCAGTATGCGGAGGTTAATGTTATGGTGCAACACCTGTACGAAAATGGTATGATGTGGAGTTACACTACATGGAGCGAGCATGGTGAAGCAGTAGAGTTCAGCGCAGCAGACTTCAGCTCAGGGTACAGTTACCATGGTGCCTCATCCAGCGGCAGTGGTGCCGGACCCCCAGCTTGCAACCCAACTGCAGATTTGGTCCATGATGCATTTCCGGGATGTAGTCATGGTGGACACCAACACTAAGACGGAGGTTACAGTACCACTAATGAGCATGATGACACATTCCCGCAGCTAGCTTGGCCACTGACACCAGTGAGATGGAAAAGTACAACCGGATGCTACTTGAAGCGCAGACCCCGGTGTTCCCTGGATGTCGAGAGAATGTGTTGCAATATGTGATGGAGCAAATGAAGATAAAAGTGAAGCACAAAATGTCAGTGAGTACTTTTGACGAAATTCAGGAGCAAATATGTAAGTTGCTTCCTGATGATCACAATCTTCCTAAATCTCATTATAAGGTTAGAAATATCCTGAGCAGCCTCGGCCTAAAGTACAGGATAATTGACGCATGTCTGAATGATTGTGTGCTATTTTACAAAGAGTATAAAGAATTGGAATATTGTCCCGTATGTGGCCAGTGCAGATTCCAGTTGAATAAGAAGAGTTCGAAAAAGAGAATTCCTGTGAAAGTTGTTAGATATTTTCCCTTGATTCCCAGATTGCAGTGCCTGTACATGTCTCTACACACAGCAGAGACGATGCGATGGTACGCAGAAAAGCGAATAGATGACGATGTCCTGCGACACGCCGCGGATGGGGAGGATTTCAAACATTTCGACAGAGAATTTGCAGACTTTGCTTCAGAGGTTAGAAATGTTAGACTCAGCCTATCTACAGACGGATTCAATTCTTGGGGAAGTAATAGCTCCGCCTTCAGCACTTGGCCAGTTATTCTGATGCCGTACAACTTGCCTCCGTGGATGTGCATGAACAAGGAATTTAATTTCCTTACCGTACTAATTCCAGGTCCTAAATCTCCATCGAAGTGCTTAGATGTCTACCTCAGACCTTTGATTGACGAGCTGAAATTGTTGTGGGAAAATGGAGTCCCAACTTATGACAAATTCACTGACACGATGTTCACGATGAGGGCTGCCGTAATGTGGACGATCAGCGATTTTCCAGCTTATGGGATGTTGGCAGCCTGCAGGACAAAAGGATATAATGGATGTCCTATATGTTTGGACGACGTGAACTTTAGTTGGCACGCGGGGAAGGTGTGTTACTTGGGTCACCGTAGATGGCTTCCTCACGACCACCCGTGGCGACAGGATGAAGCTCATTTCGACGGCACGGTAGAGAACAATCCTAAACCCCGTAGTTGGTCGGGCGAAGAGATTTTAGAGAGGTTGAGCTATTTCGACTTTGGTGTGTTGAGCAATGACGCGGATGTAAAGAAATGCAATCCAATTCCTCCACATGATCTGAGCTATTGGGATCACAAGAGTATATTCTTTGAACTCCCTTACTGGTCGAAGTTGAAGCTGAGGAACAACTTGGACGCGATGCACATAGAAAAGAATGTGTGCGACAGCGTGGTGGGAACAATTCTCGGTATTAAGTTCAAGACTAAAGATACTCCCAAAGCGCGCAAAGATTTGGAATCAATGAATCTACGTCGTCCCTTGTGGTTGAGGAGGGATAGGAAATGAGTGTACAACAAGATGCCAGATGCACCTTACACAGTGAAGCCGACGCTTAGACGTTCTGTATTTCACTGGTTTAAGGGCGTTTGTTATCCGGCTACGTATGCAGCTACTATAACTGGAGCAGTGGACGAGGTGCAACACAAGTTTGTTGGTCTAAAGACACATGACTATCACGTTATGCTGCAACGTCTGATTCCAGTGGTAATTCGACCATACTTGCCTCGGGACGTCGTAGAACCAATAGTCGCATTGTGCAGGTGGTGGCAGAGGTTATGCGCCAGAGAATTAAAGAAGTCAGATGTGGTGGAATTGCAACAACAAATTGTGCACATCATTTGCAAACTAGAGAGGATTTTTTTCCCTGCTTTCTTTGACATCATGATTCACCTAATGATCCACCTGCCCGAGCAGGTGCTCATTTCTGGTCCGGTCTAGTACACTTGGATGTATCCTCAAGAAAGGTACGTACAACTACTTAATTAATTTGTTCCACTGGAGATTATATATATACTAGCTAGCTATATGTACTTATTCTTATTGTACGCTTGATTTTGTAGACAGCTTGGACAGTATAAGTCATTCGTCAAAAACAGGTCGGCCCCGGATGGCTCCATAGCAGAGACATACCTAATGCATGAGTGTGTTACTTACTGCAACAGGTACCTCAAATATCCACCCCCTCCCACTGCCTCCGATCGCAGTGCCCGCATCAATCTTTCTGTCGTCACCAATGTCGTCCGACCGTTTAGAGGAGTATTAAAGGAATCGTTAACACGGGAAGAACTTATTGAGGCACATTGGGTAGTGTTGCGAGACTGTGACGAAGTTGAGCCGTACATGATGTCATACAAGGAGAGGCTTCAGGCGTTAAATCAAAACAAGAGTTCGGCGTGGATTGAGAAAATGGTTAAGAAGAAGTTTCCCGATTATTTCTTCCAATGGGTACGTACGTACGTCTCGGTATTTAATTAGTAATTTATATACATATCGATCATGTTTGTAGAAAGTAAACCCTTATATTAATTTACCCTTTTTTGCAGATGATTGATCTGCAAAAATCTGAAAACCACGGGGGGTGGTGGTCATGGCCAAAGCACTTGCTAGCAGGGAAGCCGGTTAAACACTATATTTATCCCGGATGTTTTGTGAACGGTGTAAAGTTCCATTCATTGGCCCGAGACGAAGGAAGAAGAACACAGAATAGTGGGGTAGCGGTTGGGAAAGACAATGATCTATATTACGGGGCTATTGTATATGTGGTTCAGCTATGTTACGGGAATGATGTCAACGTTTTCCCATTCAAGTGCAGATGGTTCAAGCGTACAAAGGAAGACCTGGGACTATTATCAGTCGATACAAACTCGCACTGGTATGAGGATGAGTCTTTCGCTCTCGCCACCTTAGTTCGGCAGGTGTTCTATCTCGACGATCCGAAAGCCGGTGAAGGGTGGAAAATAGTGAACCATATCTCTCACCGAGGAATATGGAATACAGAGACAATTGAAGGGACACCGGCGACGACCGAAGATGCTGCTGAACCAGAAAGAGACATTCATGCCTATCAAGAGCCTAATATTTCTATGGTCCGCTCCGATATAATGGACCTGGTTCAAGATGGTGAACGGTTACCCATGCCTGATGGTTGTATAGATCTAACTGAAGATGAGATTATCGATGAGGTAGATGAAGAAGACGAGCAGGAAGAGGACGCGGACGAGGACTCAGGTTATTCGTCGGATGATGTTGAGTACGATGACGAGGATGAGCCTTCGTCTAACGGGGATGAGGACGATGATGATTATGACGAAGAGTACGATCATACGACGAGGGAGATTAATCGGTAATTAATTACTGTAATTATTGTAATATATATATGATCGATGCCGGTTTACGGTAAGAAATTAATCCGAATTATATATCCTGGACAACGGAGAAATTAATTGCAGGTTGTCGCCAAATCTCAATCTCATATAAAACCCTAGCTAAATCCCGGACCCTAAATCTAGCAGATCGGATCGATCGATCAATTTTTTAATTATATTTTTAAATCAGAATAATTGTATGGACACACAAATGACCGGGGACGACCTAAACCGTAAACCCTAAGGCCCTAACCCCTGAATTCGGGGTTTAGAACTTGGACGACGGAGAATGGTCATTATCCGTCGTCCAGGTACACACTAGGACGACGGATATGGTAATTCTCCGTCGTCCAAGTTCACAAACCCTAAACCCTAAACAATAAGGCCCTAACCCCTGAATTCAGGGTCTATACACCTGGACGACGGATAACGTCATATACGTCGTCCAGGTGATTACCTGGACGACGGAAACGCTCATATCCGTCGTCCAGGTGCAGATATCGTAATTTTTTCTAAGACAACGACCATCTAGACCTTCTTCCAATGCAAAGTCTTTTCATCAAGACTTTAGAGTAAACAATTCTTGGTGTGTGAGCTTCGACGGTTCAAAAATCGGAGTTGCGAAATGTCTTGTATCCACGTTTCCGGTTTGTGAAATTATCAGTTTTGCGGTTGACTGTGCCGATCAAACCCTTCCCGAACTTATTATTTTATGGTCCTTTGAAGACAATTATATATTATGTTACGACGAACATATCCAACGTTTGTTTTGTCCAAATTCAATTTCGTTAATACTCTGCTGCAAATGAGGGTCTACTCATGAACACTTAAGTCGTAAAGATTAGTCGATACTTAACATGTTTCAAGACGTAAAATTAATCGTCGGTTCAAATTTAACTGTTCATATATACGATGCGTTCATCGATATTGTACGACTATTTCACTCGAATGACAGATCGCTAAATTCCTAGCAAATTATTTTTTAAAATTTTTTTTACGTAATTTGAACCTGGACGACGGAGAATGACCATATCCGTCGTCCAGGTTCAAAAACCATGGCGGTTCAAATTTATTTTTGTTTATTTTTTTCATGTAATTTTCACTTGGACGACGGAGACTGACCATCTCCGTCGTCCAAGTCCAATTTTTATGGCGGTTCAATTTACCGCTTCCGTTTTTGGGACCGCTTGAATTTTCACTTAGACGACGGATAATTCATTCTCCGTCGTCTAAGTCCAAAATAATGGCGGTTCAGAACGTCCCGCCAATTAATTGGCGCCGCTTGAATTTTTTTGAAACCTCCACCTAGACAACGGAAATAGTGTTTTCCGTCGCCCAAGTGAACTTAGACGACGGAGAATAGTGCTCCGTCGTCTGGGTGCAACTCTCATTTTCTCATCATTCCATCTCCTCCTCTCCTCTCCTCTCCTCTCCTCTCCTCCGGAGACGCTCCGACGACATTTTTTCCGGCGTGGTTCCTCCTCTCCGACGACTCAACTCCGGCGATATTCCCGAAACTCCGATTCGGTAAATTTCTATTTTTCCCTTATTAAAATAATTTTCATTTAATTAATTAATTAAATTCTAAATATAATTTAGAAGTAGAATTTAATTGATTAATTAGTTTAAATATTTAATAAATATTAATTAATTAAATCATAATTATTGTAATTATTTATTAATTATTAGTTGCATGATTAAATGAATTTATTATTAAATTTATTAAATGAATAAATTATTATTCATAATTTATTAAATGAATCAATTTTTTATTAAATGCATGATAAATAAATATAAATTATTGCATCTAATTAAAAATTATTAATTAATATTTACGTGTATTTTCTAATAAATTAATTAGTAGTACGTGTTCGATTTAAATTTAGTACATAGGCTTGGTTTATTAAGTCGCACTCTTTGGAATAGATGGCGCCTCTTTTCCTTGCTTATCTCCTTAACCCCTCGTGATGTGTGGATTTCATCACCGCACACCATAACCTAAGTGAAGTTATGGACACGAGGTTGATGGCGGAGTTTGCAAAGGACTTGAGGGAGTGTAAATTTTCGAAAAATTGGCCGAATGTCGGACATGGTGTCTAGAAACGGGTTATGACTGGTGACAGGATTTGGACTAAGAAAGACTTTTGTCGAAATTAGTCATGCCTCTCGCGTTATCTCTATCCCTAACTGGCCATGTTTTTCGATTTAACCAAGGCTGATTAATTGACAATTTACACTTTATCGCGCGGGTCGCACGTCCATTGAACGACCGAAAATGCCAAGTTAGTGTACTCTATTTAAATCTTAAACGTACTTAATTAATTAGCGTAAATTTTTAAGTTGTAATTATTATGTTAAGTAGGTATTTTAACACCGTACTCTTAGGTTTAAATGGCTCCGCCAAAGACGACATCCGGCAAGAAGAAAGCCCAACAGGAGGCAGAAGATGCCATGCTCCGAATGTTGGCGGCCCAAGTCAGTTGGGTTCAACAGGAGGGCAACGACGCTCTCAATCCGGACGGATCATCTGGTCCGTCCGTAGCGCCCTCTGGGGAAATTCCCGCTCCCCCATTCATCATGAGCGGTGATGACGTCGACCCCTTCCAATCTCCGACGCCCGGTACCGGTTTAACGGGAAGTACTCAGGCGTCCTCGACCGCCGAATCAATCATGTACAGCGCCCGCCGTAGGCAAAGGAGGGCCCCCACTGACCCGGAACCGAAAAGGACTCGGGGTCTCGTTAAAGGGGGCAAAGCGGAGCGTATTTGCAAGGTGACCGGTAAAAATATCGACTTGCCGTACGACGAATTCACCGGTGGCCCTCCCACAGCTCAGCTAGCAAGTCTCTCGGCGCATGGGATATGGTCAATCATTCGTAACCGGGTTCGTATCGCTACTTGGAAGGAGGCGCCGGATCATGAGAAGGCGAAAGTCTTCAAAGATCTTTCGGTACGTAATACGTCCAATTTAGTTATTATATAATATTGTTAATATTAGTTAAAATTTTATAATATATACGATTATAATTTTCTATTTATTTTTGATAGGAACAATTTGACGTGGATCCGACACCGGCTATGTTGAGGCATATCAACCAAACCGCCAACTCCATCTACAAAGATTGGAAGTACAAGCTCCATAAGTACTTCCAAGATGTCGGTCCCGTGCCTCCCCCGGTAGAGCTGCAAGGGGAGAGAGAAGATGAGTGGGAGTGGTTGTGTAACCACTTTGCCGATGACTCCTTTAAGGTGTTAATTTTTTATTTTATTTCAATTAAGATAATTGAATTATTTAAATTGTAGTTATTAGTTTTTTAATGATTTAATTATGTTGTGTAACAGAAATTCTCCGGTGTCAACAAAGCCAACTGGGGGAAGAAGGAGAAACACCATACTACCGACGCCAAGCAGTTCATTCAAATAGGCAAGAAGCACAAGGATAAGGGCTCCAAACACCCTTATCTTGATGCAAGCGTAAGCGCGTACGTGACGCCAGGGCTCGATAATGAAGCGAGTCAATGTGGCGTAAGTGATATATTAATTATGTGCTTTTAATTATAGTAATTATTATTTAAATATGATTTCATTATAATAAATTAATTATTCTTTTGTAGGCAAGGGTGATAGAGTGTGCGCATGAAGAGTTGGCTAACACTCAGCTTGCGTTCCCAGATGTGCCGCCGGAAAACCTGCCTCCTCTATCCTTAGAGAGCCAAATTGCAATCGCGGATGAGGTCTACGGTCGTAGAGCTGGCAAGGAAGTTAGGTACTTTGGGCCTAGGGTGGTACGAGATTTGTCGACGACCTCCGGCTCATCATCTACGGGAGGTTCGGGGCAGCGGAGAAGGAGTCAGGCAGCGGCCGTCGAAGCAGCCATTCAAGAGGCTAGACTGGCACGAGAGGAGAATGAGTCAATGCGGCAAAGACTTGACGAACAACAAGCACAAATAGCCCAACTCATCGCGCTCATGAACCAAAATCGAGAAGTATGTCAACCTCCTCCGAACCCATACCCCGACGACAACGACCCGGTTGGAGGCGGAGGACTCGGCGGCGCATCTGCTCCTCCAGTGTATTAGCTAGCTAGTTAATTATCGCGTTTCTTTATTTCCGAGTTCCGAACAATATTTTATAATTTTTATGGGTTTTTAATTTGGATGTGTATGTACAAATTAATTAATTATTTAATTAATACATTAATTAATATTAAAAATTTAGTTTAATTAATTATTTTTGACTATTTTTCATTATTTAAATTAAATTAATAATAAATTAAATTAATAATATTTAATTTCAATTTATTTATTTTTAAAATTAAATAGTCACTTGGACGACGGAGATTATGTTCTCCGTCGTCCAGGTGCACAAACCCTAAACCCCTAAACCCTAAACCCTGCAATTCTCCGTGGCCCACGTGTTCACCTGGACGACGGAGAATCAGTTCTCCGTCGTCCAGATGAATACCTGGGCCACGGAGAAGCTAGCATTATCCGTGGCCCATGTACGCACCTGGACGACAGAAACGCTAATTCTCCGTCGTCCAGGTGAACACGTGGGCCACGGAGAAACGAGCAATGTCCGTGGCCCATCTAGTCACCTAGACGACAGAGAATTAGCGTTTCCGTCGTCCAGGTGCATACATGGGCCACGGATAATGTCCGCGGCCCAAGTTAACTTGGACGACGGAGAACTAATTCTCCGTCGTCCAGGTGCTTGGACGACAGCACTTGGAGCACGGACCTTGGACGACGGAGATTCCGTCGTCCAAGTACTTAGATGACGGAAACCTGCACCTAGACGACGGAAATTGTCCGTGGTTTAGGTGCAGTTTTCTTGTAGTGAGTTAGCGCAAAATGCCCCAGAAGTCGAGGAGCCTAAGGACGACGACGACGACGACGTCGGATACAATTCAGACGATGTAGAGTATGATGATAAGGAGCAATCAGATGATAGTGATGATGATGATTCAGATGATGATGATTATGAGGATGAGGATTGATTTGAGGCTGGATTAGTATAGTTAATAATTATATCGATCAGATGAATAAAATTAAATTAAGAGACTAGACTATAAAATTATGAATCGGAAGAACAAAAATGAAATTGGAAAGGCCAGATAGTGATGCTTGAAATAAAATTATGTTTGAAATTGGAAAAAAATTAAAAATAAATAAAATTTACTCTTGGCCGACAAAAATGCATAATTTCGTCGTCTAAGGTTCACTTAGACGACGAAACAATGAATTTTTGTCTTCTAAGGTGCATTACCTAGACGACGCTACCAATATATTCGTCGTCTAGGTGAACCCTAACCCTTAACATAAACCCTAGCAGTAATCCCTTTACCCTAAATCCGAAAATCTTACGCAAAAAAACTAAACTGTTCACGTCTAAGTGAGTACTTAGGCGACGAATCCACTTGATTTGTCGCCTAAGGCCAATTTTTTGGGTGGTTAATTTTTTTCGCCAAATTTTTCGGGTCCCATTTAAAACTACTTAGGCGACAAAATTTATTTTTTTCGTCATCTAAGTGCACTTAGGCGACAAATCCACCCGTTTCGTCGCCTAAGGCCAATTTTTTGGGCGGTTCATTTTTTTCCGCCATATTTTTTGAGTCCCATTTAAAAACTACTTAGGTGACAACATTTATTTTTTTCGTCGCCTAAGTCGATTGATATATCCCAAAAATTGGATTGACTTCGATCCAGTTTTCTCATCTCTCTCTCTCTCTCTCTCTCTCTCTCTCTCTCTCTCTCTTTCTCTCTCTTCTCTCCTCTCCTCTCCCCTGCCGGATTCTGCTCTCCCCCGTCGATCTCCGCCACATTGGTATATCTCGATCTCTCCTCTCCCCGTTTATATATATATATTATATATATTTGATATATGGTTATATATATTAGACACAACACATTTTCACTAAGGTATACCTATTTTTTGTCATTTTCAGATATAGGGAATTAGACCAACTTTTCGACCATATTTTACTATCTCCACCGTTTGGATCTTAGGTCCCAGTGTCTAGATCAAGCCTGTAAATTTTCTGTCAGAATGGTGATCGTTAAGGTATTCAAAGCTGCAATTGAAGTTTATAAGTATGAACAGTTCAGGTTTGACAGATTTGGTCCGTTCCTTGATTTAATCTAGTTCGATACCTTAACGATCACCATTTTGGCTGAAAATTTACAGGAATGATCTATTCATATAAACCTAATATTTGGAGGGTAGAGATGCTAAAATATGATCGAAAAGTTGGTGTAATGCCCTATACCTAAACTGACCAAAAAAAGGTATATATATCTTAGTGGAAGGGTCCTTATATTTGATATATTTGACATATATATATGAATTAGATTAATGCATGGTTATATATATATTATATATATTTTTATATCAAAAATGGTTTAATTATATATAGTATATTTGGATTAATATATTATATGTGAATTAATATATTAGATGTGAATTAATTTGAGTTTATTGTATTTGAAATATAATTTTTTAATTAATATATATATTAGATGTGTATTTGGATTAATTTCAGTAAATTTGGATATATTAGATGTGAATTAATTTGGGTATATTGTATTTGAATTAATTGAATTGAATTTGAGTATATTGTGATTAATATATTAGATTTGAGTATTTTTGGATTAATATATTATATGTGAATTAATATGGGTATATTGTATTTAGATTAATTTAATTGGATATACGTAATGTATAATTTGGGTATAATGATATATATAATATTAATTGATTAATTTGGGTATATTATATTTATTAATATAAGTTTTGATAATTTGAATGGTTTTGGGTATACTTGGATCAATTTGAAAAATATTGTGAAATTTGGATATATTTGTGAACTTTGAATTTTTGGATATATTTGATGAAATTTGGATATATTTGGATGAATTATGCCCAAGTAAATTTATTCAGCTTAATTATGACTCCATGGAAGAGGCGCACGACTGTAGACAATAAGGCCGAATGTGAAGTCATTGCGCAAACAATAGGTTGGAGGCAGGATTCAGAGGAAACCGTTACGAATTCTCCGCAACAATCTTCAGCTCCGACGACAGGTCAAATCCCTCATGCTTCACGTCAGGAGGCCTCAGCCTTTACGGACGAGCCAGACGAGGCCCGATTGATTGGCCGTTAGACAGGGGCCGATCGATTACGCTGTCAGACGGTTCTGATGAGTCAGTCGACGACTTGATTATCTACAGCACCCGGTGTACGGCTAAGAGGTAGCCATCAAGCGGCCTGCGAAAAGGACTCGGGGACTTGGAAAGGGCGCCAAAGGCGAGCTCATAGTGAAGTCAACGAGGAAGAAGATCGACCTCCAGTACGACGATTTCATCCGAGGGGTCCTCCGATTGCGCAGCTCAGGAGTCTGACCTCGCACTCCATCTGCTCAATCATACGGAAAAGCATTCATATGGTTGCCCCTTCGTGCAACAAGCTGCCCCGATTTGAAAAGTTGAGGGTGGACCGCGAACTATCGGTAATACTATTTATTATTATTTTTTTTAAGTAATTACAAAACATAAATGTATTATTTCTATAATTAATTTTAATTTGTTATTTATATTTCTAGACACATTTTGAAATCTCCGGCTCAGCGGAGATGATGGAGGATAGAGAGGAGACGGCTGACCGCATTTACAAGGACTAGAAGTACGACCTCCACAAGTACTACAAGCGACACGGCGCCTCGTTTCCGCCCGTGGAGCTCCGAAACGATAGAGAAGATGAGTGGTAATGGTTGGTCGGACACTTTCAGTCCGACAAGTCTAAGCTAGTTCGTCTTCATTTTCTTTAATGTAATGAAAATTGCATAATTTATTATTTTTAACCATTATTTTATTATTTAATTATTTTTGTTGTGTACGTAACAAATAAGGTCGGAGGCCAACAAGGAAAATCGGGACAAGAAGGGCAAACACCATGTATCGGGCTTGCAAAAGTTCATTTACATCGTGAAGGAGCACAAATGTGCAGGTTTGAAGAATTGCTTCTTGGATGCCAGCGTCCAAGCTTATGTGAAGCCCGGGGTTGTCAATGAAGCGAGTCAACAAGGGGTAAGTAACTCACATTTTTAAAATCAATTGAATTTACTGGTTCTTTCAAAGCATATTGAGATTTAGTATAGCGCTAATTACATTTTGAAGAAATTTAATTTTGATTAATGCATGATTTAGTTAAGTTGTACTATTAGAATATGATTTTGAACTTAAATTTTTTTATGTTTTAGTTTAGTTGGTTAAATTATGATTTTCAACTTGAGAAATCCAAATGGGATCATCGGTGCCCACGGTGTAATTATGTTGTTATAATTGGTTATTCGAAGTGTAATCTTGCCTGCAGGTTTTGTGGTTTTCGACAAACTTTAGGGGAAATTATGTAAATTTTTTGTTAGAAATTAATATTATATTTATGTATTCTTCACTTGATTAATTTCAGAAGAGGTTGATACAAATGGGCCAGGGAGGAATTGGTCGTGACCCGGCTGACCAACCCAGAGATGACGCTTGAACAGGTGCCTCCCCTGTCGATGGAGAGTTAGATCGCTATTGTCGATGCTGTTTACGGTCGCCGACCTGGCAAGGAGGTTTGTGGGCTTGGATGGACGTTGCAGAGAGATTTGTTTGCTTCATCCGCTTCGTCAACTCGACGCAGTATAAATGATACCGAGGCACTCCGAGCCGACCTTCGATTGGCACAAGAGTCAGCCGATTGTGTCTAGGAGCATTCGAGGTCGGTGGAGGCGCGCTTTTTCACTCACAACCGTAAGATGACCGCCTTCTACAAGGCATGTAGGCAAATGGGCTTGGATGGACGTTGCAGAGAGATTTGTTTGCTTCATCCCCTTCGTCAACTCGACGCAGTAGGAAAGATACCGAGGCGCTCCGAGCCGACCTTCGGTTGGCACAAGAGTCAGCTGATCGTGCCTGGGAGCATTCGAGGTCGGTGGAGGCGCGCTTTGTCGCTCACAACCGTAAGATGACCGCCTTCTACAAGGCATGCAGGCAAATGGGGTTGCCCGTTCCTGATTTTGATGACGAGTACGTGTAGTTCCCACCCCGGCCCTACTTCTGGCCCCAACGATGATGATCGATCCGAGCGGTAGTGAGGGAATTGGCACCCCCGATTTAGTTAATTTCATAATTTTTTTATTATTTCTGTCGATGTACGCACACATTTTATATTTAATCAATATTTATTAATTTAATTAATAAATTTTTATATATTTTAAATTTATTTTATAATTCAGATAAAAAATACAAATTAAAAAAAATCAACTTGGGCGACGAACACTCTTCGTTTCGTCGTCCAAGTGAATTTCTAAGATGAATGACCGTTCGTCGCCCAAGTGTACACTTAGACAACCAACAATTTTGTCGCCTAAGTGGTCACACCTACACGACCACGCACAAGTCGTCTTGTATGTGCATCAGTTAGACGACGACCAATTATCGTCGTCTAAGTACTCTCACTTACACGACAAAATTAAGTGGTTGTCTAAGTGACAACACTTAGATGACGGCTCTAGCTGTTCATCGCCTATAATGATTCTTAAACGACGATCACTGTCGTCATTTAGAGGAAGATTGTTTCGACGTCTAAGTTATTAGACGAAAAACCATCTTTCGTTGCCTAATAAGGTTCTTATGTGACGAAAAAAAAAATCGTCGCCTAAGTGCTTGGGCTACGATTGTTATGCGACGAACCTGAGACGACGACAACTTCGTCGCCTACGTACCTGGCCGACGAAAAAACACCACTTAGGCGATGAAAATGTTTCGTCGCCTAATTGTGTTTTTCTAGTACGTAGTGGTAGTTGTATTTTTTTTTTAAAAGTAAGGCTAGTAAGTAGGATCTTGCACAAGTAGAGAAATGACAACGTTTCATTAAAATCTTTAATTGTGGCGATGTCGTTCTTGTGCTTCATTTTCATTGAACATAATAAAAGGAACTGTTCATCTTCTTCTCGACTTTCTGTCATTTTCATATGTATTTTCTTTCATTTTTCTTCAAATCCACTCTACCAAACCTATATTAACAAAGCCAATCTCAAAATCTCAGTTGCCCAACCTTGTCCATGAATAAATCTGCCCCTGGATTAAAGTATATATGTCAATATTGAATTGATTGATCAATATGTACGTACGTACATGCAGTGGTAGAATCAAAATCAAAATACTACCCGGATTAATTGTAACTGAAATATATATATATATATATAAAAGAATCTCCATAAAACAAAAAAAATTCAAATTCAAAGGGAAAATTACTGTAAGACATAGAAGACTTAATAAACATGTAAACATTTTCGAACAGATTTTTTTTTTTTGAAAACAAAATAGATGCTTATATGAAATACAATGAGACACAAGAAGCAAAGAATAAAAACCAACTATATCAGTATATCTTACTCAATGGTCTCTAAGAGTTTCAAATTCTTTAATCACAAATTTATAGTCTATTATTTCAGCAAATTCTCTTTTAACGTCGACATGTACATCTTGAGTTCACAATTATTTTGTGACATATTATCCACGATCAAACACTCAAAATTTCTCAATTTACAAACAAAAATATTCAAACTTTAAAATTCTCATATAACGTAAACACCATAAAGTAATTTTAGTGATTCAACCCCCACAAGTCCATATCTCTAATTACCCATGTTTCTACACTAGCTAGTACAATAAAAATGACAGCATATCCTTATTTCATTTTTTTTTTGTATACTATGCTCACAATTTTGTTAATTTAGTGAAGTAGCCATTTAACGACAACTTCAACCTAATTATTTAGATAAAATGCATGGTCAGTGAGAGCACATGGCAAGTACATACGTCGAAGAGCTTGGGTGAGGAGTCCTGCTGTTGCAATTAAACCTATCTAGTGTTTCGAACACCAGTTTCATACGTACGAAAGTGAAAACATATCCAGTTTCTTCTCTAAAACAATACCATATTTATATACTAAACTTTTCCTACCTCAAAATCTTACCAGGCTCCAGCCCAGACAAACTACTGGTTGGCTCCGCCACGGTACATGCATTAGATTCACAGAATCAGTCACAAAAAATGCTGCTGTGTGGTTTTCACTCCATTTTCTCTTTGATCGATCGATCTGGAGTTATTATTTATTTTACCAAATAAACCCCACATGCTCTATCATTATTTATGTATATATCTATAATTTATTCCGCTTTTTAAAAAAAAATAAAAGTTTCGCTTCTTTTTTTTTCTCACAAAATGAGAAAATTATCTAATCATTGAAACCGTTTATTTTTTTAATTATTAGTCTAACTAATATCATGCTTGAAGAAAATTGATCAATACAGTCAAAAATTGATTCATCTATTAATCATCACATGGTTTAAAAATTAATACGGGTCGTCAGATATAACTCAACATGCAGATGAATCGATATGGTGATGAAATAGTATAGAACTATAAATACACATACATATCAGATACTCTTGTAGTCTTATATATCCTATCCTTTATGAAGCTTTCACATGGAAAGTTCATTGTGTAGATTTTTTTATTGATCGACATAATAACACAATTATTAAAATCACTATGTCTTTGAATTCATATACAATCACCATACTTGTAAAAATTCAGCCAATTGAGACTAATTTTCACGTGTTCAACTTTACAGTTTTTTTTTTCAAACAATGAAACACTTAGAATTTTTTTTATGTTTAAAACGCTTAGTTTTATCTCATTAAAAATTGCGCGTAGTAAGTTACGCACTTACGCTTACATGTCTAAGGGTGAAACAAAACTAGGAAAAGGACAAGAAATTTGATATACATTAATTAATTAGTTACGAAGTCAAAAGAGATTAATTGATTAAGTTAATTCAATTAGTTAATTTTGATTTTACTTGTCATCTTTGACCATTTCAAAGTAATGGACCATTTTACTTGTCATCTTTGACCATTTCAAAGTAAAAACATGTGTAAAATGTATGAATTGAACCATGGTCCTAACTCTTGAAATGTACCTTATTGTTTGGATTCAAATTTTAGCAATAAAAACCGAAATGTACGTTGTTGTTGCGATTCAAATCTGAAAACATGTGTAAAATATATGAATTGAACCATGGTCCTAACTCTTGAAATATTCCTTATTGTTTGGATTCAAATTTTAGCAATAAAAACCGAAATGTACGTTGTTGCGATTCAAATTTGAGAAATAGAAAAGTATGAGTACGTCTACGTCATCACGTGGTTCATGTCCTAGCGTGTTTTGAATAAAATGGAAAAGTCTTTAGGGATTTGGGTAATGAGGGTAACGTGCATGCATGTATTTTGCAAATTCATATTCATTATTTCACATCATGTGTCTTATTCATAACAAACTAGCTACCTAGCTACGTGCCATACGTTTATCATGTGATCGGAATTTCATTAAGGTCATTTTAGGACAGTCAGGCCGATCGATCGTGACTCATGCATATATATGAGGATGCGAAGAATCTAGTACACTACGTTTCCTTGAGTCAAGCGAGCTCCAGTGCCTCATCTACCAGTCTCTCTACTCTATCCGAACTTTTAAAGTTATCGATGCAGTACGTATATGAACTCTTATTTTCGTATTACACATAACCTTCGTTAAAGACCAGACTCACAAGCTTTACGTTTTTTACCTACCAAGTACTAAGTATGCGATTCAAAATTATGATAAATTCGTCATTTAACTTGAGAGCTTAACCTAAATGAAATGAAACAAAAACATCAATCATGCATATGTTATGATTGTTGACAATTAAGTATTTTTGATATTATTTTAAATATAATTGATTGATTTTTTATTGTAGATATTCTTTCCTATTAGGAATCTGTCATGTAAAGTTGTATATATACTTAATTCGGGATTGAATGAAAAATTATTCTACCCTAAACACTTTTACATATATTTTTTTCTACTTGGTATCATAGTCAACCTTGTAGAACTACCGACAAAACCTTATTTTTTGTCACCCACTACACCTTAATTCCGCTGCCATGGCTCAAAGATCTGATTCTGCTGTGATTTCTTCTCCTCTACCTCCACCTACATCTACATTCATCCATTACCATCAGGAAAACTCCTCTTTTCTCATTGGAGTTCTCTTGAATGACACCAATTACTCTATATGGGCTCCTACTATGCAGATGGACTTGGAGGCCAGAACAAACTTGGCTTTCTTATTGGTGCCTCGGTTGCTCCACCTCTTGGAACCCCTGAACATACTACTTGAGCGACTGACAATGAGAAGGTGAAGAGTTGGCTGATCGATAACATGTCTCCTGGTATCATTCAACACTATCTCCATCTTAAGACTGATGCTGAAAATTGGAAGGCCTTACAAATGACCTACTATGATGATCAAGATTTTACTCGGATCTATGAGTTACACCACCTCTGCTTCACTGCTAAACAAGCAGGACGACCTCTGTTTGTTTACTACAATGAGTTGGTAGCATGGCTCAAAGAATTGGATCAATGTGTGGCGTCTTTCTCTGATAACGTGGCTGCAATTGTTCAAGACACCAACTACAGGTCTATGCTTCGGGTTCACATGTTCTTGGGAGGTTTAGATCCCGAATTTGATCAAATTCGGGGGGAGCTTCTTCGTAGGGAGGAATTATTGAGTCTTGACCGAATTTATGCTCGTGTTCGCCGTGCTCACATCGATCGTCTTACCTATTCTACTGGTCCGAGTCAGCATGCGCTTATGACTACCACTATCTCTACACCATCACCACCGGCGTCGGTTCCCGATGCTCAGGCCGTTGTGGCTCAATGCCATTTTTCTTCTACCTCCCGGTCAGAGTCCTCTCATTTTGTTCGCCCTCCCAACCCATATGCCAACTTTGTTTTCTCACTGTGCAAGGATAAGGGTCACTCTCCCGACAGCTGCTTTGCCAAGATTGGATATCCATATTGGTGGGGACCTCACCTGCGCAAGATCCTTCCTCCTACCAATGGTGGCGCCACTCCCACCAATGCCTCTGCCAATATTGTCCAATCAGGTATGTCTGGTAAGGCCTCTCTTGCTACATCTTGTGGGAATAATGCTTAGATAATTGACATCGGTGTATCAGATCATATGAATAATACCCCTAGCTTAGTTCAATCTCTTCACCCCTCTACTTTACCTAGTGTCTCTATTGCTAATGGTTCTCCTTCTTCTGTTGTTAGTGAAGGCTCTGTTACTCTCTCTCCTACCCTCACTATTGATTTTGTCTTAGTAGTCCCCGTTCTAGCATATAATCTCTTGTCTGTTAGCCAAATTACTATGACCCTTTCTTGTTTTGTCACGTTTTATCCTAACTATTATGTTTTTTAGGACATCCTAACACGGCAGATTCTTGGTTATAGTACTAGACGGGGGAAGCTGTACTATCTTGATTTGACATCCAGTGGAGAGCAACAGTTGAGTCAAGCCAACAGTGTTAACAGTTTACATAAAGCCAAGGAGATCGTTTGGTTATGGCATCGTCGTTTAGTTCATCTTTCTTTTGGTTATCTTAGGAAGTTACAACTCCATCTGTTTTTGGTGTTGATGAGTTTGAATTTAAGTGTGATGTTTGTGAACTGGCCAAGAGCCACCGTGTTTTCTACTCCTCAAGTTTGAATAAATGCTCTATTCCTTTTATGAAAAACATTCTGATGTTTGGGGTCCTGCTAGAATCTCTACACCTACTGGGGCTCATTACTTTATTACCTTTATTGATGAATGTACTAGGATGACATGGGTGTCGTTGATGACAAGCAAGAGTGATGTCTTCTCTCGCTTCACTGAGTTTTATAAGATGGTGATGACACAATTCCAACAGCCTATTCGTGTTCTTCAATCTGACAATGGAGGTGAGTATGTTAATAGAATAGTTCATCAAACATCTATTGCCTATACTCCTCAGCAGAATAGTTTGGCAGAACGTGTGAACCGGACATTACTTGAGATTGTTCGTGCTTTGTTGTTTGACATGAATGTCCCTCAATCTAATTGGGGAACTGCAGTTACCTCTGTTGCTTACCTGATCAATCGTACTCCCTCCCGTGTTATTAATTTTCAAAGTCCACTTCAGAAGTTGCAAGAATCGTTGAATGTTCCTTCCCTTCCTAATCTTGAGCCTCGAGTGTTTGGTTGCACGGTTTATGTCCATATTAACAAACAATTGCACGGTAAGCTTGATCCTTGTGCTTTGAAATGCATCTTCATTGGCTATGCTGATTTTCAGAAAAGTTATCGGTGTTATGATCCTCTCACCAAGAAGACTCATATGTCCCTTGATGTCTCTTTTTGTGAGTGTGAACCTTTTTACTCATGGGGATTTTCAGAGTCTTCCCTTCAGGGGAAGAGCGCCTGTGAAGGTAATACTTTTAATTTACTAGAATTTGATGAATTGGAATAGTTGGAGATAAGTTTTGAAGCATCAGAAATTTTTGAAAAAACTTGTCCAAACGATTTCGACCCGTCTAGTAAAGAGGCTCGACTGGTCGAAAATGGTGCACTAGAGCGGAAGATTGATATCATCGACCGGTCGAGTAAGGTTTCTAGACCCATTGAAAATTCGATGATGGAGGAACAGGCTAATATCATCGACCGGTCGAGTAAAGATTCTCGACCAGTCGAAAAACGTGTGTTGGACGAACAGTTTGATGCTCTTGACTGGTCGAGAAATATGGCTTGACCCATTGAAAATGTTGCTGACAGAGAGGATTTTCCAGTTTTACAACATCAAGATAGTACTGTGACTACGGCCCCCTCATCTACATCATCATTTGAGATCTCCGTTCAGGATGCTCCACCTGAGGTACGTAAGTAAATCTAACCGTGTCACTAAAAGAGTTCCTGAGCAACAATATGAGCCTAGTATAGATGCCAAAGCCAAATATACTCTATTGCTAACTATATTTCCCACTATAGGCTGTCTGAGTCTCATGCACTTGTTGTTAATCAATTATCTTCAATATCTATTCCTAGCAATGTACATGATGCCTTGACAGATCCCAAGTGGAAATAAGCTATGAATGAAGAATTAGAAGCCCTGCAGAAGAATGAAACTTGGGATATGGTCCCTATGCCACCTGGTAAGAAGACTGTTGGATGTCGTTGGGTGTTTACCGTGAAGCTTAAAGCTGATGGGAGCATTGATCTCTACAAGGCTAGACTGGTTGATAAAGGTTATACTCAGAATTATGGATTTGATTACCAAGAGACTTTCGCACCTGTTGCCAAAATTAATACTGTAAGAATCCTTATTGCTCTTGCTGCCCACTACGATTGGCCTCTACGTCAGTTTGATGTGAAGAATGCCTTCTTGAATATTGATTTAGAATAAGAAGTATACATGGATGATCCACTAGGAGTCAGTTGTAAACCAGATGATGAAGAAAATGTGTGCTACCTGAAGAAGTCTTTATATGGCCTAAAGCAATCACCTAGAGCCTCGTTTGGGCGCTTCTCCAAAGCAATGAAGAAGTTTGGATATCGGCAGTGCAATTCTAACCACACCTTGTTTGTGCAACGCAAGGATGGTAAGACTACTGCCTTGATTGTGTATGTTGATGACATGGTGGTTACAGGAGATGATCCATGTGAGATGGCAAGTCTTCAGAAACAGTTGTCGCTAGAATTTGACATAAAGGACCTGGGAGACCTGAAATATTTTATGGGAATTGAAGTTGCAAGGTCCAAGTAAGGGATTACATTGTCGCAACGAAAAAATATATTGGATCTTCTTGTTGAGACAAGATGTTAGACTGCAAGCTTGTTGTTACTCCTATTGAGCAGAATCACAGGTTAGAGTTTTTTCCAGATCAAGTTCCAACGAATAAGGTCAGGTATTAGCGTTTAGTTGGGAGACTTATTTACTTACCACATACTAGACCTGAAATTGCATGTGCTGTTAGTGTGCTGAGTCAGTTTATGCATAACCCTGGAGTAGATCATATGAGTGCAGTGCTACGTATTCTCAGGTATCTGAAGGGCACACCTGGTAAAGGTTTATTGTTTGCAAGGAACAATGAGTTATGTGTTTCTGGTTACACTAGTGAGGTGTGTGTTTCTGGCTATAATGATTCAGATTGGGCTGGTGATCATACCAATAGGGCATCTATTTTTGGTTACTTTACTTTTATTGGTGGAAGTTTAGTAACTTGGCGCAGTAAGAAGCATAATGTAATTACTCGCTCTAGTGCAGAAGTTGAATATCTTGGAATGACAAATGAAGTATGTGAATTACTGTGGATCAAGAATGTGCTTAGAGAGTTAGGTTTCAGGCTTTAGAAACCTATAGATTTGCATTGTGATAATACAGTTGCTATTGAGATTGCTCATAACCCAGTACAACATGACAGAACTAAACATGTGGAGATGGATTGACATTTCTTAAGGGATAACTTTGACAAGAAGATTATCTGGTTTCCCTTTGTATCATCTGAGGAGCAGTTAGCCGATATTCTTACTAAAGGATTATCACATGATACATTTAGTAAATGGATGGTCAAGTTGGGCATGATTGATATCTACGCGCCAACTTGAGAGGGAGTGTTGACAATTGTTAAGTATTTAGGATTCCTATTATGAATATAATTGATTTATTCCTTATTGTAAATATTATTTCCTGAATCCTATTATGTAAAGTTGTATATATATCCAATTCAGAATTGAATGAAAAATTATTCTCCTAAAACACTTTTACATATATTTTTTCTACAATCGAGTACGTACAACTTCCGAATTATATTGCCACTCCAAGACTAAAAAGCTCATTTCACTACATAACTTGATCAAGGCACCTAGTATACATATTCCGTAACCTTAGAATCCTTCTGGCAAATACAGACAGTACTGCGCCTCGATCCAGATTGAAGCATCATACTATGCTCCAGCACTACATACTCCTAAGTCCTAACCAACCAGCTCCTTCTCCAATCGATTAAACCTCCAAACAAGAACAGCCCCCAGAAAAGAAGAAGCAGATAACATACCTCGAACATAAGAGATCGTGAGATCAACTTTCATCATCAAAATTGTTTCCAAATTGAGCTGGTATTATCACGAGTCACTCAGCAATGAGCCAAAATTTATGATGAGTCATACACGTACATAGTTCTTGTATATATTAGACCAGAGAGTAAGTTTGTTATATTTCCTGTTAGAACTTCAATACCAGAGATATGGTCTGAAGAAAGATGTTTCTAAAAGAACCGAGTAATTGCCAATTGCCATGGAGAAATCGATACCCAAAATTAAGTAAAATGCACCACAAGAAAGACACCATAAGATGAACAACTAGCCTTTTCGTTTATTAGCCAAATGGATGATGTGGAGAATATAAGACCATTATACGAAAGTGAGAGAGGAAGAATGAACAAACTGTACTTGGTATCGATACTTGGTGGAGTAGTCCTTAGGAGCAATCACCAGACCACGTCCTTTCCTTGCACCACGGTAAACTGTACAATGTCAATGAACTCTTGCTGGTCTTTAAGAGCCCAATTGATTTTCTTGTTGTTCCCAGTGCCGAGGTCAATCATAATATGCTTGTTTCCGAAGAAGAACATGACTGTTGAAGGGTCATAAAGCTCGTACATTGTATTGAAATCAGGAACCTCCAAAATGTCCACAAGGTAAATCACCGCAAAGATTTTGATTTTGTCAGCCACAGCTGCCAGCACTTCATCCATCTGAAAATTGAACACAAAACACACATCAAACAAACCACATCAATAAAACTAGCTAAACAACCTCGATTGATATCATCATTCATATGTAATTTTGATTGGCTCTTTTTAAGCATGCATTGAACCGATTCACCAAAAAATGAGTAGAGAAAATGAAGAGAGTGACATACCTGCATACAAGTGTCATCCCAATCATGGCCGAATCGTATAATGACGACCATTTCTTCGTCGGCGAGAATGGCCTGGTCCACGGCCCACCCTGAGTGCAGGTGCGGCAGCAAATACGACATTAGTTTCTCCTCGATCGATCAAATGGCTAGCTTATAATGTTATACAAGGCCAAAGCATCAGTCTGCTTATCGGTTGAAAATATATAAGCATCAATCTTTGCTTCTTCTCCAGAAGGCACCCGACCCTTCTCAATAGTACAATCCCCCACTCACATCCCGCCACGAGTACTTATAGAATGTCGTGGACTATGGAGAGCAATCTATAGAGGTTGAGTTTTGCCACATTGAACTCAAAACACTCTGACACCAAATTGCTTCTTCTTCGTATGAGAAGTACGAGATCAGAAAGAGAAGCCCGAACTCAAAAGTCGTGGCTTTATTAGTGATCGACATGCAGAACTACTTCTCTGCCATGGTCAAGCCAATCCTCCAAAACTCATAACTTGTTTTGATACAAGCTACAAAGTTATATACATTACAATAGCCAACATTCTGTAAATCACCAAAAGTCTCCACATGAACAATCTCCATCACGAAAATGATGAAACCTCAATGAATCTCTGACTATAATTTTCACACCAACAATCTTTGCCATGTATTTGATGGCATTATGGCAATCCCCACAAATTCTCAAATTCTTGAATATCCGAATAGTTGATTCCCCGTTCAAATTCAGTATTGCAAAAGCAACAGCAAGCTTCTCACTGTGGTTGCCAAGACTTCCTACCTTTTCTTCTTGATCCACATCTTGTAGAACAAAATCTGTGTTGGGCACGAACCCTGCTAATCTCATTTTCTCACCGATTTCCTCCAAATACTCATATATCTCTTCACTATGTTCATTGCTCCGATCACCAGCAACAAAAGAGTAGACTTTATTTCGTAACTGAACCCAAGAACAACCAGGTGCTTTTGTGATGCCTCTGTCCCTCATCAATTTCCTAGTCTCTGAAGCTTCTTCCCATCTTTTGGCAGTAACATACATGTTGGACAACAAAATATAGTTACCCGGATTATCTGGTTCGATCTCAAATAGCCTATTTGCTGCAATTTTCGCCAACTCCATATTTTTGTGTACTCTACAAGCACCAAGCAATGCACCCCAAGCACCTGCAGTAGGTTCTATTGGCATTATCTGTATCAAATCATAGGCATCTTTTAGGCGACCAGCGCGACTAAGTACATCGACCAAACATGAGTAGTGATCTGCATCAGGTTCTACAAAGTGATCCCTCATTGAATCAAAAACATTGATGCCTTCATCAACCAGTCGCGAATGGCTACAACCACACAGCACGCCAGTGAATGTAACAGAATTGGGCTTCACCCCGGATTCTAACATCTTTCGGTACAGCATCAAGGCCTCTCCTCCATTCCCATGCATTGAATTTCCAATGATCATTGTATTCCAAGCAACCGTGTCCTTTTCTGGTATCATATGGAACACCCTCCTCGAAAGTTCCAATTCACCACATTTCGCATACATGAACACCAAAGCAGTCGTACTTGCCAAGTCTTCCATCAAATAATTCCTAAAGATGTAGCTATGAACCTCTTTGCCCAAACTCAAGCTCTCTAAATCTTTGCAAGCAGGTAACAAGCTGGTGATCGTTATTTGATTTGGCTTAAGCCCCGACTCTTGCATCTTCCCAAGCATCTTCAGTGCCTGTTCAATTTTCCCATTATTCAAGCACCCACCAATAACAGCATTCCACGAAGCACCATCCAACCTGACACCTTCATCTCTCATCCTACTAAACAATCTCATACCTTGGTCACATTCTCCATTTGAGAAATATGCCGTTAAAAGCACATTCCAAGACACAACATCTCGCTGAGACATCTTATCGAAAACCTCGCGCGCATGTTTAACACTGGCACAAGCAGCATACAGTTTCACAATCCCACTACTAGCATAAACATTCCCTCCCATTCCACTTTTCACCACATACCCATGAATCTCCCTCCCAAAATTCAACCTCTTCAACTCAGAGCAAGCAGGTAAGATCGTCGACACCGTCACCGCATTGGGACTCACTCCACTCAAACCCATATCTCTAAAAGCCACCAAAGCCTCTCTGGGCTTCCCACAGTTAACATAACAAGAACACAAGGACGTCCACGAGATGACATCTTTCACAGGCATTTCATCGAACACCTTTGTCGCCCCATCAGCATATCTACATTTCCCAAACATATCAACCATCGCATTGCCCAATGCGACGTCGGATTGAAACCCAAATCGAACTGCCTCGTCATGAACCTCCTTGGCGTTTCTGAGATCACCCAGTAGAGCACATGCTTTGGCAACAGAGACAAGTAGAACAGTGTCGGGGGATGATGTCTTCCGAGCTCTGAATGATGTGTAGAGGTTTATGGCTTCTCTGAGGAGTCCATGTCGAGTGTGGCCTGATATTAACAGTGTCCATGCGCGCAAGTCTGGTTGGGGAATTTCGTCGAACAGTTGGCGGGCACGTTGTAATTCGCCCGAGTTGCAGTGGATTTTAAACAACCTGAGGCGCAGCTGAGCTGGCACATTGCTGGGTAGCTTTGATAGCATCGTGAATTCTTAGTTTCTTACCAGGACATCTCTTCGGCTGGTACAAATGAAATGAAATTAAAAATAAGAAGAAAAAAAAAGCACAAATATTATCTAAACTTTTGATGCAAGAACAGTTTAGTATTTAAACTTTCAAAGTTAATGGTTTGGTATTTAAACTTTTGATGTCAAGACAGTTTGGTACTTAGACTTTCAAAATTAATAGTTTGGTACTTAAACTTTTATTTTGTTAGTTTTGAGATACCTAACGTCACTTCTTAGTTACTAATTTGTTAAATTGATCACGTAGCTTGTACAATATTAAAAGTATGAGGTTAAAAAAAATATTTAGCCTTTCATAAACATTGACCATTCTCCATTAGCCGTTTTAGTTCTCTTCTCCGATTCGTTCCTCCAGTCCCAAGTCTTAACAATGGCCTAACAATGGTTGTCGGCGTCGAGTCAAAACACCAGCAATTACACAGAGCACATTGGGAAAAGAGTTACCCACTTGCCTTCCTAGTTCCTCCCAATACCCCAAAATCTGCTAGTGAACTTCACAAGTTATTTCGTTAATTAATATGTCTGGTCAACATTAAGGAGCGAAATGGTCTGACTTCAAGTATTGAGAAAGAGCATCAAATCTTATTCCATCAACTAGCTACCATGAGAGAAGCATTAATTCGATAACATCTAGTATAGCAACTATTGCAAAATAGAACAGATGAAGGAGAGAGCTCATATATATTCATGAAACATACAACATCTTTTAGTTCATTAAAGATTCTACACGCAACAATATAAATTAAATCGGCCAGCTGCAAAAACTACTACAATGCAACAGTTGACCGTAATTTCAGGCTAAATTTCAAGGCCTTCAAATGTGCTTTGTGTAAGTGTTGGTGTTTTGACTCGACGTCGACAGCCATTGTTAAGACTAGGGAGGAACGAATCGGAGAAGATAACTAAAGCGGCTGATGGAGAAGGATCAATATATGTTTATGAGAGGCTAAATGTTTTTTTTTAATATTGTATAAGGTACGTGATCAATTTAACAAATTATTAAATAAGAAGTGATGTTAGGTATCTCAAAATTAACAAAAATGCACTACGAGAAAAAGTAATTTAGATGACGAAATAGTGAAGGTTTCATCGTCTAAGTGGACTTTAGACGACGCTAATAAATTGTGTCGTCTTAAATATTTTTTTGTCGTCTAAGTCACACTTAGACGACGGAAATGAGTGTTTTTCGTCCAAATGAGGGATGAGACGATGCATCGCACGTTGTTGTCTAAGTGACTACTTAGACGACGACGTGTCGGTGCGTTGTCTCATCCCTCACTTGGACAACGAAAATTACACACAGTCCGTCGTCTAGGTAGGCACTTAAACGACGCACCGACGCTGCGTCGTTTAAGTACTCAGACGACAAATCCTCATTTCTGTCATCTAAGTAATCACAATTATATATTGTGCCAGATTCTTTTCCTCTTCGCTCGCTCAGGCTATCTCATTCTCATTCTCATTCTCTCTCGATCAGACTCTCCTCACACGTACAACCAGCACTATCTATCTCCGGCTCCGACCATCGATTCGTCATATATCAGTGAAGGCTAGGTACGTACGTAGTTAATTTCTGTTAATTTTTGACAATCTTAATGTTTATATATATAATTAATTGTACTTTTGACTGATTGCATTGTTAGTACATCTAATATTTATAATTAAGCTAGGTAATTGATTGATATATATATATTAGTTAATTAATTAGTATGCATGGATGTTTAAAAATTTGATTAATATTTAGATAAAACGTACATGCATGTTAGATATATTAAAGTAATTGATGTATAGTATATTCACTGTTAATTAATAAATAATTTAATTAATTATAGTTTAATAATTACTTGAAAATATGTATATATAATAGTTGACTAATATGATAATTATTAAATTTCGTAGAAGTATGGACAATAGTTTGATAAAGTTGCAGAATAGAAGTGATGTCCGATATATGGATGAAATTAGAGAATTTGTGAATTTTGCGATGGAACATGGTCAGGAAAAGAAGCTTTTCAGGTGTCCGTGCAAAAAATGTCTTAACTATCAGTATGTGGAGGTTAATGTTATGATGCAACACCTATATGAAAATGGTATGATGTGGAGTTACACTACGTGGAGCGAGCATGGTGAAACAGTAGACTTCAGCTCAGGGTACAGTTACCATGGTACTTCATCCAGCGGTAGTGGTGTTAGCCCCCCTGCTTGGAACCCAACTGCGGATTTGGTCCATGATGCATTTCCGAGATTTAGTCATGGTGGACACCAACACCAAGAAGGAGGTTACAATACTACTCATGGGTATGATGACACATTTTTCGCTGCTAGCTTGGCCACTGATACTATTGAGATGGATAAGTACAACAAGATGCTACTTGAAGCCTAGACTCCCGTGTATCCTGGATGTCGAGAGAATTTGTTGCAATATGTGATGAAACAAATGCAGATCAAAGTAAAGAACAAAATATCAGTCACTACTTTTGACGAAATTCAGAACCAAATATGTAGGTCGCTTCCAGATGATCACAATCTTTTGAAATCCCATTATTAGGTTAGAAATATCTTGAGTAACCTTGGCCTAAAGTACAGGATAATTGATGTCTGCCCAAATGATTGTGTGCTATTTTACAAAGAGTATACACATCTGGACTATTGTCCCGTATGTGGTCAGTGCAGATATGTGGATGATGAGAATATGAGGAGTTCAAAAAAGAAAATTCATGTAAAGGTTCTTCAATATTTTCCATTGATTTTCAGATTGTAGCATCTTTACATGTCTCTATACACAGAAAAGTGAATAGATGACGATGTGCTGAGACACGCCGTTGATGGGAGGCTTTCAAACATTTCGACAGCGATTTTTGAGACTTTGCAGCAAAGGTTCGAAATATTAGACTCAGACTTTCTACAGACGGATTCAATCCTTGGCACTACTAGAAAAAGTATTTTAGACATCGCACCTTTAACATCGGTTGGAAAAACCCTTGATGTAAAAAAGTTTTTAGACATCAGATTTTTAAAAATCGATGTCATTTGTATAATTTACATCGGTTTTAAGTCAGACTGATGTTAGGTATCCCATTATTGATTTTTGAAAGCGCAAAAAAAAAAAACCTAAGTGTCGGGCGGGTTATGTTGGAGGGAAACAAAATTTTCATTCCATCCCAAAACTTAGGGTTCTATTACTTAGGTTTTTTCGACCTCTCTCTCTCTCACAAACCACTCACTTCCTCTCTCACTTTGCCCTGAACCAGTCTCTCTCTAGTAGGCCGCTGCAAATCTTCTTCTCCCAGATCGAGCGTCGTTTGAGCGCTGAGCAAAGCTGACGTCTAGACCTCGCTCCACCACAGCCTTAGGTTGCCTCCAACACATACGCCGACAAGCTCTACGACAAGCGCAAGACGACGACTTCTTCTTCTCTCTATTTCGCTCTGTGTACGTCTGATAGGGATTTTCGGTTTTTTGCAGATTCGACCATGAGGCTCTTCGCATTCTGGTATCGATTCCGGTTACGAAAGATGTGAAGTCGTCCATGGAAGTCCGATCCGGCTTGAAGCGGTTCATGAGGTCCGAATCTCTCCGTTCTGCGAGAAATTTCCGAGAAGAGTGTCGAGGAGAAGCTTCTGGTTCGCGAATTTCTCGTTTGCAATTTCGCTATCGTCGGCGTTGTTGAGGTATGTTTCCTCTTAGATCGTCTCAGTTTCGTGTTTGATTGGATCTGAAATTGGGTTCGGATTTGAAATGTTGATTTTGTGGATCTGAAATTGTATATGAATCGGTTTGTCTTGCAGAGTTGCTTGGCTTTGAGATATGAGGCTTTGCTTTCGCGTGATCTCAAGTCTGCAACTCACCAATCTGAGAGTAGAGGAGGGAGGTGAGTTTGAAGCAAGTTAAAGATGTCGTTGAAAGCTCAGAAACCGGAAAGGTTGAGACGAAAGAGAGCACCCAACCAATTGATTCGGGCACTTCTCTGCAGCGATTTCTTAACCGCATCCCCATCAGTTCAATCCCCGGCATAAAAAACTCACTTGGTACAACAACATTGCTCGATCCAATCATATATTTGTTTTTCCTCCATTCTTATTAACATGTCTGATTAATCCTTTTAATATGATCATTGATGAATAGTATTGGCATTGAAAACGGGGGATAGTGTAAGAGACGCCATACATTTGCTGTATGAGAAGAATGTGTGTGGTAGCCCAATT
Source organism: Geum urbanum (assembly GCA_946800695.1). Classification (NCBI taxonomy): domain Eukaryota; kingdom Viridiplantae; phylum Streptophyta; class Magnoliopsida; order Rosales; family Rosaceae; genus Geum; species Geum urbanum. Next base: position 350,406 of record OX327015.1, read on the forward strand.
GTGGACTCTTCTGCTTCAGGAAGATTTTCGGAACCCTTTATCGGTTTTATTTTGAAGATTGGTGAGCTAGCTAAGTCGTATCTCTGGGATTCATATTTTCCTGTAAACTTTGATGAGTCACTGTTCCCTGTTTTGCTGCTGTTTTCAAAGCACAGGATGCAAGTTGTGCCTGTCATAGAGCAAATGAAATCCCAGCTGACAGGATTTATTACACTGGTATATCAAATACTGTCATCGTGCTACTAACAGTATGCGAAGCTAATGTGTAATGAGCAGCTGATCAAAATGAAAATCTGTAATGAGCAGCTGATCAAAACGAATGTGGGATATTTCTACTTTTTATTTTTATGTTTTTGTTATATAAAGAAAAAATAAAGTAATGAAACAATATTTGATATTCTTATGCTTGCATATATAGCATGGAGTAATCCATCTGCTGCTTCAGTCAATGGTTTAAACTGGTTTGATAGCATTGCTGACAAACTTGTATCAGATGTGCGGTATGTGAAGTCACTAATTTTTCGTCTTTCTTTCTTCTTTCTTGATCAAGAAACCGGCTATATATAACTGACAAAATATTAATCTTATATTATTGAATATTGATTCCATCTTAATCACTTATACTTTCATTCAGGATTGGTAATGAAGATCATGTTGTGCATGTATATGGTAACCAAATCATAGCAGAAGCTCTCGATGTTTTATGGAAAAATAGAACTGGTGCAGTTGCTGTCTTGGAAACAGAGAGCACAAGGCTCATTGGTAGCATAACAAACAGCAACATCTACCTTGTGGTAGAGAATGATAATGTTTTTCGCAGCATAAAGTAAGTCCACAATGTCTTTCCTTTTGGTAGCTTGTTTACTTACTAGTGCTGATCGTATATCATGTCATCTTGAACTTAGTTGTGGGTATTATTAGTGAGTTGAAAAACTTGGGATACATTACGCCAACATTCTGATGGGCGACATTTGTTGGAATTTGCTGAACTTTACATAGTTGAGGTGATATATCAGAAGTATTTAATTTGCATCCAAATACTTGAAGTCATATTAATTCAGTTAACTATTGTAGTGTCCATACTGCTCAATTAATCAACAAAATAAAAAACCAGGTCCTCACTTTTCTTTTTTCCCTGAATCTCTCCAGATATGTAAACATCAAAAACAAGAAAATATTTGTTCTTGAAACATATTTTGAGATGAATTTGAATGACATGATAAGCATATTCTCTAGTTATTAATAATAAGCATATGGTATTTCTGGTTTTATGTAGTGATTGCAGAATGTGCAAGTTGTGGATTTCACTTGTTTATTAAGTTACAAATGTACATTCATCTGTTTAGAGATTACTGTTCCATAAAGGCATTCATGATGAACTTCAGTATCTGTAGAGAGATGAGAAGATATATATGGTGCATGCTTAATCTTACTGTCCTAACAATACGATTGCAGTACACTAACCGTGGGGGAGTTCATTCACATGGAGCCTAATAAAACAGGCTCCGAGCCATGTATGGAACGAGACGTTGGGGTTGTTTCCTCAGCAGGATTTCTCCATCTAAAGAACGGTTTCTCACCAAGAATGGACTCACAGGTCACTCACAAGAGAAGCCATACCCTGAAGCAAGTCATGAGCAACATGCACATACTAAAAGCAGTTTCAGCTATTTGGTTGATGATACTAATCATCCCATAGGTTTGCTCACCTTGAGAGATATATCATGGTCTATATAATTTGGTTTCTGCTATTCTACTGAGTGGTTCCCTTTACAGTTTTTAGCTCTGTCGTCAGTACTTGTGACCAAAATATGCATTGAATTAAACACATAAATCAATCATATACAATCTAAAACCCTATAAATGTAGTATAATATTAGCAAGTAGGGATCGTTCTAACCGGGGATTAAAGAGTGCATACAATATTTACGTATAAAAATGGGGTATAAAAGAGTTGTTTAATTACCTAAATTTTTTATCTAATTATTATCTAAAACGTCAAAACATATAGCAAGAAATCTTAGGACTCTAATATGCATTGACTCATAGACAAGCAAACACAGAAAAAGAACCCAAAAACTCTTACTATATTTTCGAAAAAAACAAACCCAAATTAATTATTTACATGTGATCGTCCAATCCCACATACTTTGCAATTACACAAATAATCTTATTTTATTACCTACGAAATCTACAAGTTTTAATTCCGGATTACATGCCATGACTTTGAATTAAAGTGCAACTAAGTGTATAAACACTCTAATCTCGACTCCATTGATTTAAGATAAAAAGTGATTGACTAAACATTTCATCTTTAGACCCAACCAAAGCATTAAGAATGACACACAACATGCAATCAAGACTCAAAACTCAAAACACATGGAAGATAAATTAAACTTGAAAATAGTTTAAAACTAAAATAAACATGTATTCTTCGCAAACAAAGTAAAACAAATACAAGGAGAGTTACGGAGCAAACTTTCCATGTTTACACTTTTTGATTCCCGGTAAGCCGTGCAAAATCTCAAGTGGTTGGAGCCTAAGGTGGAAGCTACACACCTTCTATAGGGACTAAGCGTATTTAGAAGGAATGTGATGAAAATTTTAGGGTGGTGGTGATGTAACTTCGGCCTAGCACTTGGAGAACTTTGTGGTAGAGAGTCTGTGTGTATTTTGGTAGCAAGAGGACATAGAATAGGTGATGATCTACTTTGAGGCCGAGCTCCATTTTATATAGGAGAAGGATATGTTGTTTCCTACTGTAACAAGTCCACATGAATTTCTGAGAAATCTGACCTCCTATAGTAAAATGCAATTTTCCTGAGTTATACATAACATAATTGTATGATTCTTATGGAATTGTAAAGATCTTTCCGAGGGTTATAAAATATCTTCCTCGATCACCTCAACCGGATTTGATACGCATTTTCTACAGCTTGTCGAAGTCTGCTGTTATGTAGCTTCAGATCTCCTTCCTTTTTAAGTATTAGGAATCCTAATCTCATCAAATCTTGGATTTCTTGCTCTCCATTTCTTCTTGTCCAAAATTACCAAGTAACTCCACATATTTTGGACTCTAATCTTGACTCATAGCATCTTGGAATATTCTGTATAATATTTAGCCCAATAATTTTCGTAATTTCGGCAAGATCTCTTTTCCTGGCTCCTCCAAGAGAAATGTCTTCTTCTTTAATTGCTCAATCTTCATTTGTCACATGGCTTCTAATTCTTGTTGTCTCTTGATAATACATTTTAGAAACTATTTGAAGATCATTTCTAGCATCATTTCTTCTCGTGATTTTACATGCTTGTAGGCTCATTTACTTCGTCTCTTTTAATAAAAATATAAAAACAACAAAATAAGTCAAAACTAATAAAACTAAGCAATTAACAAAGTAAAAATGTAGAGAAAATATATTAATTTATACACCTAAAATGCGTAGATCAACTTGGCCAGTTATTCTGATGCCGTACAACCTGCCTCCATGGATGTTCATGAACAAGGAATTTAATTTCCTTAGTTTGCTAATTTCAGGTTCTAAATCTCCGGGGAAGTGCTTAGATGTCTATCTCAGACCTTTGATCGACGAGCTGAAACTGTTGTCGAAAAATGGAGTCCCAACTTATGATAAATTTACTGACACGGTATTCATGATGAGGGCAGCCGTAATGTGGACGATTAGTGATTTTCCAGCGTATGAGATGTTGACAACCTGCATGACGAAAGGATACAATGGATGTCCTATATGTCTGGATGACGTGAACTCAAGTTGGTATGCGGGGAAGGTGTGTTACCTGGGTCACCATAGATGGCTTCCTCACAATCACCCGAAGCGACAAAATGACGCTAATTTCGACTGGACGGTAGAGAATAATCCTAAATCCCGTCGTTGCTCTGGCGAAGACATTTTAGAGAGGTTGAGCAGCTTTGATTTTGGTGTGTTGACTAATGACAAGGATGTAAATAAACTCAATTCAATACCTCCACAGGATCTCAGCTATTGGCATCACAAGAGTATTTTTTAAACTCCCTTACTGGTCGAAATTGAAGCTGAGGAACAATTTGGATGCGATGCACATAGAAAGGAATGTGTGTGATAGTGTGGTGGGAACAATTCTCGGTATTAAGTTCAAGACTAAAGATACTCCCAAAGTACGCAAAGATCTAGAATCTATGAATCTACGTTGTCGCTTGTGGTTGAGGAAGGATAGAATAGGAGTGTACAACAAGATGCTAGATGTACCTTATACAGTGAAGCCGACACTTAGATGTTCTGTATTCTATTGGTTTAAGAGTGTTCATTATCCAACTACGTATGCAGCTACTATAATTGGAGCAGTGGACGAGGTGCAACACAAGTTTGTTGGTCTAAAGACACATGACTATCATGTTATACTGCAACATCTTATTCAAGTGGTAATTAGCCATATTTGCCTTGTGATGTCATAGAACCAATAATGGCATTGTGTAGATGGTGATAGAGGTTATGGGCCAAAGAGTTAAAGAAGTAGGGGAGCCGATTAGACACCATATTTACCCCAGATATTTTGTGAATGGTGTATAGTTTCATTCATTGGCTCGAGATGAAGGAAGAACACAAAAGAATGGGGTCGCGGTTGGGGGGGGGGGGGGTGGTCCTGGCCAAAACACTTGCTAGCAGGGGAGCCGATTAGACACCATATTTACCCCAGATATTTTGTGAATGGTGTATAGTTTCATTCATTGGCTCGAGATGAAGGAAGAAGAACACAAAAGAATGGGGTCGCGGTTGGGGAAGACGATGATATATATTACGAGGCTCTTGTATATGTCGTTCAGCTATGTTAAGGGAATGATATCAACGTTTTTCTATGCAAATAGTTCAAGCGTACAAAGGAAGACCTGAGCCTTTTATCAGTCGATACAAACTCAAGCTGGTATGAGGATGAGCCTTTTGCTCTTGCCATCTTAGTTAGGCAGGTGTTCTATCTTGATGATCCGAAAGTTAGTGAAGGGTGGAAATAGTGAACCATATCTTTCATCGAGGAATATGGAATACCACGATAGCTGAAGGGACACCAACGACTGAAGATGCTGAACCGCAAAGAGACATTACTGTATATCAGGAGCCTAATATTTATGTCATCTGCTCCGACATAATGGAAATGGTTCAAGTTGGTGAACGATTACCCATGCCTGATGGCTCTATGGATCTAAATGAAGATGAGACTATATATCTAGAGAATAATGGCAGTGAAGAAGAGGCACAAGATGACGACGAGGACTCAGGATATTCGTCGGACGACGTTGAGTATGATGATGAGGAGGAGCAATCGGATAACAATGGTGAGGAGGATGATAACGATTATGTTGAGGAGTACAATATAACAACGAGGGATATTAATTGGTAATTAATTATTGTAATAAAATTTTTTTGAGGTAATGATGCATGATTAATTATATTATGATGAGGAGTACAATTATTCTGAACTTGTTTTGAACGAGGAGTACAATAATTAATTAATTATAATTCTGAACTTGTTCGCATAAATAACTTCAAATTAATTACAGAGGTCGCTTCGACGACCTGTAAAACGTGAAGATCTTAGACGACAAAATTCGGACGACCAAGTGTCCCATTTTCTCTAAACCCTAAAATCTAGATGACGAAACGACTTTTCGTAGTCCAAGCTAAACACAATTATCCTAAACCCTTTACCTTAGATGACAAAAACGTGTCATTTCGTCGTCTAAGTTAATCCTAAACTTAAAACCTAAAACCTAAACCCTTTACCTTAGACAATGAAATGACACATTTTTGTCGTCCAAGTAATCACTTAGACGATGAACATGTGAACACTTTGTCGTCTAAGTCATGTTATCGTAATTTCACCTCTAAGAGGATGATCATGTAGACCATGTGCCAATGCATATTCTTTTCATCAAGAGCATAGAGTAAACAATTCTTGGAGTGTGAGTGTCGACGGCAAAATAGGAGTTACGAATTTTAGTGTATCCTCGTTTCTGTTTTGTTAAAATTTCAATTTTACGGTTGGCTGTGCCGGTGAAACCCTTAATGAACTTACTATTTAATAAAAATTATTCTACTTATATATTGTCTTATGGTGAATATATTCAACGGTTGTTTTGTCCAAATTCAATTTCGTTAATATTGAAGTGAGCATAAACTTAATAACACTTAAGTTATACACATTAGTAGATACTTAACAAGTTTGGAGACGTAAATTAATTCGTTGTCTTAGATCCCACTTTTTATATATGCGATTCTTTAATCGGTATTTTACGACAAAAACAATTGAAAGACAGATCAAAAACTTTCTTATGAATTATTTTTAAATATTATTTTAGAGAAATTCTACTTAGACGACGAAGGAGGAGACCATTTTCGTTGTCCAAGTAACCACCTAGACGACGGAATAGGCATCCTCCGTCGTCTAAGCCCAAATTTTGAGCGGTCCGAATTCCACCGCCATTTTTTTGGGAAACCGCCGAATTTGACTTAGACGACGGAGGAGGCGTATTCCGTCGTCCAAGTGATCACCTGGACGACGGAAAATGCCTCATCTGTTGTCTAAGTCCAAATTTTGAGCGGTTCAAATTTTACCACCATTTATTTTGGGAACCGTCCAAAATGACTTAGACGACGGAGGCCGTTTTCGTCGTCTAAATCCAAATTTTGGGCAGTTAACTTCCACCCACCAATTAATTCGGGGAGTAACCCGAGATACATTTAGACGACAGAGCCTAAGTCTGCATCGTCTAAGTGGCCACCTGGACGACGGAAATAACGTTTATGTCGTTGTTAAATCCACCTCACCAAGATGACGGAAATAGGACCCTTTGTCGTCTAGGTGAAACTGTATATTTTACAGTTTCCAGTAGTTTCATGATTTCACGATCTCTCTCTCTCTCTCTCTCTCTCTCTCTCTCTCTCTCTCTCTCTCTCTCTCTCTCTCTCTCTCTCTCTCTCTCTCTCTCTCTCTCTCTCTCTCTCTCTCTCTCTCTCTCTCTCTCTCTCTCTCTCTCTCTCTCTCTCTCTCTAAATCCACCCTCCCTCTGATGTCTCCCACCGGTCTCCACCTCCTCCGCTGCCTCCAACCTCCCTCCACCTCCACCTCTACCACAACGTCTTCCCTCCGCCGGCTCCCACCTCGTACGTGTACAGGATATCCTCCCTCCGCCGCCTCCAACTCCCTCCAACTCCTCCCACCGCTTCCGGCGCCTCCCATCGGCCCCCTCCCACCGTCGGCCGGTAAAATTTATTTTTTTTAAATTTTACGTACGTATGTGTAATTATTTTTAATATGTGTTTAGGTATAATAATAAGTATTTACCTATAATATGGTGTATAATAATGTGTATAAATATTATAAAAATGTGTATGTAGGTAAATATTATAAATTCGTAAAAATTAATAAATTGGTAAAAAAATGGTAAATAATGTGTTTAGGTAACATTTGTTTAATAATGTGTATTTAGGTAAATATTATAAATTGGTAAAAAAATAATATATATTTAGGTAAAATTAGTTGAATAATGTGTATTTAGGTAAATATTATAAATTGGTAAAAAATGGTAAATATTGTAAATTGGTAAAAATAAGAAATTTGTAAAAATATAAAAAGGTAAGTATTAAAAATGGTAAAAATTAAAATTAGTAAATATAAAAAATGGTAAATATCAAAACATGGTAAAACTAAATGGTAAATAACGAAAATGATAAATTGTTAAAAAAAGGTAAAAATTACAAATAGTAAATATTTAAAATGGTAAATTGTTAGAAAAGGTAAAAATTACAAATAGTAAATGTTAAAAAACAGTAAATATTTAAAATAGTAAATATTTAAAATGGTAAATATTTAAAAAGGTAAATTTTGTGGTAAATATGAAAAGGTGCCCAGGAGTCAACCTCCGAGTCTATTCTCTACAGCGCGCGGTGCAAGATCAGGAAGGCCCCGTTAGACCCTCAACTGAAACAGACCCGAGGACTCGGAAATGGCGAAAAATCCGAGAAGTTGTTCAAGGCGATGGGGCAACAGATCCTGTTGCTGTACAAATATTTCACCGATGGCCCTCCCACCTCGCAACTAGCTAGTCTCGCATCGCACAACATCGGGACAATTATTCACAACAATATCCGTATGGTTGCGCCTACCTGGAAGGAGTTGTCGAACTTAGAAAATGGGAAGGTGTTTAGAGAATTCTCGGTAATATAATTTTAAATTTATTTTTAATAATCAATAAAAATCGTAATTTCATAATATATACGATTTAAATTTTTTATTCTTTTTTTGTAGGTACAGTATGCGATGGATGGCACACCGGAGATGCTTAGGCACATCAACACCACCGCCAACGCCATCTACAGTGATTGAAAGTACAGATTTTACAAGTATTACCTCCAATTCGGCCACTCGCCTACCCATGTAGAGCTGTGTGGGGATAGGGAAGATGAGTGGAAGTGGTTGGTAAACTACTTCAATGAAGAATCGTATCGGGTTTGTCTTTTTTTTTTATATTTAAATTGAAGAAATCGAATAATTTATTTTTTATTCATTTACTAGTTTTTTAATGATTTATGTTGTCGAACAGACGAAATCGGACGCAAACAAGGCCAACCGGGAGAAGAAGGACAAACATCATACCTCCGGTTCCAAGTAGATGATACAAATCGCTAAGGAGCACATAAATAAGGGCTTCAAACACCCTTATCTGGATGTCAGCGCCACACTTACGTGACGCTTGGACTTGACAACGATGGAAGTCAAAACGGCGTAAGTGTCGAATATATTTCATCTCAATTAACGCAATTAATATTTATTATTTATTACAGTCCAATACAAATTTATAATTATTTAATTTTTATTATTATTTTCAGGCGAGGGTGCTAGAACTGGCGCAGGAGGAATTTGCCAACACGGAGCTTGCACACCCGGATATGCCGCCGGAAGACCTGCCTCATCTATCGAGGGAAAGTCAAATTGCAATCGCTAATGAGGTATACAACCGTCGAGCTGGAAAAGAGCTTAGGAGCTTGGGACGCAAGGTGCAGTGACATTTATCTGACTTATCTACGGCACGCTCGACGAGAAAGAGTTGTCAGGATGCGTCTGTCTTAGCAGCCTTTAAGGAGGCTCGACTCACATGGGCAGAAAAGCTATCCATGCGTCAGAGGCTTCATGAGCAACAAGTGCAGATAGCCAACCTCCTCGCCCTCATACAAGCCAGGGTTCCACAAGGTTGTTGTCCTACTCCGACCCTATACCCCGACGACGATGACATGGCCGGAGGCGGGGGATTCGGCGGCGTTTCTACTCTTGCCGTATTTACTTAGTTTATACGTAGTTTTTAATATTTCATTTTTTTTCGAACGATATTGATGTACGTACAATTTTTAATTATTTTAATATTTAAATTTCATTTATTATTTTAATTAATTTAATAATATTTTACTTTAAATTTAAATTTTAAGGGGATTTTTTAAAAAAAAGTTAAATTCACTTAGACTTCAAAATATATGATTTCGTAGTCTAAGTGATGAGTTAGACTACGAAACAGTATATTTTGTAGTCTAAGTCAATTCTTAGACTAAGAAACAATTTCGTAGTCTAAGTCATCACTTAGACTACGAAACAATTTCGTGGTCTAAGGAATGACTTAGACTAAGAAACAATTTTTTAGTCTAAGTTGTACTTGGGCGACGCAAATGTTATTTGCGTTGTCTACTCCTTCGCTTGGACGACAGACCAATTGAGTCGTCTAAGCCGTCACTTGGACGACAGAATGATATATTTTCGTCATCTAAGTACTTAGACAACGACACTTGAACAGCGGACGTTAGACGACGACACTTGAATAACGAATGTTAGACGACGGAAACTCGAATCTAGACGACGAAATAGCTTCGTTGTCTAAGTATTTTTTTCTTGTAGTGATGAAAGTTTAAATATCAAACTATTAACTTTGAAAGTTTAGGTACCAAATTGTTCTGACATCAAAAGTTTAGGTACCAAACTGTTAACTTTGAAAGTCTAGGTACCAAACTGTCCTGACATCGAAAATTAGATATCATTTGGGCGTTTTTTTCTAAAAATAAAAGTAATCAAAGGATACTATGTTGGCCGCATTTTTGGCACTTTGGCCAAACATGACCCTACAATCTTACTCAAGTGGGCCCGCCAAAGATAAAATAGTTTGAAGATTATTTTAGTAAAATGAAATCACAAGCTTAGATCAAAATTTTATCAATTTCCTTTACAAGAACTATCTAATTAATTAGCGATCAATTACGAAAAAAACCCTAATACTCTCCTCACGTAACACACTGCACGACGAGCCTGCACTTAAACTTGACATTTGAGTGGGTCACTTATTAACCAGCCCGTTAACGACCCGTCAATGACTCGCCCATTAATAAATCGAGTTATTAACGGTTGGTCCGATAACGACCCAATAATTAATGGGCGGTATCGGATATTCTAGTTATGTGGTTCTAGTTGTGAACACTACAAGAAAATTGCACTTAGACCACAGAAACGTAAAGGTTCCGTGGTCCTGGTGGAACTTGGACCGCGGATAATTCTCCACTGTCCAGGTGAGCACTTGGACAACGGAGTATTCTCCGCGGTCCAAGTGTGGACCTGGACGACGGAGAAAATAATCTCCGTCGTCCAAGTGTACACTTGGTTAACAGACCGACACGCCGTGGTCCGAGTGGCCACTTAGACGACGGACCGACACTCCGTTGTCTAAGTGAAGCATTATATAAGGCCCATGCCGAACTCTCTTCCTCTCTGCTAGCTCACTCGTCTCTCAACTGATCATAATCTCTTCTTGTCTTGATCAGCGCCTCACGCGTGCATGCAATTCAAACGTCGACGTCCTAGCTACCTAGCTAGATAGCACTATATATATCTTCGGATCCGACCATCGATTAATTCTCCATATATCAGAGAAGGCTAGGTACGTACGTAGTTAATTTTCCAACACCATTAACGTAGGTATATATATATAATTAATTGTACGTTTGATTGATTGTATTGTTAATAATTAATTAGTACGTCTAATATATATTTATATATAATATATTAAGTTAGGAAATTGATGATATATATATATATTAGTTAATTATAGACATGTAGTACGTATATATGTATTGATGTTTTAAAATTTGGTTAATATTTAGTTAAAATGCACGTACATGCATGTTAGCTAGACATATTAAAGTAATTGATGTAGAGTACGTACTTATGTATGTACAACTATAATTAATAAAGGTAGTTCAATGTAATTATATGTTGAAGATATTGAATTAATAATTTTTTTAATTAAGGTAGTTGAAAATTTGTGTATATATATAGTAGTTTAATTAATAATTACTCGAAAATTTGTATATATAATTAATAGTTAATTGACTAATATGTAATAATTAATTAATTATAAAATTTTGTAGAATTCGAAGTATGGACAAGAGGTAGATGAAGTTGCGGAATAGATGTGATGTCCGGTATATGGATGGAATTAGCGAATTTGTGAATTTTGTGATAGAACATGGTCAGGGAAAGAAGCGTTTCAGGTGTCCGTGCCAAAAATGTCTTAATTGTCAGTATGTGGAGGTTAATGTTATGGTGCAACACCTGTACGAAAATGGTATGATGTGGAGTTACACTACATGGAGCGAGCATGATGAAGCAGTAGACTTCAGCTCAGCAGACTTCAGCTCAAAGTACAGTTACCAGGGTGCCTCATCCAGAGGCAGTGGTGTCGGCCCCCCTGCTTGCAACCCAACTGCAGATTTGGTTAATGATGCGTTTCCGGGATTTAGTCATGATGGACACCAACACCAAGATAGAGGTTACAGTACCACTCATGAGCATGATGACACATTCCTCGCTGCTAGCTTGGCCACTGACACTAGTGAGATGGATAAGTACAACAGGATTCCACTTGAAGCGCAGACCCCGGTGTTCCCTGGATGTCGAGAGAATGTTAGAAATATCTTGAGCAGCCATGGCCTAAAGTACAGGATAAGTGACAGATGTCCGAATGATTGTGCGCTTTTTTACAAAGAGTATAAAGATTTGGACTATTGTCCCGTATGTGGTCAGTGCAGATATGAGCTGAATAGGAAGAGTTCGAAAAAAAGAATTCCTGTGAAAGTTGTTTGATATTTTCCCTTGATTCCCAGATTGCAGCGCCTGTACATGTCTCTACACATAGCAGAGGTGATGCGATGGTACGCAGAAAAGAGAATAGATGATGATGTCCTGTGACATGCTGCGGATGGGGAGGGTTTCAAACATTTCGACGGAGAATTTGGAGACTTTGCTGCAGAGGTTAGAAATGTTAGACTCGGACTATCTACAGACGGATTCAATTCTTGGGGTGGTAATAGCTCTGCTGTCAGCCCTTGGCCAATTATTCTGATGTCGTACAACTTGCCTCCGTGGATGTGCATGAACAAGGAATTTAATTTCCTTACTTTGCTAATTCAAGGTCCTAAATCTTTGGGGAAGTTCTTATATGTCTACCTCATACCTTTGATCGACGAGCTGAAGTTGTTGCGGGAAAATAGAGTCTCAATTTATGACAAATTCATTGACACGATGTTCATGATGAGGGCTGCTGTAATGTGGATGATAAGCGATTTTCTAGCTTATGAGATGTTGGCAGCGTATAGGACGAAATGATATAATAGATGCCCTATATGTTTGGATGACGTGAACTCTAGTTGGCACGCTGGGAATGTGTTTTACTTGGGTCACCGTAGATGGCTTCCTCACGACCACCCGTGGCGACAAGATGGAGTTCATTTCGAGGGGATGGTAGAGAATAATCCTAAACCCCATAGTTGGTTGGGCGAAGAGATTTTAGAGAGGTTGAGCTATTTCGACTTTGGTGTGTTGGCCAATGACAAGAATGTACAGAAATGCAATCCAATACCTCCACATGATCTTAGCTATTGGCGTCACAAGAGTATATTCTCTGAACTGCTTTACTGGTTGAAGTTGAAGCTGAGGAACAACTTGGACGTGATGCACATAGAAAAGAATGTCTGCGACAATGTGGTGGGAACAATTCTCGATATTAAGTTCAAAACTAAAGATACTCCCAAAGCGCGCAATGATCTAGAATCTATGAATCTACGTCATCCTTTGTGGTTGAGGAGGGATAGGAGATGAGTGTACAACAAGATGCCAGCTGCACCTTACACAGTGAAGTCGACATTTCGACGTTCTGTATTTCACTGGTTTAAGACCGTTTGTTGTCCGGCTATGTATGCAACTACTATAATTGGAGCAGTGGACGAGGTGGAACACAAGTTTGTTGGTCTGAAAACACATGACCATCACGTTATGCTGCAACATCTGATTCCAGTGGTAATTCGACCATATTTGCCTTCGTACGTCGTAGAACCAATAGTGGCATTGTGCAGATGGTGACAGAGGTTATGCACCAGAGAATTAAAGAAGTTAGATGTGGTGGAACTGCAACAACAAATTGTGCACATCCTTTGTAAACTAGAGAGGATTTTTCCCCCTGCTTTCTTTGACATCATGATTCACCTAATGATCCACCTGCCCGAGCAGGTGCTCATTTCTAGTCCGGTCTAGTACACTTGGATATATCCTCAAGAAAGGTACATACAATTTCTTAATTATACAGATTTTTTGATTCATAATTTGTTCCACTGGAGATTACTAGCTATATGTACTTATTCTTATTGTACAATGTATTAATTGTACGTTTGATTTTGTAGACAGTTTGAACAGTATAAAGGATTCGTAAAAAATAGGTCGACCCCGGATGGCTTCATAGCCGAGACATACCTAATGCATGAGTGTGTTACTTACTGCAACAGGTACCTGAAAGATCCACCACCTCCCACTGCCTCCGATCCCAGTGCTCGCATCAATCTTTTTGTCGTCATAAATGTCGTCCGACCGTTTAGAGGAGTATTAAAAGAATCGTTAACACGGGAAGAACTTATTGAGGCACATTGGGTAGTGTTGCGAGACTGTGACTAAGTTGAGCCGTACATGATGTCATACAGGGAGAGGCTTCAGGCGTTAAATCCGGACAAGAGTTCAGCGTGGTTTGAGAAAATGGTTAAGAAGAAGTTCCCTAATTATTTCTTCCAATTGGTACGTACGTACATATGTACATACGTACGTATGTCTCGGTATTTAGTAATTTATATACATATCGATCATGTTTGTAGAAAGTAAACCCTTAAATTTTTTCATTTTCGCAGATGATTGATCTACAAAAATCCGAAAACCACGGGAGGTGGTGGTCCTGGCCAAAGCATTTGCTAGCAGGGAAGCTGATTAAACACTATATTTATCCCGGATGTTTTGTGAACGGTATAAAATTCCATTCATTGGCGTGAGATGAAGGAAGAAGAACACAAAACAGTGGGGTAGCGGTTGGGAAAGACAATGATCTATATTACGGGGCTATTGTATATGTCGTTTAGCTAGGTTACGGGAATGATGTTAACGTTTTCCTATTCAAGTGCAGATGGTTCAAGCGTACAATAGAAGACCTGAGACTTTTATCAGTCGATACAAACTCAAGCTGGTATGAGGATGAGCCTTTCGCTCTCGCCACCTTAGTTAGGCAGGTGTTCTATCTCGACGATCCGAAAGCTGGTGAAGGGTGGAAAATAGTGAACCATATCTCTCATCGAGGAATATGGAATACTACTACAATTGAAGGGACACCGGCGACTGAAGATGCTGCTGAACCAGAAAGAGACATTTCTGCCTATCAAGAGCCTAATATTTCTGTCATCCGCTCCGATATAATGGACCTGGTTCAAGATGGTGAACGGTTACCCATGCCTGATGGTTGTACAGATCTAAGTGAAGATGAGATTATTGATGCAATTAATGAGGTAGATGAAGAAGACGTGCAGGATGAGGATGAGGACGAGGACTCAGGTTATTTTTCAGACGATGTTGAGTATGATGAGGAGGACGAGCAATCGGATAATGGGGATGAGGATGATGACGATTATGATGAAGAGTACAATATAACGACGAGGGATATTAATTGGTAATTAATTATTATAATTATTGTAATATACGATGCATCATCGATCAATAATTAATATAAATATTATGAGGAGGAGTACGTACGTACGTATGTACAACTATTAATTTTGTACTTAATTAATTACACACGTGCATGCATGGTCGGTTCGACCGACGTACGCAAATTAAAATTAATTAATTAATTAATTGATCCGGATCGGATCGGATGGATTGAAGAGCAGATCGGATCGATCGATGATTTTTTCGATCGAATTGAATTAGAAGAAGTGAAGGGACACGCTTGGACGACGGAGACTCCATTTTTACGTCGTCCAAGTCAAGCACAACCCTAAACCCTAAACAGTTAGGCCATAACCCCTAAATTCAGGATTTTTTTACTTGGACGACGGAGATGAGCGTCTCCGTCGTCCAGGTTCGTACTTGGATGACGGAGAATGGCTTTTCAGTCGTCCAAGTACGAACCTGGACGACGGAGACACTCATCTCCGTCGTCCAAGTTCAGATTTCGTAATTTTATCTAAGACAACGATCATTTAGACCATCTCCCAATGCATATTCTTTTCATCAAGACTATAGAGTAAACAATTCTTGGTGTGTGAGTTTTAACGGTTTTAAAATAAGAGTTATGAAATGTCTTGTATCCACGTTTCTGGTTTGTCAAAATCTCGGTTTTGCGGTTGACTGTGCTGATGAAACCCTTCACGAACTTATTATTTTCTGAAAATTATTCTAATTATATATTATCTTACGACAAATGTATCCAACGGTTGTTTTGTCCAAATTCAATTTCGTTAATATCGATATGCAAATGAGCCTATACGTAATAACACTTAAGTTATAAAGATTAGTAGATACTTAAAAAGTTTAAAGACGTAAAATTATTAATCGTCTCAAATTCAATTGTTTATATATACGATGCGTTAATCGATATTTTATGACTATTTCATTCGAACGACAAATCGGCAACTTCCTTGCGAATTAATTTTAAAAATTATTTTTCGTCGTCTAGGTGACCACTTGGACGACAGAGATGGCATTTTTCCGTCGTCCAAGTGTCCACCTGGACGATGGAGATTGTCTTCTCCGTTGTCCAGGTTCAAAAACCATGGCTGTTGATTGTACCGCCTTAATTTTGGGCACCGTTTCAAGTGTTAACTTAGACGACGGAGATGGTATTCTCCGTCGTCTAAATCAACATTGGAAACGGTGCCCAAAATTAAGGCGGTTGAAACCGACCCGCCGATTAATTGGGCGTCGTTTCAAAATTTTGAAATGGTTGACTTAGACGACATAAACGCTCTTTTCCGTCGTCCAAGTGCACTTAGACGACGGAAAATAGGGCTCCGTCATCTAAGTGAAACTCTATATATAGCCACTGCTCATTCTCTCTTTTCCTCATCCCATATCATTCTCCTCATCTCCTCTCCTCTCCTCTCACTCTCTCTCAAAAGCTCCGGCCTCCCTCCTCCGGTGACCAAAATTCTGGTGTTTCCCTCTCTCCAGCGACTTTCCGTCGACTTTTCCGGCGGCTCATCATCTAGGTAATAATTATATTTTTTAACATCATCATTATTATTAAATTAATTAATTAATTTGTAATTGGAAAATTAATTAGTAATATATTAGTAATAACTATTATTAGTAAATGAATAATTATTAGTAATAATATATTAATAATAATTATTATTGGTAGTAATAATTAATTATATTGGTAAATGAATAATTATTATTGTAAATGCATGATAAATAATAATTAATTATTGTATTTAATTATTGTTTTAATTAATAGTATAATTGATGATTATTCTGGTATGTAATTATAACTTGTAAATATTGTTTTAATATTGTAAATTTGTAGTAAATATGGTCAATTAGTTAATTATTAAAAATAATAAATTGGTAATTATGGCAATTTTGTAGTAAATTGGTAGTTTTTGATTTAAATTTAGTACATAATTAAGTTTGGTTTATTAAATCGCACTCTTTGGAATAGATGGCGCCTCATTTCCTAGCTTATCTCCTTAATCCCTCGTGATGTGTGGATTTCATCACCGCACACCATAACCTAAGTGAAGTTATGGACACGAGGTTGAGGGCGGAGTTTGCAAAGGACTTGAGGGAGTGTAAAATTTCGAAAAATTGACTGAATGTCGGACATGGTGTCTAGAAACGGGTTATGACTGGTGACAGGTTTTGGATCTAAGAAAGAAGACACCAATAGAGTATATACCATTGATTTGGTTAGCCTCGGGGTGTTTTGTCGAAATTAGTCCTGCCTCTCGCGTTATCTCTATCCCTAACTTGCCATATTTTTCGATTGAACCAAGGCTGATTTATTGAAAGTTTACACTTTATCGCGCGGGTCGCACATCAATTGAACGACCCAAACACCAAGCTAGTGTACTTAATTTAAATCTTAGGCGCACTCAATACTAAGGTGTAATTATCGTAAATTTTTTTATATAATTATTATGGTAATCAAGTATTTTAACAACTCCTAGGTTTAAATGGCTCCGTCAGGAAAGAAAAATGCCCAACAGGATGCTGAAGATGCTATGCTCCGACGCTTGGCAGAGCAAGTCGGTTGGAATTTAGAGGAGGGCAACGACGCGCTTTCTCCGAACCCTTCAGCTGGCCCGTCAACAGCGCCCACTGGGGAAATTCTCGCTGCCCCAGTTATCCCGAACGGTGATGACGACGCTCATTTCGGTTGGACGCCCGGTTTGGCAGAAAGTACTCAGGCGTCCTCCACCTCAGCCTCCTCTGAATCTATCCTTTATAACGCCCGGCACAACCTCAGGAGGGCCCCGACTGACCCGGAACCCAAAAGGACTCGCGGTCTCGTCAAATGCAAAAAATCCGAGAAAATTTTCAAGGCAACCGGGAAAAAGATAGAGTTTCCATACGACGAATTCACCGGTGGCCCTCCCACAGCTCAGCTAGCTAGTCTCTCAACGCACAACATAGGGTCAATCATTCTCAGCAGGGTTCGTATAACTGTCCCTACTTGGAAGGAGTTGCCGGATGAAGAGAAGGCAAAACTGTTTAAAGAACTTTCGGTACGTAATACGTACAATTTTAAATTTATTTTCTAATAACCAATAAAAATTGTAATTTCATAATATATACGATTATAATTTTCTATTTATTTCTGATAGATACAATATGAGGTGGATCCCACACCGGCGATGCTTAGGCATATCAACCAAACCGCCAACTCCATCTACCGTGATTGGAAGTACAAGCTTCATGTGTACTTCGATAATAACGGCCCCGTGCCTACCCCCGTAGAGCTGCGTGGAGATAGGGAAGATGAGTGGCAATGGTTGTGTAACCACTTCCAAGATGAAGAATATAAGGTGTTTACTTTTTTATTTAAATTAAGAGAATTGAATTATTTTTATTTTAGTTACTCATTAATTTTTTAATGATTTATGTAGTCCAACAGAAATTCTCCAATATCAACAAGACCAACCGGAGGAAGAAGGACAAACACCATACCTCTGGCGCCAAGCAAGTGATTCAAATAGCCAAGGAGCACATGGATAAGGGCTCCAAACACCCTTATCTCGATGCTAGCATAAGCGCATACGTGACGTCTGGGCTTGAGAATGAAGCGAGTCAATACGGCGTAAGTGATATATATATGTGCTTTTCATTAACGTAGTTATTATTTAATTATTATTTATTAAATTTTTGTACAAATTTATAATTATTTTATTTTTATTATTATTTTTTAGGCAATGTTGGTAGAATGAGCGCAGGAGGAATTGGCCAACACTCAGCTTGCACACCCCGATTTGCCGCCCGAAGACCTGCCTCCTCTATAGATGGAGAGCCAAATTGCAATCGCCGATGAGGTATACAGTCGTAGAGATGGAAGGGAGGTTAGGGGGATGGGACCTAAGGTGATTCGAGATTTGTCCTCCGACTCATCTACGGGAGGTTCGGCGAGGAAAAGTACTCAGACTGCGGCCGTCCAAGCGGCCTTTGAAGAGACTCGACTCGCACGGGAGGAAAATCAATCTATGTGTCAAAGGCTTGATCAGTAAGAAGTGCAGATAGCCCAACTCGTCGCCCTCATGCATAATCAAGCTCGACAACAGTGTCAACCTCCTCCGAACCCATACCCCGACGACGACGACCTGGCTGGAGGCGGAGGACTCGGCGGCGCATCTGCTCCTCCAGTATTTTAGTACTTTTTGTAGTTTATTATATCATTTTTTTCCGATTCCGAACGATATTTAATTTCATGTATGTACAAATTAATTTCTATTATTTAAGTAATTAACAATTTATTATATACAATTAGTTTTAACATATTTAAATTTAAATGAGATTGAAGTATTTTAATTAAATTACTAATATTTTATTACAAACTAAAATTTAATTTAAAAAAATTAAATAATCACTTAGACCACGGAGAATTGATCTCCGTGGTCCAAGTGGGAACTTAGACTGCGGAGAAATCCCAAAAACTCCGCAGTCTAAGTTCTCACTTGGACCACAGAGATCAATTCTCCGCGGTCTAAGTGTGTACTTAAACCGCAGAGAAAGCCCAAAAACTCCGAGGTCTAAGTTCTCACTTGGACCACGGAGATCAATTCTCCGTGGTCTAAGTGAGAACTTAGACCGCGGAGAAAGTCGACACTTCAATTCTTCGTCGTCCAAGGGCTTACTTGGACCGCAGACATTCTCCGCGGTCTAAGTCGCACTTGGACCGCGGAGATCGCCTTCTCCGTCGTCCAAGTGCTTGGAAGACAGCACTTGGAGTACAGAGCATACTCCACGGAAGTTCCATCGTCTAAGGACTTAGACGACAGAAAATCTCACCTAGACGACGGAAAAGGTCCGCGGTCTAGGTGAGTTTTTCTTGTAGTGGAATATTTTTTTCTTTCATTTCCAATTATGTAGAAATTTGATATCCATTTTAGTATTGGTTCAATCGCTAGTGTTCAAAGCGAGTTGAATCAGTATCTAGATGAAATCAGGCTACCAAGGAAAAAGGAGCTGAATATCAGTGCATGGTGGAAAGTTAACCAGTTCTGATATCTTGTCTTGTTTC
This sequence comes from Geum urbanum, assembly GCA_946800695.1. NCBI lineage: Eukaryota > Viridiplantae > Streptophyta > Magnoliopsida > Rosales > Rosaceae > Geum > Geum urbanum. Next base: position 370,531 of record OX327015.1, read on the forward strand.
ACTTGGCATGCGATGTGTTAGCTATTCCTATATCTATTGTTGCATCCGAATCGGCCTTTAGTGTTGGTGGCAGAGTCTTCGACCAATATTGTAGTTCACTGTCGCCTAAAACAGTCCAAGCTTTGTTTCCACACGGGATTGAATATTTGGTGGTCGCCAAGGTGATGTTTGCTTTATCTTTTAGGTTATTTCATTGTTATCTGGACATATTCATTTTCTTTTTCTTGTTCTAATAGTTGGCTCTTCTTTGAATTTAGGCAAGAATCATGTCAAGGATGAAGAGCTCACAGAAGATATATTTGATTTGTCATTGATGCCAAAAACACAACCGAGCTTTGATACTAGTATATATGGGGACAATTTGATTGGTACTATGCTACTCTTAAAAAGTTGCATTCTCATTTATGTAATTTTCCATAAGGTAATAAGAAATTGATATGAGCTTTGACAATTTGGTGCTTCAAGTTGAGTACTAGGTGTGAGATACTGCTTGCAGAAGTGGAAGAGAGAAATTAGAGAAAGAGAAGGAAGGTAAAAAGTAGAGACCAAGAACAAGAGCAATGAGACATTTTTACTTTGAAATATGATAGACTTTGTATTTGACTTCTTTCTGTTTTGTTCTTTTTCTAGAGTTGTTAGTTACAATTAAAGATACTACGCCGTGATTTGGAAACGACAGCCTGTTACTTAGATGGATTGGGACAGTGTGCTTTAAATTGTTTTGTGCAATCTATAGCCTCATTTGAATTCTATTTGCAGCAATGTGTCTTAAAAAAAGCAGTCGATGCTTATGCTAATTTTAATACGAGTCCTCTAATGTGGACCAAAATTTATTGAACTAAGTCTAATTGCAGCATCAAATCATTGGGAAAAAAGAGAGAGGAAAAAGCTCATTTCACTACATAACTTGATCAAGGCACCCAGTATACATCGTCTCCAACCTTAGAATCCTTCTGGCAAATACAGACAATACTGCGCCTCGATCCAGATTGAAGCATCATACAATGTTCTAGCACTATGTACTCCTAAGTCCAAACCAACCAGCTCCTTCTCCAATCGATTAAACCTCCAAACAAGAACTGCCCCCAGAAAAAAAAAAGCAGATATATAACATACCTCGAACATAAGAGATCGTGAGATCATCTTCCATCTCGAATCCGGAACGAACTGTGTTTTAGTAACATCTCTAGAAAAAAAAAGAATCTTGAAATCTTCCAAAAGTATTAGTTGATGGGGCCTTCTCAAAGTTCCAGTGCAATGATCTTTTAGCAGCTGCAGTGAGAGGAACTGTATTATTGAAGTGGTACGTTGAAAGCATCCATCGACTAGAACAAATTGGGTCTCTGTCCTAAATAAAATTATAACACACACACATTCAATTCAATCAATGAAATCAGGTGTGGGGATGAGCACTTGGCTAGGTCCCAAATTCCTTATAAAAAAATGAAGGCATTTTGGTATCATCAGTCTCACCAAGTTTCAAACTGACCAATATACCCATGCCAAAAAAAAATATGAAACTGACAAAAAAAGAGAATAGTATTATCGTAAATTCATAATAATTATTGATAACTTCCTCCATACTCCCACTTCCACATCACACCCGTACAGGTGAGGATTTTTATTGTATCTATGAAAGGAAGCCTACCGATGGAATTGATTGACAAATACAACGTACGTTATCTTTCAATAACATATTTTCATGATGTAGTTAATTGATGAACACTAAATTAAACACGCTCAAACCAAAATATGCATATTTGGTGAGTACATCTATACCGAATTAGACTTACTGTAGCACACACAACCACATGTACTAGCCATGTTTTTATCTATTCAAGAGTTCATATAAACAACCTTGCCAATTTTTGGAGGAGGTTTGCAATGAGATTATCGATGGTTTTGGGGGGAAATACAAAACTAGAGAATGGATATTACATATAACTCGAAGTAGATTTAGGAGATAATACACTCTCAAAACAATTTATTTATTTATGTGATGCTAATTTACGATCAAGCTCCATGATGTAATTGGTTGATAATCAATCAAATGTCTTTTTCTAAAAAAAAACACGATCAAGCTAAATAAACAAACGCTTTTCACTTACTGATGAGTTTTACGTACCGCTCTTTGTTCTTCACTTACTGATGAGTTTGGAAACATTAAGGGGTAGCCATTAAAGAGGAAGAGGGGTCAGAAAGTTATCTCCAAGAATAGGCCGAAGGAGGTGGAGGAAAACGCCACTTCAAGTCAGACTGCAGGTTCTTCTAAAGTACGTAAGAGGAGAGTTATTGGAAAGAAGTTCACTCCAAGTGAGGTATCGATACCGAACCCTGGGGCACAGTTGGTGGAACCACCTTTCACTACCAGCAGAAGCAGTATACCCGACGAGATTCCCAAAAAATGACCGACGAGAAGGGTTCTCGTCGGTTATAGTAAACTATAACCGACGACAGGATTACCTCGTCGGTTATAGTTTTTTGACCAGATATTCTTGTCGTCAGTTATAGTCGCCGAAAAATTGTCGGTTATAGTTTTCCACTATTACCGACGATTTTTTTGACTATTAAACACGATTTTTTTCTATCGTCGGCTATAGTTTCTTATTTCAGATCTGGGCAGCAGCTCGATCTGTCACTCAAAAAAATTTCCCGTGAAATCTGAAAATGCTCTGAAATCGATCTTTGGGTGATGTCGAGAATGAGTTCGTAATGATTCATTATATATAGGTACGTACTTAATATTAATTATATATATATGCATGCATGTGTACGTGTGTTGAATTGATCGATATTGATTTTGAATATATTGATCGATCGAGTTAATTAATTGATTCTTGAGTTTGAGTAATTGATCGATGGTTGATTTTGAGTACGTGATTAATTTATTTAATTAATTGCATTATATATATATTGTGATTATTATAGGATTAATTGTGATTATTAATTATATATGGGTATAATATATATATATATTGTGATTATTGTGATGCATATATTTCGGTTAATTGTGATTAATTATAGCTAGTGTGGTTATATATATATATTTTGATTTTTGTGATCGATTATATATATATAGTTAGGGTGTACGTGTGTATATATATATATTAAAATTATGGGAATTATAATAATATATATTTATATCTAGCTATGAAATTTTAATTAATAAGATCATGGGTATATATACATGCAGTTATAATTTTCAGGATGGACAAGAGTTGGATGTGTCTTCCAAGATGGGATGTAAGATATCACCGTGGAATTAGAAGTTTTGTGGAATATGTGAAGGTTAATTGTGGAGGGATGACAATTCATTATTGTCTGTGTCTGAAATGTCAGTGTCGCAGCGAGCGATATCGTTTTCACATCGATAAAGTATTGGAGCACTTGAAGAAAAACGGGTTTTGGGATAAGTACACATGTTGGATTTATCACGGTGAGAGCTCATCAGTTGGTCAACATGATCACGGATAATTTTTTAAGAGTGGCAGTACATCCAATGATCTAACAACAAGGTTGATCAACGATATGTTTCCTCATGAGAGCGGTATATTTGCTGAAGCTGTGACGACCCGGACCAGAATCAGCAGTATGATCAGCTATATACGTGAGTTACTGCGTAGACGCAGATGTCCGACTGATGATTGAATAGCCAGATTTGTTAACGACTTAATTATTGGCCAAGAATTGGAGCTGAGTCTCTTCTCGAGAGTCGTTGTACGTGTGATTTCGAGTTCGTGGGCGGTTCCGGATCGTTATTTGGACGACCGAGGAATTAATTATGAATATTTGAAGTTCGAATTTAAATGGTGGTGCTCTTAACGACTAAATTATCGGACGATAATTTGGTTTCGGCTTCTTCACGGAAGTTGTTCAGAATTTAATTTCGAGCTCGTGGGAACTTCTGGAGCATTATTTTGAGTTACGGAGATTAAGTTATGAATATTTCCGATTGTTGATTGTTTAGTCGGATTATGTATGTGTTTGGGTTGAATGGTTGACTTTTTGTCCGATTGGTCGATATGTTTGCCTTCGGGTGATAATTGAAGAACATGTCGAGACGAGTTTGTTGTCGCGAGAATTATCGGAATCGGAATTACGATGAGAAAGTTACGGGTATTTGAAGTTTGTCGAAATACGTAATTTTGGGAGTTTCCATTTTGGGAAAGGCTATAAATAGTAGGTTTCCAAAAAGGGAAAGTCAAAGCTGAGAATTAAATGGGTTGACTGGGTTCACCATGGTGGGTCGACCCGCTTTGGGTGCCATTTGGTTGCCGATTTTGTTGCCGGATTTGTGACTGATTCCGGCCATAATTGAGCATGATTCCTTCACGATTTTTGTTGGGCTTGGGTTGCTCTTCAACTTGGTGGTTGAATCCCCTTGTGTGGTGGCCGGAGGAGGACGAATTTTGGTGGTGAAATTCATGAAATTCAGGCGAGAAATGGTGGTGGACGGAGGCTATGATTCCGGCCGATTTGGTGGTGCTCCTTTGAGGGTTTTTGTTAGCCTCGAGCCAAGGAAGCTTTTCCAAGTGGTCTTGAAGGTCGCCGTGGCCGGAGGAGAGAGATCGAACGGTTTGAATTCCGGTAAGGGTTTGAGACTTTGGGTTGATTTTTGGAGGTTTTCTGATCAAAATTGGAAACCTTATATAGCTACGTATCCGATGTTTGATTTGGGTGTAGCTGTCCTTATGTTAGCATCAGAGAGTTCGAGACACTACAACTATGGCGTGCAGCGAGGTGTAGGACGTACACTGATTACTTGAGTTTCATCCACTTGCATTCTCGGCCAGATTTGGGCTTGAGGCAGTGTAGATGGTTGATGTCGACTAACGACTATGGCTGCACCTTTGAGTTTGTTCGGGAAAGGCTAGTAGTTGTACTTTGACCATCCGTCTGGGATGTTGTTGCTGATGCATTCAATTGAAAGTCGGGAGCTTCACACTACAAGAAAAGGAGACATTACCGGCGACGGGAGGTCGCCGGCCTTGTATTTTTTTTCGCCGGAAATGTCATTCCCGGCGACGAGTCGCCGGCAATGACGTCGCCGGAAATCTCCCGCCGGTGTTAACATTGCCGGCGACGGGAAACGGCGTCGCCGGTAATGTCGGAGACATCACCGGCGACTTGAGTCGCCGGCAATGTCTCCGACATTACCGGCGACACCGTCGCCGGCAATGGTTCCGCCGCCGTGGCCGGAATTTGTGACATTGCCGGCGACTGAGGTCCATGTCGCCGGCAATGTCAGAAAAAATTTTGAAAAAAAAACGCGGTTCTGGATTGGGCCCAATTCCAGAACCTGCATTGAAAGACATAAACCGTACAATCATACAAGTTCAACAGTACACATAAATGTCCAACGTACAGTACAAATAGCAACGACGATACGAAAATTAACTACAACTACAGGTCAGGGTCGAGGAACTTGCGGGTCAGGGTCGAAGTAATCAAAGTACTCATTTGAATTCCGGTGGCTACCTTGGTCTTGCTCTGGCGTTGACTGGTGCGGTGGTGGTGGTGGATAGCTAGGGAACGGAGGGACCGGGACCGGGGGAGGTGTGGGGAACGGTTGTCCGGTAGTCTGAGCCTCGTACATCGTCCGCATCCATGTGTACATCTGAGCCTGCACCTGTGTCTGCTGCATTTGGTACTCGGCCATCTGCCTCTTTTGCTCCTCCAACTCCCTCTGCGTCCTATGAAGCTCCGCTGCGAGGTTACGACTAGAAGTTGAACTTCTTGACCCGGTAGAGTATTGTGAAGTGGTTTTCAATACTCCTTCGCCCGCCGAGCCCATTCCCCTACAGTAGTAGGTATTCTTTCCAGTCCCGCACGCTTTTGCCATGATCTGAGCCGCTATCGGGGGATCAAGCGGATCGATCTGAGAGGCATACTGGGTGACTTCTTCCTCGGAGCAGTCAGGATGGTTAGTCCGAGCTATACTCATGGTCACTTCTGTCGTCGCCTCCTCCACTCTCGCCTAATTGAAAAGCGAAAATGAACAACGTATTAACTAACAACATCTATTAATATCGAAAAATAGTTTTATTAACACATGGAGAGGCGAAAGACTTACCGCTTCGTCAGGGCATTGCGGATAGAACTTCTGATGAATATACACCAAGGGGTTCACTTCTTGTTGTTGCTGCGCCTTAGTCGACCAACCCATGTAGTTGAGTGAACCTGCATGATGGGCCCTGGTGTTTTTCAATCTATTCGCCCGGTTCGTCTTCGAAATCGCCTTGTTTGATAAACATATGGAAAAAAATTAGTAACTAACTATTTCAATCTGATACGATACATTAGGCTTGTAAGATATATTAAGGATGCATACCTGAGCTTTGGGGTGCTCGAAGTGGGCTATCAGCCACAGCCACTCGTACTCCCTAAACCGGAATTCGCTAGGAGTAGAACCTCGGCCTAGCTCCTTGTATACAGTGTAATGGGAAGAAAGCTCGTTCTTCCACTCTTTATACCTATATTAAAACAAGGAAAAAAAGTTAGAGATATTAAAACAGTTGATAAACAAAAATCTAACTCGATATATATTCAAATAAGTGGAAGCACATCACCGATTATGTAGTTGACGCTCTACCCACGTGTGAATAAGAACTTCATCCACGTCAAACCACACCTGCAATATGAATATATATATAAAAGGTAAAATTATATATTTAAGTGGACTTAATTAATAAATGTAAAATTTACGTAATGAAAATACGATTTTACTCACACTGAGTGCATTATGCACTTGCATCTTCACGTAGATAGGCACAGATTCCCAATCTGGCCAAAGCATTGGGACCTTGTCCCGCACGATCGCACCGGCCATGCTGACATATTTGCGCGTGGTGTCGAATGCCTCGATCACCTCGCCATCCTCATTGGCCCTTATGGGCGTTTTCCTTCCGCCGGTGGCCTGCTCAAGTCTCTTCCCGGTGCAGGTGCCTCTAGCCCCTTTCCGTTTTCCAGTCCCATTAACGAAATTGCCTAATAAAACAATGTCAACAAATTGATATCATTAATTGAACCAATCGCAAGTCTTAAGTAATAATTAAGTAATCAATCTGATGTTAAATAAAATTTACCTGCATCGTCCGTTTGTTGGTTGGTGCACCTCACACTCCAAAGATACACGGGGTCGAACGGGAGGAAGTTATACGCTTCCTCCACGGTCAGGAAATCCGGCCGTCCTTCAATATAAACAGGCATCCCCCTATCATCGAATTCAGGGATGACAGGAATCTCGTCGGGTAGGAAGAGACCGGACGGCGGAGATAGACGAGGCCTGGACGATGAGGCGCCAGCACCACCATGTGCCTCAGATGATTCCCGTGAAACGGGAGTAGGCACCATCCGAATATGGGGCATTCGGATTGAGGGAGTTTCTGATGCCCCCGTTGACTGTCGCTCGTCTGAGGCTCTGCCACCGGAGGGACGTCTGCTGATTGAGCGTCTAGAGACTGAGGCTCGAGCCTCGAATTCCGGTTCCACGGCTCTTGATCGTGCAGCTTCCTCCTCAGCTCGCGCCTCTAGCAAGGCTCTCGTGCGAGCAGTCATCATTGGCCCACTGGGCGTGTTGCTAACTGCGGCCGAGGAGGAAGCTTGACTACTGTTCCCTCCACTATTTCGGGAACCTCTCCGAAGCCAATTAGCCGCAAAACCTCCTGGACATCGTAATAGTCATGGATTCGGTTCAATAACAAATCGGAACCGGAACGGTGTGGAACCGGAACCGTTTGAAACCGGAACTGTTTGTAACCGGAACCGTTTGTAACATAACGGTTCCGGTTACAAACAGTTCCGGTTCCAAACCGTTCCGGTTCTATAACAAATCGGAACCGGAACGGTGTGGAACCGGAACCGTTTGAAACTGGAACTGTTTGTAACCGGAACCGTTTGTAACATAACGGTTCCGGTTACAAACAGTTCCGGTTCCACACCGTTCCGGTTCTATAACAAATCGGAACCGGAACGGTGTGGAACCGGAACCGTTTGAAACCGGAACTGTTTGTAACCGGAACCGTTTGTAACATAACGGTTCCGGTTACAAACAGTTCCGGTTCCAAACCGTTCCGGTTCCACACCGTTTCGGTTCTATAACAAATCGGAACCGGAACGGTTTGGAACCGGAACCGTTTGAAACCGGAAGTGTTTGTAACCGGAACCGTTTGTAACATAACGGTTCCAGTTACAATAAGTTCCGGTTCCAAACCGTTCCGGTTCCAAACCGTCCCGATCCCGATTTCCACCTTCATTTATACGATTAATTAACAACTATATCACCTAAATTAACGACTACATATTCGATGTGTATATATATATACATCATGCATCTTAATTAAATTTATCCATCACATATTCATCCAAATCACAAACCCTAATTAATTTTCCACATTTTTCACACATATATATATCATGCATCTTAATTAGGTTTAATTTCCGTATATATATACATCACATATTCATCAAAACCACATTTATACGTACATAATTTTCACATATATATATACATCACTTCATATTCACATACCTAAATATATATATACATCACATATATACATACATGCTAATTTAGAACTTATCACCCTAATTTCCAACTTAGCACCCTAATTAATTTACACATACACATACACATACACATACACATACACATACACATACACATACACATACACATACACATACACATACACATACACATGCACATGCAAAAAAATAATTAAAAATTGAGAGAGAGAGAGAGAGGGAGAGAGAGAGGATCGGACCTGCCATTTTCTTCCACCTACAATGGTGAGGGGAGGAGAGGAGGGGAGGAGGGGAGGAGGGGAGGAGGAGATTTTCGGAGGAGGAGAGGAGAGGGGATTGGTGGAGAGGAGGAGAGGGAGAGGAGGAGTAGGGAGAGGAGAGGGAGAGGAGGAGGAGAGGGAGAGGAGAGGCTCACCGGACCGATTTGGGAGGAGGAGAGGGAGAGGAGAGGGAGAGGAGGAGGAGAGGGAGAGGAGAGGCTCGGGCTTGATATGGGGGAAACCAGAAAACATTACCGGCGAGTTGCTTATAACTCGTTGGTAATGTCATTACCAACGAGTTAACTCGTTGGTAATGACATTACCAACGACGAGTTAACTCGTGGGTAATGTCATTACCAACGAGTTGCTTATAACTCGTTGGTAATGTCATTACCAACGACTTCAACTCGTTGGTAATGTCATTATTTCCCGAAGAATATCCGACAACATTTTCCGTCTACGATTTCCGGCTACATTTTCCGACTACAATTTCGATTATCATTTTCCGTATCCGTACGATTAATGACTACATTTTCCGTCTACATTTTCGATTAATGATTTCCGTATACGTACGATTAACTAGGGCATTTTCCGTATACGTATGATTAACGACTACGATTAACGACTACGATTTCCGTATACGTACGATTAACAACTACGATTTCCGTATACGTACGATTAACGACAACATTTTCCGTCTACGATTTCCGGCTACATTTTCCGACTACAATTTCGACTACAATTTCCGTATCCGTACGATTAACGACTACATTTTCGATTATCAATTTTCGTATACGTACGATTAACTAGGGCTGAGAATCCAATACCGAAATCCCGATACCGAACCCGACCCGTCCCGATCCCCTCCCGATCGGGTCGGGATACACCTCTAAGATTATGTCGTCCCGACCCGTCCCGATCCCGATTTTACTTTCGGGATCGGGATCGGGATAGGTCGAATCCCGACCCGTCCCGTAACGATCCCAGCCCTACGATTAACGACTACATTTTCCGTATACGTACGTACCATTTCCAGCTATGCACATTTTCCGACTACAATTTCGATTATCAATTTCCGTCTACGATTAACGACTACAATTTCCGTCTACGATTTCCGGCTACATTTTCCGACTAAAATTTTGATTATCAATTTTCGACTACATTTTCCGACTACGTACGATTTCCGACTACAATTTCCGACTACAATTTCCAACGTACTAAGGATGATAATCGTAATCATCTTCATCACTTGAGTCTGACTCGGTTTCATAGGTAACCTCTGGCAATATGTGCCGCTCCTCGTCATCTGAATCAGCGTCAATTTCATATGGATTAATATCGAGAAGTTCTGCTCCAGTAATTCGAACCACACTCCCAGATCTCACATTATTAAGGCGAATCGTAGATGATTCCGGAATGTCAAAAGCGTTCGGCTCTTGGTATGCAGTAACTTCCTCATCATCTGCGGTATCACCAAGTGTGGCAGCACTGTATATGTTTCTATGAGCAACATGGTTAACCACCTTCCACGGGACTTTGTTAAGAAGATCGTCCAGGTAAAACACTTGTTTTACTGATGAGGCAAGAACGAAAGGGTCATCTTCATACCAGGTAGTAGCAGTATTCACCGAAAATGTTCCGTACTGATCGGTCCTTGTGTTCTCCGGGCTAGTATCAAACCATCTACACTTGAACAAGTGCACTTTCATGCGGTTCCTATAAATTAGTTCAACAACTGAATGAAGGACACCGTAATAGTCAACGCCATCCTGCCCACCATGGACCATCACCCCACAATTCTGTGTTTTCAGTCGGTGGTCTCGATTTTCACATATAAATTTCACGCCATTGACCTGACACATCGAGTACACTTTTGAAGCAATCGGTTTCATCGCCACGACCCTCAATTCGTTTGACCACTCTGGGCAACCATCATCTGCTACATGGTTCATCTGAAAACGTCCATATATTAATACGTACAGAAGAAATTATGTCATCTTGAAACCACAAAAGCACGTACATACATACATGCTATGTAAGGATATATATATATAAAAATAGACATATACACATATACTTACCCATTGACCAAAGTAGTTTGCAAACGTCTTGTTGTGGTAATCAACATTTCCGGCAATAGCAGGGCAGTGAAGATGATAGTTTTTCCAATATTGTACTTCTTGATAGTTAATCAGTACCGACCAGTGGGCAATGGCTACCTCATTTCCATCCAACTTGTACGACTTTGGCAAGCTTCCCTGTACTACCACGTCACTGGAGATGATAGAAAGGTTGAACTGGGGTTCATCTATCGGCATATGTTGTTGGGGGTCCTCTACATTTTTGAGGTACACTTTGGTGTACGTTACACACTCGTGCGCAAGATATGCTTCAGCGATACACCCTTCAGGTGCATATTTATTCTTCACATAGTCCTTGTAGGCTCCCAATTGTCTACAAGTTAACAAGTACATGTTAACTTACTTAACCAGAAGTCATTACATATAAAAACCATAGGCAAACCAAATTTATGAATCATTTGTACCTTTCCATGGGATACATCCAAGTGTAGTGTACGGGACCGGTAAGCAACAATTGTTCGGGAAGATGGATCATCAGGTGCGGCATTATGTCGAAAAAATTTGGGGGAAATATCCTCTCAAGCTTGCACATGATAAAAATGATGTCATCTTGCATCTCCCTCAGGTCTGCTTTTTTAACTTCCCTGGTGCATAACTTCTGAAAGAATCTTGACAAGGCCACCAACGGCTCCACCACCTCTTTGGGCATGTACCCTCGAATGAAAATAGGGAAAAGGCGTTGAAGCAGTACATGGCAGTCATGACTCTTTAATCCGTACATCTTATTGTCCCGGAAGTTAACACACCTGCTTATATTTCCTGCATAGCCATAAGGATACCTGCATATATATATAGATGAAGCCATATATATGGACCAATTATATTTCTCGCATATAACCATATATACTCCGCTAAAAATTTAAGGACAAATTCATACATAGCCATAAGATCGAATATATACCTGACATTACTCAGCCACCGAAAAATTTCATGCTTATGCTTCGGCTTTACGGTGTACGGAGCTTGCGGCATTTTTCTCTTACCATCTCTTAACCACAAATGTTTCCGCACACCCATTGCTTTAAGATCAATGCGTGCCTTAGGGATGTCTTTTGTTTTCCCCTCCAAGTTAAGAACTGTGCCCACCACACTTTCACACACATTCTTCTCTATGTGCATGACATTTAGGTAATGTCTGATAGGCAACCTGGGCCAGTAGGAGAGTTCCCAGAATATGCTCTTGTGTGTCCAAAACTTATACCTTTCGGGCTTTTCTGGAATTGACGCCACTATGTCAGGATGATTGCTCAACTGGCCAAAATCGTATTCATTCAACACTTCCAAAATTTCGTCCCCTGTCCATCGCCTGGGTGCCACACCAGTTTCAACAGTCCCATCAAACGCGTCTGGATCCTGCCTAAATGGGTGATCATATGGAAGCCAACAACGGTGACGCATCGAGACAATTTTACTGCAATGAGGACTGCAACAATCAACCGTCATGCACTCTGAACAAGCCCTGTAACCCCTGGTAACGTTGCCCGACAACATACCGCGGGCAGGAAAATCACTGATGGTGCCAACAAGCATGGCATGCATCTGGAACATCTCCTTTTTGAACCTATCGTAAGTGGGGTGGCCACACTCACTCAGGTACTTAAGCTCCTCAATCAAAGGCCTCAAATACACATCGAGACACTTTCCTGGATAACCCGGGCCCGGAATTAACAGAGTGAGCATATTGTATTCCTTCTTCATGCACATCCATGGTGGAAGGTTGTACGGTACCAAAATAACTGGCCATATACTGTATTGAAGACTCATGTTGCCAAAAGGGTTGAATCCGTCAGATGAGAGCCCTAGCCAAACATTTCGGACCTCTGCTGCAAAATGATCAAACTCCCTGACCATGTGCTTCCAAGCCTCTCCGTCAGAAGGGTGTATAAGGGTGTCATCGTCAGGCAAGTTCCTCTCAGCCCACCATCTCATTGCCTCGGCCGTGAAAGCACACATGAACAACCGCTCCAGCCTATCAATAAGCGGGAAATATCGAAGTATCTTCACAGCTTTCTTGTTGCCTGCAGGAGTCAACTTATACCTTTCTGTAAAACATACCGGGCAGGCTTCAAGGTCTTCGAGATCTTTTCCCCAGAAGAGAATACAATCATATCTGCATGCATGGATTTTGATGTAGGAAAGCCCAAGATCTTTCAGGATATGTCGCACCTTATGATGAGTGGTAGGAAGACGATGACCGGGTGGCAGTAGCGAAGCAGTCCACTTCAACCAAGAATCAACAGCTTTGACAGACATTTTGTTCTCCATTTTTAGCTGCATCACTCCCATCACACTTTCAAGAACAGTCTTACTACAACCGTCGTACAACGGAGTCTGTTGCAATGCAATCAGGTTGTTGTACTTGTCCATACCGCTTGTGTTGGCATGACCTCCAGGTAATGGTTCGACTGGCTCGATATGGGGGAAACCCTCAACGACGGGAGGGACATTTGGTGCTTCATCAGCAAATACACCGCTCTCATGAGGAAACATATCATTGATTAACATCGATGTTGGATCATAGGATGAACTGCCCCTCTCAGCAAAATGTCCATAATCATAGCGTGGACTGGCCCTCTCACCAAATTGTCCATGATCATGCGGACCCGCTACCGATGTTTCACCGTGATAAATCCAACAAGTGTACTTATCCCAAAACCCGTATTTACTCAGGTGCCTCTGCACTTTATCAATGGGAAATCGAAATCGATCGCTGAAACACTTACATTCTTTACACGGGCAATAATGAAGTGTAGTGTCTCCACAATTAGCCTTCACAAAATCCACAAAACTCCTAATTCCCTCGTGATATCTGACATCCCATCTTTCGAGGCTCATCCAACTCTTGTCCATCCTGAAAATTCTAAAAATTTTACGTATTAATTATATATATATACACACATTCACTACTAATAATCGACGTGATCTCTCAATTCAACTCTAATTAAATCAACACATGCATGCATATGTATATATATCGATCTAATCTCTGAATTCGATTCAGTACTCGATGATAGTACGTATTCAGTACTCGATGATAGTACTCAATGATATATCGATCTAATCTCTGTTAAGCCTGGCTCCGATAACAATACGATAATACCAGTCATTGATTCAGACACAAGATTAACTACAAGCTGTTTTCTCGTTTCGGTGACCGTACATCAACAACATTTCATATATATATATATATATATATCTCACGAATTGGATTTGATCAACACACACACACACACATATATATATACCACATATACGTATATATACACCTACGTACCTATATAAATAGCTTCCCGAGTGATCGAGTTTTCGACGCCCGCCTTAATTTTGACAATATACCTGACAATATACCGAATGATCGATTTCAGAGCGTACGTTTTCTTTCTTTCGATTTCTCTGGATTTTTTTCGCTCAAAATGATTGAATGATCGAGCTGCCCGATCCGGCATCTAATATAAGACACATTGCCGGCGACGGAGTAAGTCGCCGGAAATGAAGACATTATCGGCGACTTTACGCCGGAATCTCGCCGGTAATGTTGCAAAACATTACCGGCGACTCCAACCGTCGCCGGCAATGTCTAGGGAGACATTTCCGGCGAAATTCCCGCCGGAAAATCGCCGGTAATGTCTCCCTAGACATTGCCGGCGACGGTTGGAGTCGCCGGTAATGTTTTGCAACATTACCGGCGAGATTCCGGCGACATTGCCGGCGACGGGCTAAGTCGCCGGTAATGTTGAACATTACCGGCGACTTTTCCGGTCGCCGGCCTTGTCTCCGGTGATCTCGCCGGTAATGGGCAAAAATGTTGTAGTGTCAGTGTTTCATGTGTGTGTGGCTCAAGATTCCGTGTTAGCCGAGTTGCGAGCTACGGGAGCTGAGTTCGAGTGTGATGATGTTGAAGCTCATTGTTTTGCGCGCGTTTGGCGCTAGTGGTACAGAGATGTGTCTGATACTTCGAGTTTATTACTCGTGACGTAACATGAAGAGCAATATAGTAGCATGTTTGTGCAGATGCCACATTTGTCGACTGTCGATGGCTAGGAGGCAGAGACTTGCCGGAGAGTTATAGCCATTGGAGATTTCCGATTAGACGTGGCGTTTGTCGCGGTGATCTTGTGTGTGATTGTACGCACTTCGGTTGTGGTGCCAGTGGTTGGATCTTTGTGGATCATTTGACGAACTCAGTACATTTCCTTGTACTTTTCGGGAAAGATTTCAGTGGCAGGTTGGCATAGCTGTGTTTGACGAAGATTGTCCATTCACGTAGTGCACCTGTGTTCCAGTTCGCTGATCGAGATAATCAGCTACGACTGAGTGTTGGTAAGCTTTGCAGCGAGCATTGGGGACCAGATTACGAGTTAGTACCGGTTCTTATCCTCAGATTTGTGGGCGATCTTTGAGGACTATTCAGACCTTGGAGGGCATATTGTGGACTTCGGTATTGCCGTTCCGGAGGATTTGGGACCAGCAGTTTCACTTGTTCGAGTTTGCTTGCAGTACCAGTTTATTGACCACTATGATAATGACGTTGCTTGATGTCGTTTTGAGGACGATGTTGTACTCCATTGTGCTGGAGAGAGTTTGGTTTGAGTTTGAATTGATGTTTGATTCGGATTTTTTGGAATGTGCTACCACAGACTTTTGGATTAGCGGGAGCGAGATGATAATTGCTCGAGTTCGATGTTTGAGCTATATTGATATGAGTGTGTTGAGTTGTGATTTCCCACGTTATTTTGATCTGTATGTGGTCATAGGCGAGTTTGTGTTGTGCCGTATAGTTCGGCGTCGCTTATATTGTTGTCTTTTATGTGTGTTGTGTTTCGTGTGGCGGAACTAAATTTCAGGTTTATTGCGGGTTGTGTACCCTATCTGTTCCTTATGCAGGAACACTTGGCTATTTTGTGGAGCCAGTTCAGATTCGAGATTGAGGGTACAGGGATTACAGTACAGAGATATCTCCAATCGTGGAGTCTGTTGTCAGAGCTGTTCAGTTGATGTGATCACTGGAGAGTTGAGCAGTATGCAGAGGTAGTGCTCCTACTTTTAGTCGGCAGACTCGGAAATTTCGAGGTCGAAATTTTTCTAAGGAGGGTGGATTTGTGACGACCCGGACCAGAATCAGCAGTATGATCAGCTATATACGTGAGTTACTGCGTAGACGCAGATGTCCGACTGATGATTGAATAGCTAGATTTGTTAACGACTTAATTATTGGCCGAGAATTGGAGCTGAGTCTCTTCTCGAGAGTCGTTGTACGTGTGATTTCGAGTTTGTGGGCGGTTCCGGATCGTTATTTGGACGACCGAGGAATTAATTATGAATATTTGAAGTTCGGATTTAAATGGTGGTGCTCTTAACGACTAAATTATCGAACGATAATTTGGTTTCGGCTTCTTCACGAAAGTTGTTCAGAATTTAATTTCGAGCTCGTGGGAACTTCCGGAGCATTATTTTGAGTTACGGAGATTAAGTTATGAATATTTCCGATTGTTGATTGTTTAGTCGGATTATGTATGTGTTTGGGTTGAATGGTTGAGTTTTTGTCTGATTAGTCGATGTGTTTGACTTCGGGTGATAATTGAAGAACATGTCGAGACGAGTTTGTTGCCGCGAGAATTATCGGAATCGGAATTACGATGAGAAAGTTACGGGTATTTGAAGTTTGTCGAAATACGTAATTTTGGGAGTTTCCATTTTGGGAAAGGCTATAAATAGTAGGTTGCCAAAAAGGGAAAGTCAAAGCTGAGAATTAAATGGGTTGACTGGGTTGACCATGGTGGGTCGACCCGTTTTGGGTGCCATTTGGTTGCCGATTTTGTTGCCGGATTTGTGACCGATTCCGGCCATAATTGAGCATGGTTCCTTCACGGTTTTTGTTGGGCTTGGGTTGCTCTTCAACTTGGTGGTTGAATCTCCTTGTGTGGTGGCCGGAGGAGGACGAATTTTGGTGGTGAAATTCATGAAATTCCGGCGAGAAATGGTGGTGGACGGAGGCTATGATTCCGGCCGATTTGGTGGTGCTCCTTTGAGGGTTTTTGTTAGCCTCGAGCCAAGGAAGCTTTTCCAAGTGGTCTTGAAGGTCGCCGTGGCCGGAGGAGAGAGATCGAACGGTTTGAATTCCGGTAAGGGTTTGAGACTTTGGGTTGATTTTTGGAGGTTTTCCGATCAAAATTGGCCTTAACTTATAACTGGAAAGTTGTTGGAATCGTCGAGATCTTTGAAACCATGTGTAGCATAAAATTTTCTGGGCAGGTTTTGATTTTCTGGCGACGGTGGCAGCGGCGACGACTTTTCGCCCGGCATGGTTTTCGATGAATTGCATATCATTTTACTCGAAATCGCACCCCGATCGCTGTGGGGAGGTTCGTTTTTCGAGTTGAGCGTCCGAAATCATAACGAGGTATTGAGGTGTGATTTCCGGATTTCCGACAGTTTGTCGTAATCGGATTACGTGTTTCCGAGAACGGTGGTTTCTCGTGATTTGATTTGAATTGTTGAATTATGATTTTGAGAAATGGATTTTGTGAATATTCAGGTGTTCGTGATCGTTCGTTTGGAGAGGGACTTTCCGTCGGATGACGAGTTAACGCGAACTGCGTTACGCTAGTTAGTGAGTGGACATTTCTTTTCACGGATTGTTTGTGAGTCTTTTATAAATGATGACGTCGTCGGTTATAGTTTGAAACTATGCCCGACGATAATGTCTCGTTGCCTTTAGTCTCTTTTTTTTCCAACGAAAAACCTAATTCATCGTCGGTTATAATATCACTGATGGTGCATTCCCGACGAGACTATAACCGATGATGAGTCGTCGGGTATAGGCTATACCCGACGATAAGAAGGAACAGACCGACGATACCAACTCGTCGGGTATAGTGATTCTTCTGGTAGTGGATTTGATCGAATCAGGGTGAAAGTGAGAACCTAGCCAACATAGTTGTGGGACTCACTGAGGATTCACCAGAGTAGTTTTGTTTTATTAAAGCGAACATTACCTTAGTTTAACCGTGTTGGTGTTCGTCTTCAGAGAGACATTGTTCCCAGTGACTTGGTTTTTGGTGCTTACTTTTAGCATTTGTTCTTGTACTAATTTAGGTTTTCTACGTTAGTATGACGATAGTTTAATTCTCTCGAGTTCAATAGATATTCTACTGTGTAACAGATGTTTTATCTTTTATTGATTAATGCAAAACATCTCATTTAGCTGTCAAAAAAAACAAACGCTTTTTGATAAACGAACAAATTTTGGAAGAATATCAAAGCCTGAAAAAGAAGAACCTAGAAATCCTAACAAGAAACCCTAACAGCCAATATATATCACCTTTTTTTTTCTTCTTTCCCTTTCTTCTCTCTTTCTTTTTCCTGCGACATATTCTCTTCTATTCTTGGCTTTCATTCTCTTGCATCCCCTACTCGATCGTAACATCTTCGCCCACAGTCACATTTTTTTCTTCTTCTAATTCTTAGTGCCGCCGCACACTCTAAGCCTCCAATCTCCAAACCTTAATTTTGAAGAAGAAGAAGAAGAGGAAGAAGAGGAGCAGGAACCCCAACTCGCAGATTTGGTTTGTTGCGCGCTTAAATCTAGATTTACAGTGTTGTATATATTATTCTCTTTGGTTTGCTTTGAAATTTGTATGAGAATCTGATTGTGCGTGCATGTCGGTCATGCTAGCTAGCTAGCTAGAATCTTCTGTCCTTACTTGTTATGTGCTTATGCTGGTGTTTCCTTTTTGCTGTGGCTTTTTCTTTATCAGAACTCTTAGCTGAACTGGTAGCTTCGTTGACATAGATATTAGTTTATGAAAAATCTCAACATTAATGCGACGAATCTGTTGCCTTGTTGCATACGTTTTGCAGTTGATTTTAGTTTCACAGTTACTAGAAAGATATGTAGCAGTTGATATTTACAGTGTTCATTGTGGCTGGTGTTCATTGTGCTTTTCAGCTTCACCTCATTGTTACTTTCGTGTTTTACTTTGTTATCGCTTGATTGTATACAGATGATGAAATCCTAAAGTTGTCTGTTTTTTTACTAAATTTATTATTCAGGTGGTCACACATAATATAATGGCTGATGATGATCTGAGAGGAGCCGAATTTTCTGATAGAGTTGCCATCAAATCCTTAATATCACGACCAGATGGGGGCTCGGGGTTAGCCGGGCAGGAGGTCCGGGTTGGTGGTTGGGTGAAGACGGGTAGGAAGGCAGATAGGAATGCATTTGCATTTCTGGAACTTAACGATGGATCTTGCGCCGCCAACTTACAGGTAATTGTGGCTTTGGATAAAGGTGACCTTGGTCAGCTTGTGCAAACCGGCACATGTGTGGTTGTGGATGGTTTGCTGAAGCTGCCACCGGCAGAGGCCAAGCAGAAGGTGGAGGTTTCAGTTGAGAGGGTGATCCATTTAGGGAAATGTGACTCCACTAAATACCCATTGCCCAAGACTAGGCTCCGCCTTGAGTTTTTGAGGGACTTTGTTTATCCGCGTTCCAGAACTAACACCATCTCTGCTGTTGCTCGTATAAGATCTGCACTCGGGTATGCCACTCATACATTTTTCCGTTCACGTGCGCACTCCGATTATCACCACCAGTGATTGTGAGGGTGCCAGTGAGATGTTCCAAGTCACGGCATTGCTTAGCGAAGGTGCCAAGCTAATGGTCAAGGAACAAGGAAATGCTGCTGTGGATGAACTTAAAAGGGAGATGGAGAGTGTTGTGAAGTTGGAGGGAAGATCAAAGCTTGAGCTAGGAATCCCCAAAAAGGATGGGAAGGTTTACTACTCGCAAGATTTCTTTGGTCGTCCAGCATTTTTGACAGTTTCCGGCCAACTCCAACTGGAAGCTTTCACATGTGGTCTTGGTGATGTGTATGCATTTCGGCCTACATTTCGAGCTGAGAATTCACACACTTCACTGCATTTGGCAGAATTCTGGATGGTGGAACCTGAATTAGTATTTGCAGACCTCACGGTATGTTAAAAGTCCACATTGTTAATATATTTGATTCATTTTCTAGTGCATTTTCAACTTCTCTTGTTGAGTATACAAAAGTCTCTGACTTGGTCTATTGATGTAGCATGACATGAACTGTGCCGAGAAGTAAGTGAAATATTTGTGTCAGTGGTTACTTGACAACAGCCGGGAGGATATGGAGTTTTTTTCAAAGCAAATCGATAAAACTTGCATAGAGCGCCTAACAATGGTTGCATCCACACTGTTTGCACGGATTGCGTATGCAGAAGCTGTGGAACTGCTTATCGATGCTGTGAAAAATGGCAAGAAATTTGAGAATCATGTAGAGTGGGGAATCGACTTGGCTTCTGAACATGAAAGGTAGTACGTCATTGTTCTGCGTGAGCAAGTCATATTATTAGTGCTGCTGATTTTATGGAGTTTTAACTGATTCATTGTTTTGCGCACCTCAGGTTCTTAACAAAGGTAAAATTTCAGAAGCCAGTTATTGTGTACAATTACCCAAAGGGGATCAAAGCTTTCTACATGAGGCTAAGATAACAAAACAGTGGCTGCTATGGATCTCCTTGTTCCTAAGGTGGGGCTTTTTTCTTATCAAGGATTCTGTCATTGAGTTCTTTTGGCATGGTTCTGTTAAATATCTAAAAATATCCTTTCCAAAAATGTTGTTAAATAGAGATGGGAAATTGCTAATATGTTTGTTGTCCATCTTTTGCTGTATACACATTTATATATATATATATAGCTTATATTTCAGGTGGGAGAGTTGATAGGGGGTAGCCAAAGGGAAGAACGTTATGATGTTTTATGTAGTAGGTATGGGAAATTAAGTTTTCTCCAACATTTGCCTTAAAGATGAATGATGACAGTTTTGGAAAATTTTATAGTGCTCCGGACTATTAAAACTCCCTAGTTTTGGAGCGTTGAATCACTTATGCGGTCCCCACTTTTAGAGAAATGATGTGATCCAATGCTCTAAAATTGGGGAGTTTTAATACTTTGGAGTACTGTAGAACACCCCGACGGTTTTTCCATTGTAGTATCTTATGCTGTTGGCATCTATCATGACATGTATTGCAGGATTGCAGAGATGAATCTGCCTATTGAGTCATACGAGTGGTACCTTCACTTGCGGCGCTTTGGAACTGTCAAGCATGCCGGATTTGGTTTAGGGTTTGAGCGGATGCTTTTGTTTGCCACAGGCATTGACAATATCAGAGATGTAATTCCATTCCCTAGATATCCTGGAAGAGTAGATCTCTAAGGAGTAGTTATAAGTATTCAGAAAAAGCATAATATATATATCCTCAAAACTTTTTGCACCATAGACCCAAAACATTTCAACAATCTATGTTTCATACGAGTAATCTACTTAGTCTGTTGAATTTGGCTATTTGCAAGACAATATTTTGTTTGAGGAACACTGCAGTCTCTTACCTCGGCAAAACGTTCAAACTTACAACACCTGTTTCCCATTCCTCTTGTTTGATGAGGGCAGATCTCATTCCTTTCCCTTTATTGGTTTGATTTGCATCTTTTAATGAATTGCAAAAACTCACAAAGAAATTAAGCAGTCGATGCTTATGTCAATCTTAATATGAGTCTCTAATGTGAACCAAAATTTATTGAACCAAGTCTAATCGCACCAACAAAATCATTGAAATAATTGCACAAAAAAACAAAGGAAAAAGCTCATTTCACTACATAACTTGATCCTAATACACATCTTCTCCAACCTTAGAATCCTTGTGGCAAATACAGCCCAATACTGCGCCTCGAATCCCTTGATTCAGATTGAAGCAATCTCCAAATGAGAGGCTCGTTTTCCTCTCTGCCTGTGCACCCACCTTGATCCCTCTTTGCCTTCAGGGCCTGCATTTCAATTCTTCCCGCATAAGAGAGCATCATACAATGTTCTAGCACTACGTACCCATCCCTGCTCCTAACCAATCAGCTCCTTCTCCAATCCATTAAAACTCGAAACAAGATCTGCCTCCAGAAAAAAAGAAGCAGATAACATACCTCGAACATAAGAGAGAGATCACCTTCCACCATTTAAATTGGCTCAAAATTGAGCTGGTATCACGAGTCACTGAGCACTGAGTCACATTCCTGATGAGTCAGAGTGGATTGCAACAATACTGTACTTGTTTAACTGCACAAATGTAACTATATGGCTTCTACAAGAGAGGACACGTCCTTTGTCGAATGTGGCCACATTGGTGAAAGTGCAACTACTTTCCCAATAACGATGAGCGTTGGGGATACCAGCTCTGCTGATATAATTTCATTGGCAAGATCCTTCAGTTCTGCAAAGACCTGAATGAATGCAAAGTCAACAATGAAAACTGGAAATGACAAGCTGATAAATTTGGAAGTTGTATATTCTCCAGAAAACATGGGAATAGCAATTTTACGAAAATCTGAACATCAGATATCTTTTCAATAAACATATTTACAATGTTCATGAAATCTTAATGGCTGATAAGTTCACTTTTGTTTTCAGTTTTTAGCCAAGAACTTCTAAACTGTGATTCTACTAATTGTTAATTTGAATAAGAGTAGTATTCTACAAATGAAAGCAAATTTTACTTGAACTAAGATATCAATGTCTACTGATTTGTGATGTACTAGTAGATTTATAGTTAATTTATTCTGATTGGTGCAATGAGCAGTATATAGATGTATATGCTCTCTAAAACATATAAAAAATGGTATGACTACTGATGTTCAATTAGCTAACTTCATCAAAATTGCATCACTTTTGTAATGTTTGCATTGGTCACTTTGAAGAGTTAAAGCTCAAACCCATGACACAATAAACTCCTGAGAAATGTATGTTATTGCCGAGATTAAATCTGGAATTTTACATGATTTTTCAACAAAAAATACAGAATTGGTGGGAAACAATCTTTTCAGTATAAGCATTGTATTAATTCCAAAGTTCAAGAAAACGTCTAAAGCTGATTTAAGTAAGCAAAATAACACTTTATCTATAAGATGCTTGCTGAACTTCTCCACATTTTTGAATGACATTATACAATATCATCTATAACAAATAAGATAGGATCTTCATTATAGTTGAGGACTGAAAGTTTGCTGATTATAGTACAAATAAGAGTAAATGATCTGATATAGGTAAAGACATTCCAAGTTCTGAAAGACATATTCACTCTCTAAGTCTCTATGATAGTCCTATTGTATTTTCCACAAATAATATGTTTAACTATGAGGCATCTAGACATTCCTTACATGCATAAAACAAACATGTACCAAAAGAAGTTACAGATTTCACCAAAGCTATTAGTTTAATAAATGACAAGAAAGGTCCTAGGATTGACTATAGATAGATGAAGAAAAATGGACACATTTTATAGAAAAAAAGGGTTGTCAAATGAAAGAATATCCTTACCATGCGCTGTTGAAGCGTGGTCCCACGCTCAACTGCAACAGCGGGTGTTGTTGGTGGCAGACCATGATGCACCAACTTCTGAGCAAGAGAAGGGAGAGTTGACAAACCCATGTAAACCACTAAGGTTGAATTAGGGTCAGCTGCATTCTCTGCCACAAATAAAGGATCTGTTCCTCCCTTCCTGGAGTGCCCAGTCAGAAACCTGACACTATTTGCGACACCTCTATGAGTTAATGGGATCCCCAGCTCTGCCGCTATCCCCGAAGCAGCAGTGATACCTGGAAAGTAAATCACAAGTCTCCATCACGTGATCCTTCAAGCTATGAAGCCATATATAGTTGCTTCACCATGGTTACAATTAAAATGATGCGCAATTTGCTAAATGGAAACATGGCCCACATCTGAAAATAGGAAGAAAAATTATAGTGCATCTTACTAGGCAAACTGATTAATGAGTTCTCCCATATTCTCATGTATTTTCAACATATTACTGGCACTATTTTATTTCCTGTACATCCGTTTAAAGTTTGCTGTGCTTATTTGTTGTTTCCAACCAAATATTACAACAAGTGTTCCATGCCCTTACTTGGAATTTAAGGCTAGTATCTCTTTGGTCTAATAGTTGACGAGAATCCAAATCCTGTATTTTCCATAAAGGGTCTCAAACTATACGACACAGCATTGACGATTACTAATTCATTAACGTACCTGGAATAACTTGAACTTGAATTCCTTGCTGTTGCAAAAAATCCATTTCCTCTCCTCCCCTTCCAAACACCTGAAAGACAAAAAAACAATACGCTTCACTAAATACAACATTATTCTATAGGCAAGGAACTGCAAACTAAAACCATGAAATTAAGTATAAGAAACTCACGAGTGGATCCCCTCCTTTTAATCTCACAACATTCGCTCCGGCTTCAGCGAAACTCAGTAGCAATTCATGTATCTCCTCCTAAAACCAATAACCAATTCATCAAACATTACAACCAATTCACCAAAGAAACGATTTATAAAGATTATGAAGGTGTGTATGTGTGTGTGTTTTTACCTGAGTTCTACTATGGTAGCCAGCAGTCTTGCCCACATAGAGAAGCCTAGCATCAGAAGAAACAAACTCCAAGACATCATTGGAGACCAACCTATCATACAGCAACAAATCAGCATTCTGAATAACTCTGACAGCTTTCAATGTGAGGAGTTCAGGGTCACCGGGACCAGTTCCAACCAAGAACACATTGCCTGGCCCACCACCACCTCCACCTTCACCTTCACTCTCTCTCCGCTTCTCTCTCTTCTCTCTCAGCACATTAAGAAGATTCCTCAGCTCCGGAAGCTGCAAAGCGATGTCATTTTGTCTCGTGAAGTCATCATCTGAAGAAGAAGAAGAAGAAGAAGAAGAAGAAGAAGACGAAGGAGAAGAATAAGGAGAAGGAGGAGGAGGGAGAGATTGGTTGTTGTATAGCCATTGGTCTCTTTGGTATCTCTCAACAGAGTGCTTCTCTGTAAAAGGTGAATAAGAAGAAGAAGAAGAAGAGTTGAAGTGAAGAGAGAAAATGGGTTGAGGAAGGTTTGAGGAGGAGTTGGGTTTTCTTCTGATGAAATGAGGGGAAGAGGAAGAGAGAGATTGAAGCCTGGAGACAAGAGCCATGATGATGAGATTAACAGAGATCGACTACTTAGTACTTTACTGAGTTTAGTGTTGGGGATTTAAACATGGGAGATTGTCGAAGTCGAACACAATTTGAGTTTTGAGTTGCGACGCCGCAAGACCCTTGAGAGTTGAAAGAGACCAGAGAAGGCCAAGCTGTTTTGTCTCTTGGGGCTTCGAGAGGGGCGCTTTTTCAATGTGACTATATAGAGGCTGCCTTTTGTAAAACTTTTCGGGGCAGAAAATGAACTTTTTATGTAACTTTTAAAATAAGTAACGTTTGGTAAACTGAATTTTTTCCGTAAGAATTTAAAAAAAAAGGGTTTCTTAATTATTTCAAAAAACTTCACTGACAATATTTTTAGCTGACTTGTAGCGTAAATAATATTTTTTAATAAAATTTGTGTATTTCTTAAACTACCCTTATACAATTCTAAATCGACGAATTTTTCCGACCCTTCTCTCGCCCGTCTCTCTCTTCCGTAAGTTCTCATCGCGGAGAACAAAAGCGTCTGAAGCAAATCATCATGGAAACACAAGTCCTCTCCTCCAAAGCTATGCCTCTCTAGAATCGCATGAGAACTATTGGGTGTCCATCGAATTAATTAATTCCAGTAACTTCCTCAATCTCATTCATCAAACTGGTTCAATTTCGATGATAGGTTTGTTTGTTCCTTGTTATTGTTCTATACGTGGATTCGATCTGGGCTTTTCGATTTGTTCAGGTTGTGATTCTGTTTGTTTGGAATACTATATTTGATTTGTTCAAGCTTGTTCGTCAAACTAGTTTAGTTTCTATTATAGATTTTAATAGATAGATTTGCTGGTTTTGTTGTTAGATTCTTCAATTTTATTTGCGTATGCAATGGGAAGTAAAGTTTTGCAGAAGTGATCTAAACCCAGAAGAACAACAAGAAAAGAAAATATAGCGCTTGAGTTGTGTTTCCGGGAGTAAATAGTTCATGTGTGGTCGTGTTCGATTCCCAGTTTTGAATAAGATGATGAGTGTCTGTTTATACACTAGGTCTATAACCCATGTTTGTATAATTTATTGAGATGATGATGAGTGGAAGAAAGAACTAGAACCTTTGTTTTTGTATGATTCTTTTTGTTTAATTAGAATGAAAGTTATTTGACAAAAGTTGTAATACATCAAACTTGTTCCTAAATTCATCGTTAATGACTGCCTTTTGGATGTAATGGAACAAAACTTACAAGATGATGAATTGAATTTTGCTGAAATTGATCTGAAATTGAACAAAGCTTGGCAGTTCAAGTTACAGGTTTACTTTACTTTTTCAGCAGCTCCTTATCTTTAAACTATGTTTGTGTTTGCTGTTTTCGATTTTTAGTTTCCTTAATTAATTGTGTTAATTCGAGCTCTGTGCTATGCATATTTCTAATCAGAAAGTTTTTCAATTTTTTATTTTTATTTTTGAATTTTCTTTGTTTTTGGTCGTTTTTGGGGTTTGGTTGCATTGCTAGACATTTGGTTTCTGAGTACTAATTTGTTTGATTGGTTGGAAATTTCAACTCTTTGCTTTGTGGTTGCAGCTAAATTACACCGTATTGATGGAAGCTGACATTCGTCAACATCAAGAGGAGGATATTACAAGGATATCTACAGTACTTTCCATTCCAAAAGTTGCCGCTAGCATACTGCTCCGCTACTATAATTGGTAAATTGCTGTTGTCGATCTGATTGTATACTAGCAAGAATTTAGATTGGTTGTCTGATGATGATATC
This sequence comes from Geum urbanum, assembly GCA_946800695.1. NCBI lineage: Eukaryota > Viridiplantae > Streptophyta > Magnoliopsida > Rosales > Rosaceae > Geum > Geum urbanum. The sequence continues at coordinate 397,248 of OX327015.1, forward strand.
AGCTCAGACACTGCAGTTTGCACAATTGATTATCATGAACTTTATGGTGCTTTCCCTGCATTGATTGTACAAATTTTCTAAAAATTGAACTTCATGGTTACAGGAGTGTAAGCAAAGTACATGATGAGTGGTTTGCAGATGAAGAAAAGGTTTGCAAGGCTGTTGGTTTACTGGAGAAACCAGTTATTGGATACCCTCATTCCAAAGAGGTGAGCAGTCTAGTCTTTTGGATGATCATTTAATTCTGGCATTTGGTGTTTTACTGCTTTATATTTTGCTACGTTTTTTTTTCATTGACATTGCTCTTGTCTTTGTGACAACTTAATTGTGGAATTTGTTTTGAAACCTATCCATATAAAGAGATGCATGCGGCATCTTGTGGTCATCCTTTTTGCTACTCTTGCTGGGCTGGTATGGATGTCAAAAGCTTGTTTCTTCCATATATTCTCTCATGATACTGTTTCCTTTTTTCCATTTATTGATATTTGTGTTTGTAAAAGAAAAATGTGGGGAATGTGATCAGAGATGTCTACAATTTACATTAGTTGTGCACGTTGTATACTGTATATCTATGCTGGTATTACAGTGACTGCACATAATACGCAAGAGGTGTGTAATGGACATCTCCTCTTAATTGTGTATCTTTCGGCGTTTCAATCTGAAGTAATGTGTTACTGATATACTAAGCTTATTTTAGGAGTTAAATGTACAGAAGTGTTCTCCTGGATAACAAATTTTGTGGAATGAAATGGGATGGTGAACGACAACCGTCCGTTTGTTCCATTCATTAACAAATGGCTGATATTAAAAGCGACAGCGTTCTCTCTCTCTCTCTCTCTCTCTCTCTCTCTCTCTCTCTCTCTCTCAACCCAACACCAACGGGACGTTTTCGATCGGAAATCACGACTCACAACTCAATCAAAAGCGTTGCTCGTACGTAGCTTGATCTTCTTTGTTTGTACATGCTGAGGCCACACCTATTTATGGGATCGATGGCCTAGATCTGGTCGAGGCGGAGGAGGCCGGTGCTTCAAGGCCGCCGAGGTCTACAACGACGTATCAGTGATCGGCGAAGACGTATCAATGACTTGATTTGAGCGAAATCAACTCGAAAGTTGTCGGTCGTGTCAATTTGCAGGTTTTGAGGCGAGGAGGCCGTCTGGGTTTGCTTGGTCGGAGAGAGAGAGTAGCTTTTAATCTCAGCCATTTGTTCCATTCATTTACAAACGAACGGTTGTCTTTCACCATCCCATTTCATTCCACAAAAATTGTTATCCAGGAGAACACTTCTGATATAAACAAAATGCGTCTTGGTTATACGCATATATATATATATAGCAGCTGTATTTTATCAAATTGACTAATGAGGATAGTTTATAGTTGTAGAGTGGTTACCACTTTGTGTACAAGATACTGTAAACTGTAACATTTCATCTATTTGTAGGCTATATTGGGACAGCAATAAATGACGGACCTGGATGTTGCGCTGTCCTGATCCATCTTCTGGTGCTGTTGTTTTTCAAGATAATCTATCATCTTGAGATGGTCAGTAAGGTATTACGGTTGGTGGCGAAGTTGTCCTCAATGAAGCTTTGTTGAAAGTTCATCCTTGACGATGATTGTTTTGCATAAAATGACGTCATACTGCTAGTAATACGCATATCAAGAAGAATGCTAATATTGCGTTTCCACTCTGAGCAGATAGCTTAGGGGGAAGAATTAACATACAATTTTCAGTATTAACTCTTTCCTGGAGTTATCATCAATGAGTCAGCCAATTGCAGAATTGCGAATCAAGACCGAGTTAGAAACAAAGTTGGCCACAATGGTTTGTGTAGCTCTGTATCCTTCGCTATCCGGATTGAGGCGGTGTATGATTGTTTCCATGAGGTAGAATTTACTTGTACTTTTTAGCCTAGCACATGTATTATCTACAGAAATTAGGATGAGTTATCATCTCATTAGGATTTTCTTATTGATCCATGTAGCCTTTCTGGACTAGAATTGTAGATGGAAGTTTTACTGCTGAATTGTTTTATAGAACTTTCAGAGTTCCAGTGCTTAGATCCAGGGCAGCTCATGCTTTGCAATTTCATGTGGTACAAGTTTCCTTCAGAAAATGTAAAGCTTTTGAACATGAAACTGTCCTATTAGTTTAGCATTTAAATCCGAGACGGGTGTTTTCCGTTGGTATCGGTCATTTAAAATATCAAGTATGACAACAAAAATATATTTAATTTTTATTATTTTTATTCTTATATATAAGTAATATTCAATCAAAATAAAATCAATACAAAAGAAGATGAAAATAAAATAAAATGAAAAATAAATATACTTAGTGACTTTTACTTTTAGATTTACTAAACACTTATATTTTCAAAAGTCCTTTAAAAAACACATTGCCACACACCCCCTTCCTTTTCTAGTAAGTAGCTTATTTGAATGGAAAAAAAGAAGTTGCTTTCTTTTTGAAGATTTTTTCAAGTTTACACTTGTCACAATCTCTCTTGAGAATATTGTAGATAGTGTGCTTTTTGAGTTAAATTCTTGTATGGGCGTGAGGTGGAGCATCTGGAAGCTTGAGTTTTCTGTTGTCGTGAAACCTACAGAATTCCATTTCATCAGAATGTTCTTCTTCTGATGATGATGATTCCTCAATAAGCAACTCATCTTGTTGCTTATATTACAATATTGTTTTGAATCTTGGTGTGAATCCACCATTATTCTGCTGTGATCTCTGATATTGCTGTGTGAATTCTGGACCAACAATACTTTTAGCTTCTTTAAGCCTTTCTGTCCAGAAGAATTTATGATTCTTTTCGAAGCCTAATAAGTTCACTTCTAGCTTCTAGATGAAAGTTAATTTGTTGTATGAGGAAATCATTGTTGATTAGAACATTGGAGTCTTGGCCTTTTGATTGCCAAATGTTTTCAATAGTAAAGGTTCATACTTCTATCGAGACTTGAACTTTCTTGGCAAATGTATTCATGGAGATTCTTCTTTCTTCTATAGTTTTTCAAGTTGCACTTCTCTTTGGACCAGTTATCCATAACTCTTGTGGTATAACAAACTTTTTTGCCATACTGAAACTAGAACCGTTATCTACAAAAGTGTGTAGATGATACTTCTTGCATCCTGGAAACTTTAATCCAATTTCCATGTAGTTAATGTACCTACTTGTAGAAACAGTTGCTACTTTACACAGATTCTGTTTAAAGAACTTGCTTCCTCTTTTGTAAAAGGAATGCATTGTTCTTCTTCACAGTCAGATACTACTTCTTTTGTATCATGGACTAATTTATATTGTTTCTTTTGTTATCTCATTGTGATTACACAAAGTGTGGGAAAAATCAGATCCTGGGATAACCAAATTATCCATTGGCCTTGTATTAGGCGGTCACATTCTGTAAACTTTCCCAACACCTTCACCTTGTATTATCCATGCTCTGATGCCTAAGTCAGGTTATGTATTGGGTATAACAATAGTACGAAATAGGGTTGAAGATATTACCTTTGAAAGTCATTAAGTGCTTGTATGATATATGTGGTTGAGTGAGGATTGGTTTCCTTCCCTTCGACGTGGGACGAATTGTTGCTCCTGCTTATATCTTCGGCTTATCGTATCGGGCGCATGGCTGGTCCGATGGGCTCGATCCTTTCAGTAAAGTTGTAGTCATCAGTGGCATCTGGCTGTTGACTTAAGCGGTGTTAGGGTTCTTAGTGGTTAAGTACACATAATCGGGCCATGTAAGTACCTATACTAACAAGTCCTCCAAGTCCCCGAGTAAGGCGGGTCAGGCCTTGGTTGGGGAGTTGAAAAAAGAAGCATTTTTTCGGTTACGTATGCTTAGCCACGTCAAGGGGACGTGACATACTGAACCCCACTAGTCCCCTAAGTCCCCGAGTAAGGACTAACCTGCATAACACAAAACTGTCAGGTGTTGTTTTCGTGTCGTGTTGGTGGAGTACTAGCGCGTACTGCCTTTGTTTTGTTGTTTTGTTGTATGTTCGAGTGTGTTGTGTTGTTTTCATTTGTTGTGCATTCCAGGCGAATTGGCAATTTGCTCCTGATAGGCGGAGATGCTGGTTCTTCTGTTTGCCTATCGGGTAGACCTTGAGATGTACGACTTATCTCAACTCACGAATTGGCAGAAATCGATGTGGCTTCTTTGCCATGATAGCACAAGTAATCTTGTTCTCTAATACTTGTCTATCGGGTGTTTCTTTATTGGGTTGTTATGCTAAACGGTGGGGCCCTACCGCAAGCTCCCGTGATAGCTCAATCAGTCTTATTCTCTCTTGACTGGCTAACATATGCTTTAAGATGATATTTTTCATTTCGGTTCATAATGTGGAGACAAGCGTTATTGCAGCTTTGCCATGATAGCTTGATCAGCCTTGTTCTCTCCTGACCGGCTAATCTATGCTTCCAAACGGTATTTGTCGCTTCGGGTCAGAGTGTAGCGATAAGCGTTATTGCAGCTTTGGCATGATAACACAAATAGTGTAGTTCTCTCATATTTGTCTATCGAGTATTGATTAATCAGATTGTTATGTTAGATGGTTTGATCCTACCACAAGATCCTGTGGTAGCTTAATCAGTCTTGTTCTCTCCTGACCGTCTGCCATATGCCCTAAAACGATATTTGTCATTTCGGGTCATAACGTGGCAGCAGGCGATAAGGCTGCCTGTCCACGATAGCTCATTCAATGTTGTTCTCTTTTGATTGACTATCTTATGCACTCTGGAACGATATTTGTCGTTTCGGGTCATAACGTGGCGACAGGCGATACGGTTGCCTGGCCATGATAGGTCGCTTTGGTTCCTGTGGTATGGAAGGTTCTGAAATAGTTATCTCTACATGTCTAACATATGCAACATCTACTTTCCGAGGGCACGCCATGTGTTTTTCGGAATTCGAAGAGAAAGTAGTGAATTTTTTGGGTGGGATCACGTGCAGCGCGTGGGACACGTGGCGTGATCCAACGGTCTGATTCGCTGGAAATGAACGGTTGTTCGTTGCCTTGAGGGTTTTGCATTGTGTGTATAAAAGGGTGGGTAAACTTCTTCGTTTTTCACTTTCATCTCGTATGGCCTTCAAGGGGTTTTTGTGATTTCGGAGTTCGACGCTTCTCACGATTTACTTTGTTGTTTCTCACTACCAGGTACTTAGATCTTTCTCTTGAATCATCTTGTAGTTGTTTTCTGAGGATTTAAAGTTGGTTGATTTTGCTGTGTTGCTATTTGTGGTGTGGTTGACTGGTTTGAACTACTGGTGTTTGGTTCTTGGCTGTTTTTGTTTAATGGTGTTGTTAGATGTGGTTTTTGTAATATAATGGTGTTTTAGAATTGTGTGGGAGTAAAGTGTTGGATTTTGGGTAAGTTTTATGGCTTTTTGGGTTAAGGTTTGGGATTTTGGGGTTTTTGGTAAGCTCGGGTGAAGAACATGGCAGTGTTCTTTGAATGGTAGTATTTTGATCAGTTTTGGCTTTGACTTGGAGCTATTGTTTGTGTTTGTGGGTTTGGGCCAGTACTTGGTTTTGTGCTGGGCTTATATGGGGCTTATCTGGGGTAAGGCTTTGACGATACACTTGACTTTTTCTAGGAAAATGGTCCCTATCACAATTTTCAGTGACGAGTCTCGTCAGCGTATCCACATCCCTGGCCTATGATCCATTAGTTATTCATCCACAAGTAGTGCATTTGACCCCTTGTCAAAATCAGTCTAAAGTGTGTCGCCCCTAACCCTTAACGTTATTGCTGCTTGTCGTAGGATGTCTTTCCATAATATGGGGCATCAGGCTACTCAAGACTGGCTTGACCATCTTGATAGGCGGTTTGGTAATGGCGGCAAGAATGGCCATCCTGTGGAAAGTGCAGAAGGGTCGTTGAAGATGGGGAGTCGTGTTTCGGTGAGTCGGGATGAGTCCGATATGGTTGAGGAATCTTCAGGGCCAGGCAGGCCAGTAGTATGGCATTTAGAGGATGGGGAGCTTGTTCGAGAGCCATCAGGGTCGGCGACGCAGAAGGATATGAGCCAGTGGCAACGAGATTACCATATATCCGACTGCATGACCCTTCGTGCGTTATGATAGGGTGAATGTTTTACTAAGCCTCCGGAGGGTTTCGTTTGTATCAGCGAATTTCACTTGAAGTTGGGGATTAGGTTGCCTCTTCACCCATTTTTCCAATACATTTTGTCGCAACTTAACGTGACGTTGGGCCAATGTAGCCCCACCATGACGAGGTTGTTGGTTGCCTTGCACAACATTTGGAGTCTTAGTGCGTCGGGGTACTCGACAAGGGCCAAGATTTATCAGTTCATCAGTTTAGAGTACTGCACTCGTGCCGCGGATCGCAGGACCATGTCCTTCAAGCTTACCGTGAAGTGGTGGTTGATGGAATCGCCCACATCCTAGACCGTTTGGCATAGGGTGTAGTGCTTGGTTGGTGGTGATTAGGAGTTTGACAATTCCTATCTAAAGTTGCCTATGTGGAATCATGTTACCCCGACGTACTGGGCTACTGCTAAGCGAGTCCCCTAGCGCTTCCAATTGTTAGGTTATTGCTTTATGTTGCCTTGCTTTTGGTTTGGGATTGTGATTTGTGCTGTGTCCTGTCATGGATTTTTGAATCGGGATGTTGTTTTTACGTGCGTTCTGTTTGTGTGCAGACAAGCGGTTCTTTTGTCAGTCGTCCGCTGAAGAGCTGAGGTTGAGGCGTTTGAAGTTTGTTTTTGATCTGAAGTCTGACTGTCGCAATTTTTTGGCCGCCAATCATTGGTCTTCAATTGAACATTGTCAGCTAGCTAAACCTCCTGGTAGGATTTGTTATGGTGTTATCTATCAGTATCGGCAGATATTACAGTTTTCCCTGACATTTAATGTTTCTATTTGCAACAAAAATGTCCAAGTCGAAGACTGATCGAAAAATGGCACTTGTTGAGGCCAGGATGATGAAGTTTATAGGAGCATCTGGCTCCGTTCGACGTTTAGAGTATGGGCCTGACGACCTATTAACTAAGGGTGCTACTATTTAGGATAAGAGTCATCCTCTCTCGCCTGAGCGCTACGCCCAACCGGAGGAGTATCCCGATAACTCTAAAGGTAAGGGTCATGCCGGTGTATCGACTAAGGGTGTGTCGTCTTCCCGCCAAACATTGCATGAGAAGCCTAAGTCTATGTATGCTCCTTCCCTTCAACCGATAATTTGTTAAGATCTAGATGAGGGTGAGGTTGTTCATCGTGTGTCTGAGAAGTGTGAGCGTGACGAGGTCGTTGATCCCGCCAAATAGCAGAGGAGGCAAGAGAAAGAACAACGTAAGGATGAGCGCAAGGAAAAAAACGAGGATATAAGGAGGAGGAAAGAAGAGAGTGGTCTGTCACCTGGGGCTTCCAAATCGGGTTCCAACCCGAGTTCTCCTGACACATCCGAGTCTCCTCGCCTATGTTAGGTAGTTTATATGCATGAGATTAGTTACGACACACCGTCTTTTAAGCATTTCACATTTGAGAACATTCCTCACGCTAGTCCTCTTGTCGTGATGACTACTCCTGGGCCGGTTAGTATTGCTCTTGCTGGTCGAACTAGCCTAAATCAGACTTCCTGTCGAAGATTCAGAAGGCTCTCGATAAGGGAGTTGAGTCGTTGTAGCTGTGTCATGAGTTGGGCTCGACTTCTACTGAGAGTCTGAATCGAGTTTTTGACTCTGGCACGCTTATGCTTAAGGATTTGTTTCTGCTCAAAGGGTTAGAGGGTTCGTTGATATAGACTACTGAGCTGGCGGAGGTGAAGGCTGCTAAGAAGAAGCTTCAATCGGAAAACAAAAAGTTAAAGGACGGGTTGACCAAGGCAACCCAGACAGCTAATAAGAAGATCGTCAGTGATGACCACCCTTCGTAAAGAGTTGGCAGATGCTGAGTCGTTGGCGAAGTCTGAGGTCGACAAGCTTTCTCAGTTGAAGGCTGATTCAAGAATTCGAGTTGAATGCCATTACCGATGGGCTCCATCAACAGATCTGTGATGAGGTGGTTAAAGCCTTCAAGATTTCTTCAGATTTTGAGCAAGTGAACGTCTCGGTTATTGAAGAGTTCAAGAACTCTGAAGCCATCAAGGAGTTGGTGGATGCTGAGGGAGAGGAGCAAAGTAACATGCTTTATAAGCTCTTGGAGCTCTTATTCATTGTGGATGAGTATCGAGCGTGGCTAAGTGCTCAAGCTGGTGGGAGTAGCTCGGCACATGTGGGAGCACGAAAAAGTCAGGCTTTAGCTTTGAAGGCTTCTACAAGGTTTTCTCTGACGATTGAATTGAAATCCCATCTGACGACAATTTGTAGATGGCCGGTGCGATGGTTGAAGTTGAATTTAACATGGAAGGGGGGGGGGTGTACCTGCAAAAGACTCTTTGCCGCTCAAGTAAGTGAGAGTATAATGCAGGTGTGTATGCATGTCATCGAACTGGAAAAACTCACCAGATTCTACTATTTATTGAAATGACCCAACCCCGATTTAGATTCCTAAACCGGATTCAAACCCTTTCTAAAAATGTGAACTTTCAAAAACCGAAAATTTCGATAGAGTTTCCTCTATAACGCGCGGTTGCCATTAACCTACACCTGAAAATACACTTCATCCTATGCCACAAAAGCCAAACCGTGGGCACCAATCCTATCCAGATTTCTCAAAAACATAACACAATGTAAAGTAATAAACAAAACTATAATTTTATAGAAATCCGGGAAAATCATGTAAAAATATAACCATAATAGTATTAAGAGTAATTTCTAGTATACACATATATACACAATAGTAGGCTAAACAAGAAACGTACTGAAAAAGGAAGAGTGGCTCGAATACTATGCCTCCAACCTCGACGTGCGACACCAGAATCCAAACTACAAACTGGGCAAAGAAAACGAAGAGTCCAGGGAAAGACATATAAACCGTTAGAGTGAGTGGACGAAAATAAATGTCTTTCGCCGAATAATATATGTTATAAAAACATATGAGAGTCTAAATGCATGAAAATAATATGGTACATGAGGGAGACTTTAACTCTTCAAGCGTACATAGCATGCATCGTAAAATCCCGCGGGGTCACTTATGGACACATCCCGAATCACGGGATCCCAGACCCACACGTGATTCTAGCCAGAAAGGCCTCAGGTCAGGGTATCTTTTCTCACCCGGAAAATACATCGTCATAGGGTAACAGAAGTCTGTTCCCACCCGGAAAATACATCAGCACAGGGTAACAGTCCCCCTGGTAAACATCCTCAGGGATCAGCCGGGATACTAAGTGTATCGATACAACCACATATACTAAGACTGTACTCTGTGTAAACCAAATCATAAATAGTTTCATGCAAATGTATAAAGCATAATGTAAATGAATATTCGTAATACATAATTATATAAGCATATTCATCGATGCATATTCGTAAATGCATAATCGTAAAGCACATTCTCATATAAATCATAATCTCATACGCATGCTCATGCTCGTAAAACGTATAATAAAGACTCGCAACCAATCAGTGAAAAGAAAAGTGTCCACTCACAGACTAGCACGACACAAAATGCGTTCATCCTGTTATCCGGCGGAAAATTCCTTGCCAAACGGACGATCACGATCTCCTGAATAATCATAAATACTATTGTTCAAAATCACAATTTAAAACCTTGAATCACATCTTAAGAATCAACCATTCCCGAAAACATATAACTCAATATCGACGAAATCGTCAAAAATCCAATAAACACACTATAAAACCTCGCCACAAAATTTGATGCTCAATTCAAAATATAAACCTCACCACTGCGATCGGTGAGCGATTCCGAGCAAAACAACATAAAACTTGTCGAAAATCACCTCGACCAGAAAACTGCCGCGCACGGCAGCGCGCCCAGCCACCGCCGCTGCCACCGTCGCCAGAAAATGTCATCGGCCCAGAAAATTTCAACCTACACATGGATTTGAAGATAACAATATTTCCAACAACTTTGTAATTCAAAGCTAAGCCCAATTTTGACCGAAAAACACCCAAAACTCATCTTGAAGTCGAAAACCCTCGCTGGAATTCATTAACTCCGATCGACCACCACCGGCCACGGCAAGGTGCAAGACCACTTGGGTTCAACTCACCTCTCCATGGGATTCAAAATCCTTATAGGGTCGACCTCCAACTCGGCCGCCACTGCCGCCTCTGTCGCCGCCGAATCTCGTTGGAAAACCACAAACTTCAAAACGTCATAACTTCTTCATCCGACAACCAAATTGAGTGATCCACCTATCAAAAGAAAGAGGAGCTCAAGCCTAACAACTTTCATGAAAAAACCATGGCCAAAAGACGCTGAAATAAGGCACATGGAAGGCAAACAAAGCTCGACCTGAAATGGGTCAGTTTTGACCCATGGGTCAAAGTGGTCAACAGGCCAGATTTCCATTTTGGGAAACTTTCTAAAATCATCACGTATTCACCCCGTATTTATACCGTACATGTATCGTCGAAATCGTATCGAAACCAAACGGATAAACACGACTAAATCCAATGGTCGAAAATATTCATAACTTATTCCACGTAACTCGAAATAATCCTCCAGAAATTCCCAATTTGCAGTTCGGATTCTGGTGTCGCATGTCGCAGTTGGAGGCTTAGTGTTCGAGCTACTTTGCTTTCTCAGTAAGTTTCTTGTTTAGCCTACTGCTGTGTATTTATGTATATATATAGTAGAGGTCGCTCTGAATACTCTGATGTTTACATATTGATATGTTTTTTCCCAGATTTCTGTAAAGTTATAGTTTTACTTATCACTTTATATTATGATGTTATGATTTTGAGAAATCCGGATGGGATTGGTGTCCACGGTTTGACTTTTGTGGCATAGGATGAAGTGTTTTTTCGGGTGCAGGTTAATGGTAATTCCGCGATATAGTGAAACTCTGCCCAAATTTTTATGGTTTTTGCAAGTTCGTGTTTTCAGATGGGATTTTATTCCGGTTTAGGAAACTAAATCGAGATTGGGTCCTTTCAGATTCCTATTACCTGCATATCAATCGTAAGCTCTTACAACAAGCAAAAACTTTCCCAACTAACAAAATACCAAAAACTGATCAAGATTAGTCAAAATCCACCTCAGAATCTCGAAGAATTCGTCGAAAAATCAAATCGACCGGTCAACTTCGTCTGGCCATAACGTGACCTGCGACTGGTGGCGTTCATCTCCTTGGACAGCAGAGGTCAAAATCCCAAAATTTGCACCACCCAGCACCGGCCTTAGCACCGCTGCAAGCAACCAAAAATTCAGGCCGAAACAGTCATTATCAATTGGCTTTGCTCGACAACAATATGCTGCATACGATGGTGAATACGTGCAGAGGGAATGGAGATGATCCGAATGAGATCAGAATGGTGGTCAGAGGTGGTTTGACGGCGGCAATTCGCCGGAGAAGCTCTTGAGAGAGAGAGAGAGAGAAATTACCCTACTCTGGGTAATTTTCACAATTAGGAAAGCCTCAATCAACGACCCAGATTGGATTCAATTGTGATCAAACGGTCCACAAAATTTACCAAATTAGAAAAGTTTCAATTTAGTTACTTTTCACTTAAAATTTCTAAAATTCGTAAAAATTAGCTCGGACCTCTGAAAAATAAATTAAAAATATGTGTGAGCTCTTCATAAATTTCTCTACAACTTATGTGAAGAAAGTGAAACCAAAATCAAAACTTCTGAAAAAGTCGATTTAAAGAATCGCGACGAAATACAAAGTCTCGATAAATGCGTAAAAGTGGAATTACTCCATTAATAAACGAGATTATCATGATAAATTTGATATGCGTGGATCAAGGGCGGAGTAGCCACAGTATTATATGGTCCAAAACCAACCCCACAGTGGATTAAGGGAAAATGTTATTTTCGCTTTCATCATACGTGGACACAGGATAAAGGAATATTGTAATACTAGATGTCACCAAACAAGAAAAGCCTAGCTACAGAGGTGCTTTTATGGTTGGAACCTTGGAAGTTTTATGTTGCGGAAAGGTGAAGAGACACCAAGTGGTAGACCTTGCAAGTACGAGTAAGGGTAATCAAGGATAGGCAGGCAATACATAGATGCCAAATGTAAGGAGAAGGTAGCTGTGCGAGAGGCAACACTAGTAGTATTGTGTACTAGGTGCAAGGCTGAGTGCGGGTTGAAAATCACATATGATGAATTTGTTGAAGCAATGCGAGCAGTACCACCAATGATGTCCCCAGCTGAATGTTATTAGTTGGCTAGTCCAAAAGAGACAGGTCAACCCACAAAGGAATCTAATGTCTTCGAGAGACTAAAGATGGCAGAAAAGAACATGGGGCCAGCTGCGAACACGAAAAGTGGCTCAGTGCAGGCGACCGTGTCATATGTGCCTCTAGCAAGCAGATCTATTATCAAGTAAGATGTTTGGTATGTGCAAGGAGCAAGGAAGGACGGTCGAAATCATGCCAACTAGGGAGCATAAGCTACAAAGGCAATATGGAGCGGCTAAAAGGACATTGGAACCCTTAGAACGAGGTAATGCTAGACCAGTTGGTAAAATATCCAGAGTGAATCCAACAACGTTTGAATATGTTAGGTATGAATCCGGTTATAGCTTTCGATAGGAACTCAGATAAGCCAAAGGTTAGGACATCCAGAGCGAGCATTTTTTCCAGTCTGAGTAAGGCAAAACTCATAACGGGAGATCAACGAGTTGCGAAAAGAGCTCGTTCAGGGAAGTGTTGAAGCCCAAGGGGGAGAAAACGATTGTAATACCTTGACATTTTTATATTATTTCTAGTATTTATGAATAATTCGAGTTCGATTTAGTGGCATTGATAAATATTTTTTTACCGTTGATAAATATCGAGAGGTCAAATGTTGACTTTTATTGAATTATTAAAGTTGGTTGACTTTGTGCAAATCGTAGTATTTGTCGAGACGAGTTTGTAGATGCGAGAATCGTCAGAATCAGAGTTACGATGTAAAAGTTATGGCTATTGGAAGTTTATAGTAAAATAATTACTGAATTAATATAAATGTCTAAGTATTAATAGGAATTTCTGATTTTGGTAGGAGGTAACTTTCCTTTTTGGGTCATTCACTTTTCACCCGCGTTGACCCGTGTCTGGTGAGCCAAAATCGTCGTGAAATTATTCGCCGGTGGCACGTCGTTGTTAGGCCACCTCTGACCGTGATTCTAGTTGGAATATATTTGTATTGCCAGCCTCTTCCTTTTCCTTAGTTCTATATTGAGAATTGAGGCATGTAGAAGGAGAATCGAGCCGATGAAGTTATAGGGTTTAGGGTTTCATGGGTCGTTGTCTCCGGGTACGGGTATGGTATGTTTCGACTTGTTATCATGTGTAGATTGTGATTGTGTATGGAATATTTTGGTTGCAGGTGATTAACATGGAGTTTGAATCGAAACCGATTCAGTTTTAGTTGTCGTCGTGGATAGAGGGATTTTGCTTCCCTCTATCTCATGAATCGATTGGAATATGCCTCGAGCCCCACCGTGGCTCGACGACGGACATCGGAGCCGAAATTTATTTCCGGCTGAGTTGCTTTTGGGGCCAGAATTTGGTTATAGTCCTTTGAGACAGTGTATAGGGCTCAATGAGAGCTTTTCAACGATGTGTTAATCTCCGCCATTGGTGGTGGTGGCGCGTCGCCTGAAAATTTGTCAAGGAAATTATTTTTCGATATGGATCGTATTATATGCCATTAGGTTCGTATCAACGATACGAACATAGTCGTGAGGTTAATTTGCCATTTGGACTTCATCGATCCAGTGGGTGGGCGATAGTGACAGGGTTTGCCACCAGTGGCGGTGCGGCCAATGAAGAACTTAAGTCATCTCTAGTCTAGGTCCAATGGCTTGATATAGTTCTAAAATTAGCCAAAATCCGTCTCGAACCTAGGGTTGGGGTATACCAAAAATTGATAAACTAATCCGATTGGGCTATAGGTTGGGCTATATATGACCCTTGGTATAACCAAGAGTATATTTTTGTGGGGACCACAATTGTACTTAATACTAAAAAATTAATGTTCCTAATGTCTAACATTAATTTTAATTAGTGTTTATGTCAATTAAAACATTACGGTGACATCATTTAATTAATCAATATATTTTAATATTTTAACTTTAATAATAATCACAATATTTTCGTAAAAGAATATAATCAAAATAATAAATATATCATGTGTATTACTTTAAAAACATTAGAAATATATTTGTTCAAATTTCAGTAAATATTATATATACAAGGGTAATATAATAAATAAATAAAAATAATGTAATATTTAAAATAATAATAATAATTTATTTGTTAAATAAACTATTAATGAATATAATAAATACAATACAATTAAAATATTATTATAAATATCAACGGTAATATATGATTAAAAAAATATAGGGTCATTGGTTTGAGATTGAAGTAATTGATGAAGTAATTGAGATCGTAGAAGTAGTTGATTTTAAGGAAATATAAGTTTGAATATATATATATATATATTAATCTATACTATATAAGTATATATTAAGAAAACATGTACGTACTGTCAGTCAAAACAGAATTGTTTTTTACTTTTATAAACTGCATTAAAAGTTTAATTCTACAAGGATAAAATTGTAAAACACAAAAATAAAAGAAAAATTTTAAAAATTAGAAAAAGAGAACTTGGAAATAATTTCCAAGAAATCACCTTCACACACCATCTGGTGTGCCATGTTTTTCTTTTCCTTTTTTGTTAAATTTATTGTTTAGTTAAAATTTAATAAATAGTATTTTCTTTTATTAATTTCACACACATTGCGTGTGTATTGCGACTGGTATATATATAGAAGTTTAAAAGTTTGAATTAATAAAATAATATAAAATTAAAATGATAACCCTTACAGATTAGAGATGACACAAAATTAATATAGTCATCACTATTCATTAAAATAGTATGTTTGAGAGGATAATTTTGACGACCCGAACCAGAATCAGTTGTGTATTCAGCACGATTTACGAAATTGGTCATAGTTGCAGTTTTACGATATGTGTGTGGTTTGTCGATTTAATTCGCGACTATATTTTCGGCCGAGAATTTGAATTGAGTGTCTTCACGGAAATTGTAGAGTACGTGATTTCGAGCTCGAGGGCGGTTTCAGATGATTTTTCCGATAACCGAGGAATATATTGGGATTATTTGAAGTTTCGGTTTTCGACGAGTTTATCCGATTATTTCGTGTTTATCCGAATTGTGATGGTTATCCATTTTGAATCGTCTATCGACCCGAGGCGCGAGTATAAATATCGGAAATAGTCGTAAAATAGTCGCAAAACACTGTTTGACGTTGACCGAGCATTGACTTTCCAAAATTGGAAAGTTGACCGTTGACCACGAAGGGGAAAGTTTCCGTTTTGGTTCTTGCCGGCCGACTTGCTTATTCCGACCACCTCCGACTTCGTTGAAGGTATGAAACGCTTCCTCTTGTGATTCTAAGTGGTTTTGCATTTGGAATTATGGAAATTGGTTGAGTTTTGGGGGAACCCGAATCGGGTCGAGTTTGTGGATTTCGCCGGTGACGGTTAGGGTGGTTCTAGCGAGTTTTGGAGGCGGAGATGTTGGGGTTTCACCTCCCCACACCTTGGTGATGCTTCCCCTGTACTTGTTTTGGAGTGAGGATGAGTTTTTGAAGGAAACCGATTAGGTTGCCGGAGGGATTTCCGTTCACCTTTCGAGCTGAAATTGACCAGGTTCCGTTATGAATTGGCTTGGGTGGTAGTTGAGGAAGTGACTTGGCTTGGGGAGAGCTTCAATTCTGGACCTTCCTCGCCGGAGAAAGTCACCGTTGACGGCGCGGCGGCGGCGGCGGCGGCAGTCAACGGCGGAGCTCCGGCGAGGGGTTGACTTTTTGAATTTTAGTGTTTTTAATGTCGTTTTTCTCGTAATCGCGACCTAATTATCGTCCAGAGGTTTTCGGATTGATTTGGGTAGTGGATTTTCAGTCGAGGGTTTCGAGTGGAGATTTCAGGAATTCCGTTAATCGTTTTGTACTGCATTGTATATTTCCAGGAACAGTTGGTTTCCGTGGTTAAGTTCAGAGTTGTGGATTATGTTTTTGATCAGTTATGTTTATGAATGTTCAGGAGATCGAGATCGAGATCGTGCTTCTAGCGAGGGATCTTCCGCCGGGCCACGAGATTAGCGCGAGTGCGCGCTTGCTGATCTGTGAGTGGATAATTTATTTTCACGGATTGATTGCGAGTCTTTTATATACGTTTTACGAACTTGAGCATGCAGTATGATCATGGTTTTACGAGCATGAGATTGCATATGAGACTACGTTTATTATGAGCATGTGTTATACGATTATGCTTATATCAGTATATATTACGTATATGCATTCATATATACTGCTTTATGAATTTGCATCGACTTGTTTATGATTTGATTTACACAGAGTACAGTCTCAGTTACGTTGTTGTATCGATACACTTGCCTCTCGGCTGATCCCCGATGGAGGCCTACCAGGAGGGGCAGTACCCCGACCTGATTGGCGAGGGGTAGTACCCCGGAACCGAGGCCTTTCTGGCTAGAATCTCGTGTGGGTCTGGGATCCCGTGATTAGGACTGTACTAGCACGGACATGTCCATGAGTGACCCCGTGAGATTTTCCATGCATGCTCTGTACACGAGTTGGAGTCAGCGTCTCCTCATATACTATTTGATTTATTATATTTCTTCGGTACGTTACATGTCTTTGGTATTCCAGTACTTGCATTGTTAGATCCAGGTGCCACACATTCATTCATTCATATCATATAGACTGTCATCATTAGCTACGGTACCTGCATCTCCACTTCCGGGTTTGTAGAGAGTGTTATATCCGTCAGGTGAGGTTGTGGGCATTGGTTGGGTATACAGAGACTGTGAGGTGTTTATTGGAGGCCATGGTTTAGCCGCTGATTTGTTGTTGCTTGATATTGTGGATTTTGATCTGATCTTGGGTATGGACTTCTTGGAGACGCACTGGGCTATGTTTGATTGTCACAAGAAGGAGGTCGCGTTTCGACGACCAGGGTTACCCGAGGTACTGTTTCATGGCGAGAAGAACACTTCTCTACCGTGTTTGATTTCCGCAGTGAGGGCGGATCGGTTGATGAAGAAGGGTTGTGTTGCTTACTTAGCCCATGTTGTGGACACTACAGCAGCTGTACCAGACCTTGGTAGCATTGAGGTTGTGTCTGAGTTTCCGGATGTGTTTCCAGCGGAGTTACCTGGTATACCCCCTGTTCGGGAGATTGACTTTACTATTGAGTTGTTGCCGGGTACAGGACCGATTTCACAGACACCGTACCGGATGGCGCCAGCGGAGTTGAAGGAGTTGTAGGTTCAGCTCCAGGAGTTGCTGGAGAAGGGTTTCATTAGACCGAGTGTTTCACCATGGGGTGCTCCGGTTTTGTTTGTGCGGAAGAAGGATGGATCTATGCATTTGTGCATCGACTATCGGAAGCTGAATCAGGTTACAGTGAGGAACAAGTATCCGTTGCCGCGGATTGATGACTTGTTCGATCAGCTCAAGGGAGCATAAGTCTTTTCGAAGATTGACCTTCGATCTGGATATCACCAGTTGAGGATCCGAGACTCTGATGTGACCAGGACAGCGTTCAGGACGCGATATGGGCATTATGAGTTTTTGGTTATGCCGTTTGGGTTGACTAACGCTCCCGCAGCTTTCATGGACTTGATGAATCGGGTGTTCAGACGGTTCCTGGACAAGTTCGTGATTGTGTTCATTGACGATATTCTGATCTATTCCAGGAGTGTGGGCCAGCACAAGAAGCATTTGCGAGCAGTTTTGCGAACTTTGCGGGACCATCAGTTGTTCGCGAAGTTTAGCAAGTGCGAGTTCTGGTTAGATAGTGTGAAGTTTCTGGGCCACGTGATTTCAACCGAGGGAGTCAGTGTTGATCCTGACAAGATCGAGGCCGTGCTGAATTGGAGTAGACCTACTACTGTACCGGAGATCCGGAGTTTCTTGGGTTTATCAGGCTATTACCGACGGTTTGTACAAGATTTCTCCCGGATTGCTACACCACTGACCAGATTGACGAAGAAGGGCGTCAAGTTTGAGTGGTCCGATGCGTGCGAGGAGAGTTATTTGCTCCTGAAGGAGAGATTGACTACCGCACCGGTTCTGACATTGCCAAACGACAGTGGTGAGTTTGTGGTATACAGTGATGCGTCGAAGTTGAGACTTGGTTGTGTGCTGATGCAGCATGGCAGGGTTGTAGCCTACGGTTCCAGACAGCTGAAACCGCACGAGACCAACTATCTGACACACGATTTGGAGTTAGTCGCTATTGTGTTAGCGTTGAAGAGTTGGAGACATTACTTGTATGGTGCTCAGTGTAAGATTTACACTGATCACAAGAGTCTCACCTACTTGCGGACGCAGCCGGATCTGAACATGAGGCAGCGCCGATGGATGGAGTTGATCAATGATTATGATTGCACGTTTGAGTACCATCCAGGGAAGGCCAACGTTGTAGCTGATGCACTTAGCCAGAAGTCTGGAGACTCATTGTTTCATATGTGTGTGGCCAGAGTATCGATGTTAGCTGAGCTTCGAGCTACGGGTGCTGTGTTCGGGTATGATGACGATGGAGCATTGTTGGCTAGTTTCCAGGTTTGACCCGTATTGGTTAATCAGGTACGAGAGGCTCAGGATTCTAATTCCTACTTGTTAGGCAAGAAGACCATGATACGGAACGGTGTGCCTACAGAGTTCCGATTGAGCGACGACGGTACGTTGTTGTTCAGAGGCAGATTATGTGTGCCCAGAGATGAGAGCCTGAAGAAGGAGATTCTGGATGAGGCCCACAGTTCAGCGTATGCGATGCATCCCGGAGGTACGAAGATGTTTCGTACACTTCGAGCGTACTACTGGTGGCGCAACATGAAGCGGGAGATTGCCGCGTACGTGAGTCGATGTTTGATTTATCAGCAGGTTAAGGCGGAGAGACAGAAACCTGCAGGGAAACTACAGCCACTTGAGATTCCAGTTTGGAAGTGGGAGCACATTACGATGGATTTCGTCTATCAGTTGCCGCGTACTTCAGCTAGCAACACTGGCATTTGGGTTATTGTGGATCGACTGACGAAATCCGCTCACTTTCTTGCACTTCCGGGGAAGTTATCAGTGGGCAGATTGGCCAAGATGTACTTATCCGAGATTGTTCGCTTGCACGGTGTGCCTGTGTCCATTGTTTCTGACCGAGATAGTAAGTTCACCTCTGAGTTTTGGCAGGCATTGCAGCGAGCCTTGGGCACGAAGTTGCGATTCAGTACAGCTTTTCATCCTCAGACTGACGGGCAGTCCGAGCGGACCATTCAGACTCTTGAGGATATGCTGCGATCATGTGTGTTGCAGTTCCGCGGGAATTGGGATCATCAACTACATTTGATAGAGTTCGCCTACAACAACAGCTATCAGGCCAGTATCGAGATGGCACCGTATGAGGCTTTGTACGGGATGCAGTGTCGCACTCCGTTGTGTTGGAGTGAGGTGAGCGAGCGTTGGCTTATTGGTCCTGATTTGGTGAAGAGTACGATGGAGAACATACAGGTTATTCGGGATCGATTGAAGATCACCCAGGATCGGCAGAAGAGTTACGCGGACGTGAGGAGGAAGAGCCTCGAGTTTGAGGTAGGCGATTGGGTCTTCCTGAAACTATCTCCATGGAAGGGAGTTGTGCGTTTCGGGAAGCGTGGCAAGCTTCGACCATGATACATTGGTCCGTATGAGATTACAGAGAGGGTTGGAGCTGTTGCTTACAGACTTGAGTTACCAGCTGAGATGGCTCGTGTTCATGATGTCTTCCATGTTTCGATGTTGCGGAAGTACATCTCAGATCCTTCACATGTGTTAGCTCCACAGCAGTTGCCGATCAGAGAGGATTTGACGTACGTGGAGGAGCCTGTGCAGATTCTCGATCGTCGTGAGCAGGAGTTAAGACACCGTGTGATCCCGCTAGTGAAGGTCTTGTGGCAGAATCATTCAGCTGAGGAGGCCACCTGGGAGACTGAATAGCGTATGCGGGAGCAGTATCCTCATCTGTTCACTTGACAGGTACGTAAATTTCGAGGTCGAATTTTTTTTAAGGGGGGTAGATTTGTGACGACCCGAACCAGAATCAGTTGTGTATTCAGCACGATTTACGAAATTGGTCATAGTTGCAGTTTTACGATATGTGTGTGGTTTGTCGATTTAATTCGCGACTATATTTTTGGCCGAGAATTTGAATTGAGTGTCTTCACGGAAGTTGTAGAGTACGTGATTTCGAGCTCGAGGGCGGTTTCAGATGATTTTTCCGATAACCGAGGAATATATTGGGATTATTTGAAGTTTCGGTTTTCGACGAGTTTATCCGATTATTTCGTGTTTATCCGAATTGTGATGGTTATCCATTTTGAATCGTCGATCAACCCGAGGCGCTAGTATAAATATCGGAAATAGTCGTAAAATAGTCGCAAAACACTGTTTGACGTTGACCGAGCATTGACTTTCCAAAATTGGAAAGTTGACCGTTGACCACGAAGGGGAAAGTTTCCGTTTTGGTTCTTGCCGGCCGACTTGCTTATTCCGGCCACCTCTGACTTCGTTGAAGGTATGAAACGCTTCCTCTTGTGATTCTAAGTGGTTTTGCATTTGGAATTATGGAAATTGGTTGAGTTTTGGGGGAACCCGAATCGGGTCGAGTTTGTGGATTTCGCCGGTGACGGTTAGGGTGGTTCCAGCGAGTTTTGGAGGCGGAGATGTTGGGGTTTCACCTCCCCACACCTTGGTGATGCTTCCCCTGTACTTGTTTTGGAGTGAGGATGAGTTTTTGAAGGAAACCGATTAGGTTGCCGGAGGGATTTCCGTTCACCTTTCGAGCTGAAATTGACCAGGTTCCGGTATGAATTGGCTTGGGTGGTAGTTGAGGAAGTGACTCGGCTTGGGGAGAGCTTCAATTCTGGAGCTTCCTCGCCGAAAAAAGACACCGTTGACGGCGCGCCGCTGGCGCCGGCGGAGGTCAACGGCGGAGGTCAACGGCGGATCTCCGGTGAGGGGTTGACTTTTTGGATTTTAGTGTTTTTAATATCGTTTTTCTCGTAATCGCGCCCTAATTATCGTCCAGAGGTTTTCAGATTGATTTGGGTAGTGGATTTTCAGTCGAGGGTTTCGAGTGGAGATTTCGGGAATTCCGTTAATCGTTTTGTACTGCATTGTATATTTCCGGGAACGGTTGGTTTCCGTGGTTAAGTTCAGAGTTGTGGATTATGTTTTTGATCAGTTATGTTTATGAATGTTCAGGAGATCGAGATCGAGATCGTGCTTCTGGCGAGGGATCTTCCGCCGGGCCACGAGATTAGCGCGAGTGCGCGCTTGCTGATCTGTGAGTGGACAATTTCTTTTCACGGATTGATTGCGAGTCTTTTATATACGTTTTACGAACTTGAGCATGCAGTATGATCATGGTTTTACGAGCATGAGATTGCATATGAGACTACGTTTATTATGAGCATGTGTTATACGATTATGATTATATCAGTATATATTACGTATATGCATTCATATATACTACTTTATGCATTTGCATCGACTTGTTTATGATTTGATTTACACAGAGTACAGTCTCAGTTACGTTGCTGTATCGATACACTTGCCTCTCGGCTGATCCCCGATGGAGGCCTACCAGGAGGGGCAGTACCCCGACCTGACCGGCGAGGGGCAGTACCCCGGAACCGAGGCCTTTCTGGCTATAATCACGTGTGGGTCTGGGATCCCGTGATTCGGACTGTACTAGCACAGACATGTCCATGAGTGACCCCGTGAGATTTTCCATGCATGCTCTGTACACGAGTTGGAGTCAGCGTCTCCTCATATACTATTTGATTTATTATATTTCGACTCGCATATGTTTTTATAACATATATTACTCGGTGAAAGACATTTATTTTCGTCCACTCACTCTAACAGTTTTCATGTCTTTCCCCTGGGCTTTTCGGTTTCCGTGCCCAGTTGCAGTTTAGGTTCTGGTGTTTCACGTCGCGGTTGGAGGCTAGTGATCTGAGCTATCTGTGTTTTTCCAGTAGGTTCTTGTTTCGCCTACTGATGTGTATATTGTATATATTTACACTAGAGGTCGCTCTGATACATTCTGATACTTGTTTTATACAGATTTTCTCGGATATATTATATATATTACAGTATGTTTACTGTTTATTGATTACGATATGATATTGAGAAATCCGGATGGGATTGGTGCCCACGGTTTGGCTTTTGTGGCATAGGACGAAGTGTTATTTTCAGGGTGCAGGTTTATGCAATTGCACGTTAGTAACGAAACTCTGCCGAAATTTTGAATGATTTTTGTTGGTTCGTGTTTTCAGAAGGGGTTCGATTCCAGTTTAGGTAACTGAATCGGGGTTGGGTCCTTTCACTAAATTATAGCCCATGGCCAAATATAGCCTCCTCGCATGACTGGAAATGGCCTCAGTTTTGTTATATGCGGTTACGACTGTTTTTTCGTAACAAAGTTATCGAATCTGTTATTCGATTGAATTAGTCAAATTTAGTTTTCTGATCGAGTACTTCCTCGATTTATCTGAATATTTTATCAAATTAACGATTTTCGACAAGGGTCGGGTCATCATAACGGTCTTAGCCGCAAAGAATGATTAGAAACGTCCGAGTAGCTTGGTAACAAAAGTTAAACCCGTTCTTAGATGGGAACCAAAACCGTTGGTTATTGAGGAGCAAAAGAAACTCACTACCATTGAGGTCAAGAGTGTTATCACTAAAAATGACAAACCGGCAGCCATGATAAGCACAACCATAGAAGTGCAAGTTATAAGAAGTCTGGTTGTGAAAGAACCTACCCCCGAAGGTTTGGTCCCAAGCGGGAACAAGGCATGCGACTAAGATATGGTTGAAAATGATGCAGCGCTTGGGATAGAAGTTGATTCAAATGAAGACAAGCAATTTGTGGACTACAATGATGAAGAGCATGGGGAGACTACCTATGAAGAAGACATTATGGTAAACATGGTATATGTTCTTCCTGCTCGTTTTGCCAAGGCTATCGTGACAGAAGTGGCGAGCCTATCCCAAGCAGTGAAGGGAATTACATTAGAGGAATCTGAGGAAGATGCAGGGCCAGTACCTCCTGTTATGGACAAGGTTACCAAGAAGCCTAGTATGATGTTGGCCAAGCCTACAGCTTCTATGGAAATGCATATGCGACCCTTGTACATCACAGCAGGTGAGAGGGACATGCAGCTTAGTAAAATCATTGTTGATACAGAGGTTGTAGTGAACATTTTTATGACTAGAGCGATGGCGTTGTTGGGTATTCCAAGGTCATCGATTTAAGCCACGTCGTCTATGACGATAATTTTTTTTGCAGGCAGAGTCTCGTAGGCTTTGGGGCTGTTGTTCATTAACGTGAAGGTTGGACCTGCAGCGTGAACTCATACATTCTTAGTTCTTGATTGCAATGCCCTTTACAATGTGATTTTCAGCAGAGATTGGATACATCGTAGTTATTATGTACCTTCGTCACTTCACCAACAATTTTTCTATGGAACATGGAAACAAGGGAAGTTGAGTTGATCGATGCAGATTCAAAACCTTATTATGTTTTAGAAAATGTAGCAGATGCTAGCTATTATAATGGAATAATACGTCCATTAGATGTATGTGGCGTTGATAGTAAGAGCCAACCAGTAGGAATAACGGCCTCCGCATTAGCTCGATGGAGAATTGTGCAGGCTCAAAGTGATAAAACACGGTCGGGTTTCCTCGAGCTATCATCCAATATTTCTTAATGATATGACCTTCAGAGGAATCAGAGAGAGAGGCTTGTGCTTCTCTATGCGAATAATTACAGATCTACATGATAGAGAAGCAGGCCTATGACTATTTACCTACACTTGCATCTACAGTGTGTGTAAATGAAGATGTACAACACGGAATCACAGAAAAGGAGGAAGTTATCCAGTTGGCACCTGCAGCCTTGGACGATGCGCCACCTAAGGTTAAGGATCCCATTGAGAAATTAAATTTGGGAACTGTAAGTGAGCCAATGAATGTGGCTATTAGTACCTTTTCCAAGCCTTAGGAAAGTGTGAGGCTTATTGATTTGTTACAAGAATAAAAGGATTGCTTTGCGGAGAAGTATGAGGATATGCCAGGTTTGCCCCCAGAATTGGTGTGTCACAGGCTCCCGACTCTACCCAATATGAAGCCAGTGCAACAACAAATGCATATGATGAGTACCGAGTTAGCGATCCTGGTGAAGGAAGAGGTTCAAAAGATGCTTAAATCTAGAATAATTCGAGTTGCCAAGTATAATGAATGGCTATCAAATATAGTCCTCATCAGAAAGAAAAACGGGAAGATACTGGTATGTGTGGATTACAGAGACTTGAACAATGCGACTTCTAAAGACACATATCCTATGGCGATTGTGGATTGCGGATTTGTTGATAGATTCTGTGGCTCAACATGAGATGTTGTCCTTTATAGATGTTAAAGGTTTTGCACCCCTTAAACTATGAACTATTGACTAACTCATAAGTACAAAGAGTTCTTCACTCGCAAGTGCACAAGCACAAGTTTTAGTATAAATGTAGGAAGTCAAGTGTCGTACCCACGAGGATTAAGCACTTAGTTTCATTTGCTCACAATACTTAGCATAAAGACTACGACTAACTAGACACGACTTGACATAAAGACTAAAATAAAAGGTGGAAATGAATCTCACACTACTAAGTTCTTTGGAGACTTAGAGTTACAAGGGATGGTGAAATTAGGATGAGTGATTAACAAAGTTTGATTGGTTGGTTATACACTAAAATGCGCACAAAAATAAACAAACAAGTTCTTATAAGGAAAGATGGTCAACTAGGACAATCTCCACTAACCATATGATGCATCAAACAATGTCTCAGCTAATGTATATAGATTTAAGTCTGTTCACGCAAATGAATTTTCAAATCATGACCTTGTGAGACACGTTTGGTTTTGAACCTAAGCTCCTAGGCCATTTCGACTCTAGACTACTCAAGCCCAACATTGAAGAATGTCGTGAATTGGAGACTAAGACCCAAGCCATTTGGGCTTGCATCTTAATCGTATCTCATGTTGTGAAATGAGCAAGAATATTGTATGAAGAATGTGGAAGGTTCTCACCTTCCGAATCTCTATTGGAGAATCCGAGAGGAAGTCTAGATGAGCTCCTCGACTCACACCTAGTGAGTTACGAGCCAAGGAATTCTCTGAATTGACACACTAACCTTTTTGTATTAATGTGTGCTTAACTAGAGTCTCTTGAGTCTATTGAGACTCAAGAGAGGTCTCGTTCATGCTATATTCTAGGAAAACTAAATCTCAAGGAAAACCTCTTAAACAATACCCTAATCATGTTCATATGCTCATATATCCTTAAGTGAGTAGCTAGTTCATTTAAGGGTCATTTTTAGCTTTTTATTGCATACACCAACTTAGCTAGGGTTAGCACATGCATTTGGGAAACTAGACATGAGGCTCAAGCCTATGAACATCCAAAATCACACAATAGCTCAATCACAACACAAAAGCTACATAACATACACTAAATCAAAAGTCATACAAAATTGAGACAACATTTTTTTATCACATGACCCTAGCCTCCCAAAATCTACTACTCACTACGCATAACTAAATACAAGAGTTGATATATGTTTAAAAGTAAAAGAGAGTAGAAATAACCAAGGGTCCCTAACCAAAGCTTCCAAGTGACTCTAAGCCCTTCTAGCTCCACTTCTTCTTCTTCTTCAACAAGCACCAAGTCTTCAAGAGAAAGAAAGACAACCTTTAGGACTCAAAGAAGCCAAGGAGAAGAGGGATCACTTCTCACTTCTTTAAGCTCTAGAGAATCTCACAAGTCCTTGGAGATGAGGATCAGAGGATGAATACCCAAAACAAGCCTAGAGATGGTGAGATTATGATGAGGTTTGGCTCTACCCAAGTGTGGGAGGAGCTAGGTCTCTTGTAGTAGTTGATGTGGAGGTGTTTTGCCTTGGAATGGGAGAAGAGAGGTAGAAGAGAGTGTTTGAGGGTTGGGGAATGGCTAAGGGAGCTGGAGAGAGCAAAAACTATGAAAAATGAGGTGAGTTATGTATGGGTGCAAGGGGGAGCTCGAATTTGGCTAAGTTGGGAGACACCATTTCAATCCTAAGATGATAATAAAATAGGAGGTGGAAGATTTAAGGGTTAGCTTTGAATTAGGGAGACTATGATCCACTATTTTAGGTTATGGAAGATTAAGCTTCAAAATAGTGACATCATGTGGTCCAACTTCTTCTCTTTCTCTCTAAATCAGATTGGTAAGCATAAATGGGCTGAATGGACCTCAATTGGGCTGGACTCCATGTGATTAGACCGGCCGTCCGTAGAAAATTTTGGCAGGTTCCGGGCAACTTTAAGTGAAGTTATTTCGTCATTTTCCTAAAGTTGGTCCAAATTCTCTCGATCTCGTGACCTTGGAAATGTATTTCCAAGCCAACTCCACATTTCCTAGCAAGAACAGAAAACGTCATAAGAACAATGCTTTATTCATAGCAAACAAGTTATAAGCATAAAGTTATGAGTATAATAGGCACGATATTATGGTTCTATGAATAGATGGCATAACGAGATACCATCAAATTCCCGTTGCAGAATAGAACAAGCATAAAACAACTTTCTGTTGTCCAAGGCTTGTTGGAGTGTTTTAATATGAGGACATGCCATTTGGATTAAAGAATACGGGATCTATTTATCAGCGAGAAATGCAGTTCATTTTTCATGACTTGTGGGGGAAAAACTATAATGTTTATATGGATGATGTGGTGGTCAAGTCTTAAATGAGGAAAGATCATATCCAGGGCCTTCGCCAGGTATTTGAGCGAATGAGGAAAGATCAGCTCAGAATGAATCCAGCCAAGTGCATGTTTGGAGTCCAAGTGGACAACTTTTTGGGATTTTTGGTTCATCAGCGAGGCATAGAGGTACCAGATGATAAAAAGGAAGCGGTGATTAATGTGCCCTCGCCAAGGAACAAGATGGAGCTTCAACAATTACTAGGAAAAATAAATTTCCTAAGACGATTTATTGAAAATGCTGCGGGGAAGACTTGACCATTCACTCCCTTGATTACAAGGGAAAAAGGAATTCATTTAGGAGCCTGATCATCAGGAAGCTTTCGATGTTATTAAGTAGTACTTGGTCAATCCACCAATTTTAGTACCACCACGACTGGGGGTGCCATGGATAAGTAGATCCTGTCTTAAGTAGATCCCGCATGTCGTGAAAGATAACAGTGCGAGACTAGGTATTCTCCCATGCTAGATCGGTCTTTCACGATATCCGCCACAACCGAGGGTTCGATGCAGTTTGAATGTGAGACTAGGTATTTTCCCATGGAGAGGCTTTGTCTCCCACTGTATTTTTTAGGATGCTAGCTGGGACATTAAATGTTATCTTTCATGACATGCATGATCTCCCAGACAGACTTAGCGAGATACATGATGTCTCGACCTATTCTTAGAGGTCACATTGGCAAATGAATTCTTGCATTATCTAGATTTTCGCTACAGTATATTCCACATAAAGATGTTAAAGGCCAAGCGATGACCGACTTTCTGGAACACCATCTTATGTTGAGACGCCAGGATTCCGAGAGCTGGATCTCGCTTGAGTTTCGCTTGCCTCATGGAAGCTATATTTTGATGGCTCCAATACTAGTACACTCGCCAGGGTAGGTACGACACTGGTTAACCCACGGGGGGGGGGGGGGGACTTTTGCTTACTCCTTTCACCTGGATTTCCATTACACTAATAACGTAGAGGAGTACGAGGCCTTTATCATTGGTTTGGAGTTATTGGTTGATCTAGGGGTTATGGATGTACAAATATGGGGTGTCTCGCTACTGATAATTAGACGGATGCAAGCCACGTTCAAAACAGGACTCGTTTTAGAGCCTTATGTGAAAAGAGGTAGCGAGTTATTGGAGTTGTTCGCAGACATTTCGTTGGAGTGCGTAAGCATATTTTGAAAATTGAGCGTCGTACTTTGCCTTCTTTCATGGTTAGACAGAGATAGAAGGATGATTGATCCATGGCAGAACTTGATCGTCTAGATATATATTGGAGGCAACCAATAATTATGTACTTGAAGGATCCAGGCATAGCCATGAATAAACAGATACGGTTCCTTGTTCTTAACTATCTTCTCAGGAAATATGAATTACTCAGGCGGGAGGGAGATGATGTTGATTTGCTTTGTGTTTATGTTAAAGAAGCAAAGCAGTTGATGAGAGAGGTCCACTTAGAAGTCTGCGGGGCTCATCAATCAAGACCTAAGATGCGTTCGCAGCTACGAAGATTAGGATATTATTGGTCGTCTATCTTGAAAGTTTGCATTGCATT
This sequence comes from Geum urbanum, assembly GCA_946800695.1. Classification (NCBI taxonomy): domain Eukaryota; kingdom Viridiplantae; phylum Streptophyta; class Magnoliopsida; order Rosales; family Rosaceae; genus Geum; species Geum urbanum. The sequence goes on from OX327015.1 coordinate 425,766, forward strand.
TGCAAAAGACTACGAGGACTACTAGGCTCATGGCCTAGCCAGTAGTTAAGCCTTGACCCGCCAGAGGATAGGTGTTGGACTTAATTGGTATAACTCATTCTCATTTATCAATGCAGCACATGTTTATCATCGTAGCAACAAACTTTTTCACCAAGTGGGTAGAGGTCAAACCATTGAAAGTGGCATTCGTAGCAACTATACGGCTGTTCCTATATGAAGATATTATTTGCCGATTTAGGATACCAAAATGCTTTGTTTCAGACAGAGGGGCAACGACGAGTGGTGGAAGAGTTAATACGAGATTTTGACATCCAATTTTTGCATTCTTTGTCGTATTATGCTCAAAATAATGGCCAAGCAGAGATGAGTAATAACCTGATCTTGTATATTCTGAAGCGAATGCTCGCAGGTCCTTGTTTGTGGCATCATGAGCTGTTTAGTGCACTTTGGGCCTATCATACATTGAAACAGATTCGAACGGGCACAATGCCATATGCTCTTATGTTTGGCCATGATGCTGTGGTACCGTTAGAGATTAATGTTTAGTTACTACGAGTCATGGACCAACGTCAACTTATTGGCGAAGATTATGTTCAAGCGATGTGGCAAGAGCATGAGGATTTAGACAAACAAAGACTGGAAGCCCTCAATAATCTGCTCGCAGAAAAGAAGAAAGTTTCCAAGTTATATGATAGACGAACACAGGGAAGGAGCTATGCGGAAGAAGAGTTGGTATGGAAAGCCGTATTTTCTCTTGGCGAGAAGACTGAAGGCAGAGGTAAGTTTTCATCCAAATGAGAATACACATACATTATTTACAAGATCTTAGGTAAAGGCTTTCAACTTGCGCGACATTGATGGAACGGTTCATCGCAATCCCATTAATGACCAATTTTTGATGAAATATATGCAGCCCGTATGGGAGTATGAGGAACCCGCAGATGCAGAAACTTAGTTTACCTAAGTTCACACACACAGCCTATTCGAGAGGCAGAGGCATGTTTTGTTCACCTAGCAAACTAGGGGGAACTAGTAACTAGTAGAATTAGTATGGCCAACATATGTGTCCAAACATTGGTTTATGACAATTCTATCTTATAACAAGGTTTTTTGCCCACATCTCTCATTGTCCGTTGTTACATACAAACAGAATAAAAAGTTTGTATTACAAGCAAAAATAAAATTTTATTACACAAAGGCTTTCCGGCCTTAACCATACATCAAAGCAATACAATATGGTCAAATCCAGTGGCCTAAAAGGAAGTATAGCGAGGGAGAATAATGACCAGCATTGGTCAGCGACCACCCTAAAAGGCATCATTGGTTCTGATGAACACTAGATCGGACTTCGATGGTGTTGATTCCAGCCAATAGGGTGAATCTCTCCTCAAATCATCTGTTGTCACTGTTACTTCGCTTAGCCCCAATTCTTATCCCTTGCGGGGAAAGATTTGTGCAACGAGTGGGTGCGAAGCTACTGGGTTTAGGGATGGAGTCAGCGAGTATCCCCCATCATCTAAATTTGGCTCACCCCAAAACTCCTGGGATGAGCACACCATTGATATACATGGGCTTAACTTAAGCCAGGTTTAGGCTTAGGTATATATTGCTACTTAATGTTACATAGCTTGTAGGAAGGTGATTAAGTGGAAAGACTTTGAAGCCAAAAAGAAGAAGAAATAGGCAGAGCATGAACATAATTTTTTGACTTCTGAAAGGTAGATATTTTTGGATGGTCAACACACCAAGTATACGTGGTATTTATAAGGGCCAATACTCTAGTGGCTCTTTAATAAGACGTTGAAGAATGTATCAATTGAAGGCACCAACTAGGTGGACTGACGCACCACGTTGATTCACATGCCTTACTCAAACCAAGGGTCGTTTGGCTAATAAATGCGGAGTAATGACATTTATTCTTGTGAATTTCAAAAACCAGGCGTGGTTTTTGAGGGCTGGAATTCAAAGTAAACCATTGGTACAGTGCATGCAAAGAGAGATGGACCATAAGTGGGATGATAAACATAGATTAAAATCCTTAAAAGGATAAATAAAAGCCCAGCTCGGGGGCCCAGAGTTAATATTACAACGATTAACCTAGGAAATTTCCTAAATCTTTGATTCTAATCTTGGCTCACTAGTAGTCAGCACGAGTATCCTCAATACGTGGATGTCAAAAGGCATTTTTCTAGAGCTTTGGCCTCCATCACTGCCAGCTCAGCTTGGAGGCGGGTGATTTCTGCTTTCTTTGCCTCGACTTGGTGAAGGTCATTCTCATATTCACCAGCGAGATCCTCAAGCTGCTGTTTTGTTCCTCGCCACCTTCGATTGTTCTTGCAGCGCAGAGAAATTGCTTCTTCTTCTATCCATTCAGCCTCATCAATGTTAACGAATAGAGAACGGAGTTCAATTTTATTTCATCTCCATTTTGTCCAGAACATGGAATTGAACGGGAGTAACAATGGTGAGAGCAACTCAAATATGCCCCTTTACAGCTTCATTAGAATTGTGATCATTCATATCATAACCCCATAGGTTTTGCAGATAGGCCAATGCAGTGCAGACTTTGCCAAGTTCTGCGAGAGGCTAGACAAGCTCTTGACACACCTGCACTGTTTCATCAAGTGTCACTGCTATTTCAAGCTCGTGTTTCCCAGGATTCATGCCAAAAGAGGAGGGTAGGCCAGACTGGGGGGCATCACTAGAAGAACAAGAGATTTTGAAAGTGGCCTAAGGCCAGTCTTCTAGATGCCAAGGAAAAATCACCTGAAGCATAGCCATCCCCTTGAGTATCTTGCGAAAAGAACATAGACTAGACTTAGCATGACAGATAGTGTCATAAGAATTAGGATGGCTTTTAGATTAGAAGGAAAACATACCGGGGCTGCTTGTTGTGGAGTCTCATTCTCTGGCTGAGGGAGGACTTCTGTAGAAAACAAGTTTTGGACAATAGTAGGGCTCCAGGGATGCTAAGCACAACAAGACAATGCGGTTAAAACAAGAGCTAGGGAGGTCTAAGTGGAAGAGCTTATGACATTATTGACGCTAAGGAAAGTAAAAAGATTACCTCCAAGGGAGTCTTGATAATCGTTGTGCAGGTATGTTCTTCAGGTGGTTAGGGAGTTAGGGTAACAAGCTCCTCGGTCGTAATTTCTGTCTCAATATGATCATCCTCGCTCTGATTAAGCTGCAGTTGACCCAGGAATTGAGCTTCAATTTGAACAAGACCAATAGTTGTATCCTGAAAAGAGACCAACATAGGTGGTCAAAGAGGTTAAGATTGCTAAAATCTTTTTGGAGGGTAGAGAAGTTTCAAAAGAGGAGCCTTAATGATTGGATCATTCTATGTGGTTTCAGTAGCGGGTGTTTGGATGGTCTCAAGAGTAGATCCCATGGAAGGGATAGAGGATGAGATAAAGGAATCCAGGACCGGAATGTTCGTAACTTGACAGAATCAGAATTATCAGACGAAAGTTACTTGATCCGAACAAAGGGCCGACAAACTTAGTCATACCATAGAAGGGGGAAACACTCTTTGCTGCAAGTGCTTCTTTAAAAAGCCAAACGTGTCAACGACATCGTGGTGTACTATCAAACGTTAATGAAGACAAAGATAGATGTTTTGTTGTAGTGATGCTTGAGATGTTTAGCTGTTTAGGCTATTTTATAAATAGCTAGGTGTCGCAAATTGAGGAAAGATCACACTAAGACAGTGCTTTAGATTTAGACTGTTGTAGAAAGATTGAAGAGTTTCTCAAAGCTAGAAAGAAAAAAAGCTAACCAGTTCATGATTCTTCTGAAACATACTAGTTTCAATGCTGAGACTCCCACATCGAACACACAAGATTAGACAAAGTAGTTTATATGGAGGAGTAATACACGTTAGGCTACTAAGTTCAGTCGCGCGAATTGTGACCCAATGTGAGGGCAATAAAGTAAGGTTTGGAAGGGATTTAAGATGGACAACTTACGGCCCAATACGATGGGCGTTGTGTGGCCCCATACCAATGAGTCTCACCACTAGTGGACTTAGGCTTACTTTGAGAAAATTGGATGCACTTACTCACACACGTGTGACCCATTAAGATAGTGTCATTGACTCCCACCGTGATAGGTTCTGGTGGGTTCCGGTATCCCACTGTGTACCGGTACGTGCTCGTAGACCCATTCTTCATCCTTGACTCCTCCCTTTTCAATTCTCATAATTCATTTCTCTTGTCGTCATTGTGGTTTATTTTGCGATGACTTTGCCACATACCAATGAGTCTCACCACTAGTGGACTTAGGCTTACTTTGAGAAAATTGGATGCACTTACTCACACACGTGTGACCCATTAAGATAGTGTCATTGACTCCCACCGTGATAGGTTCTGGTGGGTTCCGGTATCCCACTGTGTATCGGTACGTCTCGTTCATTTCTCTTGTCTGGGAAAATAGTGTCGTTGATTAAAACAGCGACCAAACCTTACTTCATAGCAGATACATAGTGGTGGGTTCTGGTACCCCTTGTTGGCTCGTAGACTGTTGATTGTTGCAGTCCTCATTGCAGTAAAATTGTTCAGATGCATCACCATTGTTGGCTTCCATATTATCACCCATTTAGGCATGATCAAGACGCATTTGATGGGACTGTGGAAACGGGTGTGGCACCCAGGCGATGGACAGGGGATGAAATTTTAGAAGTGTTGAATTAATATGATTTTGGCCAGCTGAGCAATCATCCTGAGATAGTGTCGTCAATTCCAGACAAGCCCGAAATGTATAAGTTTTAACACACAAGAGCATATTTTGGGAACTCCCCTACTGGCCCAGGTTGCCTATCAGACACTACCTAGATGTCATGCACATAGAGAATAATGTGTGTGAAAGTGTGGTGGGCACAGTTCTTAATTTGGAGGGGAAAACAAAAGACATCCCTAAGGCACGCATTGATCTGAAAGTTATGGAACTGCGGAAACATTTGTGGTTAAGAGATGGTAAGAAAAAAATGCCTCAAGCTCCTTACACCGTCAAGCCGAAGCAGAAGCATGAAATTTTTGGGTGGATGAGTAATGTCAGGTATATATTCTTATGGCTATGCATGAAAGAAGTGTTGATTTTTACTTATATATGGTTATATGCAAGAAATATAATTGTTGCTTATGGCTATATATGCAGGTATCCTTATGGCTATGCAGAAAATATAAGCAGGTGTGTTAACTTCCGGGACAATAAGATGTACGGATTAAAGAGTCATGACTGTCATGTACTTCTTCAACGCATTTTCCATATTTTCATTCGAGGGTACCTGCCCAAAGAGGTGGTGGAGCCGTTGGTGGCCTTGTCAAGATTCTTTCAGAAGTTATGCACCAGGGAAGTTAAAAAATCAGATCTCAGAGAGATGCAAGATAACATCATTTTTATCATGTGCAAGCTTGAGAGGATATTTGCCCCAAATTTTTTCGACATCATGCCTCACCTGATGATTCATCTTCCCGAACAATTGTTGCTTACCGGTTCGGTATACTACACTTGGATGTATCCCATGGAAAGGTACAAATGATTCATACATTTGTGTTTGCCTATCTTTTTATATGTAAATTCTTATTTTTTTAGTATCATAACATGCACTTGTTAACTTGTAGACAATTGGGAGCCTACAAGGACTATGTGAAGAATAAATCTGCACCTGAAGGGTATATCGCTGAAGCATATCTTGCGCACGAGTGTGTAACATACACCAACTTGTATTTGGGAGCGCTGGAGGACCCCCAACAACATATGCCGATAGATGAACCCAAGTTCAACATTTCTATCATCTCCAATGACGTGGTAGTACATGGAAGCTTGCCAAAGTCGTACAAGTTGGATGGAAATGAGGTAGCCATTGCCCACTGGTCGATACTGATTAACTGTCCAGAAGTTTAATATTGGAAAAACTATCATCTTCACTGCCCTGCTATTGCCGGAAATGTTGATTACCACAACAGAACGTTTGCAAACTACTTTAGTCAATGGGTAAGGGTATATGTGTATATATATATATTTTATATCCTTATATAGCATGTGTGTAAGTGGTTTTCTTTTGCTATGTTCATAATTTATGGTGTACGTGGTTTCTTATCTTTTTTAGATGAACCATGTAGCAAATGATGGTTACCTAGAGTGGTCAAACGAATTGAGGCTTTTGGCGATGAAACCGATAGCTTCAAAAGATTACTCCATGTGTCAGGTCAATGGCGTGAAATTTATATGTGAAAATAGATACGACCGGCTGAAAACACAGAATTGTGGGGTGATAGTATTACCAACTAGGGGTGGGATTCGGGCAGTTTGGTTCGGTTTTTGCTAAAAACCACAACCAAACCGTAATTATTTTTTCGGTTCGGTTTTTCAATTTTTAAAAGAAAAACCGTGACTATTCGTGACTATCCAAGCAGAGGATTTTTCCCTCTGTCGCACACATTCTTTTCTATGTGCATCGCATCCAAGTTGTCCCTCAGATTCAACTTCGACCAGTAAAGGAGTTCAAAGAATATACTCTTGTGATGCCAATAGCTGAGATCATGTGGAGGTATTGGATTGCATTTCTTTACATCCGCGTCATTGGTGAACACACCAAAGTCGAAATAGCTCAACCTCACTAAAATATCTTCGCCCGACCTACTATGGTGTTTAAGATTGTTCTCTATTATCCCGTCGAAATGAGCTTCATCATGTCGCCGTGAGTGGTCGTGAGGAAACCATCTACGGTGACCCAAGTAACACACCTTCCCCGCGTGTCAACTAGAGTTCACACTACAAGAAAAATGCACTTAGACTGCGGAGCGTTTCCGTCGTCTAAGTGAGTTTTTCCGTCGTCTAAGTACTTAGACGACGGAGTCTCCGTCCTCCAGGCTCCGTGCTCCAAGTGCTGCCGTTCAAGCACCTGGACGACGGAGATTAAATTTTCTGTCGTCCAAGTGCATTTGGACCGCGGAGAATATCCGTGGCCCAGGTAAGCACCTGGAAGACGGAGAATTTCATCTCCGTCGTCCAGGTGAACTTGGACCGCGGACCTTCTCCGTGGCCCAGGTAAGCACCTGGACGACGGAGAATGACAGTCTCCGTCGTCCAAGTGATTATTTAATTTTTAAAAAAAATTAAATTGTTATTAAATATTAATAATTTAATTTTTTACTAATTAAATTTAAATAAAGAAAAATGTTAAAATTAATTAAATAAACTAAAATTGTAATTACTTAATTATTAAATAATAAAATTAATTTATACATACATAATCGAAAAACGCACAAAAATTAAAATATTGTTCGGAATGCGGAAAGAAACGATATAATTAACAAACTAGCTAATATACTGGAGGAGCAGATGCGCCGCCGAGTCCCCCGCCTCCAGCCGGGTCGTCGTCGTCGGGGTACGGGTTCGGAAGAGGTTGACATTCTGGTCGAGCTTGTTGCATGACGGCGATGAGTTGGGTTATTTGTGCTTGTTGCTCATCAAGTCTTCGACGCATGGATTGATTTTCCTCTCGTGCGAGTCGAGCCTCTTGAATGGCTGCTTCGACGGCCGTAGCCTGAGTACTTCTCGCCCCGAACCTCCCGTAGATGATGAGTCGGAGGTCGTCGACAAATCTCGAACCACCTTAGGTCCGAACCCCCTAACCTCTCTGCCAGCTCTACGACCGTAGACCTCATCCGCAATTGCAATTTGGCTCTCCATCGATAGAGGAGGCAGGTCTTCCGGCGGCAAATCTGGGAAGGCAAGCTGAGTGTTAGCCAATTCTTCCTGCGCACGCTCTACCACCCTTGCCTACAAAAGAATAATTAAAAAATTATAATTAAATAATAATTAAATAATAATTACTACAATTAAACGCATATATATATATATCACTTACGCCGTATTGACTCGCTTCATTATCGAGCCCAGGCGTCACGTACGCGCTTATGCTAGCATCGAGATAAGGGTGTTTGGAGCCCTTATTCTTGTGCTCCTTGGCTATTTGAATGAGTTGCTTGGCGCCAGAAGTATGGTGTTTGTCCTTTTTCCCCCGGTTGGCTTTGTTGACTTCGGAGAATTTCTGTTAGACAACATAAATCATTGAAAAATGAATAAGTAACTAAAATTAAAATAATTCAATTCTCTTAATTAATTGAAATTAAAAAAGTAAACACCTTAAATTCTCATCTTGAAACTGGTTACACAACCACTGCCACTCATCCTCCCTATCCCTACGCAGCTCTACGGGGGTAGGCACGGGGCCGATATTTTCGAAGTAATTATGAAGCATGTACTTCCAGTCACGGTAGATAGAGTTGGCGGTTTGGTTGATATGCCTAAGCATCGCCGGTGTGGGATCAACCTCATATTGTTCCTATCAGAAATAAATAGAAAATTATAATCGTATATATTATGAAATTATAATGTTTATTGGTTATTAGAAAATAAATTTAAAATTGTACGTGTTACGTACCGAAAGTTCTTTAAAGAGTTTCGCCTTCTCTTCATCCGGCAACTCTTTCTATTAGGGCAATGAGACGAACCCGGCCACGAATGATTGACCCTATGCTATGCGCCGAGAGACTTGCTAGCTGAGCTGTGGGAGGGCCACCGGTGAATTCGTCGTAGGGCAAGTCGATCTTTTTCCCGGTCGCCTTGCAAATTTTCTTCGCTTTGCCGCCTTTAACGAGACCGCGGGTCCTTTTCGGTTTCGAGTCAGTCGGGGCCCTCCTTTGCCTACGCCGGGCGCTGTACATGATAGATTCAGAGGTCGAGGACGCCTGAGTACTTGCTGTTGAACCGGTACCGGGCGTCGGATTTGAAAAAGGGTCGTCATCACCGCTGGAGATAAATGGGGGAGCGGGAATTTCTCCAGAGGGCACTGCCGACAGACCAGATGAAGGGTCCGGATTGAGGTCGTGGTTGCCCTCCTGTTCAACCCAACCGACTTGGTCCGCCAAGCGGCGGAGCATAGCATCTTCTGCCTCCTGTTGGGCTTTTTTCTTGCCAGATGGAGTCATTTAAACCTAGGAGTACGTTGTTATAATACCTGATTACCATAATAATTATATAAAAAAAAATTACGCTAATTAAGTGCGGCTAAGATTTAAATAGAGTACACTAGCTTGGCTTTTTGGGTCGTTCAATGGACGTGCGACCCGTGCGATAAAGTGTAAATTTTCAATTAATCAGCCTTGGTTCAATCGAAAAACATGGCCAGTTAGGGATAGAGATAACGCGAGAGGCAGGACTAATTTCGACAAAACACCCTGAGGCTAACCAAATGAATGGTATATACTCTATTGGTGTCGTCTTTCTTAGATCCAAAACCTGTCACCAGTCATAACCCGTTTCTAGACACCATGTCCGACATTCGGCCAATCTTTCAAAAATTTACACTCCCTCAAGTCCTTTGCAAACTCCACGCTCAACCTCGTGTCCATAACTTCACTTAGGTTATGGTGTGCGGTGATGAAATCCACACATCACGAGGGGTTAGGGAGATAAGCTAGGAAAAGAGGCGCCATCTATTCAAAAGAGTGCGACTCAATAAACCAAACTTATGTACTAAATTTAAATCAAAGACGTACTACCATGCAATTTACTAGAAAATACACATAATTATCAATTAATTAAAACAATAAGTAATGATAATAATGAATTATTATTTATCATGCATTTAATAATAATTATTCATTTACCAATATAATTAATTATTATTAACAATAATTATTATTGCTATTATTTAATTTTAACTAATAATTATTCATTACCATATAACAATTAATAATGATTACTAAATAATTAAAAATTACTAATAATAATTATTATTAATTACTAATTATTATAATTACTAAGTATTAATAATAACAACTAAATAATTATTATAATTATTATAACAGCTAAATAATTATTATAATTACTAATTATATAAAACTATTAATAAATTAAATAATTACTTAAATAAAAAAAATGTTAATTAATTAAAAAATAGAATTATTACCTCGCCGGAAAGTCGCCGGAGTAAAGTCGTCGGAGATGGGGAACCACGCCGGAATTTGAGTCGCCGGGGCGTCGCCGGAGGAGGAAGGCCGGAGGAGAGGAGAGGAGAGGAAAGGAGGAGAGGAGGAGAGGAGATGAGATGGAATGAGAAAAGGGGGGGGACTGTTCTATTTATAGACCTGCACCTAGACGACGGAGCCCTGTTTTCCGTCGTCTAAGTGCACTTGGACGACGGAAACGAGCTTTTCCGTCGTCTAGGTGACCGTTTCAAAATTTTGAAACGGCGCCCAATTAATCGGCGGGACGTTTCGAACCGCCATGATTTTGAACTTAGACGACGGAGAATTGATTCTCCGTCGTCTATGTGAAATTCGAAGCGGCGCCGAAAATTAAGGCGGCACAATGAACCTCCATATTTTTCAACTTGGACGACGGAGGATGACCATCTCCGTCGTCCAAGTGCAATTTTCACTGAAAAAAAAAATTAAAAAATATATTGAACCGCCATATTTTTTGGACCTGGACGACGGAGAATGACCATCTCCGTCGTCCAGATGCAAATTACGTAAAAAAAATTGAAAAATTATTTCGCAAGGAATTTACCAATCTGTCATTCGAATGAAATAGTCGTAAAACATCGAGGAACACATCGGGCCAATGAACAGTTAAATTTGAAACGACGAATAATTTTACGTCTTTAAATTTGTTGAGTATCGACTAATCTGTACGACTTAAGTGTTCATAAGTATAGGAAAAGACGGAGATGACCTTTTCGAATGAGAAGCTCATCTCCGTCGTCCAGGTACATATACCCTGAATTCAGGGGTTAGGGCCCGTACTGTTTAGGGTATAGGGTTTGTGAACCTGGACGACGGAGATGAGTGTCTCCGTCGTCCTAGTACTAACCTGGACGACGGAGAATGACCATCTCCGTCGTCCAAGTGTACAAACCCTGAATTCAGGGGTTAGGGCCTTAGGGTTTTGGGTTTAGGTCGTCCCCGGTCATTTGTGTGTCCGTTCAATTATTCTAATTCAAGAATATAATTAAAAAAATGATCGATCGATCCGATCTGCTAGATTTAGGGTCGAGGATTTAGGGAGATAGCTCAAGGTATTTATGTATGAACTTTCCTTCTCGCATGATATATAGATTTAACGCCGTAATAAAAACAACATTTATTTCATTCATCTATGAAACATTTATTTCATTCATCTCTCGCAATAATCATTGCTAGGGACCCATAATCCTATTTACACATAATTAAATATTATTTAAAAATAATTAAACGAACGAAAGCTTCTTGAGGAAGCTTCTTGGACATAATAGAAAGCTTTCACCTTTTTGACTACCCAAATCCCAAAATACACAAAAGGCAAAATCTGGAATTAATTTATCCGGCCAGGATATATAATTCGGATTAATTAATTAATTAATTTAATTTACGTACATCGGTTGATCCGATCTTATCGAGCATGGACGCGCGCGTGTAATTAATTAATTAAGTACAAAAATATTAAGATCTACGTACGTACATATATACATTCTCGTCCTTAAAATATTTATATTTATTATTGATCGATGATGCATCATATATAATTACAATAATTACATAAAGTAATTACCAATTAATTTTTCTCGTCTTAGTTAAGTAGTCGTCATCATAATCGTCATCATCATCGTCCCCGGTATCCGATTGCTCATCCTCGTCATCGTACTCAACATCGTCCGACGAATAACCAGAGTCCTCGTCCGCTTCCTCATCCTGCTCGTCTTCTTCATCTACCTCGTTAATGGCATCGATAATCTCATCTTCAGTTAGATCTGTACAACCATCAGGCATGGGTAACCGTTCACCATCTTGAACCAGGTCCATTATATCGGAGCGGATGACAGAAATATTAGGCTCTTGATAGGCAGGAATGTCTCTTTCTGGTTCAGCAGCATCTTCAGTCACCGGTGTCCCTTCAATTGTCTCTGTATTCCATATTCCTCGATGAGAAATATGGTTCACTATTTTCCACCCTTCACTGACTTTCGGATCATCGAGATAGAACACCTGCCTAACTAAGGTGGCGAGAGCGAAAGGCTCATCCTCATACCAGCTTGAGTTTGTATCGACTGATAATAGTCCCAAGTCTTCCTTTGTACGCTCGAACCATCTGCACTTGAATAGGAAAACATTGACATCATTCCCGTAACATAGCTGAACCACGTATTCAATAGCCCCGTACTATAGATCATTGTTTTTCCCAACCGCTACCTCACTGTTTTGTGTTCTTCTTCCTTCATCTCGGGCCAATGAATGGAACTTTACACCGTTCACAAAACATCCGGGATAAATATAGTGTTTAATTGGCTTCCCTGCTAGCAAGTGCTTTGGCCAGGACCACCCCCCCGTGGTTTTCAGATTTTTGCAGATCAATCATCTGCGAAAATGGGCAAATATAAGGGTTTACTTTCTACAAACATCATCGATATGTATATAAATTACTAAATACCAAGACGTACGTACGTACCCATTGGAAGAAATAATCGGGAAACTTCTTCTTAACCATTTTCTCAATCCACGCCGAACTCTTGTTTTAATTTAACGCCTGAAGCCTCTCCCTGTATGACATCATGTACGGCTCAACTTCGTCACAGTCTCGCAACACTACCCAATGTGCCTCAATAAGTTCTTCTCGTGTTAACGATTCCTTTAATACTCCTCTAAACGGTCGGACGACATTGGTGACGACAGAAAGATTGATGCGGGCACTGCGATCGGAGGCAGTGGGAGGTAGTGGATCTTTGAGGTACATGTTGCAGTAAGTAACACACTCATGCATTAGGTATGTCTCTGCTATGGAGCCATCCGGGGCCGACCTGTTTTTGACGAATGACTTATACTGTCCAAGCTGTCTACAAAATCAAATGTACAATAAGAATAAGTACATATAGCTAGCTAGTAATCTCCAGTGGAACAAATTATGAATCGAAAAACCTGTATAATTAATTAGTTGTACGTACCTTTCTTGAGGATACATCCAAGTGTACTGGACCGGACCAGAAATGAGCACCTGCTCAGGCAGGTGAATCATTAGGTGAATCATGATGTCAAAGAAAGCAGGGGGAAAAATCCTCTCTAGTTTGCAAATGATGTGCACAATTTGTTGTTGCAATTCCACCACATCTGACTTCTTTAATTCTCTGGAGAATAACCTCTGCCACCATCTGCACAATGCCACTATTGGTTCTACGACGTCACGAGGCAAATATGGTTGAATTACCATTGGAATCAGACGTTGCAACATAACGTGATAGTCATGTGTCTTTAGACCAACAAACTTGTGTAGCACCTCGTCCACTGCTCCAGTTATAGTAGCTGCATATATAGCCGGATAACGAACGCCCTTAAACCAGTGAAATACAGAACGTCTAAGTGTAGGCTTCACTGTGTAAGGTGCAGCTGGCATCTTGTTGTACACTCTTTTCCTATCCCTCCTCAACCACAATGAATGACGTAGATTCATTGATTCCAGATCTTTGCGCGCTTTGGGAGTATCTTTAGTCTTGAACTTAATACCGAGAATTGTTCCCACCACGCTGTCGCAGACATTCTTTTCTATGTGCATCGCGTCCAACTTGTTCCTCAGCTTCAACTTCGACCAGTAAGGGAGTTCAAAGAATATACTCTTGTGATCCCAATAGCTGAGATCATGTGGAGGAATTGGATTGCATTTCTTTACATCCGCGTCATTGGTCAACACACCAAAGTCGAAATAGTTCAACCTCTCTAAAATCTCTTCGCCCGACCAACTACGGGGTTTAGGATCGTTCTCTACCGTCCAGTCGAAATGAGCTTCATCCTGTCGCCAGGGGTGGTTGTGAGGAAGCCATCTATGGTGACCCAAGTAACACACCTTCCCCGCGTGCCAACTAGAGTTCACGTCGTCCAAACATATAGGACATCCATTATATCCTTTTGTCCTACAGGCTGCCAACATCCCATACGCTGGAAAATCGCTGATCGTCCACATTACGGCAGCCCTCATCGTGAACATCGTGTCAGTGAATTTGTCATAAGTTGGGACTCCATTTTCCTAAAGCAGTTTCAGCTCGTCGATCAAAGATCCGAGGTAGACATCTAAGCACTTCCTTGGAGATTTAGGACCTTGAATTAGTACAGTAAGGAAATTAAATTCCTTGTTCATGCACATCCACGGAGGCAAGTTGTACGGCATCAGAATAACTGGCCAAGTGCTGACGGCGGAGCTATTACTTACCCAAGGATTGAATCAGTCTGTAGATAGGCCGAGTCTAACATTTCTAACCTCTGTAGCAAAGTCTCCAAATTCTCTGTTGAAATGTTTGAAGCTCTCCCCATCCGCGGCGTGTCGCAGGACATCGTCATCTATTCGCTTTTTTGGGTACCATCGCATCGCCTCTGCTGTGTGTAGAGACATGTACAGGCGCTGCAATCTGGAAATCAAGGGAAAATATCGAACAACTTTCAAAGGAATTCTCTTTTTCGAACTCTTCCTATTCAGCTCATATCTGCACTGGCCACATACGGGACAATAGTCCAAATCTTTATACTCTTTGTAAAATAGCACACAATCATTCGGACATGTGTCAATTATCTTGTACTTTAGGCCGAGGCTGCTCAAGATATTTCTAACCTTATAATGAGATTTAGGAAGATTGTGATCATCAGGAAACAACTTACATATTTGCTCCTGAATTTCGTCAAAAGCACTCACTGACATTTTGTGCTTCACTTTTATCTTCATTTGCTCCATCATATATTGCAACACATTCTCTCGACATCCAGGGAACACCGGGGTCTGCACTTCAAGTAGCATCCGGTTGTACTTATCCATCTCACTATTGTCAGTGGCCAAGCTAGCAGTGGGGAATGTGTCATCATGCTCATGAGTGGTACTGTAACCTCCATCTTGGTGTTGGTGTCCACCATGACTAAATCCCGGAAACGCATCATGGACCAAATCTACAGTTGGGTTGCAAGCTGGGGGGCCGACACCACTGCCGCTGGATGAGGCACCCTGGTAACTGTACCCTGAACTGAAGTCTGCTGAGCTGAACTCTACTGCTTCACCATGCTCGCTCCATGTAGTATAACTCCACATCATACCATTTTCCTACAGGTGTTGCACCATAACATTAACCTCCACATACTGAAAATTAAGACATTTCTGGCACGGACACCTGAAACGCTTCTTCCCTGACCATGTTCTATCGCAAAATTCACAAATTCGCTAATTCCATCCATATACCGGACATCACATCTATTCTTCAACTTCATCCAACTCTTGTCCATACTCCTACAAAATTTTATAAGTAATTAATTATTACATATATTTTAGTCCATTAATTAATTAACTATTAATTATACGTACTCGATCTACATCCATCAATTACGTAATTTAATTAATATTTGTAACTAACATCCATGTATGTATGTACGTTTTAACTAAATATTAAGCAAATTTTAACTGCGTACGTACTTGCTGGCCTTCTCGATATCAGTTAATTAAAAGAGCTAGCCAGCTAGACAGCGGAGATCCTTCTCCTTCTCTTTTGATCTCCTTCTTCTTCGATCTTTAAACATAATTAATATTTCCCGGGAGAGGAAGAGAGTTTGGCAGTGGCCTTATATAATGTTTCACTTAAACGACGGAGGTGTCGGTACGTCGTCTAAGTGGACGTACGTCGTCACTCGGACCACGGTGTGTCGGTCCGTCGTCCAGGTGTGACTTGGACGACGGAGACGTCTCCGTCGTCTAGGTGTAACTTGGACCACGGAACAATTACGGTTCTGTGGTCTAAGTGCTGTTTTCTTGTAGTGTCACGTCGTCCAAACATATAGGACATCCATTATATCCTTTAGTCCTGTAGGTTGCCAACATCCCATATGTTGAAAAATCGCTAATCGTCCACATTACGGCAACCCTCATCGTGAACATCGTGTTAGTGAATTTGTCATACGTTGGGACTCCATTTTGCCACAACAGTTTCAGCTCGTTGATCAAAGGTCTGAGGTAGACATCTAAGCACTTCCTCGGAGATTTAGGACCTGGAATTAGTAGAGTAAGGAAATTAAATTCTTTGTTCATGCACATCCACGGAGGCAAGTTGTACGGCATCACAATAACTGACCAAGTGCTGACGGCGGAGCTATTACTACCCCAAAGATTGAATCCGTCTGTAGATAGTCTGAGTCTAACATTTCTAACCGCTGCAGTAAAGTCTCCAAATTCTCTATCGAAATGTTTGAAAGCCTCTCCATCTGCGGCGTGTCTCAGGACATCGTCATCTATTCGCTTTTCTACGTACCATCGCATCGCCTCTGCTGTGTATAGAGACATGCGCTGCAATCTGGTAATCAAGGGAAAATATCGAAGAACTTTCACATGAATTCTCTTTTTCGAACTCTTCCTATTCAGCTCATATCTGCACTGGCCACATACGGGACAATAGTCCAAATCTTTATACTCTTTGTAAAACAACACACAATCATTCGGAAATGCGTCAATTATCCTGTACTTTAGGCCGAAGCTGCTCAAGATATTTCTAACCTTATAATGAGATTTAGGAAGATTGTGATCATCAGGAAGCAATTTACATATTTTCTCCTGAATTTCATCAAAGCACTGACTGACACTTTTTGCTTCACTTTTATCTTCATTTGCTCCGTCACATATTGCAACATATTCTCTCGACATCCAGGGTACACCGGGGTCTGTGCTTCAAGTAGCATCTTGTTGTACTTATCCATCTCACTAGTGTCAGTGGCCAAGCTAGCAGCGAAAAATGTGTCATCATGCTCATGAGTGGTATTGTAACCTCCCTCTTGGTGTTAGTATCCACCATGACTAAATCCTGGAAACGCATCATGAACCAAATCTGCAGTTGGGTTCCAAGCAGGGAGGCCGGCACCACTGCCGCTGGATGAGGCATCATGGTAACTGTACCCTGAGCTGAAATCTACTGAGCTGAAGTCTACTACTTCACCATGCTCACTCCATGTAGTGTAACTCCACATCATACCATTTTCGTACAGGTGTTACACCATAATATTAACCTCCACATACTGACAATTAAGACATTTTTGGCACGGATACCTGAAATACACTACAACATTTTAACCTATTGCCGGTAATGTTTTTTAACATTACCGGCGATTTTTGCCGGAAAAATCGCCGGCAATGTAATTTTTTTTTTTTAACATTACCGGCGACTTAAATGTAAGTCGCCGGTAATGTCTTGCCGGAAAAGACATTGCCGGCGACTTACATTAAGTCACCGGTAATGTTAAAAAAAAAAAAAAAAACATTACCGGCGACTTACATTTAAGTCGCCGGTAATGTTAAAAAAAAAAAAATACATTGCCGGCGATTTTTCCGCCAAAAATCGCTGGTAATGTTAAAAAACATTGCCGCAATTGGTTAAAATGTTGTAGTATAATGCTTCTTTCCCTGGCCATATTCTATCGCAAAATTCATAAATTCACTAATTCCATCCATATACCGGACATCACATCTATTCCGCAACTTCATCCAACTCTTGTTTATACTTCTACAAAATTTTATAATTAATTATAATTTTAGTCAATTAACTATTAATTCTATATATATATATACAAATTTTCAAGTAATTATTAAACTATTATATATATATATACACAAATTTTCAACTACCTTAATTAAAAGAAATTATTAATTCATTATCTTCAATAATTACATTCAATATATAATTACCTTTATTAATTATTGGTGAATATACGTACGTACTCTATATCAATTAGTTTAATATGTCTAACATGCATATACGTACGTTTTAACTAAATATTAACCAAATTTTTAAACATCCATACATATATACGTACTACTGGTCTATATTAATTAACTAATATATATATCATCATCAATTTCTTAACTTAATTATAAATATATATTAGACGTACTAATTAATTAACAATGCAATCAATCAAACGTACAATTAATTATATATATAAACGTACGTTAATGGTGTTGGGAAATTAACTACGTACGTACCTAGCCTTCTTCGATATATGGCGAATCAATCGATGGTCGGAGTCGAAGATATATATAGTGTTAGCTAGTACGTTTGAATTGCATGCACGTACGCGCACATGTACGCGTGAGGAGAGTTTGATCAAGACAGGAAAAGTGTTTAGACGAGCGAGCAGAGAGGAAGAGAGTTCGGCATGGACCTTATATAATGCTTCACTTAGATGACGGATTTGGAAATTCTCCATCGTTCAAGTGATTACAAGGATGACAGAGAACTTCTCCGCGGTCCAAGTGGCCACTTGGACCACGGCATGTCGGTCCGTTGTCCAAGTGGTGACTTGGACGACAGAGATCATTGTCTCCGTTGTCCAAGTCACCACTTGGATCGTGGAGATTTCTCCGTTGTCCAAGTGTACACTAGGATGACGGAGACAATGATCTTCGTCGTCCAAGTCACCACTTGGACAACGGAGAAATCTCCGCGGTTTGAGTGGTGACTTGGACAACAGAGATCTCCATCTCCACGGTCCAAGTAACACTTGGACGACGGAGACAGAGATCTCTGCGCGGAGATTTCTCCGTCGTCCAAGTTCCACTTAGACCATGGAACCTTTAAGGTTCCATGGTCAAAAGGTTCCATGGTCTAAGTGAAGTTTTCTTGTAGTGAATGCTCAGACAAAGCATTGACATCAATCCTCTGAAATTTTTGGAAAAAGACCTTATGGTCTGTGAGCTTAAATTACATTACATGAATTCCATATGTCACGTAAAAGCAATCTCGACCTCAATACAAGGAAGAAGATCAGAAAGTGTTCTAGAAAAGATATAGCTGATCTCTTAGAGAAAGGATTGGTAAGACCATCAAAGAGTCCTCATTACGCTCCAACTTTCTATGTCAGAAATCATACAAAATAAGTTCGTGCGAAAGCAAGAATGGTGACAGACTATAGAGATGTCAATAAGAAGATCGTAAAAGATGATTACCAGATAGCACATGCAAGACTGCTAAGCAATAGGCTCAAAGGAGCCAAAGTGTTCTCAAAATTTTATGCTAAATTAGGATTTTGGCAAGTTAAAATGCATCCTGACAACATTCCTCTTACAGCCTTTGGAACTCCACAAGGACACTACTAATGGTTAGTAATGTCTTTTAAGCTGAAATAAGCTCCATCCATTTTTCAGAGAAAAATGGACAACATATTCAAGCAAGTGGAAGACTTATATATCGTCTACATAGACGATATACTGGTGTGCTCGAAGAATAAAGAAGAACACATGAATCATCTCTTTGAAGTAGTCAAGCTCATTATCTAGGATGGAATCATTCTAGGAGAAAAGAAAGTCTTTCTCGTCCTAGATGAAATTGACTTCTTAAGGGATCAACATAAAGAATGGGGTCATCCAGCTTCAGCCTCATATATTAGAAAATGTCTGGAAATTTCTAGACAGAATTCTTAAGGATAAAAGTTTACGGAGATTTTAGGAGTCATAAACTATGGAAGAGATTTTCTTCCTAAGATTGCTGGATTAACAACAATTTTGTCACCCGAATTCACAGAAAATGACGAAAAGATGGTCAGAGAAATCAAAGAGCTATGCAAGAATTTGCCACCACTACATCAACCTGAAGAGAATCAAGAGATCATTCTTCAAAGTGATGCTAGTGATAACTTCTGGCCAGGTGTAGTGCTAGTAAGAACGCTAAGCACTAACACTGAAAAGATTTTGAAATTCTGCAGAATAGAATTAACCCACAGGGGAAAAGAAAATTCTGGCAATCAAAAAGACAATAAAAAATTCTCCCACCCTTTTAGGAAAATCATTCACAGTGGAAACAGAATGCGTCAGACTGAAAAATTTCAAAAACTACAAACTTGATGAAGTTGCCGATACAGGAAGATTAGCAAACTAGCAATTATTTCTTAATTAATATGGTTATGATGTTGAATTAATTGTAGGTAACATGAATTATCTTCTGGGCACTTTAAATGGGAAATAGCCATGTACAAAAGAAATGAAAATGACGACGAAGGTCAAAAACCAAGGAGTAAAAGGCCAGGGAAAGAACCAGATCAACAAGGAGAGTCTATTGAGAAGGTTCTCAAAAGTTTTTTGCTGTGTCCTAAAAGACCAGCCTTAACTAACCAATCCCAAGGGAAAGAATTGGCTAGCCCGTCTCAAATGACAGGCGGTAAAGACTCATCAAGATCGTTGAAGGTTGCCGCTTTGCCTAAAAGTAGAATTTTTCTTACAAGGTTCGTGAATATCTTCAGTTACCAGCTGAACAATTTCTCTAAATTAGTATTCCCGACTGGGCAATGTTTGGCATCTCATCAGAAGGCACTGCTAGAAAATTTAATGTTCGTCTTCAAAGAAAATGACAAAAAAGCTTATGGTAGAAACCATAGACGCCTTGGCAGTGGAACTAAGTCAGAAGGAGAAACAACAAATTGTTGTTAATGAACCAGCGTCGCTGTACATCAGAACCCCTGAAAGTGTAAAGGTACCTATTTAGGCAATGAAAGAATTAGAATAGTTCAAGTTCCACAGACTCATTGACTCACATTCACCCGATTCAGATCTCCTTAATACCCTCTTCATAGTTCCAGGACCTTTCCAGGGAAGGTATTTGGTGAATGTTCAGAGTGAACATCCTCAAGAGCATAAACTGTGGCTGGTTGAAAATGGATTTGTTTATAACCTATAGACAAAAACAAGTGATGATCTCAAAGGATTTCCAGCACTCATTTACAATGCAGACAAGAATGTTAGGAAGAGCAACTGCATTCTCATACTCAAGTTCAGATCTATACCCCCAAAATGGGTGCAGAAATCTAATGGAGAAACTGAATATATTCCTGCACACCACTATGTCAGAATCATACAAGGTCAGTATCTTCAACCAGCATGTATTGGATACAATGGAAACCCAAATTCTAGCATCTCTTGGATGAAGCTATGACAATAGAGTACATCAAGAAAATAATCGAAGAAGACCAAATGATTACTTTTCTTACATCTGGAGAGAAAATAATAGTCACTACCTACGACCATCTAGAGGCCTTAACAAGTGATTTGTTCGTGGCCCTGAAGAGAAAAGAAATAGATTTCACCCTCGCATGTACCCATTGGCTCAAAAAAATCAAGAAAGAAAGGGATTACAAGATGTATATTGATATAGATATAAAGAAAACGGGACAAGAAAAAGAATGAGATATGAGGACCCCTATCTTGGGGAATACTCAGAAATATATGATAACTTGTAAAGACATGTAAAATCGTATTGTATTCTTCTTCTTCAGTGGGAGACATCCCTTATCACAAAGGAATCTGCTTTCCGGAAGAAAACAATAGAAGAAAGTGAAAGCCTGATAAGCATAGGGTCAGTACCCTGAGTGGAGTAACTATTAATTATGACGACCCGAACCAGAATCAGCAGTGTGATCAGCTTAATCTACGAGCTTGCGCGTAATCGTAGATTTCCAACAGTTGTTTGAATTGCTGGACTTGATAACGACTAAATTATTGGCTGAGAATTGGAGCTGAGTCTCTTCTCGAGAGTCGTTGTACGTGTGATTTCGATTTCGTGGGCGGTTCCGGATCATTATTTGGACGACCGAGGAATAAATTATGAATATTTGAAGTTTCGATATAATCGGGTTAAATTAGTGGCTCTCTTAACGACAAAATTACCGGACGAGAATTTGGTTTCGGCTTCTTCACAGAAGTTGTTGAGAATGTAATATTGAGCTCGTGGGAACTTCCGGAGGATTATTCCGAGGTATGAAGATTAAGTTATGAATATTTCCGATTATTGATTATTTAGTCGGTTAAACATGTGTTGGTTTGAACCGTTGACTTTTTATCGGTTTGGTCGATATGTTTGACTTCGGGTGATAATTGAAGAATATGTCGAGTCGAGTTGTTGCCGCGAGAATTATCAGAATTGGAATTACGACGCGAAAATTACGTGTATTTGAAGTTTATCGAAAAGGTATTTTTGGAAGTTTCCATATTTGGTAAGTATTTAATGAGGTTGCCAAATCAGGAAAGTCAAAGTTTGCATTAATGGGGGTTGACTGGTCAAACGCGTGGCGCGACACCTCCACGGCTCGCCGGCGGCGTCCACCTCTGAGCTTGGTTCTGGTCCCAATCATTTCGTCTCGGCCTCCCGGTCTCAATTCCAATCACCTCTCACGGCGAGGCCGCTTGTGGAGAGAGAATTTCCGGGTTGAAAATGGAGGATTTTGCGGTGAATTCGGGTTGCAAGATTCCGGCCGAGTTGAGCTTAATCAAGTACTGGGTTTTGAAGCCCTCATCTCCATGATTCTAACCATATAGGTATGGAGTTCTAATTCGATTTGTGCTTGGAGAATTTTGGATTTGAAATTTTGGGGACAATTCGGTTTATCACGAAATTGACATGGTTAGAGTGAGAATTGGCCTTTGATGCAGTTGTGAAAGTTGCTCAGTGGGTGATTTGGAGTGGAATAGGGGTTGCTCCGCCGAGGAATGTTCAGTTTGATAGCGGCGCCGCCAGCAGCGGCGGTCAACGGCGGTCCACGTTGGTCAACTTTGACTTTTTGGGGTTTTCGACAAGTTGCATGTCATT
Organism: Geum urbanum; assembly: GCA_946800695.1. NCBI lineage: Eukaryota > Viridiplantae > Streptophyta > Magnoliopsida > Rosales > Rosaceae > Geum > Geum urbanum. Next base: position 448,396 of record OX327015.1, read on the forward strand.
TTACTCGAAATCGCGCCCCGATCGCAGTGGGGAGGTTCATTTTTCGAGTTGAGCGTCTGAAAGTATAGCGAGTTATTGAGGTGTGATTTTCGGATTTTCGACAGTTTGTCGTAATCGGATTACGTGTTTCCGAGAACGGTGGTTTCTCGTGATTTGTCTTGAATTGTCGAGTTATGACTATGAGTAATGGACTTTGTCATTATTCAGGGGTTCGTGATCGTTCGTTTAGGGAGGGACTTTCCGCTGGATCACGGGTTAACGCGAACTACGTTACGCTAGTCTGTGAGTGGACAATTTCTTTTCACGGATTGATTGCGAGTTTTTATATACGTTTTACGAACTTGAGCATGCAGTATGATCATGGTTTTACGAGCATGAGATTGCATATGAGATTATGTTTATCATGAGCATTTGTTATACGATTATGCTTATATCAGTATATATTACGTATATGCATTTATATATACTGCTTTATGCATTTGCATCGACTTGTTTACGATTTGGTTTACACAGAGTACAGTCTTAGTTACGTTGTTGTATCGATACAATTGCCTCTCGGCTGATCCCCGATGGAGGCCTACCAGGAGGGGCAGTACCTCGACCTGACCGGCGAGGGGCAGTACCCCGGAACTGAGGCCTTTATGGCTAGAATCACGTGTGGGTCTGGGATCCCGTGATTCGGACTGTACTAGCACGGACGTGTCCATGAGTGACCCGGTGAGATTTTTCATGCATGCTCTGTATACGAGTTGGAGTCAGCGTCTCCTCGTATACTATTTGATTTATTTATATTTCGACTCGCATATGTTTTATAACATATATATTATACGGTGAAAGACATTTATTTTCGTCCACTCACGCTAACAGTTTTCATGTCTTTCCCTTGGGCTTTTCGGTTTCCGTGCCCAATTTGCAGTTCGGATTCTGGTGTCGCACGTCGTGGTTGAAGTTATAGTGCTCGAGCTACCTTATTTCTTCCAGTAGGTTTATTGTTCTACCTACTGTGGTATACTTATATGATTATACATTAGAGGTCGCTCTGAGTATTCTGTTGTATATATTGTACGATTTTACTCCGGATTTTAGTAAAGTACAAATATATTTATTACTTTACATTATTGTTGATATATTGAGAAATCCGGATGGGATTGGTGCCCACGGTTTGGCTTTTGTGGCATAGGATGAAGTGTTGTTTACAGGGTGCAGATTAATGCAATTCCACGTTAGTAACGAAACTCTGCCGAAATTTTGATGGTTTTTGTTGGTTCTCGTTTTCAGAAGGGGTTCGATTCCGATTTGGGCAACTGAATCGGGGTTAGGTCCTTTTAGCTTGGTATCAGAGCATTAGGTTATAGGTTCTGTAGACTTCTGTAGTCGTGTTTACTAAGGATATTTAGAATGTACAGCATGTCTGGAATGGTGACCCGACCGGCCGGCGGATACTTATCAATACTCCGGGTGTTGTATGCTTTCAAATATTTGAAGTTCCATGATTATGTTCTACTTATTGTGAACGATGTTTTATTCATTAGGATGCCTCCTTGACGTGTTTTCCGTGTCGGTACGGTTGTGGATCCTATTGAGGATCAATCAACGCGTGATTTGCCAGTGAACTGTGGGTTTGGATGAGTATTCTGAGTTCAGAGATTTGTGTGGCACGGTTTGCCTGGTTGTGTGTGTATGAGCGTCTACATGTTGCCTCAAAGCTGAGAATTATGGTAGTTGGTGTCTTGCCTGAGTCAGATTGCATTTGGTGGGCTGGTATTGTGTGAGTTCCTGTTGCGACTCCATGGCCTACATTCAGGGTGTTGTTTATACGGTAATGGTTTTATCAGGCTACCCAGCATTCGAATGAGGAGTGTTTACCCACCTGAGGCAGAGATGCATTGTCCACATGTTTGTCCCTGTTTGCATGTGTTATGTGGCTTCAGAGGAAGCGGTGCACGAGATTCCAGATGAGTTTGAACCTGAGCATCAGAGAGAGTCTGAATGATGTGCCTCGAGATAACCGTGAGGAGCTTAGTGTGCTGCACTTAGTGGCGAGGCTATCGAGAAGGAAAGGTGTGCGCGGTTTTCGATGTGCTGGTTTGAGGAAAGTGGACTTAGTCGAGATTGTGTTGAGGTTGAGTTCCGACACTTTGGGATCAGTGACTTCATCAGGCTGTGGTCTTTTCGATTGTGTTGAGGGTCATCAGATCAAGCAGAGGACCCGTTTGATGGTGATGGAGATCACAGAGTAGCGGACTTGTTCCTGTGGCATGAGTTTGGGTGATAATTGGTGATCTTTTCACGCAGCAGGTGTCGCTGTGACTTGTGTTCGTGGTACACTCTCAGTTGCTATTGTGGTGGCCAGAAGGGTCACATTGCGAGAGAGCGCCCTCAGCTAGCTGTTTTAGCGGTTCGGCAGCTTGGAGTTCACGAGGAAGTCATGATGCTGTTTCTGGAGTGTGACCAACGCAGCCTTCTGGACGAGTTAATCAGCAATGTCGCAATTGATGTGGGTGGCTAGTTGGGCATGTTGGAGTTCGTGCCATGACCTTGTATGAGGATGGATTTTCTCCGAGGTTACTGTTGTTTTATATCTATGGCTATTGTACCTGCATCTCCACTTCCGAGGTTTTGGAGAGTGTTGCATCCAACCAGAGGTTGCAAGATCCTTGTTGGAGGTTATGTGTTAGCCGCGGATATGTTATAGCTGGATATCGTCGATTTTGATGTGATTGTGAGTATGGACTTACGGACGACGCATTTGGCTGTGTTCGAGTGTCTCGAGAAGGTGGTTGTGTTTCGACGACCAGATTTTTCCCGAGATACTGTTTCAGCGGTGTTGGTCGAGCAGATGGTGGAAACGGGTTGTGTTGTTTCTTAGCATATGTTGTGGATACTTCGGTTGCTGTGCCCGACATTGGTGACATTGAGGTGATTCCCGAGTTTCCAGGTGTATTCCAGAGGAGTTACCAGGTGTTCCTCCAGTTCGAGAGACCGACTACACCATTGAACTTGTACCGGGCGCTGGACTCATTTTACCGGCATCTTGTTGTTCGGAGCCAGCGGAGCTGATGGAGCTACAGGTTCGACTCCAGGAGTTGCTGGAGGAGGTTTCAGGAGATTTCATGCGACCCCGGGTATTTGCGTGGTGTGATTTTGCAATGTTTGTGCGGAAGATGGTTGGTTCGATGAGGTGGTGCATTGACTACTGGAAGCCTGATTCGCTTCAGAGGAGAGTGAAAATCCTTCGCTTCGGATTGACGATTGGTTTAATCAGCTCGCGAGAGCTTCAGTCTTTTCGAAGATTGATTTCGGGTCCGGATACCATCAGTTGAGGTTTGATGAGTCAAATGTGGTTTGGACAGCTTTCGGATCTTGGTGCAGGCATCATGAGTTCTTGGTCACGCTGTTTGGTTGACCAATGCCCTCGTAGATCTTGTGGACTTGATGGACCGAGTGTTCAGACGGTTTCTGGACGAGTTTGCGGTCATGTTCGTCGGTAATATCCTGTTTTACTTCAGAAGTGTGGACCAGCACCTGAAGCAATTGCGAGCGGTTTTGTGGACTTCGCGAGATGATCGGCCATTTACGAAGTTCAGCCAGTGTGAATTTTGATCGATTAGCGTGAAGATTTTGAGTCACGTGATGTCAGCCGAGGGAGTTGGCGTGGATCCTGACCAGTTAGAAGCCGTGTTGATTTGGGGATTGCCCTACCCTTGTACCAGAGATCAGGAGTCTCTTGGGTTTAGCAGGCTACTATCGATGCATTGTGCAAGATTTTTTCGGATTGCCACTGCACTTTCCAGATTGATGAAGAAGGCGTCAAGTTCGAGTGGTTTGATGCACGCGAGGAGAGTTACTTACTCCTTCAGGGTGGTTGACCGTTGTTTCGGTTTTGACCATACCTGATGGTTGTGGTGAGTTCGTGGGCTATGGAGATGCATCGAGGTCTGGATTTGGTTGTGTTTTGATGCTGTGTAGCAGAGCGGTGGCTCATGATTTCAGGCAGTGGTACTTTATGAAGCTACGTATCCTATGTATGATTTGGGTGTAGCTGTCCTTATGTTAGCATCAGAGAGTTGGAGACACTACTGCTATGGTGTGCAGCGCAGTGTAGGATGTACATTGATCACTTGAGTTTCATCCACTTACATTTTCGTCCAGATTTGGGCTTGAGGCAGTGTAGATGGATGGGGTCGACTAACGACTATGGTTGCACCTTTGAGCTTGTTCGGGAGAGGCTAGAGGTTGTACTTTGATTATCCATCTGGGATGTTGTTGCTGATGCATTCAGTCGGAAGTCGGGAGTTTCAGTGTTTCATGTGAGTGTGGCTCGAGTTTCTGTGTTAGCCGAATTGCGAGCTATGGGAGCTGAGTTCGAGTGTGATGGTGTTGAAGCTCATTGTTTTGCGTGCGTTGGCACTGGTGGTACGAGAATGTATCAGATACTTCGAGTTTTCTACTCGTGACGCAACCTGTAGAAGAATGTAGCAGTTTGTGTGTGCAGATACCACATTTGTCGATTGGCCATGGCTAGGAGGCAGAGACTTGCCGAGAAGTGTCAGCCATTTGAGATTTTCGGTTAGATGTGGCGTTTGTCGCTGTGATTTTGTTTGCCAGTACGCACTTTGATTGTGATACCAGTTGTTGGACCATTGTGGACCATTTGACGAACTCAGTACATTTCCTTGTACTTTCGGGAAAGGATTTCAGTGGCAGGCTGGCATAGCTGTGTTTAACGGAGCTTGTCCATTCACGTGGTGTACCTGTGTCCCAGATTGCTGACCCAGATAATCAGCTACGACTGTGTGTTGGCGAGCTTTGTAGTGAGAATTGGGGACTAGATTACAAGTTAGTACCGGTTCTTATCCTCAGATTGGCGAGCGATCTTTGAGGACTATTCAGACCTTGGAGGGCATATTGTGGACCTCGGTATTGCAGTTCCGGAGGATTTGGGACCAACAGTTTCACTGTTTGAGATTCCATGCAGTACATGTTTGTAGACCACTATGATTATGACGTTTCTTGATGTCGTTTTGAGGAACGATGTTGTACTCCATTGTGCTGGAGCGAGTTTGATTTGAGTTGACGTTTGATTCTGATTTTGTGGAATGTGCTACCACAAACTGTCAGATTAGCGGAAATGGGTTGATAATTGCCCGAGTCCGATATTTGAGTTATGTTGGTGTGTGTAGACTGAGTTGTGATTTACCACGTTGTTTTGATCTGTGTGTGATCATAGGCGAGTTTGTGTTATGCCGTATAGTTCAGCATCGCCTATAGTGTTGGCTTTTGTGTGTATTGTGTTCCGTGTTGTGGAACTATGTTTCAGGTTTGTTACGTGTTGTGTACCCTATCTGTTCCTTATGCAGGAACACTTGGCGATTATGTGGAGCCAGTTCAGATTCGAGATTGAGGGTACATGGATTTCAGCACGGAGCTATCTCCTATAGTGGAGTCTGTTGTCAGGGTTGTTCAGTTGGCGTAGCAACTGGAGAGTTAAGCTGTGTGCAGAGGCAGTATTCCTACTTTTAGTCGGCAGACTCGGAAATTTCGAGGTCGAAATTTTTTTTAAGGGGGGTGGATTTGTGACGACCTAGACCAGAATCAGCAGTGTGATAAGCTTAATCTACGAGCTTGCGCGTAATCGCAGATTTCCGACAGTTGTTTGAATCGCTGGACTTGATAACGACTAAATTATTGGCCGAGAATTAGAGCTGAGTCTCTTCTCGAGAGTCGTTGTACGTGTGATTTCAAGTTCGTGGGCGGTTCCGGATCATTATTTGGACGAGCGAGGAATAAATTATGAATATTTGAAGTTTCGATATAATCGGGTTAAATTAGTGACTCTCTTAACGACTAAATTACCGGACGAGAATTTGGTTTCCGCTTCTTCACGGAAGTTGTTGAGAATGTAATTTTGAGCTCGTGGGAACTTCTGGAGGATTATTCCGAGGTACGAAGATTAAGTTATGAATATTTCCGATTGTTGATTATTTAGTCGGTTAAACATGTGTTGGTTTGAACCGTTGACTTTTTATCGGTTTGGTCGATATGTTTGACTTCGGGTGATAATTGAAGAATATGTCGAGTCGAGTTGTTGCCGCGAGAATTATCAGAATGTGAATTACGACGCGAAAGTTACTTGTATTTGAAGTTTATCGAAAAGGTATTTTTGGAAGTTTCCATATTTGGTAAGTATATAATGAGGTTGCCAAATCAGGAAAGTCAAAGTTTGCATTAATGGGGGTTGACTGGTCAAACGCGTGGAGGAGGAAGGTGGCGCGACACCTCCACTGCTCGCCGGCGGCGAGTTGCCGTCCGGCCACCTCTGAGCTTGGTTCTGGTCCCAATCATTTCGTCTCGGCCTCCCGGTCTCAATTCCGATCACCTCTCAAGGCGAGGCCGCTTGTGGAGAGAGAATTTCCGGCTTGAAAATGGAGGATTTTGGGGTGAATTCGGGTTGCAAGATTCCGGCCGAGTTGAGCTTAATCAAGTACTGGGTTTTGAAGCCCTCATCTCCATGATTCTAACCATATAGGTATGGAGTTCTAATTCGATTTGTGGTTGGAGAATTTTGGATTTGAAATTTTGGGGACAATTCGGTTTATCACGAAATTGACATGGTTAGAGTGAGAATTGGCCTTTGATGCAGTTGTGAAAGTTGCTCAGTGGGTGATTTGGAGTGGAATAGGGGTTGCTCCACCGAGGAATGTTCAGTTTGATGGCGGCGCCGCCAGCGGCGGCGATCAACGGCGGTCAACGGTGGTCAACTTTGACTTTTTGGGGTTTTCGACAAGTTGCATGTCATTTCACTTGAAATCGCACCCCGATCGCAGTGGGGAGGTTCGTTTTTCGAGTTGAGCGTCCGAAAGTATAGCGAGGTATTGAGGTGTGATTTTCGGATTTTCGACAGTTTGTCGTAATCGGATTACGTGTTTCCAAGAACGGTGGTTTCTCGTGATTTGTCTTGAATTGTCGAGTTATGACTATGAGTAATGGACTTTGTGATTATTCAGAGATTCGTGATCGTTCGTTTGGCGACGGATTTTCCGCCGGATCACGGGTTAACGCGAACTGCGTTACACTAGTCTGTGAGTGGACAATTTCTTTTCACGGATTGATTGCGAGTATTTTGTATACGTTTTACGAACTTGAGCATGCAGTATGATCATGATTTTACGAGCATGAGATTGCATATGAGATTATGTTTATCATGAGCATGTGTTATACGATTATGCTTATATAAGTATATATTACGTATATGCATTTATATATATGGCTTTATGGATTTGCATCGACTTGTTTACGATTTGGTTTACACAGAGTACAGTCTCAGTTACGTTGTTGTATCGATACACTTGCCTCTCGGCTGATCCCCGATGGAGGCCTACCAGGAGGGGCAGTACCCCGACCTGACCGGCGAGGGGCAGTACCCCGGAACCTAGGCCTTTCTGGCTAAAATCACGTGTGGGTCTGGGATCCCGTGATTCGGGCTGTACTAGCACGGACGTGTCTATGAGTGACCCCGTGAGATTTTTCATGCATGCTCATTATACGAGTTGGAGTCAGCGTCTCCTCGTATACTATTTGATTTATTTATATTTCGACTCGCATATGTTTTTATAACATATATATTATACGGGGAAGGACATTTATTTTCGTCCACTCACTCTAACAGTTTTCATGTCTTTCCCCTGGGCTTTTCGGTTTCCGTGCCCAGTTTGCAGTTCGAATTCTGGTGTCGCACGTCGTGGTCGGAGGCATAGTGCTCGAGCTACCTTATTTCTTCCAGTAGGTTTATTGTTCTACCTACTGTGGTATACTTATATGATTATACATTAGAGGTCGCTCTGAGTATTCTGTTGTATATATTGTACGATTTTACTCCGGATTTCAGTAAAGTACAGATATATTTATTACTTTACATTATTGTTGATATATTGAGAAATCCGGATGGGATTGGTGCCCACGGTTTGGCTTTTGTGGCATAGGATGAAGTGTTTTTTAGATGGTGTAGGTTAATGCAATTCCACGTTAGTAACGAAACTCTGCCGAAATTTTGATGGTTTTTGTTGGTTCTCGTTTTCAGAAGGGGTTCGATTCCGATTTGGGCAACTGAATCGGGGTTGGGTCCTTTCATTAATAATGTGTGTTTCAATTCTGTGTGGAGGTCCACTCCCTATATAAGGAAGCATGGAGTCTTAGTGTGAGGCATCAAAAATCAGATTAGAAAACATCTATCTGAGAGTAGATAAGTTATGGTTGTGTTTGTGAGAGAAGAGTCGAAGCGATTGTTCAACTTCTTTATCTTCAAGTAAGTATATCTATTACTATGTGTGGCTAAACAGCTTATAGCTGTTTATCAGAGAGTGAGGCTTTGGATCTATAGTTTGTAATCATATCGGAATAAATAAGTTATGGTTTCCCACTACAAGTCTTCCAGTTTATTATTTATATTTTATAAAACTCATTAAATTCCCATGAGAGGCGGACTACCGCCCAGAAGGTGGAAAGAAATGATTTATTTGTTTTAGTGTATTCATTACATGGTAGAAATGTGTAGCACATTCATTACATGGTAGTAGTGTATAGTATGATTATTACTGTTTGTTAAGAAGAAAACATTTTTAAACCAAAGGTCAATTAGCAGTGAGTCTGGTAGCATCAATAACCAGTTATGCAAGAACCAGTACGTGAAACAGTAGCATGATGAAGACTAATTCTAACTAGAGGTTGAAGAAATGTAAGAAACTTGAGTATAGTGGCGCGGTCGTAATTGTCTAAATTAGTTGTGTCTTTTTTGATATAAAAATGACTTAATTTGAAATAAATTAGTTATGTGGCTGTATTTGGGATAGAAAGTTTAGAAGGGACCTTATGTGTAATTACACATAAGGACAAATACCATTTTGACGACTCAAAAGCGAGTATTTTTCAAACTTTCTCAATAGAATGAGGCACGACAAAATTTACAACTTTTCAACGAAACCATTATTTGTAAAGTAGGAGGAAACTTGGCCCCCCATTCCTATACTGAACGGCCAGTAGCTCTCGACGTTCGCGGAGACCATTATTCGAGAGCTCTCTGATTCTGGAATGAATGAAGTAAAGAACGACTTGAGTGCAAACCCAGTTACGCAGTCCAACTAGAGCACCAGGTACATCTTTGTGCCCTAACTGGCTTACATTGATACATTTTGATTATTCTCCCTTTCGTAGAGTTCAATTTATCGGTATAGGCCAGTTTTTTTTTTTCGTTCTAACATCCATATATATATACCAGGGGATTCGCAGTTTCAGCTCCCCCAAGTCTTCTCAACACTTACCCCATAGGGTTCTTTCAAGCATAAATTGGGTACCATCTTAAAATTCTTAGGGTCAACAAGAAGGATTGATGTGATATTCTAATCCAAAAACAAAAGAAATTAAGATATCGCTATATTTTCTGGTGTTGGGAAGGTATTAAGATATTGGTATATTATGGCCCTAGAGTTGATAGCAGGATCACTATTTTCCGTATTGTATGACCGAGTTTCGAGGGCGGTGGATAGGAGATCAGCCTACAGAGACCTCCTCTCACGCATGAAGCGCACACTAGTCTCTAACAGGGCAGGCCAGATTCATCCAAGAGATAAGAGATTTTAATGACGAACTGAGTCTCCCAAACCTTGCGATAGATGATCTCGAAACACAAATGACTGAGGGCGCAAATTTACTTGGCAAGATGTCCAGTTCTGATGTGTACAACTATTGCTGCGTGTGTGGTTGTGAGGACCAACTTCATGAGCTGAATATGTCTCTTGAAAGACTATTAGACAACCTGCAGCTGCAGCAAGCAAGGGATGTCAAGGAAATCTTGAAATTGGAAAGGCAAAACCGCGATGACTTTGATGAAATGAAGGGAATGCTGAACATGATACTGCAGCAAATCAATGATCCTGAAATGAAGGGTCTAGTGAATAAGTTATTGGAGCAGACTTCGACTACAACAGGGGACTCTTCCGCCTCCACATCCTCGGCTTCAGGAAGTAATACGGAAAATGAAGGAAACACACAAAGCCAAGGTGCGTATGCTAGATTTGATTTCATTCATTAGTCGCTACACATTTTTTTTCCCTTCCCTTTCTTTTACATCATTGAATAAGTTTATTTTGGATGTGAATAGATCAACTTAACATATTTGGATGTTAATAGATCTACTTTACATTTTTAGATCAACTTAAAATAGTACAAATTTATTTATTTTCTGATCTTTGGTGGTATCGTATTTTCGACAGTGGCATCATTAGAAATACAAGTAGAAGCGATGTTAAAAGTTTTGACTCATGTGGTTATAGAAGTGAAGGACAAGACTTTGTTGCTTAGACCAATTCTTGGACATCTAAAATCTACTCTAGACTGCTTGAAGCCATTACTTAAAGACATAGTAGAATGCAACAACAAGGTATTGGATATCCTACCGACGGAACTAGAGGATTTTGGAGATCAAGTCAAGAATGGTATGGAGCTGTTTCGCAAGTTGTCAGTGCTGGATTGTTGGAGCGGCAGTGAAAAGCACTAGTTCACCAATCAACTTTTTGAATTGGATGAATCTCTTCAAAGGCAATTAAGTCTATGGATAGTGCAGGTTGCGAGGAATGTGAAAGAGACCTCGATTTTTCCAAGGAATGCACGAGATGTGGTGAAGAAAATTCAAAGTAGTGATGTGCCAAATAATAAGCTTGAATTAGATCCAGTGGAAGAGAGAATCAAAGGGAGTGGTGTGGCAAAAAATGAGCTTGAACTGGATGTGGCAGAAGAGAGAATTGAAGGGAGTGGTGTGACGAAAAATGAACTTGAATGGGATGTAGCGGAACTGCAGGAAACAAGAGATGTGAGGGAGACACATTTAGATGAAGAGTCATGTCTAGTGGATGAGGACTGTAAGGTACTTGAACCCTCATCATCATCATTAGAGGTGTCTGGCCATAAAACAAAAAAGATTGGATACTCCAAGCTGAAGTTTTTCAAAGATGTGATTTCAAAGACTTATAAGAGGGCCTCCTAGGTACCATCTGAGGATGCACTTGCAGCTGGCAAGCAAGAAGGATTACTTTGGTACAAGGACATCGGCCAACACATGAATGGTGAATTTTCAATGGCTGCTGTACAAGCTAACAATTTGATGGAGGATCAGTGTCAGCTCGAGTCTGGTCCCTTGAGTTTGATGGAGTGTGGTCCGTATGGCACTTTTATTGGTGTTTATGATGGTCATTGTGGTCCTGAGGTCTCTGATTACATCAATGCTAATCTATTCCAGCATTTAAAAAGTTTCACCTCAAAGCAACAGTCCATGTCAGTGGATGTAATACGGAGAGCATATCAAGCAACGGAAGAGGGATTCCTCTCTATTGTAACCAAACAATGGTCTAAGAACCCCCAAATAGCAGCCATCAGTTCTTGTTGCCTTACCGGTGTGATCTGTGGAGGTACCCTTTACATTGCCAATGTTGGTGATTCCCGCGCAGTGCTAGGCAGAGTTGTCAAGGCAACTGGGAATGTACTTGCCATCCAGCTGTCAGCAGAGCACAATGCAGCAATAGAGTCTGTCAGACAAGAGATGCATTCTTTGCACCCAGATGACCCCGAAATTGTAGTTTTGAAGCATGGTGTTTGGCGAGTAAAGGGATTGATACATATTTCGAGATCCATTGGTGACACTTATCTTAAAAAGCCTGAACTCAATAGGCTTATAAGCCTGCACCCATTGGCGGATTGGCGTTTCCGCCAATGTGAACATTTGCAAAGACCAATATTAAGCGCTGAACCAGCAATTTCTGCACATGAGCTTCAGCCCGATGATCTGTTTCTCATATTTGCTTCTGATGGGCTTTGGGAGCACCTCAGTAATCAAGAAGCAGTTGATAGAGTAAAGACTCACCCACACAGCGAAAGCGCCCGGAGGCTTGTCAAAACTGCATTGGTTAAAGCAGCTAAGAAGAGAGAGATGAAATACTCACATTTGAAGGAAATAAGCACTGGTGTCCGCAGGCATTTCCACGATGACATAACAGTCATAGTCGTTTTTCGATTCAAACCTGATAAGCCTGCTAGCTCAATTGAAGGCCCTATTTTGTCTGTGATAGGTGGTGGTGTTAAAGCTGTTCCACCTACAAAATTTTTGGCGAAAGATCTTCCGCCGGATCTCGAGATTAGCGCATATGTGTGATGTTTTTGTCTGTGAGTGGACACATTTCTTTTCACTGATTGGTTGCGAGTCCTTAATATACGTTTTACGAGCATGAACATGCATATGCGATTATGATTTATTCGAGCATGTGTTTTACGATTATGCATCGAAAAATATGTTTATATAATTATATTTTACGAATACGCATTTACATTATGTTTAATACACTTGCATGAAATATTTATGATTTGGTTTACACAGAGTACAGTCACAGTATATATTGTTGTATCGTTACACCTGCATCCCGGCTGATCCCCGAGGATGTTTATCGGGGGAGGTTGTGACCCCTGACCCGAGGCCTTTACCGGGGGAGGGGGGGGGGGGGGGAGGCAGACCTCTGACCTGAGGCCTTTCTGGCTTGAATCACGTGTGGGTCTGGGATCCCGTTATTCGGACTGTACTAGAGCGGACGTGTCCATGAGTGACCCCGCGACATTTTACGATGCATGCCCTGTACACTTGAGGAGTTAGAGTCTCCCTCGTGTACTATATCATATTCATTCATTTAGACCCGCGTATATTTTTATAACATATATTATTCGGTGAAAGACATTTATTTTCGTCCACTCACTCTAACAGTTTATATGTCTTCCCCTGGGCTCTTTGTTTTCAATGCTCAGTTTGCAGTTCGGATTTTGGTGTTGCACGTCGCAATCAGAGGGTTAGTGTTCGAGCTACTTTTTTTTATCAGTAGGTTTCTTGTTCCGCCTACTGTTGTATATTTATGTATATATACTAGAGGTCGCTCTGAATACTCTGATGTATATGTTTTCATATGATTTTTCCCGGATTTCAGTAAAATACAGTTTTGCTTATCACTTTACATTATGATATGATTTTGAGAAATCCGGATGGGATTGGTGCCCACGGTTTGGCTAATGTGGCATATGATGAAGTGTGTTTTCGGGTGCAGGTTAATTGTAATTCTACGATTTAGTGAAACTCTGCTGAAATTTCTATGGTTTTTGCAAGTTCGTGTTTTCAGAGGAGGTTTGATTCCGGTTTAGGAAACTAAATCGGGGTTGAGTCATTTCACCAAAATGTCTCTTTTTATAAAGAGCTGAGTTTCCACATATAAGGCCCATCACATCATCTTCTCCAAGTGATTTTGAATCTCACATCATCTAGTGTAAGCTACTCATAGTTTACATTAATTAACATTCATTATCACATCCTCCTTTTCAACCAAAGGACTCTATGTGGCCTATAGATCTTTCAGTATTTTTTTAAAGCATCTATCAGTTGCCTTTTTTTTGAAAATACACACAACGTGTTATTTTCCTAATCAATAAATCACTACCAGAAATGGAGACATTACCGGCGACCTCCCGTCGCCGGCCTTGTCTTTTTTTTTCGCCGGCAATGACGTCGCCGGAAATCCCCCGCCGGTGTTAACATTGCCGGCGACGCCGTCGCCGGCAATGGTAGCGCCGCCGTGGCCGGAATGTGAGACATTGCCGGCGACTGAGGTCCATGTCGCCGGCAATGTCTGGAAAAATTTTGAAAAAAAAACGCGGTTCTGGATTGGGCCCAATTCCAGAACCTGCATTGAAAGACATAAACCGTACAATCATACAAGTTCAACAGTACACATAAATGTCCAACGTACAGTACAAATAGCAACGACGATACGAAAATTAACTACAACTACAAGTCAGGGTCGAGGAACTTGCGAGTCAGGGTCGAAGTAATCCGTGTACTCATTTGAATTCCGGTGGCTACCTTGGTCTTGCTCTGGCGTTGACTGGTGCGGTGGTGGTGGTGGATAGCTAGGGAACGGAGGGACCGGGACCGGGGGACGTGTGGGGATCGGTTGTCCGGTAGTCTGAGCCTCGTACATCGTCTGCATCCATGTGTACATCTGAGCCTGCATCTGTGTCTGCTGCTGGACCATGTTTTGGTACTCGGTCATCTGCCTCTTTTTCTCCTCCAACTCCCTCTGCGTCCTATGAAGCTCCGCTGCGAGGTTACGACTAGAAGTTGAACTTCTTGACCCGGTAGAGTATTGTGAAGTGGTTTTCAATACTCCTTCGCCCGCCGAGCCCATTCCCCTACAGTAGTAGGTATTCTTTCCAGTCCCGCACGCTTTTCAAATTTAACTGTTCATTGGCCCGATGTGTTCCTCGATGTTTTACGACTATTTCATTCGAATGACAGATTGGTAAATTCCTTGCGAAATAATTTTTAAATTTTTTTTACGTAATTTGCATCTGGACGACGGAGATGGTCATTCTCCGTCGTCCAGGTCCAAAAAATATGGCGGTTCAATATATTTTTTAATTTTTTTTTTCAGTGAAAATTGCACTTGGACGACGGAGATGGTCATCCTCCGTCGTCCAAGTTGAAAAATATGGAGGTTCATTGTGCCGCCTTAATTTTCGGCACCGCTTCGAATTTCACATAGACGACGGAGAATCAATTCTCCGTCGTCTAAGTTCAAAATCATGGCGGTTCGAAACGTCCCGCCGATTAATTGGGCGCCGTTTCAAAATTTTGAAACGGTCACCTAGACGACGGAAAAGCTCGTTTCCGTCGTCCAAGTGCACTTAAACGACGGAAAACAGGGCTCCGTCGTCTAGGTGCAGGTCTATAAATAGAACAGTCCCCCCCCTTTTCTCATTCCATCTCATCTCCTCTCCTCCTCTCCTCCTTTCCTCTCCTCTCCTCTCCTCCGGCCTTCCTCCTCCGGCGACGCCCCGGCGACTCAAATTCCGGCGTGGTTCCCCATCTCCGACGACTTTACTCCGGCGACTTTCCGGCGAGGTAATAATTCTATTTTTTAATTAATTAACATTTTTTTTATTTAAGTAATTATTTAATTTATTAATAGTTTTATATAATTAGTAATTATAATAATTATTTAGCTGTTATAATAATTATAATAATTATTTAGTTGTTATTATTAATACTTAGTAATTATAATAATTAGTAATTAATAATAATTATTATTAGTAATTTTTAATTATTTAGTAATCATTATTAATTGTTATATGGTAATGAATAATTATTAGTTAAAATTAAATAATAGCAATAATAATTATTGTTAATAATAATTAATTATATTGGTAAATGAATAATTATTATTAAATGCATGATAAATAATAATTCATTATTATCATTACTTATTGTTTTAATTAATTGATAATTATGTGTATTTTCTAGTAAATTGCATGGTAGTACGTCTTTGATTTAAATTTAGTACATAAGTTTGGTTTATTGAGTCGCACTCTTTTGAATAGATGGCGCCTCTTTTCCTAGCTTATCTCCCTAACCCCTCGTGATGTGTGGATTTCATCACCGCACACCATAACCTAAGTGAAGTTATGGACACGAGGTTGAGCGTGGAGTTTGCAAAGGACTTGAGGGAGTGTAAATTTTTGAAAGATTGGCCGAATGTCGGACATGGTGTCTAGAAACGGGTTATGACTGGTGACAGGTTTTGGATCTAAGAAAGACGACACCAATAGAGTATATACCATTCATTTGGTTAGCCTCAGGGTGTTTTGTCGAAATTAGTCCTGCCTCTCGCGTTATCTCTATCCCTAACTGGCCATGTTTTTCGATTGAACCAAGGCTGATTAATTGAAAATTTACACTTTATCGCACGGGTCGCACGTCCATTGAACGACCCAAAAAGCCAAGCTAGTGTACTCTATTTAAATCTTAGCCGCACTTAATTAGCGTAATTTTTTTTATATAATTATTATGGTAATCAGGTATTATAACAACGTACTCCTAGGTTTAAATGACTCCATCTGGCAAGAAAAAAGCCCAACAGGAGGCAGAAGATGCTATGCTCCGCCGCTTGGCGGACCAAGTCGGTTGGGTTGAACAGGAGGGCAACCACGACCTCAATCCGGACCCTTCATCTGGTCTGTCGGCAGTGCCCTCTGGAGAAATTCCCGCTCCCCCATTTATCTCCAGCGGTGATGACGACCCTTTTTCAAATCCGACGCCCGGTACCGGTTCAACAGCAAGTACTTAGGCGTCCTCGACCTCTGAATCTATCATGTACAGCGCCCGGCGTAGGCAAAGGAGGGCCCCGACTGACTCGAAACCGAAAAGGACCCGCGGTCTCGTTAAAGGCGGCAAAGCGAAGAAAATTTGCAAGGCGACCGGGAAAAAGATCGACTTGCCCTACGACGAATTCACCGGTGGCCCTCCCACAGCTCAGCTAGCAAGTCTCTCGGCGCATAGCATAGGGTCAATCATTCGTGGCCGGGTTCGTCTCATTGCCCTAATAGAAAGAGTTGCCGGATGAAGAGAAGGCGAAACTCTTTAAAGAACTTTCGGTACGTAACACGTACAATTTTAAATTTATTTTCTAATAACCAATAAACATTATAATTTCATAATATATACGATTATAATTTTCTATTTATTTCTGATAGGAACAATATGAGGTTGATCCCACACCGGCGATGCTTAGGCATATCAACCAAACCGCCAACTCTATCTACCGTGACTGGAAGTACATGCTTCATAATTACTTCGAAAATATCGGCCCCGTGCCTACCCCCGTAGAGCTGCGTAGGGATAGGGAGGATGAGTGGCAGTGGTTGTGTAACCAGTTTCAAGATGAGAATTTAAGGTGTTTACTTTTTTAATTTCAATTAATTAAGAGAATTGAATTATTTTAATTTTAGTTACTTATTCATTTTTCAATGATTTATGTTGTCTAACAGAAATTCTCCGAAGTCAACAAAGCCAACCGGGGGAAAAAGGACAAACACCATACTTCTGGCGCCAAGCAACTCATTCAAATAGCCAAGGAGCACAAGAATAAGGGCTCCAAACACCCTTATCTCGATGCTAGCATAAGCGCGTACGTGACGCCTGGGCTCGATAATGAAGCGAGTCAATACGGCGTAAGTGATATATATATATGCGTTTAATTGTAGTAATTATTATTTAATTATTATTTAATTATAATTTTTTAATTATTCTTTTGTAGGCAAGGGTGGTAGAGCGTGCGCAGGAAGAATTGGCTAACACTCAGCTTGCCTTCCCAGATTTGCCGCCGGAAGACCTGCCTCCTCTATCGATGGAGAGCCAAATTGCAATTGCGGATGAGGTCTACGGTCGTAGAGCTGGCAGAGAGGTTAGGGGGTTCGGACCTAAGGTGGTTCGAGATTTGTCGACGACCTCCGACTCATCATCTACGGGAGGTTCGGGGCGAGAAGTACTCAGGCTACGGCCGTCGAAGCAGCCATTCAAGAGGCTCGACTGGCACGAGAGGAAAATCAATCCATGCGTCGAAGACTTGATGAGCAACAAGCACAAATAACCCAACTCATCGCCGTCATGCAACAAGCTCGACCAGAATGTCAACCTCTTCCGAACCCGTACCCCGACGACGACGACCCGGCTGGAGGCGGGGGACTCGGCGGCGCATCTGCTCCTCCAGTATATTAGCTAGTTTGTTAATTATATCGTTTCTTTCCGCATTCCGAACAATATTTTAATTTTTGTGCGTTTTTCGATTATGTATGTATAAATTAATTTTATTATTTAATAATTAAGTAATTACAATTTTAGTTTATTTAATTAATTTTAACATTTTTCTTTATTTAAATTTAATTAGTAAAAAATTAAATTATTAATATTTAATAACAATTTAATTTTTTTTAAAAATTAAATAATCACTTGGACGACGGAGACTGTCATTCTCCGTCGTCCAGGTGCTTACCTGGGCCACGGAGAAGGTCCGCGGTCCAAGTTCACCTGGACGACGGAGATGAAATTCTCTGTCTTCCAGGTGCTTACCTGGGCCACGGACATTCTCCGCGGTCCAAATGCACTTGGACGACAGAAAATTTAATCTCCGTCGTCCAGGGGCTTGAACGGCAGCACTTGGAGCACGGAGCCTGGAGGACGGAGACTCCGTCGTCTAAGTACTTAGACGACGGAAAAACTAACTTAGACGACGGAAACGCTCCGCAGTCTAAGTGCATTTTTCTTGTAGTGTGAACTCTAGTTGACACGCGGGGAAGGTGTGTTACTTGGGTCACCGTAGATGGTTTCCTCACGACCACTCATGGCGACATGATGAAGCTCATTTCAACGGGATAATAGAGAACAATCTTAAACACCATAGTAGGTCGGGCGAAGATATTTTAGTGAGGTTGAGCTATTTCGACTTTGGTGTGTTCACCAATGACGCGGATGTAAAGAAATGCAATCCAATACCTCCACATGATCTCAGCTATTGGCATCACAAGAGTATATTCTTTGAACTCCTTTACTGGTCGAAGTTGAATCTGAGGGACAACTTGGATGCGATGCACATAGAAAAGAATGTGTGCGACAGCGTGGTGGGAACAATTCTTGGTATTAAGTTCAAGACTAAAGATACTCCCAAAGCGCGCAAAGATCTGGAATCAATGAATCTACATCGTCCCTTGTGGTTGAGGAGTGATAGGAGAAGAGTGTATAACAAGATGCCAGTTGCACCTTACACAGTGAAGCCAACACTTAGACGTTCTGTATTTCACTGGTTTAAGAGTGTTCGTTATCCAACTACGTATGCAGCTACTATAATTGGAGCAGTGGACGAGGTGCAACACAAGTTTTTTGGTCTAAAGACACATGACTATCACGTTATGTTGCAACGTCTGATTCCAGTGGTACTTCGACCATATTTGCCTCGTGACATCGTAGAATAAATAGTGGCATTGTGCAGATGGTGGCAGAGGTTATGCGCCAGAGAATTAAAGAAGTCAGATGTGGTGGAATTGCAACAACAAATTGTGCACATCATTTTCAAACTAGATAGGATTTTTCCCTCTGCTTTCTTTAACATCATGTTATTTATTCAGCAATATTAACTTATTTTATAGGTATTTTGAGTGAATAAGGTGAAAAAAAGGGAAAAGGACTTTAAGCTTAATTTCGAAAATCTGCATGTGCGTGTCAGTCAATTTCGACAGAGAACTGGGAACAGACCTGAAGGAACACTATCGAAAATAACACTTTAGCCAACGAATTTATTTCATCCGCTAAACTAATAGTCTACGAACCTTCTTCAGCTAAAGTGTCGCCGGCAAAAGGTCGTCGGCCATACTTTAGCCGACGAAAGAAACGGTAGTCGTCAGTTAAAGTCCAAACTTTAACCAACAAAAAAAATAGTCGTCGGCATAAAGTGTAAACTTTAGCCGACGACTTTGTACACTTTTTCCGACGATAAAGTCGTTGGCCAACCCTTCGTCGGTGGTCAAAATGGTTGACTGGGCTTGGACTATAGCCGGCGACTTGGTAATACCTTCGTTGGCTAAAGTTTTTGAAATTCGTCGGTTATAGTATCCAACTCGTCAGCTAAATTATGAACCTCATCGAGTTATGCGGGGACTTTAGTCAACGAGTTTGGGTAATTTCGTCGGCTAATGTTGCTGAATTTTGAAGAAGAAAAATCGACAGATTCTAGATTTCTATTCCCAGAACCTGCAATTTCACAATTTTATTTCTGTAATTGCCAACAACACATACAATGAAGACAACACACATATTCACCAACAAATACAAATGAATGAAAATTAAGCTTTATTGTATTGAAACACATATTCACCTACATTACACATAAACTAAGGCTCATCCAAATTCATGACATTGACATAAGATGGGTTACTACTAGGATCTTACAGATCCTCCTGGTGATGTGGAGCATGGAAAAGGTGTTGGACAAATGGCAGCAGAGGTGGGGCTAGGAGTCCTTGCGCCTAAAATTGTGATGACCATGTCTGAAACCAGGAAGCCATATGGGCCTGCTGATCGGCCAAAGCACGGGTCTGAGCCTCCTGCTCCTTTCTTGCCTGCTCCATCTGCTCCATCCATCTCTGAGTCTCTTCCATCTGTCTATGGTGTTCCATCACCTGCCTATGCAGTTGCTCTTAGAGTTGATCAGCCTTGCAAGATCCCTGCTTGCTTGAGAAATCGAGAGTTTTCTTCAAGACGCCATCGCCCTTCTCACCTAGACCCCTGCAGTAGTAATTATTTCCTCGCGGTGGGAAAACACTGCCAATGATCCTAGCCCCTACAATCACATCAGATTGATCAATCTGAGAGATGGCCTGAGGGAGGTCCTCATCCTGCATGTTAGGTCATCTCTCCCTCGCAATATGAGTCAACACCTCCTCAGCCCCTTCCCTCACTTAAGCCTAATTGACAAGGAAAACAAAATAACATATTACTAAACATATATAAAAAAATGTTAGAGAAAAAATATATATAAGAAATTATGTTAAATAAGTTATAAGGGCATAAGACTTACAATATGTTTGGGGGACTCAGGATGCGCTTTCTCGGGGTATACACGTACCGGTTGACATCAGGGTGTTGGGCGGCCGCCTTCTCCATATAACTTGCATATAGTCAGGAACCGACATGATGGTTACTCATGTTTTTTGCCCAGTTCGTCGCATTAATTGTAGAAATGGCCTTGTTGGATAAATAAGTTTAAAAAAATATTAGGAAACTAATTTCACCAAACAGATACAATTAAACACAGATATGATGTTGCATACCTCAGATCGTGGGTTGTTGAATTGGACTAGAAGCTATTTTCACTCGTACTCCTTATACATCAACTCGAGAGCGGTACCCGAACGCTCGTTGTCGTGCTTCTACCAGTGCTTATAGAGCTCATTTTTCCGCTCCTTGTACCTATATATGCAACACGTACAAATGTTAGAAAGTGACAACAAATGATCAACAAAATATAACTCAATATAACTAAATATTTCTCCCACCACTTTTTTCCTTGCACGTCATTTGCCCACGTGCTTTGAACCTGCTCTGGAACATTGAACCACGCCTGCAATGTACCCATTTATGGTAATAAATACATATATATATATATATTAGGATTTGATTAATATAGGTAGACATAAATAATTAATGTGTAACTAACTCACCGACATATGGTTGTTGATCATGTTCTTCACTTCTTGTGGCATCGAGGACCACTCTCCCCACAAAATAGGGACTTTGTCCCATATGACACTTCTTACTTGGCCTGAGTACTTCCGTGCATTATCCCCCAACTTCACATCATAGGATCCCTCCTCCTCAAGCGTCTCTATGACCAATTTCCTGTTGTTCTTGACCTGACTGTCAAGACCCTTGCCGGTGACGATGCCTCTGGTCTTTTTTTTGTTGCCTCCGACGTCTGTCATATAAGAAAAAGTACAAAGATTAAAACATAAGGACCCAATTTAAGATAAAAATTATTAATAAATTATAAATTATATAACCAAGTATTTAATATTTACCCGATTCAGACGTCAAAGCCTTTGATACCCTCACACTATAAAGAGATGTATCACATAGCATATAAATGTATGCTTCTTCCGGGGTAATGAAACTGAGCTGTCCTGGAAAAGGCACTCCCTGCTCATTAACACGAGGTATGGCAGGTATCTTCTAGGGCATGAAAAGGTGATCCGGCGGCATTCTTGCCCCCGACCCCGAGCTACCAGCCGAAGCACCAACCGGAAGGAGTTGGAAGAGGAGAGGGAGAAGGCGTTATCCGGTGGAAAGGAGGCATATTCACCCTCGAAGGAGCGGGACTCATAGAGCCGACCGGTGAGGGACCTATGGGGGAGTGGTCTTGCGGCCAAAGCTGCCTCGTGCTCTGTGTTATGCGTTGGCGGGCTAAGTCTTGCTGCGGCGTCTGATGAACTAGTTGAATTTGTCGTGCATTCATAGGGCCCTAAAATGTGCCCTGAGGGTTGTTGTTATAGAAACAGACCCAGAACTATCGGCGCTAGACTCGAGTTCCTTCGAAGCCCTCTTTTTGCCGAGCCAATTCATGATGCCTACAATAATTTACATCAATCAATTCATTTCCACAACCATTACCAATCCTAAATAACTTCATCAAATATAATCATTACTAACAATATCAACCAAATTTTGATCAACATCAACACATTTACCATCATGTTCAAACATCAACCATTATGTCCAAAACTTATATCTACCATCAACCAACAAAATATTTCTAGCAATTTCAACCGAACCATATTCACAATCAATTACGATATTGACACTAGCAATTTCAACCTAACCATATTCACAATCAACACCCACTTTAATTTTTCAATAAACTCATAGTCATAAACAGTAGCTTAAACTCCCACAAAACAGCAAGCAAAAATTAAAATTCACATTCACATATTCACCATAGCCTAATCATTCCAACAACACGGCCTAATCACACGTAGCCTATTCACACATAGCCTAATCACCATACCTGAAAAAATTAGGCTCATGTGAAAACACGTTTCACACAAATTCCTATTTAATAAGAAGGTGCTCATAATCAGAATCCTCGCTATATTCAGAAGTGTGAAAATACTTTAAAAAATAATTGTCATGTGAAAACACATTTAACACAAATTCATATTCAACTAAGGCTCATAGTCAGAATCATCACTTGTGTCTTCATTATCTTCATTTGGATTAACATCAATTAGTTCAACATCTTCCTCACAAAATTGAACCACACGACCCGGTTTCACATTATTCACGCGAATTGAAGAGGATTCAAGAATACCAATTGCGTTTGGCTCTTAGTATGTTGTAACTTCTTCATTATCCGCGGTCTCTCCAAGTGTAGTTGCACTATATATGTTTCTAGGAACACATGGTTGACTACTTTCCAAGCGTCTTTGTGGACAAGATCAGCAAGATAAAACACTTGGTTAGTCGCTGTGACAAAAACAAAAGGGTCATCTTCATACCAGCTTGTAGCAGTATTCACCATAAATATTCCATATTGATCGGTCCTTATGTTCTGAGGGATAGTATCAAACCATCTACGCTTCAACAAGTTCACTGTCATGTCTTCCCCATAAACTAGTTCAACCACTGAATGAAAAACACTGTAATAGTCAATTCCATTCTGCCCCCCATGCACCATAACCCCAGAATTCTTTGTTCTTCGTCTGACATCTCTATCTTCACATATAAATTGCACTCCATTGACCTTACACATAGGATAAACTCTTGAAGTTACCAGTTTCATCACCAAAAGCCTTAATTCGTGTGACCACTGAGGATGACCATCAAATTGTATATGGTTCATCTGAAATAATAATAGCAACCATTAACTTTAAATATGAATATAGCGAATTATATATATAAATATATATAGCAGTAAATATATATATATATATAGACGTACCCTCAATCCAAAATAGTTTGTGAAATGCCTATTGTGGCACTCAAGATCACCGACAACTTCTGGACAGTAA
Organism: Geum urbanum; assembly: GCA_946800695.1. NCBI lineage: Eukaryota > Viridiplantae > Streptophyta > Magnoliopsida > Rosales > Rosaceae > Geum > Geum urbanum. Next base: position 471,868 of record OX327015.1, read on the forward strand.
AGATGCATGTTCTTGAAGTACTGAACTTCTAGAAAGTTAATCAATACCTACCAGTGGGCAATGACTAGCTCATATGGTTCCAACTTGTACGAGTTTGGCAACTTTCCATAAACTTCAACATCATAGGAGAGGATAGAAAGGTTGAACTGTAGATCATCTACCGACATATGTTTTGGAGGGCCTCCAACACTCCCAAAAACAACTTGGTGTACGTTACGCAAGATATACTTCAGCAATACATCCTTCAGGTGCAGATTTATTAGCCATATAGTCTTTGTAGTCCCCCAATTGTCTATCAATTTGCAAAGTGCATGATATGGTTATTGAAATATACCAGCTTATATAAAAAATTATTGATATAAAAAATGTTGAATCGTACCTTTCCGTGTGATACATCCAAGTGTAGTGTACTAGACCAATAAGCAACAACTGTTCAAGAAGATAGATCATTAGATGAGGCATGATGTAAAAAAAAATTGGAAACAATATCCTCTCAAATTTGCACATGATAAAAATGATATCCTGTTGCATTTCTCTCAGGTCTGATTTTTTCATTTCTCTAGTGCATAACTTCTGAAAGAATCTTGACAACGCCACTAAAGGCTCTACCACTTGTTTGCGCAGGTATGATCAAATGAAAATGGGGAAGAGGCGTTGAAGCAGTATATGGAGATCAAACCGGAATCTCCAAGGGCTGTAGCTTTCCCGCAGGTTTCTATCTCTCTGCTTTAACCTGCTGACAAATAAGACATCTGCTCACATATGCAGCAATCTCCATCTTCATATTTCGCCACCAGTAATAGGCTCTGAGTGTACGAAACATCTTCGTACCACATGGATGCATCGCGTATGCAAAACAATGAGCTTCGTCTAAAATCTCTTTCTTCAAACCCTCGTCCCTGGGTACACATAATCTGCCTCTGAATAGCAATGTATCATCATCACTCAACCGAAACTCTGTTGGCACACCATTCCGAATCAAGGTCTTCTTGTCCAACAGGTAGGAATCTGCATCCTGAACTTTACGAACCTGATCAACCAATACCTATCGAACCTAGAAACTAGCCAACAAGGGTCCATCATCATCCCACTCGAATTCAGCTCCCGTAGCCCGTAGCTCTGCCAACATGGAAAATCTGGCCACACACACGTGAAACAATAAGGCTCCATATTTCCGACTGAGTACATCAGCAACGACATTAGCCTTCCTTGGATGGTACTCAAATGTGCAATCATAGTCATTAATCAACTCCATTCATCTGCGCTGTCTCATGTTCAAGTCTGGTTGCGTGCGCAAATAGGTGAGATTCTTATGATCTGTGTATATCTTGCATTGGGCTCCGTACAAGTAGTGTCTCCAACTCTTCAAGGATAATACAATGGCGGTCAACTCCAAATCATGCATAGGATAGTTGACTTCATGTGGCTTCAACTGCCTGGAACCGTAAGCCACCACTCTACCATGCTGCATCAAAACACAACCAAGTCCCAATTTCGATGCATTACTGTAAACCACAAACTCTCCACTGTCGTCAGGTAAAGTCAGAACCGGTGCAGTAGTTAACTTCTCTTTCAAGAGTAAGTAACTCTCCTCACATGCATCGAATCGCTCGAACTTGACGCCTTTCTTCGTCAACCTAGTAAGCGGAGTGGTAATCCGTGAAAAATCCTGCACAAAACGCTGATAGTAACCTACAAAACCCAAGAAACTCCTGATCTCTGGTACGGTGGTAGATCTACTCCAATTCAACACAGCTTCAATCTTGTCAGGATCCACGCTGACTCCCTCAACAGATATCACGTGACCCAAAAACTTCACATTATTCAACCAAAACTCACACTTACTGAACTTTGCAAACAGCTGATTGTCTCACAAAGTGCGAAAAACAACTCGCAAATGCTTCTTGTGCTGGCCCACACTCTTGGAATAAATCAGGATGTCATCGATGAACATGATCACAAACTTGTCTAGGAATCGCCTAAACACCCAATTCATCAAGTCCATGAAAGCTGTAAGGGCATTGGTCAACCCAAACGGCATGACCAAGAACTCATAATGCCCATATCGTGATCTGAAAGCTGTCCTGGCCACAATTGATGGTGTCCAGACCTGAGATCAATCTTCGAAAAGACTGGAGCTCCCTTGAGCTGATCAAACAAGTCATCAATCCGTGGCAACGGATACTTGTTCTTCATGGTGACTTGATTCAGCTTCCGGTAATCAATACACAACTGCATGGAACCATCATTCTTCCACACAAACAATACAAGAGCACCCCACGGTGATACACTGGGTCGTATGAAACCTTTCTCCAGCAATTCTTGAAGTTGAATCTGTAGCTCATTCAACTCCGTTGGCGCCATACGATAAGGTGCCAGTGATATGGGTCCAGTGCCTGGTAAAAGCTCAATGGTGAAATCGATTTCTCGAACTGGAGGAACACCTGGTAATTCCTCCGGAAACACATCTGGAAACTCAGAAACAACCTCAATGTCACCAATGTCTGGCACAACAGCCGTAGTATCCACAACATGAGATAAATATGCAACACAACCCTTTTTCATCTTCTGCTCGGCCTTCATCGCTGAAATCAAACATGGCAATGAAGTATTCTTCTCACCGCAAAACAGTATCTCTGGAAACAGTATCCTCGACGTACCGATGACACTTTTGCTATACCGGTACAGTATTCTTCTCAGCCTTCAATACTGTTTCCAGAGATACTGTTTTCCAGAGGGTAGCTGGATCCGCTAGGACCCCCACTGGACTGTGGTCTTTGTGGTCGATCTCTCCTCCATCTCTGTCTCTGTCTAGCTGTACTACCCAATGGTCTATATGGTCCACTGCCAGAGGATGATGTTGATCCTGATGTGCCTAAACTTAGCCTCTTGGAAGGTCCCTAACTCGGTCCACTCTCCTCAAATCGTCGAGACTGGAATCTCATCTGTCTTTCCTTCTCGATATCCTCGCCTCGAAGTGCAGCACTCACAAACTCATCAAAGTTGTTCTGAGGCATCGTAGTCAGTGTCCCCTTGATGTTCAGGTTCAAGCCCAACTCAAATCTCCGGCACTTGGCTTCCTCTGTATCCACCATGTCACGAGCAAATCGGGATAAGCGAGTAAATCTGTCCCAGTACTCAAGTACTGACATGCTACCCTGTCTCAAGTTGGTGAACTCCTCATACTTCCGCTGTTGTGTAGCCTGGTTGAAGTACCTCCGCATAAACAAATTGCAGGCGTGGTTCAATGTTTCAAAGCAGGTTCAAAGCACGTAGGCAAATGAAGTGCAAGGAAAAAGGTGGTGGAATAATATTTAGTTATATTTTGTTGATCATATATTAATTGTAACTTTCTAAGATTTGTGTTGCATATATAGGTACAAAGAGTGAAAAAATGAGCTCTGTAAGCACTGGCAAAAGCACGGCAACAAGCGGAAGGGTACCCCTCTCGAGTTTATGTATAGGGAGTACGAGTGGAAGTGGCTTCTGGTCCACTTCAACAACCCACGATTTGAGGTATTTTCACATCATATTTGTGTTATATTGTATTTGTTTGGCGAAATTAGATTCCTAATATTTTTTTAAACTTTTTTATCCAACAAGGCAATTTCAAAAATTAAAGCGACGAACCGGGAAAAAAACACGACTAACCATCATGCCGGTTCCCGACTATATGCGAGTTATATGGGGGAGGTGGCCGCCCAACACCCCGATGTTAACCGGTACATGTGTACAATCGAGAAAGCGTATCATTAGTACCCCAAACTTATTGTAAGTCTTATGCCCTTATAACTTAATTAACATAATTGTTTATATATGTATTTTCTCTAACTTTTTTTATATATATGTTTAGTAATATGTTATTTTATTTTCCTTGTCATTTAGGCTTAAGTGAGGGAAGAGGCTGATTCAGTATTGGCTCAGATTACGAGGGAGAGATGGCCTAACATGCAAAAGGAGGACCTCTCCCAGACCATCTCTCAGATTGATCAATCTGACCCTATTGTAGGGGTGATGATCATGGGTAGTATTTTTCCCACCGCAAAGGAACAATTACTACTGCAGAGGTCTAGGATCAACGGGCATCTTGAAGAAAAATCTCGGTTTCTCACGCAAGCAGAGATCTTCCAAGGCTGATCAGCTCCAGGAGGAATTACATAGGCAGAGGATGGAGCATCAGAGAAAGATGGAAGAGACTCAGACACCGATGGAGGAGATGAAGCATGCGAGAAAGGAGTAGGAGGCTCAGACATGTGCTTTGTCCGACCAGCAAACTCATATGGCTACCTAGTTTCAGACGTGGTCTGCACAATTTAAGGCGCAAAGACTCTCGGCCCCACCTTTGTTTCCATTTGTCCAGCACTCTTTCCATGCTCCACATTACCAGGAGAATCCACAAGATGCTGGTAGTAACCCATCTCATATCAATGACATGAATTTGGATGAGCCTTAGTTTATGTGTAATGTAGGCGAATATGTGTTTCAATAAAATAAAACTTACTTTTCATTAATTTGTGTTTGTTGGTGAATATGTGTGTTGTCTTCATTGTATATGTTGTTGGCAACTGCGAAAATAAAATTGTGGAATTGCAGGTTCTGAGGATAGAAATCTAGAATCTGCAGGTTTTCTTTCTCCAGAATTCAGCCACATTAGCCAATGAAATTACCCAAACTCGTCGGCTAAAGTCCTCACATTGTCGACGAGTTGCATACTTTAGCCGACGAATTTCAAACACTTTAGCCGACGAGGGTCTAACAAAGTCATTTTTTATAGTCCAGGTCGGGTCAACCATGTTGACCTCCAATGAAAGTTTAGTCAACGACTTTATCGTCGGCATAAGTGTGGACTTTTTTCCGACCACTTTTTTTCGTCAATCAAAGTATGGACTTTAACCGATGACTGTCATTTCTTTCGTTGGCTAAAGTATGGCCTACGGACCTTTGCCGACGACACTTTAGCCGACGAAGATTCGTCGGCTATTACTTTAGCCCACGAAATGTTCTAACAGGCCGACGAATTTATTTCGTCGGCTAAAGTGTTATTTCTGGTAATGATTATTGATTAGGAAACAAGGATATTATATCGCAGCCTTCCCCAACTTGCTTAAGAATCTTGTAAGTAAGTATACTTTCCAGATTCGCAGCTCTTTTCGGGCCGCAGTTTGTCGGCCCATTTAATTTTCTAGCTCAATTCGTATAACAAGGTGTTAAGTTTATTTTGAGTTCAAACACATAGTTGGAGATAAACCGACATGGAGGACTCCGCCCCAACACTTATGGAGAGTGGACACGAGGTTTAATATACTCAGCATATGCTCATTACGAGTATAATTAGCTCAGTGAAGTGAAGCCCAAAACATTGAACTGTGAAAAAAACAAAGGGAATGTAGATGCATTCTCAAATATGTCGAATATGAAATTTCATTTGAATCTCAGGCTTATTGGACAAATATATAAGTCAGTAGGTGATTGATTATAAAAAAAAGGACGTAACACATTAGGATGGACAGCAGAGTACTTACTGTCTAATTGTTTTCAGATTGTCAAACTCAGCTGCTGTAACAACTTGCAAAATCATCTATATTCATTTATTCAAACATGCATTTATTCAAGAACAAACTGCATTAAGGTGATTTCATAGTAGACTGTCTGCTCGAGCTGATAATCTCCTGAAGAAATTGCTTGGTGCAGAAGGCAGCTTGCTTCGGAACTTTGGGTGCCTCAAGTAATACAACCCTGCAACCAAAGCAACTACTCTGAAAGGGGTCACATAAAGCACCACAGCTGCACAAAGACTGAACATTATAAAGAGGCCGGTCGCTCTCGGGTCTCTCCAGCTCAGTAGAGACTGAAACCTTTCTCCTTGTGTTGCTATGTCACCCACAACCGTCTGTATTCTCCCCGCTACGCTTCTAATCCTGTCATACCTCATTCGGACTATGCCGTGGGGTCTCGAGCTTGGAAATGTGTCAAACTCTTCGTCGAGCTCATCGGGGTGAACTGCTTCCGCCCATGACAGCTTGATGTCCATATGAGGAGGATGTCTAGGCCTCGACCTATAGTTCCACATTCCAATGAGGAACATGTAGACAAAGAAAGTCGGAAGAATCAACTCCGGGTACCAAATCAGTATCAGGAACAGAATATGAACAAGTATTGTTGTCATGGAGTTTTTCCAATTGCAGACATCACCAAACCATCTGCTCATGGTGAGCATGCTGGACAACAGTGACATGATTCGGAAGAAGTTGGCTTTGCTCCTCCTCATGCTCCACATGTGTGAATCTACATCCAGCATGTACTCCACCACCTCCTTTCTCAGCGGCGGCTCGGCTCTGCCTAGCCTCGCCGCCACGATGTTCATGGCCTGGTATCGGAGATTGTCTACTTGGTTCACCGTGAAAGGATGCAAATAATGCATTTTCGGCAGCAGAGGGTGTCCGTAAACATAGATCATGTTGGCTAAAGAGAGCGTGGTGAACCGAACCGCTAGTTGGAGTTCTCCCATTTTCTTCACTCCATTAGGTTGCAGAACAAGGAGAGGGTACGAATGTGTGTACATTCGATGAGCTTCAAGTGTCGATAGTCGAATGCGTACCTTGCCGATTCGTGAATCTCTTGCTGCATTGGCTGTTGTTGTTGGTGTTGGTTTCTCCAGTCCACGGAGGTGGCAGTTGTCGAAAACTCCAAGGGTTATTACCGTGCATGGATCATAAACTTCCCAAGTGTACTGCTCATTCCATTTAGGACCGAGCGTGTCGAGAATCGTTCTGGTCCGGACCCATTTCTGGCCATATTTAGCTACACAATAAGCGTCCGTGCTTCCTCGGCCATCCTTCATCTTCATCGGAAGAAGCCCTTGCGCACTTAAAATCCCCACTTCCAATATCCCAACAGGCTGTTTCCAAAGCTGCCTTGCAGTTGGCCTCTGATCGCTTATGTACATTGTTGATTCGTCTAGTACATGGTAACCACCTTCAAGACAAACCCTCAGGTGAATTCTACTAGAAAACTTTACTTCTTTCCTCCTGTCTGGCTCCAATACACCGAAGCCATACTTCTCGAGGTTGAACCAGCGCGAATGAACCGGCCTGTGGTCTAGCCGCTTCTCAAACATGTCAATTGGCATGATCATCTTACCCAGCACCTCATCTTTCGAAGGGTGCACTCGATCTTCCACGGTGATTATCAGCTGCTCTTCAAAAGGTTCGGCTGCCACAAAGACTAAATCTTCGTTCCACAACGGATTTGCACTAGGAGCCGGGCATGTCTTGGTTCTGAGAACTTGGTTTCCAACTTGAGCTTTGACAAAAACTTCCGGAAGGTGGCTTCTGTCATTAGGCAGCACATCCTGAGCTTCAATCACATTCACTCTAAGGTACCACAGTTTCGGTGAGACATATACCTTGGACCGGATATTGAAAACGCCTTCTCCGTAGACAGTTGCGGCGTCCGAATGCCATGAATCTGGAAATGCTTCATCAGCCTGTGTTCCCATCCATACTGCCACCATGATTTCGCCTCGGACTTTTCCTACTCCACGGCTGTGTTCGAGTCTGTACCACTGAGGAGCTAGAGGACTATCCGGCGGAACTCTAGTGGGAATCTCATTCAGGTCGAAAACCACCCTTCCTATATGATCATCTCTTCCGATCATCTCTTTATCTTTGACTAAAACTTCTAGCACCGATGACTGAATGCTGTCTTTCGAGAAAGCAAACACCTGGTTCCACTCCGGATTCATTTTCCTCTCGAAATGCTTCGTTCCTCCCTTGTAGTTCCCTAGCTTCACTTCGACATAGGGATCGCAACTCGCGGTAATGGAGCTAGGAGGGAGATCTTTCGCCTTCACAATGCGAACGTAGAGATAAAACATCTGCTCGACAAGGTCATATGTGCTTGCGAATCTCTCACCGTCACTCATCCATCCTCTTCCTCCATATGCTCCAACATTTGGCCACCTCTCGCCGAGCTGAGGGTTGGTGTCCTTGAGGTCATAGTCATCGTCTGGCTGGCTACGATGGACTTGTGGACGAGCCGGCTGCATGGCTAATGGGAAACCTTGAGAATGTGTATATATTGTGTTTGACGAGACTTGGTAGGAAGGGCTTCTAGTGTGTTTGGGATGGAGAAGAGTTTAGTTTTGGTTCGGCTAAGCTGGTTCACAAAATCAATTTCTTACAAATGGGCTAGCGCGCAGACCCTTCTCCGTCTTTTGGCATAAGATCATGAGCAGCTACTACTTTCTACCACCAGCTTCATCTTGGCTGCTGTGAGAATCTACAAGCAAGTAACACCTCACAAGTGATCCAAAACTAGCTGCAGAAGCAAAGAAGTTCTTTAAAGGAAGGAATTATTCTGGTCTTTTCTGGTTGATTTCGGACAAGCAAAGAATGTTTTGTTGAAGAAGATGCCTGACACTTCTTTAAAGGCAAAAAAATCTGAAATGGTCACTTAAGTGTTACAGTTTCTAAGTCTTAGTCATTAAAATTTCGCAAATATAATTTTGGTCACTGAACTTTCACAACAACTTTCACATTGGTCAATAAAGTTTCCATAACTTTCACATTGATCACTGAAGTTTGAAATAATTTTCAGATTGGTCACTCTATTAAACTTTTCGTTAAAACAATCATATGACTAGTCAAGTGGTCATTTAAGAGAGATATATCAGTCTTTTACCAAATAAAAAATTAAAATTAAACTAAAACTTAAAAGGGAAAACAACGGCAACAATAAATTGAGCCAAATAGGTTATATGCCCAAAATATCCTTGATTATTACGGTGTTAACTTTGATTTACGTCTCAAAATACGCCCAGTGACCAATTTAAAAGTTAACGTTAAAGTTCAGTGATCAATGTAAAAGTTGGTGTCAAGATTCAGTGACCAAAGCTATATTTGCGAAACTTCAGTGACCAATGTGAAAGTTAGTGTGAAAGTTTAGTGACCAAAACTATCTTTGCGAAACTTTAGTGACTAAAGCTTAGAAACCGTAATACTTCAGTGACCATTTGTTATATTTTGCCTTTCTTTAAAAATTAACTCAAGCGAAAAATAGAGGGAAGCCTCATACTATTTTCAAAAGTGGGAAAGTGAACCTCTGGTTAGTTTGGTTGCCAAAACATCATCCGGATATATTACAATGCACATATTAATTATTGGTTCATCCTTTGATTTGAAGAATCAAACAGATCATTAGTAGCTATCATGGATAAGGCATGTATCGACGATCTGACAAGGGTAACCTTTAGATGTGAAATAACTAAGAAGTATGGAAGCTTCAGATTGGTCGCATTTCGCGCTTTAATTGAAAGCGTGATGGAAGCATCCTGAAGCACGATTCCAAAAATCTTAACTTTAGAAGCGCTTTGGAAACGCAAGCTTCCACTTTTGGAAGCGTGATTCCGAAAATACTTTTTTTTGAAGCAATTTGGAAACACAAATTTAAAAATAAATAGAAATTTTGAGGGAGATGAAATATTTATTGGGTTTCCTCTATAAATTCTAACCACTACAAGAAAAGCGTACCTAAACCACAGAACCTTTACGGTTCTGTGGTCTAAGTGTAACTTAGATGACGGAAATAATTTCCATCTTCTAAGACACACTTGGACGATCGAAAGACTTTTTTCGTTATCCAAGTTGCCACTTGGACAACGGACCGACACGCCGTGGTCTGAGTGGCCACTTGGACGATAGGGGTCTAGATCCGTCGTCCATGTATACACTTGGACGACGGAAGCTACCTAAGTTTGTCGTCTAAGTTACCACTTAGACGACGCACCAACGCTCAGTCGTCTAAGTTACCACTTAAACGACGTACCAACGCTCCGTCGTCTAAGTGAAGAATTATATAATGTCCATGCCGAACTCTCTTCCTCTCCGCTCGCTCGTCTCAACTTCATCATCATATATATCGATCGGTCATTCTCTCTCTTGATCAGACTCTCCACACGCGTACATGCATGCAAATTCTAGCTAGCTAGCACTATATATATATTTGTATATCTCCGGCTCCGACCATCGATTCGCCATATATCGAAGAAGACTAGGTACATACGTACGTAGTTAATTTCTCAACACCATTAACGTTTATACATATAATTAATTGTACATTTGATTGATTGCATCGTTAATTAGTACGTCTAATATATATTTATAATTAAGTTAGGTAAATGATGATATATATTAGATAATTAATATAGACCAGCTTTGGTTAATGTTTAGTTAACACGTACATGCATGTTAGACATATTAAAGTAATTGATGCATGTAGAGTACGTATGTATATTCACCAATAATTAAGGTAATTATTGAAGATAATTAATTAATAATTTAATTAAGGTAGTTGAAATTTTTTATATATATAATAGTTTAATAATTACTTGAAAATCTGTATATATATAGAGAATAGTTTACTAATATGATAATTAATTATTAAATTTCGTAGAAGTATGGACAAGAGTTAGATGAAGTTGCGGAATAGAAGTGAATGATGTCTGGTATATGGATGAAATTAGCGAATTTGTGAATTTTGCGATAGAACATGGTCATGGAAAGAAGCGTTTCAGGTGTCCGTGCCAAAAATGTCTTAACTGTCAGTATGTGGAGGTTAATGTTATGGTGCAACACCTGTACGAAAATGGTATGATGTGGAGTTACACTACGTGGAGCGAGCATGGTGAAGCAGTAGACTTCAGCTCAGCAGACTTCAGCTCAGGGTATAGTTACCATGGTGCCTCATCCAGCGGCAGTGGTACTGGGTCCCCTGTGGTGTCGGGTCCCCTGCTTGGAACCCAACTGCGAATTTAGTCAATAATGCGTTTCCGGGATTTAGTCATGGTGGACACCAACACCAAGAGGAAGGTTACAATACCACTCATGGGCATGATGACACATTCCCCACTGCTGGCTTGGCCACTGACACTAGTGAGATGGATAAGTACAATAGGATGCTACTTGAAGCGCAGACCCCGTTGCCCTGGATGTCAAGAGAATATGTTGCAATATGTGATGGAGCAAATGAAGATAAAAGTGAAGCACAAAATGTCAGTCAGTGCTTTTAACAAAATTCAGGAGAAAATATGTAAGTTGCTTCCTGATGATCACAATCTTCCTAAATCTCATTATAAGGTTAGAAATATCTTAAGCAGTATTGGCCTAAAGTACAGGATAATTGACGCATGTCCAAATGATTGTGTGCTATTTTACAAAGAGTATAAAGATTTGGACTATTGTCCCATATGTGGGCAGTGCACATATGAGCTGAATATGAAGAGTTTGAAAAAGAAAATTCATGTGAATGTTCTTCTATATTTTCCATTGATTCCCAGATTGCAGTGTCTGTACATGCCTCTATACACAGCAGAGGCGATGTTGTGGTACGTAGAAAAGCGAATAGACGACGATGTGTTGAGACACGCCACGGATGGGGAGGCTTTCAAACATTTCGACAGAGAATTTGGAGACTTTGCCGCAGAGGTTAGAAATGTTATATTCGGACTATCTACAGACGAATTCAATCCTTGGGGTAGTACTAGCTCTGCCGTCAGCACTTGTCCAGTTATTCTGATGTCATACAACCTGCCTCCGTGGATGTGCATGAACAAGGAATTTAATTTCCTTACTATGCTAATTCCATGTCCTAAATCTCCGGGGAAGTACTTAGATGTCTACCTCGGACCTTTGATCGACGAGCTGAAACTGTTGTGGGAAAATAGAGTCCAAACTTATGACAAATTCACTGATATGATGTTCATGATGAAGGCTGCCATAATGTAGACAATCAACGATTTTTCTGCTTATAAGATGTTGGCGGCCTGCAGAATGAAAGGATATAATGGATGTCCTATATGTTTGGATGACGTGAACTCTAGTTGGTATGAGAGGAAAATGTGTTACTTGGGTCACCGTAAATTCACGACCACCCGTGGTGACAGGATGAACCTCATTTCGACGGGACGATAGACAATAATCCTAAACCCCGTAGTTGGTCGGGCGAAGAAATTTTAGAGAGGTTGAGCTATTTCGACTTTGGTATGTTGACCAATGACAAGGATGTAAAGAAATGCAATCCAATACTTGCACATGATCTCAGCTATTGGCATCACAAGAGTATATTATTTGAACTCTCTTACTAATCGAAGTTGAAGTTGAGGAACAACTTGGACGCGATGCACATAGAAAAGAATGTGTGAGACAGCGTGGTGGGAAGAATTGTCGGTATTAAGTTCAAGACTAAAGATACTCCCAAAGCGCGCAAAGATCTGAAATCTATTAATCTACGTCATCCCTTGTGGTTGAGGAGGGATAGGAGAAGAATATACAACAAGATGCCAGCTGCACCTTACACAGTGAAGCCAACACTTAGACGTTCTGTATTTCACTAGTTTAAGAGCGTTCGTTATCCGGCTACGTATGTAACTACTATAATTGGAGCAGTGGACGAGATGCAACACAAATTTGTTGATCTAATGACACATGACTATCACGTTATGCTACAGCGTCTGATTCCAGTGGTAATTCGGCCATATTTATCTCGTGACGTCGTAGAACCAATAGTGGCATTGTGCACATGATGGCAGAGGTTATGCGCCAGAGAATTAAAGAAGTCAGATGTGGTGGAACTCCAACAACAAATTGTGCACATCATTTGCAAACTAGAGAGGATTTTTCCCACTGCTTTCTTTGACATCATAATTCACCTAATGATCCACATGCCCGAGCAGGTTCTCATTTCTGGTCCGGTCCAGTATACTTGGATGTATCCTCAAGAAAGGTATGTACAACTAATTAATTATACAAGTTTTTCAATCCATTATTTGTTACGCGGGGAGATTACTAGCTATATGTACTTATTCTACAATGTATTAATTGAATGTTTTATTTTGTAGACAGCTTGGACAGTATAAAGGATTCATCAAAAATAGGTCATCCCCGGATGGCCCCATAGCAGACATACCTAATGCATGTGTGTGTTACTTACTACAAGAGGTACCTCAAAGATCCACCGCCTCGAATCCCAGTGCACGCATCAATCTTTATGTCGTCACAAATGTCGTACGACCGTTTAGAGGAGTATTAAAGGAATCTTTAACACGAGAAGAACTTATTGAGGCACATTGGGTAGTGTTGCGAGATTATGACGAAATTGAGCCGTACATGATTGGGTACAGGGAGAGGCGTCAGGTGTTAAATCCGAACAAGAGTTCAGCGTGGTTTGAGAAAATGGTTAAGAAGAAGTTCCAGGATTATTTCTTCCAATGGGTGCGTATGTATGTCTCAGTATTTAGTTTATCTACATGTCTGTAGAAAGTAAACCCTTTAATTATATATATATATATCCCATTTTTCCATATGATTGATCTACAAAAATCTGAAAACCACGGGGGGTGGTGGTCCTGGCCAAAGCACTTGCTAGCAAGGAAGCCGATTAAATACTATATTTACCCCAGATATTTTGTGAACGGTGTAAAGTTTCATTCATTGGCCCGAGATGAAGGAAGAAGAACACAAAATAGTGGGGTAGCGATTGGGAAAGACAATGATCTATATTACGGGGCTATTGTATGTCGTTCAGCTATGTTATGGGAATGATGTCAACGTTCTCCTATTCAAGTGAAAATGGTTCAAGCGTACAAAGAAAGACCTGGGACTTTTATCAGTCGATACAAACTCAAGCTGGTATGAGGATGAGTCTTTCGCTCTCGCCACCTTAGTTATGTAGGTGTTCTATCTCGATGATCCGAAAGCTAGTGAAGAGTGGAAAATAGTGAACCATATCTCTCATCGAGGAATATGGAATACTACAACAACTGAAGGGACACCGATGACTGAAGATGCTGATGAACCGGAAAGAGACATTCTTGCCTACCAAGAGCCTAATATTTCTGTCATCCGCTCCGACATAATGAACCTGGTTCAAGCTGGTGAACGATTACCCATGCCTAATGGTTGTACGGATCTAACTGAAGATGAGATTATTTATGCAATTAATGAGGTAGATGAAGAAAAGGCGCGGGATGAGGACGAGGACGAGGACGAGGACTCAGGATATTCATCAGACGATGTTGAGTATTATGAGGAGGAGGAGCAATTGGATAACGGGGATGAAAATGATGACGATTATGAAGAAGAGTACAATATAACGACAAGGAATAATAATTGGTAATTAATTATTGTAATGATGCATGATCGATTAATTATATATATTATGAGGATCGAGGAGTATGTACGTACAACTATTAATTTTGTACTAAGTTGATTTAATAATTAATTAAATAGCGTGGTCGCTTCGACCGATGTAAATTAAAATTAATTAATTAATCCGGAGGATCGGATCGATCGATCGAGAATCACATTTTCATGAAACCTTAACACGGGGATGAAAGAACGACTTTTCGTAGTCCATACTAAGGTAATTAAACACAATAGTAATTAATATACATATATAAAACCCTAAATCCTAAAAATAGCACTTAAACGACACAAAAGAGTCAAACCGTCGTCTAAGTATACCCTAAACCCTAGACCCTAAGGCCCTAACCCTAAATTACGAAAACTTCACTTAGACGACGCAAACGTGTCTTTGAGTCGTCTAAGTGAAGTTTTCGTAATTTTATCTAAGACAACGACCATCTAGGCAATGTTCCAATGCATATTCTTTTCGTCGAGACCATAGAGTAAACAATACTCGGAGTGTGAGCGTCAACGGTTCCAAAATAGGACTTACGGATTTTCGTGTTTCCACATTTCCAGTTTGTAAAAATTTCAATTTTGTGGTTAACTATGCCGATGAAACCTTTAACGAACTTACTATTTTCTGAAAATTATTCTATTTATATATTGCCTTATGGCGAATGTATCCAACGGTTGTTTTGTCCAAATTCAGTTTCGTGAATAACGATATGCAATGAGCATATACTTAATAACACTTAAGTTATACAGATTAGTAGATACTTAACAAGTTTTAAAACATAAGATTATTCGTCGTCTTAAATTCAATTGTTTATATATACGATTCTTTAATCGATATTTTACAACTATTTCATTCGAATGACAAATCGGAAACTTCCTTGCGAATTATTTTTAAAAATTAATTTTACGGAAATTTCACCTGGACCATGGAGATAGACCATCTCCGTCGTCCAGGTGACCACTTGGACGACGGAAACAGACCATCTCCGTCGTCCAGGTGACCACTTGGATGACGGAGATGGTCTGTCTCTGTTGTCTAGGATGAAAACCTGGCGGTTCAATTTCCACCGCCAAATTTTTGGGGAACGGTTCAAATTTCACCTGGACGACGGAGATGCCTATATCCGTCGTCTAAGTGAAATTTGAAACGCTCCCCAAAATTAAGGCGGTTAACTCTCACCTACCAAATTTAATAGGCGCCGGTTCCAAAGATTGAAAAAGTTCATTTAGACGACGGAAATACCCATCTCTGACGTCTAAGTGCACTTAGACGACGGAGAAATAGGCTCCGTCGTCTAGGTGAAACTCTATATAAAAGAGTTGGCCAATCCTTTTTCCCTCATCCCATTCTCAAATCAATCCTCCTCTCCTCTCTCTCTCTCTCTCAAAAATGATCCGGCCTCCCTCCGGCGACTCTCTACTCTGGCTACTCCCTCCCTCCGGCGACTCTGCTCTCCCGCGACTCCTCTTTCCGGTATTTTTTAAATTTTTAACATAATTATAATTTTATTAATTAATTAGAAAAAATAATAAATTGGTAATAATTGGTAAATTAGTAATAATAAATAATAATAGTTGTTAAATTGGTAATTATAGTAAATTATTGTAAATTATGATAATTATGATTAATTTAGTAATTAATTATTTTAAATATTGTAAATGCATGATAATTATTATAGTAATTATGGAAAATTATAATTATGATTGTAATTATATATTTTTGTAATTATAATTGGTAATTATAATTTGTAAACATAATTTATAATTATTGTTGTAATTATTGTTGTAATTACCATTACAAATAATGGTAATTATTTGTAAATATGGTAAATTATTGAATTATTAAAAAAATGGTAATTATGATAATTAAGTAATTATTATAATAAATTATTTAATTATTAAAAATAATAAATTGATAATTAGTAATAATTGGTAAATTGGTAATAATAATTAATAACAATTGGTAAATTGGTAATTATAGTAAATTATGATAATTATGGTTATTTAATAATTAATTATTGTAATTATTGTAAATGATAATTAGTATGTAATTATTGGAAATTATAATTTGTAACTTTATGTTCTTGTAATTATAATTGGTAATTATTATTGTACACTACAAGAAAACATCACTTAGACGACGGAACAGTAACCATTCCGTCGTCTAAGTGACACCTGGACAACGGAAAATTTTTCGTTGTCCAAGTCGAACCTGGACGACGGAGATTGTCAGTCTCCGTCGTCCAGGTGATAACGGAGATTGTCCATCTCCGTCGTCCAAGTGAGTACTTGGACAACGGAAAATTCTCCGTTGTCCAGGTTATCATCTGGACGACGGAGAACTCCATATCCGTCGTCCAAGTGATAACCTGGACAACGGAGAACTCTCCGTTGTCCAAGTACTCACTTGGAGGACGGAGAGTTTTCTGTTGTCCAGGTTATCACATGGACGACGGAGATTGACCGTCTCCGTCGTCCAGGTGATAACCTGGACAACAGACCGACACACCGTGGTCTTAGTGGCTACTTGGACGACGGACCGACACCTCCGTCGTCTAAGTGAAGCATTATATAAGCTGGCTGCCCAACTCTCTTCCTCTTAATCCGATCACTCTAGCTAGCTAGCTCTATATATAGCTCCTCGTCTCTCGATCAACTACTGATCATATATATATATATATATATATATGAAATTAATTAATATAGGTTCCTGTCTTGATCATCAATCAGCCCCCGCCCTTACGCGTGCATGCCACACGATATTCGGCTCCGACCATCGAGTAATTCGCCATATATCGGAGAAGGCCAGGTACGTACGTACGTAGTTAATTTTCCATGTCAACACCATTATCGTAGGTTTATATATATATAATTAATTGCATGTATGTTTGATTGAATTGATTGCATTGTTAATAATTAATTAGTACGTCTAATAATATATAATTATATATAATTAATATATTAAGTTAGGAAATTGATGATATATATTAGTTAATTATAGATCTGTAGTACGTACGTATATATGCATATGGATCGGATGTTTTAAAATTTGGTTAATATATATGTTAGCTAGACATATATATATACGTACATAAATATTAAAATACGTAATTAAGTGATGTAGATCGAGTACGTATAATTAATAGTTAATTGACTAATATATGTGTAATAATTAATTAATTATAATATTTTGTAGCTAGAAGTATGGACAAGAGTTGGATGAAATTGAAGAATAGATGTGATGTCCGATATATGGATGGAATTAGCGAATTAGTGAATTTTGCGATAGAACGTGGTCAGGAAAAGAAGCGTTTCAGGTGTCCGTGCCAGAAATGTCTTAATTGTCAGTATGTGGAGGTTAATGTTATGGTGCAACACCTGTACAAAAATGGTATGATGTGGAGTTACACTAAATGGAGCGAGCATGGTGAAACAGTAGACTTCAGCTCAGTTGACTTTACCTCAGGGTACAGTTACCAGGATGCATCATCCAGTGGCAGTGGTGTCGGCCCCCCTGCTTGCAACGTAGCTGCAGATTTGGTCCATGATGCGTTTCCGGCATTTAGTCATGGTGGACACCAACAGCAAGAGGGAGGTTACAGTACCACTCACGAGCTTGATGACACATTCCCTACTGCTAGCTTGGCCACTGACACTAGTGATGGATAACTACAACCGGATGCTACTTGAAGCGCAGACCCCGGTGTTCCCTGGATGTCGAGAGAATATTTAGTCATGGTGGACACCAACAGCAAGAGGGAGGTTACAGTACCACTCACGAGCTTGATGACACATTCCCTACTGCTAGCTTGGCCACTGACACTAGTGAGATGGATAACTACAACCGGATGCTACTTGAAGCGCAGACCCCGGTGTTCCCTGGATGTCGAGAGAATGTGTTGCAATATGTGATAGAGCAAATGAAGATAAAAGTGAAGCACAAAATGTCAGTAAGTGCTTTTGACGAAATTCAAGAGCAAATATGTAAGTTGCTTCCTGATGATCACAATCTTCCTAAATCTCATTATAAGGTTAGAAATATCTTGAGCAGCCTCGGCCTAAAGTACAGGATAATTGATGCATGTCCAAATGATTGTGTGCTATTTTACAAAGAGTATAAAGATTTGGACTATTGTCCCGTATGTGGCCAGTGCAGATATGAGCTGAATAAGAAGAGTTCGAAAAAGAGAATTCCTGCGAAAGTTGTTCGATATTTTCCCTTGATTCCTAGATTGCAGCGCCTGTACATGTGTCTACACACAGCAAAGACGATGCGATGGTACGCAGAAAAGCGAATAGATGACGATGTCCTGCAACATGCTGCGGATGGGGAGGGTTTCAAACATTTCGACAGAGAATTTGGAGACTTTGCTGCAGAGGTTAGAAATGTTAGACTCGGACTATCTACAGACGGATTCAATCCTTGGGGTAGTAATAGCTCCCCCGTCAGCACTTGGCCAGTTATTCTGATGCCGTACAACTTGCCTCCATGGATGTGCATGAACAAGGAATTTAATTTCCTTACAATACTAATTCCAGGTTCTAAATCTCCAGGGAAGTGCTTAGATATCTACCTCAGACCTTTGATCGACGAGCTGAAACTGTTGTGGCAAAATGGACTCCCAACTTATAACAAATTCACTGACACGATGTTCACGATGAGGGCTGCCGTAATGTGGACAATAAGCGATTTTCCAGCGTATAGGATGTTTGCAGCCTGCAGGACAAAAGGATATAATGGATGTCCTATATGTTTAGACGACGTGAACTCTAGTTGGCACGTGGGGAAGGTGTGTTACTTGAGTCACCGTAGATGGCTTCCTCACGACCACCCGTGGCGACAGGATGAAGCTCATTTTGACGGAACGGTAGAGAACGATCCTAAACCCCGTGGTTGGTCGGGCGAAGAGATTTTAGAGAGGTTGAGCTATTTCAACTTTGGTATGTTGACCAACGACGCGGATGTAAAGAAATGTAATCCAATTCCTCCATATGATCTCCACTATTGGCATCACAAGAGTATATTCTTTGAACTCCCTTACTGGTCAAAGTTGAAGCTGAGGAACAACTTGGACGCGATGCACATAGAAAAGAATGTGTGCGACAGCGTGGTCGGAATAATTCTCGGTATTAAGTTCAAGACTAAAGATACTCCCAAAGCGCGCAAAGATCTGAAATCTATTAATCTACGTCGTCCCTTATGGTTGAGGAGGGATAGGAACATGTTTTAAAAGGCGCTAGGCGGAATTAGGCGGTGAAGCTACTGCCTAGCGCCTAGGCGGAGTTTAATCGATAATTAAACGGTAATTAGGCGGATCATTTGTTATATATATTTAATTAATTATATATTTATATGGTATATTGTAATTTGAAACATAAAGTAAAAATTATAAAGAAATATCATAAAAATTTTAAACTAAGTTTATAAAGAAATCCAATTAACCATCCATCTCAAATTTTTGAAATAGATGTGCATAAACAAGAATCTCAAGAATATGAAATTATCTATTTCGAAACTGATAATTCATAAATCATAGTACATTATGAGTTTATGACAATTTCAGCTTACATTATAAACTTGCAACCATGGAACCATTCAAACATAAAATTTCACGGAATCAAGTTTTGTTTGTGTGATGGCCCTAGACACTATGCTCCTGCCCACATTTAACCATATTAAATTATCAACATATAACAAACAAGGATGACGGTGGTGGACGGTGATCGGCGAGCGGTTGCAGAGGGAGAGAGACGACGTTTCGCGAAAGAAATTGGATTGGATTTTCTATTTAAAATTCATTCCTTTGCGTTGTACCTCTTAATTTTTTTTAAAAAAAAAGCCTAGGAGGTGCTTTTCTGCCGATTAGTCGTTAGTCGCCCGCCTAATTACCGATTAGTCGGTTCCCGCCTAATTACCGATTAGTCGGTTCCCGCCTAACTACCCCGCCCAGGACCAAAATTAGGCAATAAGATGATTTTTTCCGATTAGTCGGTGCCTAGGCGGCCGTTTTTTAAAACAGTGGATAGGAAAGGACTGTACAACAAGATGCCAGCTGCACCTTACACAGTGAAGCCGACACTTAGACGTTCTGTATTTCACTGGTTTAAGGGCGTTCGTTATTCGGCTACGTATGCAGCTACTATAATTGGAGCAATGGAGAAGGTCATTCTCCGTCGTCCAAGTCAAAATTACCCTAAACCCTAAGGGTTAGGGCCTTAGGGTTTAGGGTTTCTGCACCTGGACGACGGAGAATGACCTTTTCCGTCGTCCAGGTGATCACTTGGACGACGGATAATGTCCTTCTCCGTCGTTCAAGTGCAGAAAACGGAATTTTATCTAAGACAACGACCATCTAGACCATCTCCCAATGCATATTTTTTCCGTCATGACTATAGAGTAAACAATTCTTGGTGTCTGAGATTCGACGGTTCCAAAATCGAAGTTGCGAAATGTACCTTGATCCACGTTTCCGGTTTGTCAAAATCTCGGTTTTGCGGTTGACTGGGCCGATGCAACCCTTCACAAACTTATTATTTTTTGAAAATTATTCTAATTATATATTATGTTACGGAAAACGTATCCAACGGTTAGTTTGTCAAAATTCAATTTCGTTAATATCGATATGCAAATGAGCCTATACGTAATAACACTTAAGTCATACAGATTAGTAGATACTTAACAAGTTTAAAGACGTAAAATTATTTGTCGTTTCAAATTTAACTGTTTATATATACGATGCGTTCATCGATATTTTACGACTATTTCATTCGAATGACAGATCGCTAAATTCCTTGCGAATTAATTTTCAAAATTTTTTTTACGTAATTTTCACCTGGACGACGGAGACGGTCATTCTCCGTCGTCCAAGTCAAAATTATGGCGGTACATTGAACCGCCTTAATTTTCACCTGGACGACGGAGATGGTCATTCTCCGTCGTCCAAGTCAAAATTTATGTGCCGTTTCAAACTTGACTTAGACGACGGAGAATGGGTTCTCCGTCTTCTAAGTCCAAAATTAAGGCGGTTGAAAACGTCCCGCCGATTAATTGGGGCGGTTTCAAAATTTTGAAACGGTCACTTAGACGACGGAAAAGCCCGTTTCCGTCGTCCAAGTGCACTTAGACAACGAAAAATAGGGCTCCGTCGTCTAAGTGAAAAACTATCACTACCACATTAAGAGACATTGCCGGCGACTTTAAGTCGCCGGCCTTATTTTTTTTTTCGCCGAAATTGACATTACCAGCGACGGAAGTCGCCGGCAATGTCAGCGCCGCCGTGGCCGGAATTTGAAGACATTGCCGGCGACTTAGGTCCATATCGCCGGCAATGCTTGGAAAAATTTTGAAAAAAAAACACGGTTCTGGATTGGGCCCAATTCCAGAATCTGCATTGAAAAATATAAACCGTACAATCATACAAGTTCAACAGTACACATAAATGTCCAACGTACAGTACAAATAGCAACGACGATAAGAAAATTAACTACAACTACACATCAGGTCGAGGATGAACAACGTATTAGCTAACAAAATCTATTAATATCGAAAAATAGTTTTATTAACACATGGAGAGGCGAAAGACTTACCACTTCTTCAGGGCACTGCGGATAGAACTTCTGATGAATATACACCAACGGGTTCACTTCTTGTTGTTGTTGCGCCTTAGTCGACCAACCCATGTAGTTGAGTGAACCTGCATGATGGGCCCTGGTGTTTTTCAATCTATTCGCCCGGTTCGTCTTCGAAATCGCCTTGTTTGATAAACATATGGAAAAAAATTAGTAACTAACTATTTCAATCTGATACGATACATTAGGCTTGTAAGATATATTCAGGATGCATACCTGAGCTTTGGGGTGCTCGAAGTGGGCTATCAGCCACTGCCACTCGTACTTCCTAAACCGGAATTCGCTAGGGGTAGAACCTCGGCCTAGCTCCTTGTATATAGTGTAATGGGAAGAAAGCTCGTTCTTCCACTCTTTATACCTATATTAAAACAAGGAAAAAAAGTTAGAGATATTAAAACACTTGATAAACAAAAATCTAACTCTTTGGATATTCAAATAAGTTGAAGCACATCACCTCATATGTAGTTGACGCTCTACCCACGTGTGAATAAGAACTTCATCCACGTCAAACCACACCTGCAATATGAATATATAAAAGGTAAAATTATATATTTATTCGGACTTAATTAATAAATGTAAAATTTACGTAATGAAAATACGATTTTACTCACACTGAGTGCATTATGCACTTGCATCTTCACGTAGATAGGCACAGATTCCCAATCTGGCCAAAGCATTGGGACCTTGTCCCGCACGATCGCACCGGCCATGCTGCAATATTTGCGCGTGGTGTCGAATGCCTCGATCACCTCGCCATCCTCATTGGCCCTTATGGGCGTTTTCCTTCCGCCGGTGGCCTGCTCAAGTCTCTTCCCGGTGCAGGTGCCTCTAGCCCCTTTCCGTTTTCCAGTCTCATTAACGAAATTGCCTAATAATACAATGTCAACAAATTGATATCATTAATTGAACCTATCACAAGTCTTAAGTAATAATTAAGTAATCAATCTTATGTTAAATAAAATTTACCTGCATCGTCCGTTTGTTGGTTGGTGCACCTCACACTCCAAAGATTCACGGGGTCGAACGGGATGAAGTTGTACGCTTCCTCCACGCTCAGGAACTCCGGTCGTCCTTCAACATAAACAGGCATCCCCCTATCGTCGAATTCAGGGATCACAGGAATCTCGTCGGGTAGGAAGAGACCGGACGGCGGAGATAGACGAGGCCTGGACGATGAGGCGCCAGCACCACCATGTGCCTCAGATGATTCCCGTGAAACGGGAGTAGGCACCGAGCGAATATGGGGCAGTCGGATTGAGGGAGTTTTTGATGCCCCCGTTGACTGTCGCTCGTCTGAGGGTCTGCTGATGGAGGGATGTCTGCTGACTGAGCGTCTGCTGACTGAGGCTCGAGCCTGCTCCACTTCCGGTTGCACGGCTGCGAATCGTGCAGCTTCCTCCTCAGCTCGCGCATCTAGCAAGGCTCTCGTGCGAGCAGTCATCATTGGCCCACTGGGCGTGTTGCTAACTGCGGGCGAGGAGGAAGCTTGACTACTGTTCCCTCCACTATTTCGAGAACCTCTCCGAAGCCAATTAGCCGCAAAACCTCCTGGACACCGTAATAGTCATGGATTCGGTTCTATAACAAATCGGAACCGGAACGGTTTGGAACCGGAACCGTTATATTACAAATGGTTCCGGTTACAAACAGTTCTGGTTCCAAACCGTTTCGGTTCTATAACAAATCGGAACCGGAACGGTTTGGAACTGGAACCGTTTGAAACCGGAACTGTTTGTAACCGGAACCGTTTGTAACATAACGGTTCCGGTTACAAACAGTTCCGGTTCCAAACCGTTCCAGTTCCAAACCGTTCCGGTTCCAAACCGTTTCGGTTCTATAACAAATTAATCGGAACCAGAACGGTTTGGAACCGGAACCGTTTGAACCTGGAACCGTTTCGAACTGGAACCGTTATCTTACAAACGGTTCCGGTTATAAACATTTCCGGTTGCAAACCGTTCCGGTTTATAAGGGTTGTGGTTCCTAACCGTTCCGATTTCGATTTTTCACCTATTATACGTTAAATTAACAACTATATCACCTAACTTAACATATATACATACATCATTTCCGGCTTTAAACTTTTCACATATATATACATCACATACACACTTTGTATACATCGATCATGCATCTTAATTTCACCTTAATTCACACATATATATATACATCACATATTAATCCAATTCACCCTAGCTAAATAATTTTCCACATTTTTCAAACATGACTTTTTTATATATACATTCCATATTAATTAATTAATTTTTCACATATATACATCACATATATTTCTCCTTCACCCCACAATTATCCACATTATTTTCCCACAATTTTCAAACATACCTTAATTACATTTTACAAATATTTTCCACATGCATACATACATCCCACAATTATCAAAAATTAATTAATCAAAATGCATAAAAATAAAATGTGGAATGAGAGAGAGAGAGGGAGAGAGAGTGAGCTATTACCTGCCATGGTGGAGCTCGACCCAACTGTTGTCCGGCGACGGAGGTGAGGGGAGGAGGAAGAGGAGGAGGGGAGGAGGAGAGACGGGAGGAGAGAATTTCGGTGAAGAGAGAGGGGGGGAGAGGAAGCTAATTAGAGAGGATTGAGGAGAGGGATGAGAGGGAGGTGAAGAGAGAATTTCGGTGTAAGAGAGGGAAGAGGGAAGAGAGATCGATGCGAAGAGGTGAGGGGAGGAGGAGAGAGGGGAGGAGAGCTCGACCTGGTCTGGATAATAAAGCCACCATTGCCAGCGAGTTACGTCGTAACTCGTTGGTAATGACATTACCGACGACGTACGTCGTGGGTAATGTCATTACCAACGAGTTGTTAACTCGTGGGTAATGTCATTATTTCTCGAAGATTATCCGATCGACCTATTTCCGACCAATTTCCGACTAAATAATTTCCGACAACATTTCCGACCATATATAACTACAATTTCCGACTACGATTTCCGACTACAATTTCCGACTACGATTTCGACTACGATTTCCGACTACGATTTCCGACTACGATGGTCGACTACAATTTCCGACTACGTACAATTTCCGACTACAATTTCCGACACGATTTCCGACTACGATTTCCAACACGAAATTTGACTACGTACAATTTCCGACTACAATTTCCGACTACATTTTCCGAGTACATTTTCCGACTACGTTTCGACACGATTTCCGACTACAATTTCCGATTACAATTTCCGCCTACAATTTCCGACTACAATTTCCAACGTACTAGGATGATAATCGTAATCATCTTCATCACTTGAGTCTGACTCGGTTTCATAAGCAACCTCTGGCAATATGTGCCGCTCCTCGTCATCTGAATCAGCGTCAACTTCATATGGATTAACATCGAGCAGTTCTACTCCAGTAATTCGAACCACACTCCTAGATCTCACATTATTAAGGCGAATCGTAGATGATTCCGGAATGTCAAAAGCGTTCGGCTCTTGGTATGCAGTAACTTCCTCATCATCTGCGGTATCACCAAGTGTGGCAGCACTGTATATGTTTCTATGAGCAACATGGTTAACCACCTTCCACGGGACTTTGTTAAGAAGATCGTCCAGGTAAAACACTTGTTTTACTGATGATGCAAGAACGAAAGGGTCATCTTCATACCAGCTAGTAGCAGTATTCACCGAAAATGTTCCGTACTGATCGGTCCTTGTGTTCTCCGGGCTAGTATCAAACCATCTACAGTTGAACAAGTGCACTTTCATGCGGTTCCCATAAATTAGTTCAACAACTGAATGAAGGACACCGTAATAGTCAACGCCATCCTGCCCACCATGGACCATCACCCCACAATTCTGTGTTTTCAGTCGGTCGTCTCGATTTTCACATATAAATTTAACGCCATTGAACTGACACATCGAGTAAACTTTTGAAGCTATCGGTTTCATCGCAAGGACCCTCAATTCGTTTGACCACTGTGGGTAACCATCATCTGCTACATGGTTCATCTGAAAACGATAAGAAACCACACAAGCAATTATGAACATAGAAACCACAAAACCACGTACGTACACACATGCTATATAAGGAAAGTGGCAATAAAAAAAAGACATATACACATATACCCTTACCCATTGTCCAAAGTAGTTTGCAAACGTAATGTTGTGGTAATCAACATTTCCGGCAATAACAGGGCAGTGAAGGTGATAGTTTTTCCAATATTGTACTTCTTCACAGTTAATCAGTACCGACCAGTGGGCAATGACTACCTCATTTTCATCCAACTTGTACGACTTTGGCAAGCTTCCATGTACTACCACGTCATTGGAGATGATAGAAAGGTTGAACTGAGGTTCATCTATGGGCATCTGTTGTTAGGGGTCCTCAAGCGCTCCCAAATACACTTTGGTGTACGTTACACACTCGTGCGCAACATATACTTCAGCGATACACCCTTCAGGTGCATATTTATTCTTCACATAGTCCTTGTAGGCTCCCAATTGTCTACAAGTTAACAAGTGCATGTTAACTTACTTAAAAAATAAGAATTTACATATAAAAACATAGGCAAACCAAATGTATGAATCATTTGTACCTTTCCATGGGATACATCCAAGTGTAGTGTACGGGACCAGTAAGCAACAATTGTTCGGGAAGATGGATCATCAGGTGAGGCATTATGTCAAAAAAATTTGGGGGAAATATCCTCTCAAGCTTGCACATGATAAAAATGATGTCATCTTGCATCTCCCTGAGGTCTGATTTTTTAACTTCCCTGGTGCATAACTTCTGAAAGAATCTTGACAAGGCCACCAACGGCTCCACCACCTCTTTGGGCAGGTACCCTCGAATGAAAATAGGGAAAAGGCGTTGAAGCAGTACATGGCAGTCATGACTCTTTAATCCGTACATCTTATTGTCCCGGAAGTTAACACACCTGCTTATATTTCTTGCATAGCCATAAGGATACTTGCATATATATACATATTAATACATAGGCAACAATTATATTTCTCGCATATAACCATAATCCGGTAAAAATTTAAGGCCAAATTCCTGCGTAGCCATAAGAATATATACCTGACATTACTCAGCCACCGAAAAATTTCATGCTTATGCTTCGGATTTACGGTGTAAGGAGCTTGCGGCAATTTTCTCTTACCATCTCTTAACCACAAATGTTTCCGCAGACCCATTGCTTTCAGATCAATGCGTGCTTTAAGGATGTCTTTTGTTTTCCCCTCCAAGTTAAGAACTGTGCCCACAACACTTTCACACACATTCTTCTCTATGTGCATGACATCTAGGTAGTGTCTGATAGGCAACCTGGGCCAGTATGAGAGTTCCCAGAATATGCTCTTCTGTGTCCAAAACTTATACCTTTCGGGCTTGTCTGGAATTGACGCGACTATGTCAGGATGATTGCTCAGTTGGCCAAAATCATATTCATTCAACACTTCCAAAATTTCTTCCCCTGTCCATCGCCTGGGTGCCACACCTGTTTCCACAGTCCCATCAAACGCGTCTGGATCCTGCCTAAATGGGTGATCATATGGAAGCCAACAACGGTGACGCATCTGAACAATTTTATTGCAATGAGGACTGCAACAATCAACCGTCATGCACTCTGAACAAGCCCTGTAACCCCTGGTAACGTTGCCCGACAACATACCGCGGGCAGGAAAATCACTGATGGTGCCAACAAGCATGGCATGCATCTGGAACATCTCCTTTTTGAACCTATCGTAAGTGGGGTGGCCACACTCACTCAGGTACTTAAGCTCCTCAATCAAAGGCCTCAAATACACATCGAGACACTTTCCTGGATAACCCGGGCCCGGAATTAACAGAGTGAGCATATTGTATTCCTTCTTCATGCACATCCATGGTGGAAGGTTGTACGGTACCAAAATAACTGGCCATATACTGTATTGAAGACTCATGTTGCCAAAAGGGTTGAATCCGTCAGATGAGAGCCCTAGCCAAACATTTCGGACCTCTGCTGCAAAATGATCAAACTCCCTGACCATGTGCTTCCAAGCCTCTCCGTCGGAAGGGTGTATAAGGGTGTCATCGTCAGGCAAGTTCCTCTCAGCCCACCATCTAATTGCCTCGGCCGTGAAAGCACACATGAACAACCGCTCCAGCCTATCAATAAGCGGGAAATATCGAAGTATCTTCACAGCTTTCTTGTTGCCTGCAGGAGTCAACTTATACCTTTCTGTAAAACATACCGGGCAGGCTTCAAGGTCTTCGAGATCTTTTCCCCAGAAGATAATACAATCATATCTGCATGCATGGATTTTGATGTAGGAAAGCCCAAGATCTTTCAGGATATGTCGCACCTTATGATGAGTGGTATGAAGACGATGACCGGGTGGCAGTAGCGAAGCAGTCCACTTCAACCAAGAATCAACAGCTTTGACAGACATTTTGTTCTCCATTTTGAGCTGCATCACTCCCATCACACTTTCAAGAACAGTCTTACTACAACCGTCGTACAACGGAGTCTGTTGCAATGCAATCAGGTTGTTGTACTTGTCCATACCGCTGGTGTTGACATGAGCTCCAGGTAATGGCTCAACTGGCTCGATATGGGGGAAACCCTCAACGACGGGAGGGACATTTGGTGCTTCATCAGCAAATACACCGCTCTCATGAGGAAACATATCATTGATTAACATCGCTGTTGGATCATAGGATGAACTGCCCCTCTCAGCAAAATCTCCATGATCATAGCGTGGACTGACCCTCTCACCAAATTGTCCATGATCATGCGGACCCGCTAACGATGTTTCACCGTGATAAATCCAACAAGTGTACTTATCCCAAAACCCGTATTTACTCAAGTGCCTCTGGACTTTATCAATGGGAAAACGAAATCGATCGCTGAAACACTTACATTCTTTACACGGGAAATAATGAAGTGTAGTGTCTCCACAATTAGCCTTTACAAAATCCACAAAACTCCTAATTCCATGGTGATATCTGACATCCCATCTTTCGAGGCTCATCCAACTCTTGTCCATCCTGAAAATTCTAACAATTTTACGGATTAATTATATATATATATACACACATTCACTACTAATAATCGACGCGATATCTCAAATCAACTCTAATTAAATCAACGCATGCATGCATATATATATATATATATATATATCGATCTAATCTCTGAATTCGATTCAGTACTCGATGATGGTATTCTTCTTTTTTCAATTCAAAACGTATTTGACTAGGTAGGAGGCTCTGTTAAGCCTGGCTCCGACGACACTACGATAATACCAGTCGTTGATTCAGACACAAGATAAGATTAACTACAAGCCGTCGTAACTCGTTTCCGTGACATCAACAACGTACATTTCATATATATATATATATATATATATATATCTCACGAATTGGATTTGATCAACACACACACATATATATACATACACATATACGTATATATACACGTACCTATATATATAGCTTCCCGAGTGATCGAGTTTTCGACGCGCGCCTTAATTTTGACAATATACCGAAGGATCGATTTCAGAGCGTACGTTTTCCTTCTTTCGATTTCTCTGGATTTTTTTCGATCAAAATGAATGAATGATCGAGCTGCTGCAATCTGCGTCTAATATAAGAGACATTGCCGGCGACTACTCCGTCGCCGGAAATGAAGACATTACCGGCGACTTTACGCCGGAAAATCGCCGGTAATGTTTCAAAACATTACCGGCGACTCCAACCGTCGCCGGCTATGTGGAGCCACACATTTCCGGCGAAATTCCCGCCGGAAAATCGCCGGAAATGTTCGGCTTGACATTGCCGGCGACGGTTGGAGTCGCCGGTAATGTTTTGAAACATTACCGGCGATTTTCCGGCGACATTACCGGCGACGGAGTAAGTCGCCGGTAATGATGAACATTACCGGTGACTTTTCCGGTCGCCGGCCTTGTCTCCGGTGATCTCGCCGGTAATGATGCCATATGTGGTAGTGTATATATAGGACTGGTCACCCCCTCCTTTTCTCATTCCATCTCCCCTCCTCCTCTCCTCTCCTCTCCTCTCCCCTCTCCTCCGGCCTTCCTCCTCCGACGACTCAAATTCCGGCGAGTTTCCCTCTCTCCGACGACTCTACTCCGGCGACATTCCGGCAAGGTAAAAATTATATTTTTTAATTAACATTATTATTATTTAAGTAATTATTTTGCATTGTAAATAATTTCAATTATTTAGTAATTATAATAATTAATTATTATTATTAGTAAGAATTACTAATTTAGTACTCATTATTAATTGTTATTTGGTAATAAATAATTATTAGTTAAAATTAAATAATAGTAATAATTATTATTGTTAATAATAATAAATTATATTGGTAAATGAATAATTATTATTAAATGCATGATAAATAATATTTAATTATTGTCATATTTATTGTTTTAATTAATAGTTTAATTTGTGTTTATTATTGCATGTAATTAAAAAATATTCATTGATAATTATGGGAATTTTCTAGTAAATTGGTAGTCTTCGATTTAAATGTAGTACATAAGATTGGTTTATTAAGTCGCACTCTTTGGAATATATGACACATCTTTTCCTAGCTTATCTCCTTAACCCCTCATGATGTGTGGATTTCATCACCGCACACCATAACCTAAGTGAAGTTATGGACACGAGGTTGAGGGCGGAGTTTGCAAAGGACTTGAGGGAGTGTAAATTTTTAAATAATTGGCTGAATGTCGGACATGGTGTCTAGAAACGGGTTATGACTGGTGACAGGTTTTGGATCTAAGAAAGACGACACCAATAGAGTATATACCATTGATTTGGTTAGCCTCGGGGTGTTTTGTCGAAATTAGTTCTGCCTCTCGCGTTATCTCTATCCCTAACTGGCCATGTTTTTCGATTGAACCAAGGCTGATTAATTGAAAGTTTACACTTTATCGCACGGGTCGCACGTCCATTGAACGACCGAAATACCAAGCTAGTGTACTCTATTTAAATCTTAGGCGCACTCAATATATACGAAGGTGTAATTACTGTACATTTTTTTAAAAATTAATTATTGTAATCATGTATTTTAACAACGTATTCCTACCTAGGTTTAAATAAATTAATGGCTCCGTCCGGAAAGAAGAAGACAGCACAGGAGGCCGAAGATGCCCTTCTCCGACAATTGGCCGACCAAGTGGGTTGGCAATTACAGGAGGGCCTAGACGCCCCCTCTTCAGACCCTTCAGTTGGTCCGTCTACAGCGTCCACTGGGGAAATTCCCGCTCCCCCATTTATCCCGAGCGGTGATGAGGAGGCATATTCCACACCGATGGCCTGTTCAACCGGAAGTACTCAGGCGTCCTCGACCTCTGAGTCTATCCTTTATAGCGCCCGGCGCAAGGTCAGGAGGGCCCCGACTGACCCAAACCGAAAAGGACTCGTGGTCTCGTCAAAGGCGGGAAAGCGGAAAAAATAAGGCAGGCGACCGGCCAAAAGATCAACTTGCCGTACAATGAATTCACCAGTGGCCCTCCCACAGCTCAGCTAGCAAGTCTCTCGGCGCATAACATATGGTCAATCGTTCGCAGCCGGGTTCGTCTCATTGCCCCTAATTGGAAGGAGTTGCCGGATGAAGAGAATGCGAAACTCTTTAAAGAACTTTTGGTACGTAATACGTACAATTTTAAATTTATTTTTTAATAACCAATAAATATTATAATTTCATAATATATACGATTATAATTTTCTATTTATTTATGATAGGAACAATATGAGGTAGATCCTACACCGGCGATGCTTAGGCATATCAACTCCACCGCCAACTCTATCTACCGTGACTGGAAGTACAGGCTTCATCAATACTTCGAGAATATCGGCCCCGTGCCTACCCCCGTAGAGCTGCATGGGGATAGAGAAGATGAGTGGCAGCGGTTGTGTAACCACTTCTAAGATGAAGAATATAAGGTGTTTACTTTTTATATTTAAATTAAGAGAATTGAATTATTTTTATTTTAATTACATATTAATTTTTTAATTATTTTTGTTGTCCAACAGAAATACTCCAACATCAACAAGACCAACCGGGGGAAGAAGGACAAACATCATACCTCCGGCGCCAAACAACTCATTCAAATAGCGAAGGAGCACAGGGATAAGGGCTCCAAACACCCTTATCTCGATGCTAGCATAAGCGCGTACGTGACGCCTGGGCTCGAGAATGAAGCGAGTCAACACGGCGTAAGTGATATATATATATATGTGTGCTTTTAATTATCTTAGTTATTATTAGAGAATTCTAATTATTAATTATTATTTTTTTTAGGCAAGGTTGGTAGAACGTGCGAATGAGGAATTGGCCAACACTCAGCTCGCATTCCCAGATTTGTCGCCCGAAGATCTGCCTCCTCTATCGATGGAGAGTCAAATTGCAATTGCCGATGAGGTATACGGGTGTAGAGCTGGAAGGGAGGTTAGGGGGTTTGGACCTAAGGTCATGCGAGATTTGTCGACCTCCGAGTCATCATCTACGGGAGGTTCGCGGAGGAAAAATTCTCAAGCTGCGGCAGCCTTAGAAGAGGCTCGACTCGCACGGGAGGAAAATCAATCCATGCGTCAAAGGCTAGATGAGCAACAAGCACAAATAACCCAACTCATCGCCCTCATGGAACAAACTCGACGACAGTGTCAACCTCCTCCGAACCCATACCCCGGCGACGACGACCCGGCTGGAGGCGGAGGACTCGGCGGCACTTATGCTCCTCCCATATTTTAGTACTTCATTTGTGTAGTTTATTATTTAGTTTTATTCCAAATTCCGAACAATATTTTAATTTATATTTAATTTCGATCATGTATGTACGTACAAATTAATTATTATTTTAATTTTATTTAATTACGTATTTACACATTTATTTTAACATTTTTAATTATTTAAAATTAAATTATTAATATTTTACAACAATTTAAAATTTGATTTAAAAAAAATTAAATAACCACTTGGACGACGGAGATTTGCTTCTCCGTCGTCCAAGTGAGAACACCTAACCCCTAACCCCTAACCCCTAAACCCTAAACCCTAAGGGTGAACTTGGACGACGGAGAATCACGTCTCCGTCGTCTAAGTTCCTACTTGGACCGCGGAGAAACCTGAACTCTCCGCGGCCCAAGTTCTAACTTGGATGACGGAGACGTGATTCTCCGTCATCCAAGTTCCTACTTGGACCGCGGAGAAACCTGAATTCTCCGTGGCCCAAGTTCGAACTTGGACAACGGAGAATCACGTCTCCGTCGTCCAAGTTAGAACTTGCGCCGCGGAGAATCTCCGTCATCCAAGTTCACTTGGACTGCGGAATCCGTTTTCTCCGTCGTCCAAGTGCTTGGACGACAGCAGTTGGAGTACGAACTTTGCTAAGTATTTAGACGACGGAAAACGTCACTTAGACGACGGAAATGCTCTGTGGTCTAAGTCTGTTTTTCTTGTAGGGGTAATTATAATTTTTAATTATTGTTGTAATTATTGTAAATTTGTAATAATTATGGTAAATTATTGAATTATTAAAAATAATAAATGAGTAATTATGGTAATTTAGTAATTATTATAATAAATTATTTAATTATTATAAATAATATATTAATAATTATACATAAATTAGTAATTATGGTAATTTATTTTATATCATTATTATGGTAATTATATTTTTACAACTCTTAGGTTAATTAAATGACTCTGTGGGGTAAGAAAAAGGTCAAAGATGCTCAACTTCGACGCTTCGCTGAGCAAGTCAATCGGTTGGCAGCTCGAGGAGGACAACGTCGCGCCTCCTCCGGACCCTTCAGCTAGTCCTTCGGCAGTGGCGACTGGGAAAATTTTCGATGCCCCAGCTATCTGGACCGATGATGATGACGCCCCTTCCGGTCCGACATCGATGTCAGAAAGTGCTCAGGCGTTGTTGGCCTCCTCCGAGTCTATCCTCTACAGCGCGTGGCGCAAGGTCAGGAGGGCCCCGACAAACCATCAACCCAAAAGGTCTCGAGGACTCGTAAAAGGCAAAAAATCCGAGAAGTTGTTCAAGGCTACCGGGCAAAAGATCCAGTTGTCGTACGACGATTTCACCGATGGCCCTTCCACATCTCAGTTAGCTAGTTTCTCCTCGCACAGCATCGGGTCAATTCTTCGCAACAAGGTTCATATGATTGCGCCTACCTGGAAGGAGTTGCCGACCAAAGAGAAGGTGAAAGTGTTTAAAAGAACTTTCGATACGTAATACGTACATTTTTATTTTTTTCTTCTAATAACCAATAAAAATCGTAATTTCATAATATATACGATTATAATTTTTTATTCTTTTCATATAGGAACAATATGAGGTGAATTCCACACCGGAGATGCTTAGGCACATCAACACTCCCGCCAACGCCATCTACCGTGATTGGAAGTAAAAACTTTATAAGTATTATGAAGATATCAGCCAAGTGTCTACCCCCGTAGAGCTGTGTGGGGATAGGGAAGATGAGTGGGAGTGGTTGGTCACCCACTTCGAAGCAGAAGAATATAAGGTGATTATTTTTTTATTTAAATTCACGAAATTAAATTATTATTATTTTAGTTATTTATTAATTTTTTAATAATTTATGTTGTCCAACAGAAATTCTCAAAAATCAACAAGACTAACCGGGAGAAGAAGGACAAACATCATATCTCTGGCTCCAAGCAGATGATCCAAACTGCCAAGGAGCACAGAGATAAGGGCTCCAAACACCCTTATCTGGATGCTAGCGCCAACGTTTACGTGACACCTGAGCTAAACAATGAAACGAGTCAATACGGCGTAAGTGCCGTATATATTTCTTCTTAATTAGTGTAATTATTATTTATTAAACTATCGTACAAATTTATAATTATTTAATTATTATTATTATTATTTTCAAGCGATGTTAGTAAAACGGGCGCAAAAGGAATTAGCCAACACGCAGCTTGCACACCAAGATTTGCCGCCAGAAGACCTGCCTCCTGTATCGATGGAGAGCCAAATTGCAATCGCCGATGAGGTATACGGTCGTCAAGCTGATAAGGAGGTTAGGGGCACTACAACATTTTTGCCCATTACCGGCGAGATCACCGGAGACAAGGCCGGCGACCGGAAAAGTCGCCGGTAATGTTCAACATTACCGGCGACTTAGCCCGTCGCCGGCAATGTCGCCGGAATCTCGCCGGTAATGTTGCAAAACATTACCGGCGACTACAACCGTCGCCGGCAATGTCTAGGGAGACATTACCGGCGATTTTCCGGCGGGAATTTCGCCGGAAATGTCTCCCTAGACATTGCCGGCGACGGTTGGAGTCGCCGGTAATGTTTTGCAACATTACCGGCGAGATTCCGGCGTAAAGTCGCCGGTAATGTCTTCATTTCCGGCGACTTACTCCGTCGCCGGCAATGTGTCTTATATTAGATGCCGGATCGGGCAGCTCGATCATTCAATCATTTTGAGCGAAAAAAATCCAGAGAAATCGAAAGAAAGAAAACGTACGCTCTGAAATCGATCATTCGGTATATTGTCAAAATTAAGGCGGGCGTCGAAAACTCGATCACTCGGGAAGCTATTTATATAGGTACGTAGGTGTATATATACGTATATGTGGTATATATATATATGTGTGTGTGTGTGTGTTGATCAAATCCAATTCGTGAGATATATATATATATATATATATGTATATGAAATGTTGTTGATGTACGGTCACCGAAACGAGAAAACAGCTTGTAGTTAATCTTGTGTCTGAATCAATGACTGGTATTATCGTATTGTTATCGGAGCCAGGCTTAACAGAGATTAGATCGATATATCATTGAGTACTATCATCGAGTACTGAATACGTACTATCATCGAGTACTGAATCGAATTCAGAGATTAGATCGATATATATACATATGCATGCATGTGTTGATTTAATTAGAGTTGAATTGAGAGATCACGTCGATTATTAGTAGTGAATGTGTGTATATATATATAATTAATACGTAAAATTGTTAGAATTTTCAGGATGGACAAGAGTTGGATGAGCCTCGAAAGATGGGATGTCAGATATCACGAGGGAATTAGGAGTTTTGTGGATTTTGTGAAGGCTAATTGTGGAGACACTACACTTCATTATTGCCCGTGTAAAGAATGTAAGTGTTTCAGCGATCGATTTCGATTTCCCATTGATAAAGTGCAGAGGCACCTGAGTAAATACGGGTTTTGGGATAAGTACACTTGTTGGATTTATCACGGTGAAACATCGGTAGCGGGTCCGCATGATCATGGACAATTTGGTGAGAGGGCCAGTCCACGCTATGATTATGGACATTTTGCTGAGAGGGGCAGTTCATCCTATGATCCAACATCGATGTTAATCAATGATATGTTTCCTCATGAGAGCGGTGTATTTGCTGATGAAGCACCAAATGTCCCTCCCGTCGTTGAGGGTTTCCCCCATATCGAGCCAGTCGAACCATTACCTGGAGGTCATGCCAACACAAGCAGTATGGACAAGTACAACAACCTGATTGCATTGCAACAGACTCCGTTGTACGACGGTTGTAGTAAGACTGTTCTTGAAAGTGTGATGGGAGTGATGCAGCTAAAAATGGAGAACAAAATGTCTGTCAAAGCTGTTGATTCTTGGTTGAAGTGGACTGCTTCGCTACTGCCACCCGGTCATCGTCTTCCTACCACTCATCATAAGGTGCGACATATCCTGAAAGATCTTGGGCTTTCCTACATCAAAATCCATGCATGCAGATATGATTGTATTCTCTTCTGGGGAAAAGATCTCGAAGACCTTGAAGCCTGCCCGGTATGTTTTACAGAAAGGTATAAGTTGACTCCTGCAGGCAACAAGAAAGCTGTGAAGATACTTCGATATTTCCCGCTTATTGATAGGCTGGAGCGGTTGTTCATGTGTGCTTTCACGGCCGAGGCAATGAGATGGTGGGCTGAGAGGAACTTGCCTGACGATGACACCCTTATACACCCTTCCGACGGAGAGGCTTGGAAGCACATGGTCAGGGAGTTTGATCATTTTGCAGCAGAGGTCCGAAATGTTTGGCTAGGGCTCTCATCTGACGGATTCAACCCTTTTGGCAACATGAGTCTTCAATACAGTATATGGCCAGTTATTTTGGTACCGTACAACCTTCCACCATGGATGTGCATGAAGAAGGAATACAATATGCTCACTCTGTTAATTCCGGGCCCGGGTTATCCAGGAAAGTGTCTCGATGTGTATTTGAGGCCTTTGATTGAGGAGCTTAAGTACCTGAGTGAGTGTGGCCACCCCACTTACGATAGGTTCAAAAAGGAGATGTTCCAGATGCATGCCATGCTTGTTGGCACCATCAGTGATTTTCCTGCCCGCGGTATGTTGTCGGGCAACGTTACCAGGGGTTACAGGGCTTGTTCAGAGTGCATGACGGTTGATTGTTGCAGTCCTCATTGCAGTAAAATTGTCTCGATGCGTCACCGTTGTTGGCTTCCATATGATCACCCATTTAGGCAGGATCCAGACGCGTTTGATGGGACTGTTGAAACTGGTGTGGCACCCAGGCGATGGACAGGGGACGAAATTTTGGAAGTGTTGAATGAATACGATTTTGGCCAGCTGAGCAATCATCCTGACATAGTGGCGTCAATTCCAGAAAAGCCCGAAAGGTATAAGTTTTGGACACACAAGAGCATATTCTGGGAACTCTCCTACTGGCCCAGGTTGCCTATCAGACATTACCTAGATGTCATGCACATAGAGAAGAATGTGTGTGAAAGTGTGGTGGGCACAGTTCTTAACTTGGAGGGGAAAACAAAAGACATCCCTAAGGCACGCATTGATCTTAAAGCACTGGGTGTGCGGAAACATTTGTGGTTAAGAGATGGTAAGAGAAAAATGCCGCAAGCTCCGTACACCGTAAAGCCGAAGCATAAGCATGAAATTTTTCGGTGGCTGAGTAATGTCAGGTATATATTCGATCTTATGGCTATGTATGAATTTGTCCTTAAATTTTTAGCGGAGTATATATGGTTATATGCGAGAAATATAATTGGTCCATATATATGGCTTCATCTATATATATATGCATGTATCCTTATGGCTATGCAGGAAATATAAGCAGGTGTGTTAACTTCCGGGACAATAAGATGTACGGATTAAAGAGTCATGACTGCCATGTACTGCTTCAACGCCTTTTCCCTATTTTCATTCGAGGGTACATGCCCAAAGAGGTGGTGGAGCCGTTGGTGGCCTTGTCAAGATTCTTTCAGAAGTTATGCACCAGGGAAGTTAAAAAAGCAGACCTGAGGGAGATGCAAGATGACATCATTTTTATCATGTGCAAGCTTGAGAGGATATTTCCCCCAAATTTTTTCGACATAATGCAGCACCTGATGATCCATCTTCCCGAACAATTGTTGCTTACCGGTCCCGTACACTACACTTGGATGTATCCCATGGAAAGGTACAAATGATTCATAAATTTGGTTTGCCTATGGTTTTTATATGTAATGACTTCTGGTTAAGTAAGTTAACATGTACTTGTTAACTTGTAGACAATTGGGAGCCTACAAGGACTATGTGAAGAATAAATATGCACCTGAAGGGTGTATCGCTGAAGCATATCTTGCGCACGAGTGTGTAACGTACACCAAAGTGTACCTCGAAAATGTAGAGGACCCCCAACAACATATGCCGATAGATGAACCCCAGTTCAACCTTTCTATCATCTCCAGTGACGTGGTAGTACAGGGAAGCTTGCCAAAGTCGTACAAGTTGGATGGAAATGAGGTAGCCATTGCCCACTGGTCGGTACTGATTAACTGTCAAGAAGTACAATATTGGAAAAACTATCATCTTCACTGCCCTGCTATTGCCGGAAATGTTGATTACCACAACAAGACGTTTGCAAACTACTTTGGTCAATGGGTAAGTATATGTGTATATGTCTATTTTTATATATATATCCTTACATAGCATGTATGTATGTACGTGCTTTTGTGGTTTCAAGATGACATAATTTCTTCTGTACGTATTAATATATGGACGTTTTCAGATGAACCATGTAGCAGATGATGGTTGCCCAGAGTGGTCAAACGAATTGAGGGTCCTGGCGATGAAACCGATTGCTTCAAAAGTGTACTCGATGTGTCAGGTCAATGGCGTGAAATTTATATGTGAAAATCGAG
The DNA here is from genome assembly GCA_946800695.1 of Geum urbanum. Lineage (NCBI taxonomy): Eukaryota > Viridiplantae > Streptophyta > Magnoliopsida > Rosales > Rosaceae > Geum > Geum urbanum. The sequence goes on from OX327015.1 coordinate 510,875, forward strand.
ACCACCGACTGAAAACACAGAATTGTGGGGTGATGGTCCATGGTGGGCAGGATGGCGTTGACTATTACGGTGTCCTTCATTCAGTTGTTGAACTAATTTATGGGAACCGCATGAAAGTGCACTTGTTCAAGTGTAGATGGTTTGATACTAGCCCGGAGAACACAAGGACCGATCAGTACGGAACATTTTCGGTGAATACTGCTACTACCTGGTATGAAGATGACCCTTTCGTTCTTGCCTCATCAGTAAAACAAGTGTTTTACCTGGACGATCTTCTTAACAAAGTCCCGTGGAAGGTGGTTAACCATGTTGCTCATAGAAACATATACAGTGCTGCCACACTTGGTGATACCGCAGATGATGAGGAAGTTACTGCATACCAAGAGCCGAACGCTTTTGACATTCCGGAATCATCTACGATTCGCCTTAATAATGTGAGATCTGGGAGTGTGGTTCGAATTACTGGAGCAGAACTTCTCGATGTTAATCCATATGAAGTTGACGCTGATTCAGATGACGAGGAGCGGCACATATTGCCAGAGGTTACCTATGAAACCGAGTCAGACTCAAGTGATGAAGATGATTACGATTATCATCCTTAGTACGTTGGAAATTGTAGTCGGAAATTGTAGTCGGAAATCGTACGTAGTCGGAAAATGTAGTCGAAATTGTAGTCGAAAATTGATAATCAAAATTTTAGTCGGAAAATGTAGCCGGAAATCGTAGACGGAAATTGTAGTCGTTAATCGTAGACGGAAATTGATAATCGAAATTGTAGTCGGAAAATGTGCATAGCTGGAAATGGTACGTACGTATACGGAAAATGTAGTCGTTAATCGTAGGGCTGGGATCGGTACGGGACGGGTCGGGATTCGACCTATCCCGATCCCGATCCCGAAAGTAAAATCGGGATCGGGACGGGTCGGGACGACATAATCTTAGAGGTGTATCCCGACCCGATCGGGACGGGATCGGGACGGGTCGGGTTCGGTATCGGGATTTCGGTATTGGATTCTCAGCCCTAGTTAATCGTACGTATACGAAAATTGATAATCGAAAATGTAGTCGGAAAATGTAGTCGTTAATCGTACGGATACGGAAATTGTAGTCGAAATTGTAGTCGGAAAATGTAGCCGGAAATCGTAGACGGAAAATGTTGTCGTTAATCGTACGTATACGGAAATCGTAGTTGTTAATCGTACGTATACGGAAATCGTAGTCGTTAATCGTAGTCGTTAATCGTACGTATACGGAAAATGCCCTAGTTAATCGTACGTATACGGAAATCATTAATCGAAAATGTAGACGGAAAATGTAGTCATTAATCGTACGGATACGGAAAATGATAATCGAAATTGTAGTCGGAAAATGTAGCCGGAAATCGTAGACGGAAAATGTTGTCGGATATTCTTCGGGAAATAATGACATTACCAACGAGTTGAAGTCGTTGGTAATGACATTACCAACGAGTTATAAGCAACTCGTTGGTAATGACATTACCCACGAGTTAACTCGTCGTTGGTAATGTCATTACCGGCGAGTTGCTTATAACTCGTTGGTAATGTCATTACCAACGAGTTATAAGCAACTCGCCGGTAATGTTTTCTGGTTTCCCCCATATCGAGCCCGAGCCTCTCCTCTCCCTCTCCTCTCCCTCTCCTCCTCCTCTCCCTCTCCTCTCCCTCTCCTCCTCCCAAATCGGTCCGGTGAGCCTCTCCTCTCCCTCTCCTCCTCCTCTCCCTCTCCTCTCCCTACTCCTCCTCTCCCTCTCCTCCTCTCCACCGATCCCCTCTCCTCTCCTCCTCCGAAAATCTCCTCCTCCCCTCCTCCCCTCCTCCCCTCCTCTCCTCCCCTCACCATTGTAGGTGGAAGAAAATGGCAGGTCCGATCCTCTCTCTCTCCCTCTCTCTCTCTCTCTCAATTTTTAATTATTTTTTTGCATGTGCATGTGTATGTGTATGTGTATGTGTATGTGTATGTGTATGTGTATGTGTATGTGTATGTGTATGTGTATGTGTATGTGTATGTGTATGTGTATGTGTAAATTAATTAGGGTGCTAAGTTGGAAATTAGGGTGATAAGTTCTAAATTAGCATGTATGTATATATGTGATGTATATATATATTTAGGTATGTGAATATGAAGTGATGTATATATATATGTGAAAATTATGTATAAATGTGGTTTTGATGAATATGTGATGTATATATATACGGAAATTAAACCTAATTAAGATGCATGATATATATATGTGTGAAAAATGTGGAAAATTAATTAGGGTTTGTGATTTGGATGAATATGTGATGGATAAATTTAATTAAGATGCATGATGTATATATATATACACATCGAATATGTATAGTCGTTAATTTAGGTGATATAGTTGTTAATTAATCGTATAAATGAAGGTGGAAATCGGGATCGGGACGGTTTGGAACCGGAACGGTTTGGAACCGGAACTTATTGTAACTGGAACCGTTATGTTACAAACGGTTCCGGTTACAAACACTTCCGGTTTCAAACGGTTCCGGTTCCAAACCGTTCCGGTTCCGATTTGTTATAGAACCACTTCACAATACTCTACCGGGTCAAGAAGTTCAACTTCTAGTCGTAACCTCGCAGCGGAGCTTCATAGGACGCAGAGGGAGTTGGAGGAGCAAAAGAGGCAGATGGCCGAGTACCAAATGCAGCAGACACAGGTGCAGGCTCAGATGTACACATGGATGCGGACGATGTACGAGGCTCAGACTACCGGACAACCGTTCCCCACACCTCCCCCGGTCCCGGTCCCTCCGTTCCCTAGCTATCCATCACCACCACCGCACCAGTCAACGCCAGAGCAAGACCAAGGTAGCCACCGGAATTCAAATGAGTACTTTGATTACTTCGACCCTGACCCGCAAGTTCCTCGACCCTGACCTGTAGTTGTAGTTAATTTTCGTATCGTCGTTGCTATTTGTACTGTACGTTGGACATTTATGTGTACTGTTGAACTTGTATGATTGTACGGTTTATGTCTTTCAATGCAGGTTCTGGAATTGGGCCCAATCCAGAACCGCGTTTTTTTTTCAAAATTTTTTCTGACATTGCCGGCGACATGGACCTCAGTCGCCGGCAATGTCACAAATTCCGGCCACGGCGGCGGAACCATTGCCGGCCACGGCGTCGCCGGTAATGTCGGAGACATTGCCGGCGACTCAAGTCGCCGGTGATGTCTCCGACATTACCGGCGACGCCGTTTCCCGTCGCCGGCAATGTTAACACCGGCGGGAGATTTCCGGCGACGTCATTGCCGGCGACTCGTCGCCGGGAATGACATTTCCGGCGAAAAAAAAATACAAGGCCGGCGACCTCCCGTCGCCGGTAATGTCTCCTTTTCTTGTAGTGGGGGATGAGACGCAAGGTGCAACGAGATTTGTCTTCTAACTCATCTACGGGATGTTCGGTGAGGAAAGGTACTCGGGATGCGTCGGTACAAGCAGCCCTTCAGGAGGCTCAACTCGCACAGGAGGAAATGCAATCTATGTGTCAGAGGCTTGATGAGTAACAAGCGCAGATAGCCCAGCTCATCGCCCTTATACAAAATCAGGCTCGACAAAAGTGTCAACCTCCTCCGACCCCATACCCCGACGACGATGACACGGCTGGAGGCGAGGGACTCGGCGGTGCGTCTGCTCCTCCTATATTTTAGTAGTTTGTATTCTAGCTACGTAGTTTATAATATCGTATTTTCGATTCTGAACGATTTAATTTGATGTATGTACAAATTTTAATTATTTAAATGATAATTTAATAAATTTATTAATATTTAATTATTTAAATGAGAATTTAGAATTTTAATTAAATGATTAATATTTTACTTTAAATTCAAGTTTTAATTAAAAATAAAATAAATAATCATTTAGACTATTGAAAATATACATATGCGTGGTCTAAGTGTTCACTTAGATTACGGAAAATAGATATTCACTACAACATTTTTTACTATTGCCGGAAATTTAAAATCGCCGGCAATAGTTTTTCAAAAAAAAAAAAAAGTATTGCCAGCAATTTTTTCCCCAAAAATCGCCGGCAATAATCCGCCAGAAATTTAAAAAAAATATTGCCGGCGACTTCCATAGAAGTCGCCGGCAATACTTTTTATTTTTTATTTTTTTATTTCCGGCCGATTATTGCCGGCGACTTGCTGGAAAAATCGCCGGCAATAATACTATTGCCGGTGATTTTTCCGGCAAGTCGCCGGCAATAGGGAAAACTATTGCCGGCGATTTTTTAAATCGCCGGCCTTAGTTTTTCATTTCGCCGGCAATAGGAAAAAAGTGGTAGTGATTCGTGGTCTAATTAAGTTGTCACTTAGACTAAGGAAAATAGATATCTGTGGTCTAAGTGAACACTTAGACCACAGAGTTTTTGCGTGGTCTATGTGCTCACTCAGACCACGCAAAAACTCTCTAGTCTAAGTGACCACTTGGATGACGGAGATTTTGCGTCGTCCGAGTGACACTTAGATCATGGAGAAGTTGCATCATCCAAGTACTACTTAGACGACGCAAACGACATTTACGTCATCCTAGTAGTACTTGGACGACGCAACTTCTCCTCTGTCCAGGAGAGCACTTGGACGACGGAAACGTCTTTTTCCGTCGTCCAAATACCTAGACGACAGCACTTGGAGGACATACCCTAGACGACGGAATCTCCGTCGTCTAGGTACTTGGACGACGGAAATGTGCACCTAGACGACGGAAATGGTCCGCGATCTAGGTGCGTTTTTCTTGTAGTGAACATCTATAAACGTATAGGAACATATGTGTTCATAAACAATCAAATTGTAATTGAAATTTTGTATTTTATTTACTTAATTTCTTATATTTTATGATATATCTATATATAATTTATTTTTATTTATTTATTTTGTTCCACGCTTCCTTCGCGTACCCGCTTTTTCTATTTGTTCAAAAAATTACTTCCGCGCTTTCTTACACTTTACTTCCGCGTACCCGATACTCGTTTCCATGTAACTTAGTCAAATACAAAGACTGGTTTGCGTTTTTGAGCTAAGCTGTTTGAGTTTTGCTTCTCTTAGGAGCCACATTTACATTAAATTAGTGTTTTATTTTCATGATTATTGTGCTATTGAGATTTGATTCTATAGAGGAGGAAGTGGCAACTGTTTTACTTGGCACTTTTTTGCACATGGAGAGGTTCTATACTTGTTTGCTTGGGAATCTTACCATTCCAAATGTGTTGCTTTTTGTTTGCTGAGGTAAGATGAAGATCTGCTAATTAAAGCTACCATTTGTTTGCTGCAGGCTGAAGTAAGATGGAGATGTAAAAGCTAGTATTTGTCTACTGCTGCTGTTGCTGCCACATTCTTTATGAGAGATCGATCGATCACTCGCATGATCATGTACTCCTGATGCCATCTGATCGATTCTTGCTTTGTATTTTGACAACACTATTTTGTGTCTTGTACGTACTGTAGCAATAGCCAAAACTTAGGGCAAGTACTGGATCGATCAGGGAAAGTGTGCTGAAGGAAGCTAAGATAGGAACATGCAGTACGTACAGAATATCCCTTTCTTGGGTAGACAGCAACCAATATATGTGTGGATATTGATATTGAAGTAAAGAAAGGAAAGGTAGTGAATGGTGTGTGTGTATATATATATATATATGTATATATATATGCAGCTCAGAGATGCTTTGCTTAAACTTAGTTTATGTTGTTGTCTGCTCCGTAACTCATTTGCTCCAGTACTGTTGCAAGTACATTGCAACTGTTCGACCTCGTCCTCAATTCGATTTCAGAGCATCACTAACAGTATTTTTAAAAGTTCTCTATTATAGAGATGTAAAAATCAAATTCTTATAAAAGATTACTCCAACTCCAACTTTTTCTTCAAATTTTACTCTATATTTTAAATATTTCTCTCTATAATTTAATAAAATAAACATAAATTATATTTTGCAATTGAAGTTTATATTAAATTAAATTATTGATTAGGATTTAGGAAGGAGAAGAGTAAAATCGAGAGATAATGAAGCCCTAGTTTAATATGAACCGGTCAGAATAGTTGCAGACTTGCAACGTTTTACACCTTTTTGTTTTGTTTTGGAAGACAACGTTGTATATTTAATTAACTAGTTTAGCTCTACCAAGAAATTAACTCTCCACATCCTTCAATCTCCAAGAAGGATTCAACAACCACCAGCATTCCAAAGAAATTAAAAAGATTCAAGAATGAATCCAAGTGATAATGTTTACGATAAAAAATTTTATTACAATAATGACAGATTAAAGATTCCCAATCTTTGTTTTGTTTTACTCAATATTTAGGGTTTAGAGTTTAGGAGTCAACATTTCTCATGCCTGACATTTTTTAACCAACTCCCTGCCCGGGGTCTCAATATTAAAACCATCACTGCCTCCAAAAAAATTCTGCATGATGTCTGTGATTTCATCATATACAAGAGGATGTGCCACAATAAAAATCTCCTATTTTTCCTGCTCATTAAAAAACCAAGTTCAAGTCATAATTCACAGGAAACAATCAGAGGAAACAATCAGAGTATATATAATAGTAGCAATAACAATAAAATTACTTACAGGCATAAGCTTTAGTGAACATGGCAACTTCTTAAGGTCCTGCAAGCATGCCCATTAAGTTTGTGACAAATTAGAACTTTGCTAACAGTACTTGCCAAAAGATATATAACAAAAAAACTGCAATAATAGAGCAAGATTACTCACAGGAATTTCATCAAATTGCTTCAAAAATTCCCTACCCATGTCAGCAGCAGCAATCTGCACCCAATGGAAAACTTAGTAGCTAGACTGACTTGCATAAAATTTTGATAAAATTCCACAATGAACCAGGAAATTAAGTGTTTACAAACCTGACAATTTTCAGGCAAGTTTGAAGTGAGTTCCAGCATATCATACATCTGATCAGGAAGCAATAATTGTAATGCCTGCAACCATCACAAAGAAATAAAACGTCACATATATAAATTGTTCTCAAATTTTTACACTTCAGTTTTTATAAGCTTCCCCCACTAATGTAAACCTTATCCATGTACACATCTTCCTCATCAAGAAAAACAAACTCACAAAGAGTCTTTATACCTCATCTGCGTCCATACCAAGTAAGTAAACAGTAGAATTATGTTTCAGGGAGAATTCGATGATTTCATTCATCCAAATTTGGGGTTAATAAAGATGTACAATTGGTTTCCTAATAGGAAAGAATATTTACATTCCTATCACATCTATACAACTTTAATTCTAATTACAAAAGAATATTTACCATAATACTTTCCAACACTCCTCCTCAAGTTGGTGCATATATGTCAACAATACCCAACTTGTCAATCCATCCAGCAAATGCATGGTGTGACAACCATTTAGTGAGTACATCCGACAACTGCTCTTCAGACGTTACAAAAGGAAAACGTATGTTCCTCTTATCAAGATGATCCTTGATGAAATATCGATCAATCTCCGTATGCTTGGTTCGATCATGCTGTACTGAATTATGATCAATTTTAATTGTAGCAGTATTGCCACAATGTAAATTTATGGCTTTATAGAGCTTGAATTCTAGCTCCTTTAATACATTTCGAATCCACAGCAGTTCACATACTCCATTTATCTCTCAGTATTCGGCTTCAGCACTAGAACGGACAATCACATTCTGCTTCTTATTGCGCCAAGTTACTAAATTTCCTCCAATAAATGTGAAGTACCCAGATGTAGACGCCCTATTTATTTTGTCACCACCCCAATCTGCATCAAAATATCCTGTGACACCAAACTCACCATTCTTGGAAAGCAATAGACCTTTTTCAGGTAAAGACTTCAAGTACCTGAGTATTTGCATCACAGGTTCCATATGCTCTTCACTAGGATCATGCATGAATTGATTGACAACACTCACAGCATCCGCAATATCAGAACGAGTATGTGACAAATAGATTAACCTCCTTACTAATTTTTGATACCTGCCTTTGTTTGTTAGAACCTATCAATGACACAATTCCAGTATGTGGTTCATCTCAATGGGCGTATGAGCAGGTTTACAATCCAACATTCTGGTCTCAGTAAGAAGATCAAGTACATACTTTCGTTGTGACAATGTGATTCCCATCTTCAATCTTGCAACTTCAATTCCCAAGAAATATTTCAGCAGACCCAAATCCTTTATCTCAAATTCTTGGGACAAACGCTTCTCCAAATCTTCCATTTTAGATGGATCATCACCTGTAACAACCATGTCATCCACATATACAATTAGAGCAGCTATCTTACCACCCTTGCATTTAATGAACAAGGTATGATCAGAGTTGCTCTGTTTATAACCAAACTTCCTCATAGCTCCAGAAAATCTCCTAAACCAAGCTCTATGAGATTGCTTCAATCCATATAATGACTTCTTCAATATGCAAACTTTTCCAACATCACATGCCTTACAATTAACACTTGGAGGAATATCCATGTACACCTCTTCCTCCAAATCTCCATTCAAGAAAGCATTCTTCACATCGAATTGGTGCAATGGCCAGCCATGTCTAGCTGCTAAAGCTATGAGAATACGTACAGTACTGATCTTTGCTACTGGGGTGAATGTCTCTTGATAATCTACTCCATATTGTTGAGTGTAGCCTTTTACAACTAGACAAGCTTTATACCGATCGATGTTTCAATCTGCCAAACCCTTCACTACATATACTCATCTACATCCAATTGTCTTCTTTCCAAGTGGGGCAGGAACAAGCTCTCACGTTTCATTCTTTTGTAGAGCTTCCAATTCTTTATTCATAGCTTGTTTCCACTTTGAATCCGCCAAGGCATCCTGCACATTACTAGGAATAGATACTGTAGATAATTGATTAACAACAAGTGCATGTGATCCAGACAACGTATGGTGAGATACAAAGCTAGCAATAGGATATTTGGCTTTAGCTTTTATAGATGGTTCGTATTATTTCTTTGGAATCTCTTTTGTTTCCCGTTGTGACCTTCTAGGCACACTAACTTCTATATTATCCAATTCATTGGTATCAATACGTACCTTAGGAGAGACATTCTGGGAAGACTCTTCAGTTGATGGAGTAGAAGTGGATAGGGGTGGAAAGTTTTACCGAAAAACTGAACCGAAAACTGAAATAAACCGAACCAAAACTCATGGGACGGACTAATTTAGAAACCGAACCGAAATAAATCCGAACCGAATAACTTTTTATGCTACGGTACCGAATAAAACCGAACCGTTCCGAAATGATATATGTGACAAAATTATGCTTATTTCTTTACACAAATAAATATATATTCACCAATTTTAATTTTTTTTAGCACATATATATAGAAAATTCTTACAAAAATACTCTTGTTCTCTCACATTTCTTCTATCTCTCTATGATATTGCCTTTTTCAAATAATAATTAACTTAAACAATTGTTTAGGCCTAGAAAATTTTATCAAAAAATCGATCCGAAACCGAAATAAACGATCCAAAACCCATTGGGACCGAAACTCGTAGGACGGACTTGCCAAAAAACCAAACCGAACCGAATGGGATCCGAACTGAATATTTTATTACGGTACGGTACTGGTTCCAATCTAATACTGAACCGTTCCGAACCGATCCCACCCCTAGAAGTGGGGTCTTCAAGAGATCTCAATTTAGAAGAAGGTTGTACTGCATGTGACGTTTCAGCTTCAGGTCCAATTTTCGATGGGTCGAGATTATCATTCGATCCATCAAAGACATCTCCCAGATTTCCTTCCAGTATAGGGTTTGATCCATCGAGAATATCCTTCGATGGATCGAAGGTGCTTCTCTGATTCATCTCGTCTCTGGTCTTTGATGGATCAAGGGTTTCCTTCGATCCATTGAAGGAAGCACCCTGGATCATCTCTCTTGTTCCTTTCGATGGATCGAGAGTTTCCTTCCATCCATCTAAGAAGGCTCCCGGGTCTTCATTTGAATTTCCAGAATTTCCATCAACTTCAAAGCTTATTTCCAACTTCTCCAATTCCTCAAATTTCGGTATGTTCAGAGGATTTCCTTCACATATACTCCTTTCCCCTAAAGGGAAGACTCTGAAGCTCTCCCTAAGTAATATGGTTCAGATTCACAAAAGGCAACATTCAACGAAACATGCATCTTGTTATAGAGCTGGTCATAACAATGATAACCTTTTTAAAATTTTGTATAGCCAAAAAAGACACACCTCACAGCGCACAGATCAAGTTTGCCTCGCAACTATTTGTTGATGTGAATATATACGGTATACCTAAATACTCTTGGCTCCAAATTTGGCAGAGATGGTGCTTTTAACAACCCATGCAACTTCTGATACAGATTCTAAAACTCAATGGCACGAGATGGAGTGCGATTGATCAAGTAAGCAGCAGAACATAAAGGTTCTCCCCAAAGATTGTGTGTGACATTCATACCAAAGAGGGAGGCACGAACAACTTCCACCAATTGTCAATTCTTTCTTTCAGCCAAGCCATTCTATTAAGGAGTATATGCATTGGAAGTTTGGTGTTGGGTTCCATGAACACCCAAATAAGTTGATATGTTGCCATTCACATATTTTCCACCATTGTCATATTAAAGAACACTAATATGTTGTTGGTACTGAGTTGCCACCATCTTATGAAATTCAACAAATCTAGAATATACTTCACTTTTTGTGACGACCCGGAACAGAATCAGTTGAGTAAGCGGCTTAATTCACGAGTTAGCGCGTAATAACTGTTTTTCGATAATTAATTGATTTGCCGGTTTTGATTGCGACTTAATTATCGGCCGAGAATTTGAGTTGAGTCTCTTCTCGAGAGTTGTTGTACACGTGATTTCGAGTTCGTGAGCGGTTCCGGATGATTATTTCGACGACCGAAGAATATAATATGAATATTTCAAATTGTGGAATTTCGTCGAGTTTATCCGTTCGTATCAAGTTTATCCGAATCGTAATGGTTATCTGTTTTGGACCGTCAATCGTCCCGAGTTGCGAGTATAAATATCGGAAATAGTCGAAAAATTGTTGAAAACACTGTTCGGGAAGTTTGACCAGCGTTGACCGTTGACTTTTCACGTTGACCGGAGAACCACCGAGGGCTTTGAGCTGTCGTCGTCGGATTTCATGATTCTGGCCACCTCCAGCCGAGATATTGGTATATTTTGAATCTTTGCTTGATTTTCTATTGATTGGAACTTGGAATTTTGTGATTTGATGCCGGAATGAGTGAGAATGGAGGAGATGAAATTCTTGGATTTTCGCCGGAATCGGCCTTGCTTGAGGACGGAGCTCCTGGGACTTTCCGGTGTGGATTCTTGGTGGGTTTTGTATGGTGATCATTTCCCCTTTGGTTTAGAGGGTTGAGGTGGCGCGACGGCGCCAGAATCGAGCCGGGAAGTTTTCTGGCCGGTTATGCTTTTTGAAGTTTCGAGCTGTTTTCTGGCCAACCTCGCTGGAATTGATGGTCGACTCAGTTGCAAAAGTTGTTGGGCTCGTTGAGGAGAACCTTGTGGGAGCTTGGCCGCCGGCAGCGGCAGTCAACGGCGGAGCTCCGGCGACCGTTGACTTTTTGGAAATGTGTCGAGTTATATATCGTTTTGCTCGTATTCGCGCCCTGATCATCGCCTTGAGGTTTTCGAGTTGATTTGGGTACCAAATTTTTAGTCGAGGGTTTGAGTGGAGATTTCAGGAGTTTTCGTCGATTATTTTGTATCAGTTATATGTTTCCGGGAACGGTTGGCTTCCGAGGTGTGGTACAGTGTGTTGGATTACATTTTTGATCAGATATATTTTGTGATTATTCAGGGGATCGAAATCGTACTTCGGGAGAGGGATCTTCCGCCGGACCACGTAATTAGCGCGTGTGCGCGCTGTGCTCATCTGTGAGTGGATAATTTATTTTCACTGATTAGTCGCGAGTCTTTAATACACGTTTTACGAGCATGAGCATGCATATGGGATTATGATTTATATGAGCATGTGTTATACAATTATGTATTATGTATATGCATTTACATTATGTTTTATACACTTGCATAGAACTATTTATGATTTGGTTTACACAGAGTACAATCACGGTATATATTGTTGTATCGATACACTTGCATCCCGGCTGATCCCCGAGGATGTTTACCGGGGGAGGCTGTGACCCCTGACCCGAGGCCTTTCTGGCTAGAATCACATGTGGGTTTGGGATCCTGTGATTCCAACTGTACTAGCGCGGACGTGTCCATGAGTGACCCCGCAGAGTTTTACGTTGCATGCTTCATACGCGTGAGGAATTAGAGTTTCCCTCGTATACTATGTCATATTCATTCATTTAGACTCGCATATATTTTTATAACATATATTATTCGTTGAAAGACATTTATTTTCGTCCACTCACTCTAACGGTTTTTATGTCTTTCCCCTGGGTTTTTCAGTTTCTGTGCCCAGTTTACAGTTCAAATTCTGGTGTCTCACGTCACGGTCGGAGGCTGGTCGTTCGAGCTGCCTTTCTTTTCCAGTAGGTTTCTTGTTTTGCCTACTGTTGTATATTTTGTATATATATACTAGAGGTCGCTCTGATACGATACTGATTTACGTTTTTATGTTGTTTTTCCCCGGATTTTTTATAAAGTACAGTTATATTTACTGCTTTATGTTATTGATATGATATTGAGAAATCCGGATGGGATTGGTGCCCACGGTTTGGCTTTTGTGGCATAGGATGAAGTGTATTTTCCGGGTGCAGGTTAATGGCAATTTCGCGTTAGTAGCGTTACTCTGCCAAAATTTTAATGGTTTTTGTTAGTTTGTGTTTTTAGAAGGAGTTTGATTCCGGTTTATGAAACTAAATCAGGGTTGGGTCCTTTCACTTTTACACTTCATCAAGGAGACCCAAGTCATTCTGGTCCATCAATAAAAGTCACAAAGTAGTGAAATCCAGAACGAGAAGAAATTCTTGCAAGACCCCAAACGTCCGAATAAATTTTCAAGAAAGGAACAAAACTTTTATTCAAACTTGGGGAATACATAATATGATGGCAATTCCGCGTTAGTAGCATTACTCTGCCGAAATTTTAATGGTTTTTGTTGGTTCGTGTTTTCAGAAGGGGTTTGATTCCGGTTTAGGAAACTAAATCGGGGTTGGGTCCTTTCAGTTTGGTATCAGAGCATTAGGTTGCCAGATTCTGTAGACTCTTGTAGTTGTGACGCTTAAGGTATTTGAGTTTGTTCAACATGACTAGAGCGATGACCCGACTGGCCAGCGGTACTCATCAATGCTTCGGGTGTTGTGTGTTCTCAAATATCTGAGGTCTCATGATTGCGTTCCTTCTGCTTGTACCTAATGCTTGTCTTGTATCAGTAGGATGCCTCCTCGACGTGGTCCCCGTGTTGATCGGGAAGTAGATCCTGATGAGGATCGCCAGACGCACGACTTGCTGATGCGAGTGTTGCGTTTGGAGGAGCGTTTTGACCCTGTGGTCAAAGCTCGTACTGCTGGTGCGACTGTCTTTTCGGGTTCAGCTGATCCAGAGATTTGTGAGGCATGGTTGGTTCAGGTTGAACGCGTATGTGAACGTCTGCGTTTTACCCCTGAGCAGATGACAGTGGCAGCAGTTTGTTTACTTGAGTTGGATGCATACTTCTGGTGGGTTAGCACCGACCGAGTTCCAATTGATACTCCGTGGACTTTGTTCCGAGATTTGTTTATGCGGAGATACTTCAACCAGGCTACACAGCAGCGGAAGTATAAGGAGTTCACGAATTTGAGGCAGGGTAGTTTGTCTATGCTTGAGTACCAGGACAGATTTACTCGCTTATCTCGGTTTACGCGTGACATGGTGGCTACTAAGGAAGCGAAGTGCCACATATCTGAGCTGGGTTTGAACTTGAACATCAAGGGGACTCTGACTACGATGCCTCGGAACAACTTCGATGAGTTTGTCAGTGCAACACTCCGAGGTGAGGATATCGAGAAGGAAAGGCAGATAAGATACCAGCCTAGACGGTTTGAGGAGGGTGGACCGAGTCAGGGGCCTTCCAAGAGGCTGAGTTCTGATACTTCCGGATCGGCTTCATCCTCGGGCAGTGGACCATATCGACCATCAGCTAGTGCACTGAGACAGAGGCAGAGATGGAGGAGAGATCGACCGCAGCGACCACAGTCTAGTGGGGGTTCTAGCGGTTCCAGTTATCCTCGGCATACCGGTGGCACTTTTTCCGTACCGAGGGAGTATCCACTATGCAACTTCTGCAATAAGCATCATTATGGTCCATGTCAACAAGGCCCTGTCGCTTGTTTTCGTTGTGGCCAGGTGGGTCACTATGCGAGAAAGTATTTCCAGCTTAATGGTGCTAATGGACAGGCGGCCCAGAGTTCCGGAGGAGAGCGAGGTGCCACTTCTGGGGCTCGACCAGTACAGTTTTCGGGCCAGGGCGGACAGCAGGGACATCCTCAGCGTGGACGACCAACCGGGCAGGCCAGGGTTCATGCCATGACTTTGCGCGAAGGCAGAGCTTCACCGGAGGTTGTTATCGGTATGTTGCATGTTTTCGGTTATCCAGTACTTACATTGTTAGATCCAGGTACTACGCATTTATTCATGTCGTATAGACTATCATCTTTAGCTACTGTACCTGCGTCTCCACTTCCGGGGTTGTGGAGAGTGTTGTATCAGTCCGGTGAGGTTGTGAGTATTGGCTGGGTCTACAGAGACTGTGAGATTTTTATTGGAGGCCATGGTTTAGCCGCGGATTTGTTATTGCAAGATATCGTTGACTTTGACTTGATTTTGGGTATGGACTTCTTGGAGACCTATTGGGCCATGTTCGATTGTCACAAGAAGGAAGTTGCGTTTCGACGACCAGGCTATCCCGAGATACTGTTTCGCGGCGAGAAGAACACTTCATTGCCATGTGTGATTTCTGCAATAAAGGCAGATCGAATGATGAAGAAGGGTTGTGTTGCTTACTTAGCTCATGTGGTGGATACTACGGTTGCTGTGCCGGATATCGGTGATATCGAGGTTGTCTCCGAGTTTTCGGATGTTTTTCCGGAGGAGTTACCGAGTATACCTCCAGTTCGGGAGATTGATTTCACCATTGAGCTTTTATCGGGCACGGGACCCATTTCACAGGCACCGTATCGTATGGCGCCAGCGGAGTTGAAAGAGTTACAGATTCAACTTCAGGAGTTGCTGAAGAAGGGTTTCATTCGATCCAGTGTATCGTCGTGGGGTGCCCCAGTTTTGTTTGTGCGGAAGAATGATTGATCTACGCGGTTGTGCATCGATTACCGGAAGCTGAATCAGGTCACTGTGAAGAACAAGTATCCGTTGCCGCAGATTGACGATTTGTTTGATCAGCTCAAGGGAGCTTCAGTCTTTTCGAAGATTGATCTCAGGTCCGGATATCATCAATTGAGGATCTGAGAGTTAGATGTGGCCAGGACAGCTTTCAGATCGTGGTACGGGCATTACGAGTTCTTGGTTATGCCGTTTGGATTGACCAACGCCCCCGCAGCTTTTATGGACTTGATGAACCGAGTGTTTAGACTGTTTCTGGACAAGTTTGTGATCGTGTTCATCGACGACATTTTGATTTATTCCAGGAGTGTTGGCCAGCACAAGAAGCATTTGCGAGCGGTTTTGCGAACTTTGCGGGACAATCAGTTGTTTGCAAAGTTCAGCAGGTGCGAGTTTTGGTTGGATAACGTGAAGTTTCTGGGCCACGTGATATCAGCTGAGGGAGTCAGCGTAGATCCTAACAAGATCGAGGCCGTGCTGAATTGGAGTAGGCGTACCACCGTATCGGAGATCCGGAGCTTCTTGGGTTTGGCAGGCTACTATCGGCGCTTTGTGCAGGATTTTTCTATGATTGCTACTCCACTGACCAGATTGACTAAGAAAGGCGTCAAGTTTGAGTGGTCTGATGCATGTGAGGAGAGTTACTTGCTCCTAAAGGAAAAGTTGACTACCGCACCGATTCTGACTTTACCTGATGACAGCGGTGAGTTTATGGTTTACAGTGATGCATCGAAGTTGGGATTTGGTTGTATGGTGATGCAGCATGGTAGAGTTGTGGCCTACGGTTCCAAGCAGCTGAAACCACATGAAGTCAACTATCCGACGCATGATTTGGAGTTGGCTGCCATCGTATTAGCGTTGAAGAGTTGGAGACATTACTTATACGGAGCTCAGTGCAAGATATACACCGATCACAAGAGTCTAACCTACCTGCGGACGCAGCCAGACTTGAATATGACGCAGCGCAGATGGATGGAGTTAATCAACGACTACGATTGCACTTTCGAGTACCATCCAGGGAAGGCTAATGTCGTTGCCGATGCACTCAGTCAGAAATCCGGAGCTTCGTTGTTCCATGTATGTGTGGCTAGAGTATCTATGTTAGCCGAGCTTTGGGCTACAGGAGCCGAGTTCGAGTGAGACAACGATGGAGCTTTGTTGGCCAGTTTTTAGGTTCGACCCGTGTTCGTTGATCAAGTTCGAGAAGCTCAGGACTCAGATTCCTACCTGTTGGACAAGAAGACCATGATATGGAATGGTGTGCCAACAGAGTTTCGGTTGAGTGATGATGGCACGTTGTTATTCAGAGGCAGATTGTGCGTGCCCAGAGATGAGAGTCTGAAGAAGGAGATTTTAGACGAGGCTCATTGTTCAGCGTATGCGATGCATCCCGGTGGTAAGAAGATGTTTCGTACACTTTGAGCGTATTATTGGTGGTGCAATATGAAACGGGAGTTTGCCGCATATGTGAGCAGATCTTTGATTTGTCTTCAGGTTAAAGCGGAGAGGCAGAAGCCTGCGAGAAAGTTACAGCCACTGGAGATTCCAGTTTGGATGTGGGAGCACATTACCATGGATTTCGTGTATCAGTTACCACGTACTTCGGCCGGTAATACTGGTATTTGGGTTATCGTGGATCGATTGATCAAATCCGCTAATTTTCTCGCACTTCCGGGAAAGATTTCAGTAGGCAGATTGGCCAAGCTGTATTTGTCGGAGATCGTTCGACTGCACGGTGTACCTGTATCTATTGTTTCTGACCGAGACAGTCAATTTACTTCTGAGTTCTGGCAGGTGTTGCAGCCAGCCATGGGTACGAGATTGTATTTCAGTACAGCTTTTCATCCTCAGACTGACGGGCAGTCTGAGTGGACTATTCAGACTCTCAAGGATATGTTGCGGTCTTGTGTTTTACAGTTTCGAGGAAATTGGGACCAGCAACTACATTTGATAGAGTTCGCCTACAACAACAGCTATCATGCCAGTATTGAGATGGCACCGTACGAGGTCCTGTATGGGAGGCAGTGCCGCACTCCGTTGTGCTGGAGTGAGGTGGGCGAGCGATGGCTTATTGGCCCTGATCTGGTGAAGAGCACCATGGAGGATATCCAGATTATCCAAGACAGATTGAAGATTGCCCAGGATCTCCAGAAGAGTTATGCGGAAGTGAGGAGAAAGCGTCTCGAGTTCGATGTGGGCGATTGGGTCTTCCTGAAACTATCTCCGTGGAGGGGAGTTGTGCGTTTCGGGAAGCATGGCAAGCTTTGACCACGGTACATTGGTCCGTACGAGATTACAGAAAGGGTTGGAGCCGTTGCTTACAGACTTGAGTTGCCGGCTGAGATGGCTCGTGTTCACGATGTTTTCCACGTTTCGATGTTGCGGAAGTATATCCCAGATCCATCGCATGTGTGAGCGCCACATCAGCTACCTATCGGAGAGGATTTGACGTATGTGGAGGAGCCGGTACAGATTCTCGATCGGCGTGAGCAGGAGTTGAGGCACCGTGTTATACTGTTGGCGAAAGTCTTATGGAAGAATCACTCAGTTGAGGAGGCCACCTAGGAGACTGAGCAGCGTATGCGGGAGCAGTATCCTCATATGTTCACCTGACAGGTACATAAATTTCGAGGTCGAAACTTTTTCAAAGGGGGTAGATTTGTGACGACCCGGAACAGAATTAGTTGAGTAAGCGGCTTAATTCACAAGTTAGCATGTAATCACTATTTTCCGATAATTAATTGATTTGCCGGTTTTAATTGCGACTTAATTATCAGCCGAGAATTTGAGTTGAATCTCTTCTCGAGAGTTGTTGTACACGTGATTTCGAGTTCGTGAGCTATTCCGGATGATTATTTCGACGACCGAGGAATATAATATGAATATTTGAAATTGTGGAATTTCGTCGAGTTTATCCGTTCGTATCGAGTTTATCCGAATCGTAATGGTTATCCGTTTTAGACTGTCGATCGTCCCGAGTCGCGAGTATAAATATCGAAAATAGTCGAAAAATTGTCGAAAACACTGTTCGGGAAGTTTGACCGGCGTTGACCAACGTTGACCGGAGAACCACCGCAGGCTTTGAGTTGTCGCTGTCGGATTTCGCAATTCCGGCCACCTCCGGCCGAGATATTGGTATATTTCGAATCCTTGCTTGATTTGCTATTGATTGGAAACCTTGAATTTTGTGATTTGATGCCGAAATGAGTGAGAACGAAGGAGATGAAATTCTTGGATTTTCGCCGGAATCGGCCTTGCTTGGGGGCGGAGCTCCGGCAACTTTCCGGTGTGGGTTTTGGATGGTGATCATATCCCCTTTGGTTTGCAGGGTTGATGTGGCGCAACGGCACCAGAATCGAGCCGGGAAGTTTTCCGGCTGGTTATGCTTTTTGAAGTTTCGAGCTGTTTTCCGACCAACCTCGTCAGAATTGATGGTCGACTCAGTTGGAAAAGTTGTTGGGCTCGTTGAGGAGAACCTTGTGGGAGCTTGGCCGCCGAAAAATCTCTCCGGTTAACGGCGCGCCGCTGCCGCCGCCGGCGGTCAACGGCGGAGCTCCGACGACCGTTGACTTTTTGGAAATGTGTCGAGTTATATGTCGTTTTGCTCGTATTTGCGCTCCGATCATCGCCTTGAGGTTTTCGAGTTGATTTGGCTACCGGATTTTTAGTCGAGGGTTTGATTGGAGATTTCGGGAGTTTTTGTCGATTATTTTGTATCAGTTATATGTTTTCGAGAACGGTTGGTTTCCGAGGTGTGGTACAGTGTGTTGGATTACGTTTTTGATCAGATATATTTTGTGATTATTCAGGGGATCGAGATCGTGCTTCGGGCGAGGGATCTTCCGCCGGACCACGTAATTAGCGCGTGTGCGCGCTGTGCTCATCTGTGAGTGGACATTTTCTTTTCACTGATTAGTCGCGAGTCTTTAATACACATTTTACGAGCATGAGCATGCATATGAGATTATGATTTATATGAGCATGTGTTATACAATTATGTATTACGTATATGCATTTACATTATGTTTTATACACTTGCATAGAACTATTTATGATTTAGTTTACACAGAGTACAGTCACAGTATATATTGTTGTATCGATACACTTGCATCCCGGCTAATCCCCGAGGATGTTTACCGGGGGAGGCTATGACCCCTAACCCGAGGCCTTTACCGGGGGGATAGACCTATGACCTGAAGTCTTTCTGGCTAGAATCACGTGTGGGTCTAGGATCCCGTGATTTGGACTGTACTAGTGCGGACGTGTCCATGAGTGACCCCGCAGAGTTTTACGCTGCATGCTTCGTACGCGTGAGGAATTAGAGTCTCCCTCGTATACGATGTCATATTCATTCATTTAGACTCGCATATATTTTTATAACATATATTATTCGTTGAAAGACATTTATTTTCGTCCACTCACTCTAATGGTTTTTATGTCTTTCCCCTGAGTTTTTCGGTTTCTGTGCCCAGTTTACAGTTCAAATTCCGGTATCTCACGTCGCGGTCAGAGGCTGGTCGTTCGTGCTACCTTTCTTTTCCAGTAGGTTTCTTGTTTTGCCTACTGTTGTATATTTTGTATATATACACTAGAGGTCGCTCTGATACGATACTGATTTATGTTTTTATGTGGTTTTTCCCCATATTTTTTATAAAGTACAGTTATATTTACTGTTTTATGTTATTGATATGATATTGAGAAATCCGGATGGGTTTGGTGCCCACGGTTTGGCTTTTGTGGCATAGGATGAAGTGCATTTTTCGGGTGCAGGTTAATGGCAGTTTCGCGTTAGTAGCGTTGCTCTGCCAAAATTTTAATGGTTTTTGTTGGTTCGTGTTTTCAGAAGGGGTTTGATTCCGGTTTATGAAACTAAATCAGGGTTGGGTCCTTTCACTTTTACACTTCATCAAGGAGACCCAAGTCTTTCTGGTCCATTCATCAATAAAAGTCACAAAGTAGTGAAATCCAGAACGAGAAGAAATTCTTGCAAGACCCCAAACGTCCGAATGAATTTTCAAGAAAGGAACAAAACTTTTATTCAAACTTGGGGAATACATAATATGATGGCTCTTGGCCAGTTCACATACATCCCACTTGAAATCAGATTCATCAACAACTGAGGTTGCAATTTCCTAAGATATTCAAATTTCAAATGGCATAAGCGTCGGTGTCATAACCACACCGCTTCCTTGGCTTTATTCAGGCTACTGGAACTGTTCGCTTGATTAATCTTGCTATTGTCCACTGCTTGTCAATTTCGGGTAGTATAATTTCCCCCTTCTAACACCATAACCCAGAGTTCTCTTTGTCAAAATGTCCTGAAAAATATAAAAATCTGGATAAAAGGTTACAGAGCAAGATATGGCCCTAGTGATCTGACTAACAAATAATAGGTTATAAGCAAGAGAAGGGACAACAAGAACAGAATCAATGGTGAGTTCATTAGAGAGTTGTCCAGATCCTTCACCAAGAACAGGAGAAGGAGAACCATCAGCAGTAGACACAACATGTTCAGGAGAAGTTTTAATGGTATCAACTACACCTGGATTATTTGTCATATGATCAGTAGCATCTATATCAATTATCCAAAATTTATCCGCATATAATGTGGTAAGAGAATATGCCTTACCTCCTTTACCTGTTTCAACGATGAGGGCAGATGGTTGAGCAGGAGGTTTGGTGGTAGTTACAACTGCTTGCGGGATGCTCTTGTGAGGCTGTCTAGTAAAATTCCACCATTCAAGATATCCAACAAGCTCATAACATCGTTTCTTTGCATGACCAACCTCCTTACAATGAGTACATGTGAAGTGTGGGATTTTAGTAGGAGGTTTTTCACCAAAGTGAGGAGGGCCAGAGAATCCAGGTGGAGGACCTTGGCGGTGCTGGGACTGGCCAGAGTTGGCTGTTGAAGAAGAGGAAGCATGAAAGGACCCAACCCTAGATTAACTAGTAATCTAGAATCAAGCCCTAACGACTAACCATAAACTACGAGTTTCTGTGAAAATTTTGACATAACTTCCCCTGAAAAAGAGACACCCAAAAACCTACAAGGAAAACTGACACTTCGCAGATAAACTCACAAATAATACCGTGGACCACCATTGTCCATCCGGATTTCTCAACATAAAACTAAAATCAAACCTGATACATTATTCAGAGTTTGAAAACATACTTCCAGTATATACTTATTCGCATACAGAGAAACCCAACTCGACTACTATACGAGTGACAACTTATTCACAAGAGTCTCACTAAGACAATACTACTGAACTAGTATCTAGAGTGACTTCAATAACCCAAGAGACATACTGACAGTAAGCTGGAACCTACTACTGAAGGAATTGACTGGTGGACTCGACGCCATCGACGACATCCAGCACCCTCATGATACACACTGTAACCTGGGCAAATAAAACTGAAAAGCCCAAGAAAAGGGCACATAAAATAATAAAACTGTTAAAGTGAGTTGACGAAAATAATATTTCACTTTTTAACTGAAACTGTAAATAATATGTCTTTCATAAATAATGTACATAAAAATAATGCAAGTCTGAAAATAAACATCCATGTACACCTGGGTACTGTAAAATATGTACATAATCTGACTCGGGTCACCCAACCTCAAGTCCAAATACTACCCACTTCAGGTTCCTGGCCCTCCCGGGTGCTCAATAAATCCTCGGGTCAGGTCCCTGGCCTTCCCGGAGCATCTCGGAGATTAGCCGAGAGGCAGTGCATCGATGCAACCATTGTGACTATGCTCTATGTGAAACAAATCATATATACCTCCAAATGAAAATGCATAAACATAAATGACTAACTATAAAATGTATAACTGAAGACTCGCATAACAACAGTGACAATAAAATGTCCACTCACAGCATTTTGTCGAGATAATTACAAAGCTGAAACCTGCCAAAAGGCACAATTATTCATCTAACACCCCCGCTAACTCATAATCCATTACATTCAACACACGAAAATGAGCGAAACGACATATAATTTTATCGAAAACTGCACCCTCGCTGGAGCTCCGCCGCACAAGGCAGCGCGTGGGGCCGTAGACCACCGCTGCCGCTGGCCGGAATACCACCGGCACCAATTTGAGCAACCGGAATTCATCTCCTTTGATCGCCGGAATCCGGCCACAGCAAGGGCCAAGACCACTTGAGTTCGACTCACCATCCCGTGGGCTTCAAAACCCCTATGGTTTCAACCCCCATCGTCGTCGTTTGTGCCGCCTCCATCTCCGATGAAAATCCACCGGTTCAGGCCGGTTTTCATCGCCTTCCACCGTCGTCCTCCGGCCACCAACACCAGTGATGCACCCACTAAAAGGTAAAGGGGGCCAAACCCAACATTTACCACCAAGGAACACAGCCAGAGGTGGCCGGAATAAGCTCCGTGGCCGACAAGAAATTTCACAGCGAAACGGGTCGAACCCGTTGCCAACACGGGTCAAACTGATTTTTCCCAAAATGGAAACCTTTCCATTAATAGCTTGTATAAATACCGTACATATACATAACTGAAATCAACAGTTCAGATCTAATCTGATCATGATCAGACGGTCATGATTAAATCAGTAATTAAATTAATACATTTAAATATTTTCACCTATCGACTTCAAAATTCTATAAAAAAAATAGTTCGCTTTTCCGAAAAATTTCCCGAAAATTCCCATGAACTCAAAATTAAATACTCTACAATTCTCGTGAAGGAAGTCAACACAAATTCTCACCTAGTGAAAAAGTCGTTAACAACCTCAATTATGTAACTAATCCGCAATAATGCATAACACAAATCGATAACTGTGTGATTACGATTCGGGTTGTTACAAAACATCCATGACATAAGCCTCACGTGGAGGAGGTACAGAAAGGGAGGTTCGATTGTTATGGAAGCGCCTGACATGTGCATATGTTTGTTCAAGGTCTCGCTTCTATTCTCTCCTAAAAAGCTCTTCACAAACTTGACTGAATTCAACATCCAGTCCCATCAGAAACATATAAACATGATGGCGAGTCATACAGAAAGATTCATTCACATCGTCATCAACCGTTTCTTGAGAGTGTGTCTGGCGTTGGTCCATTTCATCGAGCCATTCAACAAGCTCGTTGTAGTATGTTGAGAGTGGTCATCCATTCTGCTTCGTCATATAGCACAGATGATGAAGCTCAAAAATCCAGGTTTCATCAGATTCATCGTAGTAAGTCTTGTACGGGGCATCCTAAATTGCCTTAGCTGTGGGTAATCTGAGGTACCATTTTCGCACTCCAAGAGACATATTTTCAATAAGCCAGCACTTCACTTTTTCGTTGTCGGCAGCCCATGTTGAATACTCAGCAGAGGTAGTGGTAGGAGGGACTTTGGTGAGGAGATCAAGCTTGTTTCGATCTTCAAGTCGAATCTTCATGTATCTAGACGAACTAGAATAGTTGGTTTCAGTGAGGAGTTCGCCAATGAAAAAAGCAGAGTTGTCCTAAATGGAGTTGTGGAAGTGATTGTGAACGGGTTGTATGACGACTACTTCATTGTTGGGGATGAGTGCTCCATCATTATTAGCAAAAAAGTTTTCATCATTCACGTTGGCCATCTTTTCAGGGTTTGCAGATTTCACGGTTCAGGTTTCAATTTAGATGCAGCGGAACAGAAAAAATTTGGTGGTGGTAAATAAGGGTGGAATTCGGGCGGTTTGGTTCTATTTTTGCTAAAAACCATAACCAAACCGAAATATTTTTTTCAGTTCAGTTTTTCAATTTTTAAAAGAAAAACCATGATTATTCGGTTCGGTTTGGTTCGGTTTTTTCTTTCGGATTTTTTAGGGTTCATTCGGTTTTTTACATAATGCATAAAAAACAACTTTTGAATAAATAACTAAAAAATTGTCTATAAAATTTATTTTTTTAAGTTGTCTAACATTTTAATTAGATTCTATGAGAGAAATTGAGAAGAATTGTGCATAAAGACATTAGGAGTTTAAGGTTTTTGTTTTGCATATATTTATATAATATATTACAAAATTTCCAAAACGATATCTATTTATACATACTTCGGTTTTTCGGTTTTTTTCGGTTTTTATAAATTAAAAACCATAACCAAACCAAATATTTCGGTTTTTTTCGGTTTGGTTTTTATCGGGTATGGTTTTTTTCAGTCGCGGCTCGGTTTGGATCGGTTTTTTTTTTCAGTTTTCGGTTCGAATGTCCCACCCCTAGTGGTAATTCAGGATTTCAATTCGATTCAA
Organism: Geum urbanum; assembly: GCA_946800695.1. Lineage (NCBI taxonomy): Eukaryota > Viridiplantae > Streptophyta > Magnoliopsida > Rosales > Rosaceae > Geum > Geum urbanum. Next base: position 535,448 of record OX327015.1, read on the forward strand.
GGTTTTAAGATCCAAGAATTTGGATATGATGCCAAGTAGAATTATGTTTCAGGGAGAATCCGATAATTTTATTCATCCTAATTTGGAGTTAATAAAGATGTACAATTGGTTTCCTAATAAGAAATAATATTTATATTCCTATCACATCTATACATCTATACAATTGATATAAGAGAGTTTGGTAATCAAACAACACAATATATATACATACCTTAATTGATCCAATCACATCTCATGCCATAGTGTTTAAAAGTCGGTACCATCACTACAAGAAAAATCAACTTAGACAACAAAATCGTAAAGGTTTCGTTGTCTAAGTAGACTTTAGACGATGTAAATAAATTGCATCGTCTTAAGTATTTTTTTCCGTCATCTAAGTCATATTTAGAAGACCAAAATGACGCTTCGTCGTCCAAGTGAGGACGTAGACGATGCACCGACGCTTCGTCATCTAAGTAACCATTTAGACGACGAAGTGTCGGTGCGTTGTCTACATCCTCACTTGGACGACGAAAATAACATATATTTCATCATCTAAGTGGCTACTTAGATGACGTACCAATGCTTCGTCATCTAAGTAACTACTTAGACGACAGAAAGTCGTTCCGTCGTCTAAGTAAACACAATTATATATTGATCCAGATTCTTTTCCTCTTCACTCGGGCCATCTCATTCTCATTCTCTCTCTATCACTCTCTCCTCATCAATTAAAAAAGTAACTAGTTCTCTCTTGATCATCTCACTATCTCTCCTCACACGTACAACTGACACTATCTCCAGCTCCGACCATCAATTCGTCATATCGGTGAAGGCTAGGTACGTACATAGTTAATTTTTGATAACCTTAACGTTTATATATATAATTAATTATACGTTTGATTAATTACATTATTAGTACGTCTAATATATATTTATAATTAAGCTATGTAATTTATTGATATATATATATATATTAGTTAATTAATTAGTATGCATAGATGTTTAAAAATTTGATTAATATTTAGTTAAAATGTACATGCATGTTAGATTAAAGTAATTGATGTATAGTGATAGTCGCATATTTATGCATTTATTCGGTATTTAATTTGTTCTCTATATTTAGTTTATTGTTATTAATTGAGTGATTTATTTATTTTTATTATTTTAATAGGTTTTGTGAAAAAATAAAGGAAAAAGAAACAAAAGAAGGATTCCTAGCTCAATACGGAGAAAAGATGGAGTTATGTGCAATTATAGAAGCCAATTCCAAGGTGGATTCTAGGAGAGCAATTGGAGGATGTATATAAACCTATTTTAGGTTTTGGAAAAGACTAATCCGCATTTTGGAGAGCATAGCTTTGAGCAAGGGAGAGCAAGCCACAAGAGGAGTTCAACCCGTCTCGATTCGACCGGTCGAAGGAATTCTCGACCCATCGAATTCTGGCCGACCAAGTTCTTCTTCATCTTGTTTGTTTGTTTCAACTCTATGAATTGTTTTGATTCTTTAATTATGACTTCTAGTAACTAAACCATTGTTGAGGGGTTGCTTGAAGCCTCGTACATGAAGTCTTTTTAATGCATACATTTTAACCTAGTTTTTCATGTTCTTTGAATAAGGTTTCTTTCTCTGAATGATTCACCGTATGAATTATTGTATGTTTACTTTAGTGCACAACTTAGTATGCATGCTAGGGTTCTAATTTCATGAGATACGGGCGACTGAAGATAATTTCTTTCACCGGATTCTCTATAGTAATACACTGATTTTACCGTCAGGAGATTGAAATTCATGGGTCTAACAGGACACGCTTATAGTGTACCTGTGAACCCTTGTAGATTCTCAAACCTTTTCTAGAGTTTAATAATTTATTCTTTGTAAACTTTGGGGTCCATGACTATGAGTTCACGCATTCCTCTTAATTCTTTAATCATATAGTTTTAATCCATTTGCATTCATTAGCATCTTTACTTTCAACATTTATTTTCTGCATTAACTGTAGCTTGGCCGAATTATTTTGATAACCAAAACTATTCAGAAAACTCTCAATTTTGGTGTGGTAATCTACCACTGTGTCTAGTATATTGTGTTAAAATTTCGTATCTTTTAGAGCAGTCTAGCTTAGGTTCGTAGTGTCATTAGTGTACTGTAGTCGAGTCTGTCAACATTGTAGTTTAGTGTTAGGATTTAGTTTCACTAACTCCTTGTGTTCGATAAACCTTATAATTAACTATTACAGTGATATATCTTGGTTGAAAATAAGGTATCTTTGCATATGTGTTTATCCGCTTATCATATAGTAGATTCATTGTTAATTAATAAACATAAGTAATAAATATTTTAATTAATTATACGTTAATAAGGTAGTTGAAAATATGTATATATAATAGTTGACTAATACGATAATTATTAAATTTCGTAGAAGTATGGACAAGAGTTGGATAAAGTTGCGGAATAGAAGTGATATCCGGTATATGGACGGAATCAGAGAATTTGTGAATTTTGCGATGGAACATGGTCAAGGAAAGAAGCGTTTCAGATCTCCGTGCAAAAATGTCTTAACTATCAGTATGTGGAGGTTAATGTTATGATGCAACACCTATACGAAAATGGTATGATGTGGAGTTACACTACATGGAGCTAGCATGGTGAAGTAGTAGACTTCAGCTCAAGGTACAGTTATCATAGTGCCTCATCCAGCGGTAATGGTGCTGGTTCCTCTGCTTGGAACCCAACTGCAGATTTGATCCATGATGCATTTCCGGTATTTAGTCATGGTATACACCAACACCAAGAGGGAGGTTACTATACCACTCTTGGGAATGATGGCGCATTCCCCGCAGCTAGCTTGGTCACTGACACTATTAAGATGGATACATACAACAGGATGCTACTTGATGCCCAGACCCCAGTATACCCTATATGTCGAGAGAATGTGTTGCAATATGTGATGAAGCAAATGCAGATAAAAGTGAAGAACAAAATATCAGTCAGTGCTTTTGACGAAATTCAGGAGCAAATATGTAAGTTGCTTCCTGATGATCACAATCTTCCAAAATCCCATTATAAGGTTAGAAAGATCTTGAGCAGCCTCGGCCTAAAGCACAAGATAATTGACGCCTGCCCAAATGATTGTTTTACAAAGAGTATAGTGAAAGGAGCCAACCCCGATTTAGCTCCCTAAACCGGAATCAAACCCTTTCGAAAACACGAACCAACAAAAACCGTAGAAATTTTGGCAGAGTTCCGTTACTAACGTGGAATTACCATTACCTGCACGCGGAAAATACACTTCCTCCTATGCCACAAAAATCAAACCGTGGGCACCAATCCCATCCGGATTTCTCAATATATCAACAGTAAAGTAAAACAATAAATATATCAATACTTTACTGAAATCCGGAGTAAAATCGTATAATATATACAACAGAATACTCAGAGCGACCTCTAATGTATAATCATATAAGTATACCACAGTAGGTAGAACAATAAACCTACTGGAAGAAATAAGGTAGCTCGAGCACTATGCCTTCGACCACGACGTGCGACACCAGAGTCCGAACTGCAAACTGGGCACGGAAACCGAAAAGCCCAGGGGAAAGACAAATAAAAACGTTAGAGTAAGTGGACGAAAATAAACATATGTCTTTCACCAATTTATATACATACTCAAAGTAAAACAATGCGAGTTCGGAACACATATATATATGGAGGTTGTCGGACGAATCTCTCAAGCCCGACGTCAGGTGAATCGCTCAACCCGACGGTGATAGGCCAGGGGAATGTCTCAACCCCGGCGGCATACAGGGGAATCTCTCAACCCTGCCCAGAGAAATCTCTCAACTCTGGTCCAGAGGAATCTCTCAACTCTGGTACATCGATGCAATAAATGCCATCACCAATAAACATATAATAACACCTCTGAAAATAACATATATCTCAATCATCGTATAAAGTAAACACGAAAATCATAAAATCCACGAACTCGCAAATCAACTGTGAAAATAGAAACTTGTCCACTCACAGACTAGCGTAACGCAGTTCGCGTTAACCCGTGATCCGGCGGAAAGTCCCTCGCCAAACGAATAATCACGAACACCTGAATATTCACAATGTCCATTACTCAAAGTCATAACTCGACAATTCAAAACAAATCACGAGAAACCACTGTTCTCGGAAACACATAATCCCATTACGACAAACTGTCGGAAATCCGGAAATCACACCTCAATACCTCGCTGTAAGTTCAAATGCTCAATTCGAAAAACGAGCCTCCCCACTGCGATCGGGGCGCGATTTCAAGTGAAATGACATGCAACTTGTCGAAAACCCCAAAAAGTCAAAGTTGACCGTTGACCGCTGCCGTTGACCATCGCCGGCGGCGGCGCCACCACCCGAACTAAAAATTCCTCGGCAGAGCAACCTCTATTCCACTCAAAATCATCCACTGAGCAACTTTGTCAACTGCATCGAAGGCCAATTCTCACTCTAACTAGTCCAATTTCATGTAAAACCGAATTGATACACAAATTTCAAATCCAAAATTCTCCATCCACAAATCGAATTAGAACTCCATACTTACATGGTTAGAATCATGGTGAGGAGAGCTTCAAAGCCCACTACTTGATTAAGCTCAACATGGCCGAAATGAAACAACCTGAATTCCTCAATTTTCCTCCAATTTTGGCCGGAAAATTCTCTCTCTCCTGTGACCCACGCCATCGACGGTGACCGGCACGAGATAGGGGACATCACGGCGAGTCGAATAGGACCGGTGCCGCACCGTGGGGTGGCCGGAAGCACCTCCCCGCCGTGGAGGCCGTGGCTTCCCGTCGAGAACTCCTCCTCCACCGAGTTGACTCGGTCAACTCGTTCAAACACATTAATGCCAATAGTTGACTTGCCCAATATGGAAACTTCTATTTATAGGCCTTCCCAAAATGGAAACCACATAATTCACTTTTCGACAAACTTCGAATATCCGTAACTTTCTCGTCGTAATTCCGATTTCGATAATTCTCGCGGCAACGAACTCGACTCGACACATTCTTCAATTATCACCCGAAGTCAAACACATCGACCAAACCGATAAAAAGTCAACTGTTCAACCCAAACACATACATTAACCAACTAAATAATCAACAATCGGAAATATTCACAACTTAATCTTCGTAACTCGGAATAATGCTCCGGAAGTTCCCACGAACTCGAAATTAAATTCTCAACATCTTCCATGAAGAAGCCGAAACCAAATTCTCGTCCGGTAATTTAGTCGCTAAGAGCATCACCATTTAAACCCGATTACGTCAAAACTTCAAATATTCATAACTTATTCATCGGTCGTCCAAATAACGATCCGGAACCGCCCACGAACTCGAAATCACACGTATAACGAATCTCGAGAATAGACCCAGCTCCAATTCTCGGCCAATAATTTAGTCGTTATCAAGTCCGGCGATTCAACTATCTGTCGGAAATCTGCGATTACGTAGTAACTCATAAAGTAAGCTGATCACACTGCTAATTCTGTTCTGGGTCGTCACATATAGACATTTGGACTATTGTCCTGTATGTGGCCAGTGTAGATATGTGGATGACGGGAATATGAGGAGTTCAAAAAAGAAAATTCATGTGAAGGTTCTTCGATATTTTCCATTGATTCCCAGATTGCAGCGTCTATACATGTCTATAAACACAACAGAGACAATGTGATGATACGCAGAAAAGTGAATAGATGACGATGTGCTGAGACACACCGCGGATGGGGAGGCGTTCAAACATTTCGACAACAAATTTGGAGACTTTGCAGCAGAGATTCGAAATGTTAGACTCAAAATTTCTACATATGGATTCAATCCTTGAGGTAGTAATAGCTCTGCCATCAGCACTTAACTAGTTATTCTGCTGTCGTACAACCTGCCTTTATGGATGTGTATGAACATGGAATTTAATTTCCTTACTCTGCTAATTCCAGGTCCTAAATCTCTGGGGAAGTGCTTAGATGTCTACCTTAGACCTTTGATCGACGAGCTGAAAATATTATGGAAAAATGGAGTCCCAACTTATGACAAATTCACTGATACGATGTTCATGATGAGGGCAGCCGTAATATGGACAATCAACGATTTTCCAACGTTTGAGATGTTGGCAGCCTGCACGACGAAAGGATACAATGGATGTCCCTTATGCATGGGGGGAATGTGTGTTACCAAGGTCATAGTAGATGGCTTCTTCACGATCACCCATGGTGACTGGATGAAGCTTATTTAGACGGGACGGTAAAGAATAATCCTAAACCTCGTCGTTGGTCTAACGAAAAGATTTCAGAGAGATTGAGCAACTTCAATTTTGGTTTGTTAACCAATGACAAGGATGTAATGAAACTCAATCCAATACCTCCACGGGATCTCAGCTATTAGCATCACAAGAGTATATTCTTTGAACTCCCTTACTAGTCAAAGTTGAAGCTGAGGAATAACTTGGATGTGATGCACATAGAAAAGAATGTATTCGACAGCATGATGGGAACAATTGTCGATATTAAGTTCAAGTCTAAAGATACTCCCAAAACGCGCAAAGATCTGGATTCTGCGAATCTACGTCGTCGCTTGTGGTTAAGGAGGGATAGAAGATGAGTATACAATAAGATTTCAGATGCACCTTACATAGTAAAGCTGACACTTAGAGGTTCTGTATTCCAATGGTTTAAGAGTGTTCGTTATCCGGCTACGTATGCAGCTATTATAATTGGAGCAGTGGACTAAGTGCAACACAAGTTTATTGGTCTAAAGACACATGACTATCACGTTATGCTGCAACGTCTGATTCTAGTGATAAATCGGTCATATTTTTCTTGTGACATCGTAGAACCAATAGTGACATTGTGCAGATGGTGGCAGAGGTTATGCGATAGAGAGTTAAAGAAGTCAGATGTGGTGGAACAACAACAACAAATTATGCACATCATTTGCAAACTAGAGAGGATTTTCCACCCTGCTTTCTTTGACATCATAATTCACCTAATGATCCACCTACCTGAGCAGGTGCTCATTTCTGGTCTAGTCCAGTACACTTTGATTTATCCTCAAGAAAGGTACGTACAACTAATTAATTATATAGGTTTTTCGATCTATTATTTTTTCCACTCGAGATTACTATATGTACCTATTCTATAATTAATTAATTGAACATTTGATTTTGTAGACATCTTGGACAGTATAAAGGATTCATGAAAAATAGGCCGGCCCCAGATGGCTCCATAGCAGAGACATACCTAATGCATGAGTGTGTTACTTACTACAACAAGTACCTCAAAGATCCACCACCTCCCACCGCCTCCGATCCCAGTGGCCGCATCAATCTTTCGGTCATCACAAATGTCGTACAACCGTTTAGAGAAGTATTAAAGGAATCGTTAACACGAGAAGAACTTATTGAGGCACATTGGGTAGTGTTGCGAGACTGTGACGAAGTTGACCCTTACATGAAGGCGTACATGAAGAACCTTCAAGCGTTAAATCCGGACAAGAGTTCGGCCTGGTTAGAAAAAGTGGTTAAGAAGAAGTTCATCAATTATTTCCTCCAATGGGTACGTATGTATAATTATTTAATTATATACATATTTGTAGAAATTAAACCCTTTTATTATATATTCTTCCCATTTTTACAGAGGAATGATCTACAAAAATCCGATAACCACGGGAGGTGGTGGTCCTGGCCAAAGCACTTGCTAGCAAGGAAGCCGGTTAGACACTATATTTACCTCAGATGTTTTGTGAACGGTGTAAAGTTTTATTCATTGGCCCGAGATGAAGGAAGAAGAACACAAAACAATGGGGCGCGGTTGGGGAAGACGATGATATATATTACGGGGCTCTTGTATATGTCGTTCAGCTATGTTACGGGAATGATGTCAACATTTTCCTATTCAAGTGCAAATAGTTCAAGTGTACAAAGGAAGACCTGAGCCTTTTATCACTCAATATAAACTCAACCTGATATGAGGATGAGGCTTTCTCTCTTGCCACCTTAGTTAGCTGAGTGTTCTATCTTGATGATTTGAAAGCTGGTGAAAGGTGGAAAATAATGAAACATATCTCGCATCGAAGAACATGGAATACCACGACAGCTGAAGGGACACCGACGACTGAAGATGCTTAACCACAAAGAGACATTACTGCATATCAAGAGCCTAATATTTCTATCATCCGGTCTGACATAATGAAAATGGTTCAAGCTGGTTAACACTTACCCATGCCTGATGGCTCTACGGATCTAACTCAAGATGAGATTATAGATCTAGAGAATGATGGTAGTGAAAATGAGGAACAGGATGACTACGAGGACTCAGAATATTCGTCAGATGACGTTTAGTATGATGATGATGATGAGCAATCGGATATTAGTGGTGAGGAGGATGATAACGATTATGCCGAGGAGTACAATATAACGACGAGGGATATTAATTGGTAATTAATTATTATAATTAAACTTTTTCGAGGTAATGATGATTATATTATGATGAGGAGTACAATTATTATGATTTTTTTTAACGAGGAGTACAATAATTAATTAATTATAATTCTAAACGGGTGGAGTATAATTAACTTCAAAGTAATTAAAGAGATCGCTTCGACCCGTAGAAAGTGAAGATCTTAAACGATGAAATCCGGACAACGAAATGTCACATTTGCCCTAAACCCTAAAACCTAGATGACGGAGCGACTTTTCGACGTCTAAGTAAACACAATTATATAATTCTAAACCCTTTACCTTAGATAATGAAATGACACATTTTCGTCATCCAAGTACTCACTTAGATGAGGAAAATGTGAACACTTCGTCGTCTAAGTCATGTTATCGTAATTTCACCTCTAAGAGAATGACCATGTATACCATGTCCCAATACATATACTTTTCATTGAGAGCATAGAGTAAACAATTCTTAGAGTGTGAGCGTCGACGGTTCCAAAATAGGAGTTACGGATTTTTGTGTATCCATGTTTCCGTTTTGTTAAAATTTCAGTTTTACGGTTGACTATGCTAATGAAACCCTTAACGAACTTACTACTTACTAAAAATTATTCTACTTATATATTGTCTTATGATGAATATATCCAATGATTGTTTTGTCCAAATTCAATTAATATTGATGTGCAATGAGCCTATACTTAATAACACTTAAGTTATACACATTAGTAAATACTAAACAAGTTTGAAGACGTAAATTAATTCGTCATCTTAAATCCTACTTTTTATATACATGATTCTTTAGTCGATATTTTATGACAAAAAAAATCGAAAGACAGACCGAAAACTTCTTTACGAATTATTTTTAAATAATATTTTAGAGAAATTGTACCTAGACGACAAAGGAGGAGGCCATTTCCGTCATCCAAGTAAGCTCCTGGACGACGAAACTGACTCCTCCGTTGTCTAAGTCCAAATTTTGAGCCGTCCAAGTTCCACCGCCATTTATTTTGCAAACCGCCGAAACTGACTTAGACGACGGAGGAGCCGTTTCGTCGTCCATGTGGTTACTTGGACGACGGAAATGGCCTCCTCCGTCGTCTAAGTCCAAATTTTGGGCGGTCAACTTTCACCCGCCAATTAATTAGGGGAGAAACCCAAGATGCACTTAGACGACGAACACTAAGTTTGCTTCGTCTGAGTGTCCACCTGCGTCTAACTTAAATCGACACACACCTAGACGACAAAATCGGGTCATTCGTCGTCTAGGTAAAACTGTATATTTTACAGATTTCAGTAGTCTCTCTCTCTCTGACTTAGACGTCGGAGGAGTCTGTTTCATCGTCCAGGTGGTTACTTGGACGACGAAAATGGCCTCCTCCATCGTCTAAGTCCAAATTTTGGGCGGTCAACTTTCACCCGCCAATTAATTAGGGGAGAAACCCAAGATGCACTTAGACGACAAACACTAAGTTTGCTTCGTCTGAGTGTCCACTTGCGTCTAACTTAAATCGACACACACCTAGACGACTGAGCTCGACAATGCAGTGACGCCTGAGCTCGACAATGCAGCGAGTCAAAACGGCGTAAGTGTCGTATATATTTCCTCTTAATTAACGTAATTAATATTTATTATTTATTAAACTCCCGTACAAATTTATAATTATTTACTTTTCATTATTATTTCCAGGCGAGGTTGCTAGAACTAGTGCAGGAGGAATTGGCCAAAATGCAGCTTGCATACTAGGATATGCCTCCGGAAAACCTGCCTCCTCTATCGAGGGAGAGCCAAATTACAATCGCCGATGCGGTATACGACCGTCGAACTAGCAAGGAGGTTAGGGGGTTGGGACGTAAGGTAAATCGAGATTTATCTGATTCATCTATGGCACGCTCGACGAGGAAGAGTGGTCAGGATGCGGGTGTCCAAGCAGTCATTGAGCAGGCTTGACTCGCACAGGCGAAAACGCTATCCATACGTCAGAGGCTTGATGAGCAACAAGTGTAGATAGCCAACCTCTTCGCCCTCATGCAAGCCAGGTTCCAGAAGATTGTCGTCCTGCTCCGACTCTACACCCTGACGACGACGAATGGGCGGAGGTGGGGGACCCAACGGCTCGTCTACTCCTGCCTTTACTTAGTTTGTATGTAGTTTTAATATTTTTTTTCAGAATAATATCGATGTACGTATAATTTTAAATTATTTTAATATTTCAATTAAATTTATTATTTTATTATATTTAATAATATTTTACTTTAAACTCAAATTTTAAGGAAAAAATTATTTAAAAAATTAATGAAATTGACAGACTACAAAATCATATATGATTTCATAGTTTAAGTGATGACTTAGACCATGAAACAATATATTTCGTAGTCTAAGTCAATTCTTAGACTAAGAAATAATTTCGTAGCCTAAGTCAATTCTTAGACTAAGAAATAATTTTGTAGTCTAAGTCATCACTTAGACTACGAAATAATTTCGTGGTCTAAGGAATGACTTAGACTAAGAAACAATTTCGTAGTCTAAGGTGTACTTGGACAACGAAAATATAATTTCGTTGTCTAAATAGTGTCTCAAACGACGGATCAATTACGTCGTCTAAGCCTTCACTTGGATGACGGAATGCTATATTTTCGTCGTCTAAGTACTTAGACTACGACACTTGAACGGTGGACATTAGACGATGGAGATTTCGTTGTCTAAGTACTTAAACGACGAAAACTCGAATCTAGACGACGAAATAGCTTCGTCGTCTAATTGTTTTTTTTCTTGTAGAGCATCTTTGCTTCCCAATTAACATCATTTACAAAGAGAAAGGCAAACAATGATAGAATGGAGCCAATCACATTACTCTCAATAATATTCATTGGTTCCAAAAAAAAGAAGAGAAAGAACAAATATAATATATACTTGTTACATCTCCGCGACAGGATTTCATCTCAAACGTTGTAACCATGCCCGTCGGACGATCATGACCATCTAGATTAAGAAAATAATGAATTTAAATTTGAATTTGAGTTTGAATTTAAAGCAAAGAGGAACAAACATTGAGAAAGATGATGATGAAAATACAAACCATCAATGTCCATGTCCAAATCAGTTAATCCGAACTGCGGCTTCTCCTCCTCCTCCTCCTGCAAATTGAGGGCTCCAAGATGGGTTGAGATAGCGCTCGCCATCAACGATATATTCCAAACCCTAATTTTTTTGCTTCAGGAATGCTCGCTCGACTGCGTTATACTTTTATTATTTTTTGTTCCAAACCTTAAATCCTAAATGACTGATTTATACTTAAACTAGTTTGTTTTAGTTTGGAGCATAGATAATAGGGACAATTATTGGAATGATTAAGTGATACACCAAAGTAAAGTTGAGTGACTAAAGTTGAGTGATACACAAAAGAAAAGTTGAGTGACTAAAGTGATGTTTTGAAAAGTAGAGTGACTAAATTGTCAAACGTGACAAAGATGAGTGATCATTTGAATAATTTTTCCTTGATAGTAATATAAGTTAGGGCAAGCGAGAAGTTGTACCAATAGTAAAGGCTATTTTAGAGTAGTGATGAAAAAATAACCCGAACCCGTAGATATCTGCCCGACCTGAAGCCGATTGAACCCGATTTCTAAGGCAAATAACAGGTATCGAGTATTTATCGACTCGAACCCGACCTAAATGGTGGCGGGTTCGAGTCGGGTATGAATATGCATCTACCGAACTCGAACCCGATCCACCTATTTTTTAAAATGAAAGTTATAATATTTTATAATTTATATCTAAATATTTAGATATTTTATATACAATAGTGTGTGTGTGTATATATATATATACACACACACGGAGGTTCTTGGTTGTAGACGTCCACACCAAGAGCTTTTGTACGGATTCGGCTTTTGGCCAAAATTTTGGTCACCAAATCTCATCTCTACCATTCAGAATGTAGGTATATATGTATAGATCAATATGTAAAGTTTCATCCAATTCGATAATTATTTGGATCCTCAAAATCGTGATTTACACGAACAGACATAAATTAGTAAAATCGAAATTGTTCTTGTTATAAGTGGTAAATCACGATTTTGAGGACCCAAATGATCATCAAATCAGATGAAACTTTACATGATTGATCTATACATATATATCTACATTCTAAACCGTGAAGATGAGATTTGGTGACCGGAATTCTGGTCAAAAACCAGAATCCGTACATACGAGCTTGGTGCGGACGTCCGCATCCAAGCTAGAGTACTCTCTCTATATATATAATCCTATTATATATATATTTTTCATTTTATTTCTTTTGATTCGAGTAAACGGGTTAGGTTCGAGTATTATATATTTGACGGGTGAAAATCTGAACTAAATTTTTTCGGGATCAAGTCGAATTCGGTCAGACGGGTTGATTTTAGATTCGAATTTGATTACCCAAAACTCAACTTCAACCCGACCCGACCCGACTTGTTGCAATCCCTGTTGTATTTTAGAGTAGTTTATATAATTTTTCCCAAAAAAAAACCAGTATGTTTCAGTTTGTAGCACAGAAACTAAAAAAAGTAACAGTTAGATAGATTCGCAGCCACACGCGCACACGGCCGCTCTAAAATCCACGCGCTCCACAAAATCAAAGCGTCTCCAACAAGACTGGGCCTTGAGCTCTCTCTGCTTCTCCAGAACCTTCCTCCTCTTTCCCCAAATTTAGGGTTTTTCCAGGTTTTATCACTCTCCAAAAAAACCCTCTCAACCCAAAATAATAAAGAAAACAAAAGAAAAAAGCTGAATAATTTGAGGAAGCAAAACCCCAATTCGACGAAAAGGTTCGATTTTGTTGGTGGGATTGGTAACCCAAATGGTTCGCTCCAATGGCCTCAGGCTCGTTTACGCTCTCGCTCGCCGCCGCTCCACTTTATCCCACACAGCCTCCTCCGTATGCTCCTCCTCGCCCTTCATTATTTCTATTTCAAAATCACAGCTTTAATTTAATTTGGACTAGTTTGTTTTGATCTGAATTGATTGGATTTCATTTGGTTTAATTTTCAGGTATACGGAAGAGTGATTGGAGGTGGTTTTAGGACATTCAACACTGCCGTTTGCAACAACTCCAGGGCTTCTTTAGGAGCTTCCACTTCTACTACTATTAGTAATCACTCACTCCCTCACTCACTTCTCTCTCTTTTACTTTTCATTTATAGTTTGCCTGTTTTGTTTTTTCAATTGGATTGTTGTTTGAAATGTTCAAGTACTAATTAAGTTTCGTAGGTTACACGAGGTTGCTGGGAGCTCGGAATACGAATTGGACTTCCGTCAGATCAATTCATGGAACTGGCATGTCCCCCCACCGCATCAGTTTTCATTTTTCGTTTATTTGTTCCTATGTTGTAATGCTCTAGTCTATTTAGTTATTCGAATTTCAGTTTCTGTGCTATATAAGGAGACAACTGGAGCTTTAGATCTTCTTTACTGTGTCACACCATTTAAAAATATTGTTACTTTCTGTACCAGCATCAATGGCTGCGAGAGATTACTATGAGACACTTGGGGTGAGCAAGAACGCTAGTGCATCAGAAATAAAGAAGGCTTATTACGGGGTATGTTTTTGCCTTACTTCTATTATCCCTAATTTGTATATTTGAGCACACATGCTCAAGTCTTATAGCATGGAGAAATGTATTTTAGTCCTCCATACCCATGTAAATGATGTAATGATATGAAACATAGTTCTGAACGGGTTAAATTATTCCTTCTGGCTTTTCAGAAGTTCTATCTATGATTTTAGCTATCTGGTAGTAAAATTTAAGTATGAATGTACAAGTATGATGTGCATTGTAGATAATTTTTTTTTAATAAGCCTGGAGACTGTTTCCTCCGTTTCTCTATCTACTGTGCCTTATCGAAATGCTGTTCTCTCTGCCAAGATCAAGATTATACTTGGAATCATTTTATATTGCTACTTCATCTCCCTTAATTTTATTACAGCTGGCAAAGAAGCTCCATCCAGACACAAATAAAGATGATCCTGAAGCAGAAAAGAAGTTTCAAGAAGTATCAAAGGCCTATGAGGTCAATGTCTAATCCAGAGTATGTTTTAATGAGTCCACTTAACATACTAAAATAGGCTTTGTTGATGTTGTTGTAGGTTTTGAAAGATGAGGAGAAGCGTCAACAGTACGATGAGGTTGGTAACAAAAAACTATTGAAATGATTCATTGCTAAAGTGTTTTGTGATTGAACTATTGGGGCTCAGTAGGATATGAAGTTGGTCCCCAGTATTTGTTTGTAATGCATTGTACTTATGGCTTTGCAAGTTTTACCTGGCACTTATCAACAAGGGGTAAGAAATGCTATTTGGTCAAGTAGTTTTGCACTTATCCTGATATATGTGGTGTTACATTTCATAAGCTCTATTGTTGTCTGTCATTTGAACATTTAGAGCCACTACATGAGCATACACTAAATTAACTAATTTAGTTGATTTTGACCTTTTTCTCCTTGAGCAGTACATGGTATATTATGTTGGTGACGAACTCTCCTTGAGTTGTATGTAAATTGAATAGATTTTAGTGCACCTTTACGCTGTAAAGTAAACAATTCATATTGTAATATTCATAGACTAACTATCTTGATCTTCAACTGTTATATATAGTGTTATGCTTAATGATTTCTATATGGATGTAAACCTTATTTCAAGGTTAACTTACTTTTGTTTATCTGTTGCACCATCACTTTTGTTCATCTGTTGCACCATCTATGCTTGCATTGATGCCATCTACTTCATCCCTGCAGGTTGGCCATGCTGCATTTGAGGAACAAGGCTCTGGCTTTCCCAATGATTTCAGGAATCCATTTAAAGATATATTTGATGATAATGTAATGACCTTTTGCTTACAGTAAAGAGCTTGTTTACCTGAATCTTTTATCATATGGTTTGAGATAAAGTTATACTGTCATTTTGCCAAAAATATGGTAGATGCATGGTGCTGCTATGCAACCATGACTTTTCTTTATCATGGTTTGAGATAAAGTTATACTTGATAATTTTATCAGGGATTTTGTATGCCCTTGGTTTTACAACACCTTTTGCTATATGCATTCATAGAGATACACTTCTAATTTTTTATATTTTATAATTATTTTTGGTTTAGTTGCAGCTAGTATCTCTATATGGCTCTCTATCTAGTTTCTTAACGAAAATTCTTTGACTATATTGATCATAGAATGCACTCACATGTTTCTATCAATAATTTGATGTATGGCCTGTGATATATAATTTAATTTATTAGCTCTTGTTTAGTTGTGCACTTCTCTTTTGGTACACATTGGCTTCTTGTGATTTAATGGAATGGTATGTGCATGTGATCGGTTGGGTGCTGCCTTACATTGGAGATTAGATCTTCAACATGTTCCGTCAGAACTTTGGTGGTCAAGATATCAAGGTATTTCTCCATATCATGTGTTTTGTTGATTAATATGCTTTGGAGTCTGTTGCTTATCATGTATTTTTCTTATGATAACAGGTTGCTTTGGAACTATCTTTTATGGAAGCCGTTCAAGGTTGTGCTAAAACTGTGACCTTTCAAGCTGCAGTGCCATGTGAAGCTTGTGGTATGCTTATACTGCTCACTTCTAAATAACTGTGTTTTTAAAGTAAATTTAAAGTTCTGTTGTGGCATTTGTTTCCTTCTAATATTTAGTGATTCTGGATCTTTGTAGGTGGAAGTGGTGTTCCTCCTGGCACCAGACCGGAATCGTGTAAGCGTTGTAAAGGGTCTGGCATGGTTAGTTATACCAAACAAAAAACTTAATAAATTGCTTACTATTCACGATATCAGATGCCCTTGTTAACTCTTGGTTTTTCTGCTACTACAGACCGTCATGCAAACTGGTCCATTTAGGATGCAGACTACCTGCTCTAGCTGTGGTGGGACTGGTAAAAGTTTCCCGGTATGGCTCACATGTAAAATCCATAATAGTCAACTTTGTCTACAAGAGAAGCAAGCTTACGCTATATATTTTTTTTTCACTGATTTTGCATCATTACTTGCCAATTATACCCTTGTTGTGCCTAGTGATTCAACCTTGTTGCTTCATACTAGTTTTATCATCAATATTTCTGGCACTAGGTCTGCTACCGAAGAGATGAGACTATGAAGTCACATATTTTGGTTAGATATATATATAGAAGTGTATGAGCATATAAATAGGGTAAGAGTAAGAAAGCTTTGCCAGTGTGTTGGCCTGCTTCCACAAAGTCTGGTATGCAAAAACCCATATTCTTCGAATAAAAAGTGAGTAAAGAGAGCACGCATAGATCAAAATCTTTCTGCTAGGCCCCTATGTGATTTTAAATTTCATATTCATAAGATTTTAAAGAATAATAATATGTTGTGCCAAATGTAATTCTCAATATGCTTCACAGCTATGAATTCACTTAATCAATAACTAATTTTATATACCCATTTTCTTAAAAAATCTACTCTGGAACTGTGAAAAGGTTGCATTTCAATTGTTATATTCTTATAGTGTATTTGTTGTAAATGTGTCTAAAAGTTATTACTAGCTTTGATTAAAATATAATAGGATCAATTTTGTTTTTGTTAAATTTCAGAGACTTTGCAACTCATGTTCTGGAAAACGGGTCAAATTTGGAATGAAGTCGGTCAAGTTAGATGTCATGCCAGGTAATTCCTAACTTTTGATGCATTAGCAAAGCTGACAAACTGCCGGTAGATTTTGTTCTCAGGTATTTCTTTATTATTCTGTAGCAACTTCATTGATTGACGTGCTTTTCAGTTTTTTCCCCTGTCACATTGACATCATGTATGAAAATTTTGATACCAACTTATATGGTCATTTATTCAGTATTTGATGAGTGTTATATTCCTTAGAAATGACCGAAATTGAGAAACAAAGAAATTCAGTGTCAAGAATTGTGATATATAAGTTTTGTTGTTGAACATAACATGAAGTTGTTATTTTGTTATCAAACTATTCTTGAGCCCTTGCTCGTAGCAAAAAGCTCAAACTGTACTCAGTCATGTCTGATAGTTACTTACTTTAATGGTGGCAGAGAGTCTAAATGGTAACACTGGGTTTCTATTTGCAGGAGTGGACGACAATGAAACTATACGAGTATATGGTAGTGGTGGAGCTGATCCAGATGGAAATCAATCTGGTGATCTTTATGTTACCATTAAGGTGACCATTCCGTCCTTGCCTCCAATTCCCTCTCCCCTCTTCCCGATGATTTTCTATGTTCAGAATTTCACATAAGATATGTGTTTTGCAGGTTAAGGAAGACCCAGTTTTCCGTAGAGATGGTGCCGATATTCATGTAGACGCTGTTCTGAGTATCACTCAGGTATGCTATTTTAATTACGTCACATTCTAGGTTGAGTATTTTGATCATTTCGTTTGAGTATGTTTTGTAGCGAACGTGAAAATAATGATTTTTGGGGTAGACTAATGGATTTTTTATACTATAAGTTCTGCTGGCATTGTCATTGTTCTGGTCATAACATATACTGTGGCGTGAATGCTTTCAATGCAGGCAATTTTAGGAGGCACTATTCAGGTCCCAACTCTTACTGGGGATGTCGTACTAAAGGTTTTGCCCTGAACTCATGGATGATCTTGATCTGATATTTGATAAGTATATGTTGCTATACTAAGTGGAAGTGGCCATATTCTTAAGTTACATTTTCCTTTGTAGGTCCGTGCAGGCACACAACCTGGACAGAAGGTAGTCTTAAAGAAGAAAGGTAAAAGAATCAGACTAATCCCCTTCTGGTCATTGTATAACTTGATATATTCCTGTAGATAAAATCTTAATATTTTCTTCTTAGATAAAATCTAGTTGCCCTTAAGTTAGATCAAGCATGAGTAAGAATCTTTGGCTTTCATATATTATATTTTTATTTTGAAGAGTACCACACAGAAACCACCTTATGTGGCTGCTGACATGGCAGCCACATATTTTATGAAAGCTTCAGATATAGTGGGTTCTATGCTGAATCAGCTACCACATGAGGTGGTAACCAAATGGAAATTTTCTTAAGTTGAAGATTTGGAGTTTAAGCTCTGGTCGATCTTATCTTTTCTGGGAGCAGAGATGAACTCTTGTGTTACATGGTTGTAAACATTCTCTCTGATATGGGAAGTACATAAAAGGTTTAAAAAATTTTGTGCCACCTTGCTATATCTTGTAGAATAGAGATGTTTCATGCACCCAAGGTTGTGATTAAGGATATCATCTTGTTGCAATTTTATTCTGTCTTCAGTGCTTGTTGCATTTGTATAAAATCTACAAAACTGAGCTGCTATAGGACTGCCCTGTCACAGTAGTCGTATGCATTTGTTAATATGAGAAAAGAATGGAACTACGGAGGTAGTGTTGTTTCTTCTACAGTATAATAAACTGAATACATCCCGATACGAAATGAGCAATCAATTGTTGATTAGGACATTCTAGCTGGATATGCTCGGATTATAGTTTACATAGGGATTTATAGAGGATCATTTTAGTGCTTTGTTAGTAATTATTGATATATCTTATTGTTGGAGTAAAGTCATCTTACCACTGTTTCTCATGGTGACTTTAAATCCAGGGATCAAGACGAGAAACTCCTACACCTTTGGTGATCAATATGTGCACTTTAATGTCAGCATCCCAACGTAAGTTCTCTAATTTTCTCTTTGATAAATGCTTAATAGCCTGTTTAAGATAATATTGTTTTGCCTAAAGTATACGTAAGGAGGTGGTGTGGTATATACCGTATCTTCATATGATATCCTATAAGAAAGACATGCTGTATGCCTGAGTCTAATGAAAGTCGGAGTAATACTAAGATACTTGATCTTATGCAGGAATCTGACTCAAAGACAACGTGAATTAATCGAAGAGTTTTCCAAAGAGGAACAAGGGGAATATGTGAAGCGTGAGGCTGCAGGGGCATCATGATAAAGAGTGATCCATGTTTGCGATAACATCGCAAGTGTGGTCGTGGGGCGTGTGTACTTAGAAGAGCAGAGGAGATGAAAGGAGAAAATACCCACCGAAAGTGGAGAGAAATTGTTGTAGGTTCCATATTACCAGTTGTATTTGTAAAAGAGATGTAATTTTATTTAATCTCCTGCAAATGATAAATGATACTTAGTATTTAGGCCCCAGGGTGACCTCCGATGGTGATGCAGTATTTTTGCGGCAGTTGTACATATCATTTGAATTGATAGATCACAATCATAATGGACTTGTTGTCCCAAACATTCTTTTTGCCCGGAAAAATAAAAATAATAGAAACACTTCTATATAAATTTAATTTCTGTAGTGACATTTTGTGGATTTTTTTTTGCTGCAAGATTTGTGTTATCTTTTAGCTATGTTATCTTGTAAAGTAGCTGACTAGTGCTCTCTTTGTTAACCAAACACAGATGTTTAGATGAGAGTTTTCTGATGATTGTAAAGGGTGTTGTTCTCTTGATGCTTAATGTAAGAGAGTATGGGGTTTTCTTATGTCGCGCAATTATATTATTTCGTTTGTCTAAATTTTCATACCTCAAATTTGGAATCAAAATTATACTTCAATTTTGACTCCAACCATACATGATGTTTTTATTTCAAGGTACAACGATAGAAATTTTATTTAAAAGTAAAAGATTACAATCAAGTCGGCCCCATCATGATGCTGAATAGAGACATAATGATCTCATGCATTATGCAAGGTCTTTTGAACATGCTTCAATAATCGACGCAAAGTGGACATAAATGGACCATTACAATAATCGGAGGCTTGCTTTTTGATGGTTTATTTTATTGCATCGATGCTTTAGCGATTCGGCTGATCACCAGATAGTTTAGTCAGGGAAGGTTATGTGGCCTCGTCTGACCCAGATCGACTCAAGTTAGGTGGCCTGGGGACGATCCCGTCACATTTATTTTCTTACAGCTATCCGACTCAAGTTAGGTGGCCTGGGCGAGCGCCTCCATTGTTTTCAGTTTACAGTTTCTTTGAACTCGTTGTATTTCTTTGAAATCAGCAAAAAGACACAGTTAGAATATTTTATTATTTTCTACGGATTATGAGTTTTGTCCACTCATGCTAACATTTTATATTTTAAATACCTTTCCCTAGGATTTTCGGTTTTCCGCGCCCAGATTACGGTGCTTCTTTTGAGCTGAATTTTGGATCTCCAGAGGCTTTGAGTCGACCGGGTCATCATACCTTTCTGTAGGTTTCGGCCATTAGCAGTGTATTTTTGTTTGTTTTATTCTTCTTCTAGAAGTCGCTCTGAACACTAGTGTTGTAAATTGTTAATAATGCTGGTTTATGAATTCTCAGTTCCCGTGTTATTATTCCAGCATTTTAATTAAGTTACTTTTCGCACTTTGTTGAGAAATCCGGATGGACATTGGTGGTCTACGGTATTGTTTTTGGGAAATCCAAAGTATGATTTTCTTGCATGTTTCTGGTAGTCCACTTTGTAGAGGTAATTATGCCAAAAAATTTACAGAAATCCATAGTTAAGGTCTTGTCGTTAGAGCGTGATATTAGATTACTAGTTAATCTAGGGTTGGGTCCTTTCAGACAAGAAGTTTGACGATCTCATAGCTTCGATGGCAAAATCCAATAAAGCTATGACCGAAAGCCTGGCAGTTATCCAAGAAAAGTTGGAAATAGTACCAATCCATACTCGTGACGCGGAGGAAGATGATGTTCCACTTCCTCCATCAAACCCTGACCGAGAATTGGAGGGAAAGATCATCCGGATTATTGGCCAAATAGTACCTCTAAGTGGAGTACCCGCAGCTTACAGCGAGCCATTCCCACCACCACCAGCCAATTGGAAGTGGCCTAAAGGGTACATACCCATTAATTTTACTCACTTCAACGGAGATGGAACGGGACTAGCTTTTATTCATATCACACGTTTTAGAGTGGAGTGTGGTCCATGGGTAAAGCTAAGTGAGTTCAAACTCAGGGTTTTTGCATCGTCCTTGTTAGGGGCCGCGCTACATTAGTACACAAAGCTACCTCAAGGATTTTTTCTCGATTGGGCAATGATGGAGATGTTGTTTATTGAACACTTTGGTGGATCAGAACTAACCGTTAAACTTGGTAAGCTTTGCCAAATGGTACTAATGCCAAGCGAATCACCAGTAGCATACATGCACATATTCAAGACTGAGTATACAAAGAGCAAAACTTTATGCACTATGGAGGAGCTGGTAGATATCGTAGTTGGAGGTCTTGAGGAGCGGTTGCATACAAAGTACGTGGACACAAAGTTCACTTCATTAAACGCTCTCATCGATGCAGTTGCTCAAACTCATACAACATAGCAAGAAGCTGATAATAGAAGGAATACGTCTAGAGAGACATATGCTCCCAAGACACCATACCGAGAGTCCTAAGATGATTGCAGCGGCTCATGCCGAAGAAGAGTCTGACGAGTCTGATTTAGACGATGCAACAGTGGCTGGTCTAGAATTGACAGCCAAATATATAGTCAAGTCAAAGAAGGTAATCCCCACTAAGGGACCAATGCGAGTAAACAAGAATTTGAATCATACACCTACGACGCGAATGCAAAGCACGAGATTTTGGATGACTTGATTGACAAGAAATTAACCAAGACTGACTTTAGTGCATACCCTGTTGCAGAGCAACTAAAGGGAACAAAGTATTGCAAGTTTCACAATATGTGGAACCATACGACCAAGGATTATGTTAAGTTGAAAGATCAGATCCAAAAGTGGATCAATAAAGGAAGGATCACAGTGGATTCATCACCACAGATTGCTTTACTAGATCATCAACTTTCACACAGACTTCAGTAGGAACTATAGAATTGTCCAAACCAGCTGTGGCTAATACTTTTCGCGGCGACAAGATGGATAAAATTCTGGAAGAATTGATCAAAGAGGGTATCGTAAAGGTACCAGGTGGCCCGAATCCATTCTGGAAGCAAACAAAAGATGGTTTATATTGCAGGTTTCATCATGAGTAGACCCACAACACAAACCAATGTGAGGGGTTGCAAAGATAAATCCAACAGTGGATTGATGAAGGAGAAATCATGATTTCACTCATGATACAGAAGAAGATAGCCAATGAGCATTTATGGTGGGCACTTTGGAGGTATCCTGGTGGAGTGGAGCCAAGAGGAAGCAAACCTTGGACCTTAAAGCCACCAGAGAGGCAATACTGAGCAGTAGCAAGTAGGAGGATCACAAAGGTAAGCAAGAAGAGGTCCACAATGAGGTGATCCATGTAGTTCTTTGTACTCGTTGCAAAGCAGAATGCGACCTTAAGATGACCTATGATGAATTCGTAGAATTCGTTCGTGCAGGACCACCGATCAGGTCACCACAGGAAAATTATCAGCCAGCCAGTCCAAGAGAATCGCATCAAACACCAAGGAATTCAAACCTGTACAAAAGGATGCGATTCTCAAGAAAGAAACCTGAAGTGGTTGATAAGTCTCAACGAGTAGAGCTTGAGAAACCCTACATTCCTCTAGCAAGCTGATCCATAATATAAGAGGATGTCTAGTACGTGAAAACAGGTGGAAAGACTGGAAATTACTCTAACCAGGAAAAGAAAGCTACAACTACAGTTTGGTGCAGAAAAGAGGACCCTGGAAGCACTGGACAAGGGATTGATCAAAGCAGACCAATTGGTGGAATCACCAGAATAGTTACAACAAAGGATGAATAGGCTCGTAGCTAATCCAATAATTGTATTTGACAGAAATTCCAATAAACCAAAGGTCTGAGCTGCCAGGCCAAGTGTATTCTCCAGGATGGAGGAAAGAGAACCAATAGTTGAAATACAACGAACGCCAAAGAAATCACGGAAGGTGATTGAGTTTGAAGATAAGCCAGTACGGAAGTCAGTATTTATGCGTGTACAACCGAAGGAAGGACTAGTTGCCGAGCCAAGTGAGAAGCTAGTGCTGCGATGGTGACCAAAGCCTTTAGTTATAGAAGAGCAAAAGAAACTCACTTCCACCTCTTCTAGTATTGAGATCAAGGAAGTAGTAGCCAGTGATTCTTCACTTATAGTGAGAATCGAGATAGCTAAAGGACCTAAATCAGAGGTCCACATAGAACCACAATTGGAGTCTACAATAACGAATGAGCAGGAAACTTCACCAAATATCGAGGCCGAACAAGATAACGATGAAGACGAACAATTGGTGGACTACAATGATGATGAAGAAATTGTAGAAGAAGTTTACACTAATGACATGCACGATAACATCGGCATGGTCTATATATTACCAGTTAAAATTTCCAAATCAATCGAGGCCAGACAAGTGGCTTCCATTAGTAAAGCAGGAAAGGCGTGATTCTGGCAGAGCACGAGGAGATGGAAGATCTTGTGCCACTGATAGATTATATCATTTGCAAGTCATATATGATGTTTTCCAAGCCTACTGCCACAATAGTGACACATATGAGGCCGTTCTACATTATCGCAGACATATGGGGCATCCAGCTTAGCAAAGTCATGGTGGACACGGGATCAGCAGTGAATATCATGACTACTCGAGCGTTGACATTGTTAAGCATCCCAAGATTTGATATCCAGGCAACATCCATGACAATCAGGAACTTTGCAGGGACAATCTTGCAAACACTAGGGCTGTTGTTTGGAGAAGTAAAGGTTGGACCAGCGAAGGGAACTCACACCTTCTTTGTAATATATTATAATGCACCCCACAATGCGATCCTGGGACAAAACTAGATTCATAGAAGCTACTGCGTGTCTTCATCGCTCTACCAACAACTTATAGTATGGGACATTGAGACATCAGAATCACACTTAATCAATGTAGATCCACGACCATACTCTATTTCTACAAATTCTTTGGATGCCAATTACTAAAATGGAACTCTTAGCCATTATAGGTGTGTGGCGTTGACAACAAGGGCCGACTAGCTGGAGTAACAGCCTTGGAATTAGCTCAATGGAGGATAGTGCAAGCAAAAGAGAATAAAGAACGACCTTTCTTCCTTGAGCTCGTATCCTCCAGCCATCAATGATATGACCTTCCAAAGAGAAGGAGGAACAGGCTTGCGCTTCTCTATATGCGAGATTGCAAACTTATTTCATAGAGAAACTGGCCTACGATCATTTACCAACAGTAGCATCGGTAGAGTATATCAATGAAGATGAGCAACAAGAAGTTAATTATCGAGGAAAACATTATCCAACTTGCACTTGCATCTTTGGATGACACACCACCTAAAGTTAAAAACCCCATTGAGAAGATTAACTTGGGAACAATGGATGAGCCAATGGAAGTGGCTCTCAGTACTTTCCTAGAGCCTACAGAGAGAAAGAGACTTGTTGAGCTGTTACTGGAATATAAAGATTGTTTCACAGAGAAATTCGAAGGCATGCCAGGACTCTCTCCTAAGTTGGTAGTACACAAGTTAACAATCGTAGAAGGAAAAAGATCAGTTCAACAACAAATGCGAAGAATGAATGCGGAGATAGCAACATTGGTCAAAGAGGAAATTGAGAACATGTTGAAGTCTGGAGTTATTCAAGTGGCTAAATATACGAAATGGATATCTGACATCGTTCTAGTATGGACGAAAAATGGCAAGATCTGAGTATGTGTGGACCATAGGGACTTAAATCAAGCTACACCAAAAGACGTATATCCTATGCCCATAGCTGATCTAATGGTGGACGCAGAGGCTAGACATGAGATGATCTCGTTCATGGATGGCACATCGGGGTATCATCAAATCCCAGTCGCAGAGGCTAACCGACACAAGACTGCTTTCAGATGTCCTGGAGTTCTAGGAGTATTCGAGTACGTAAACATGCCATTCAAATTGAAGAATGCAGATGCCACCTAACAAAGAGCCATGCATTACACCTTTCATGACCTAGCGAGGCACACAATGGAAGTATACATTGACGACGTGGCAGTAAAGTCTAAATAGAGGTCAAATCATGTTGAGGACTTACAACATGTATTCATACGAATGCGGAAACATCAACTGAAGATGAATCCTACCAAGTGTGTCTTTGGAGTTTAAGCAGGAGACTTTCTTGGTTTCTTAGTACATTATAGAGGAATAGAAGTACCGGATGACAAGAAAAAAGCTATGATCAAAGCACCTCCTCCGAAGAACAAGCGAGAGTTGCAACAGTTACTTGGAAAGATCAACTTCTTGCAAAGATTCATTGCTAACGCTACAGGGAAGACTAAGCCTTTTGCCCCATTGTTGAAGTTACAAGGAGAAAACGAGTTTGTGTGGGAGCCAACACATCAGGAAGCTTTTGACGCCATTAAACAATACTTGGTCAATTAACCTATACTAGTACCACCTCAAAAGGGAAAGACTCACAAGATCTACATCTCAGCAACAAAGACATCCATAGGAAGTTTGTTAGCACAAGATGATGAGGCAAAAGCAGAGTGAGATATTTTCTACCTAAGCAGGACTCTCACAGTTGAGGCAAAAGCAGAGTGAGCTATTTTCTACCTAAGAAGTTCCAGAGTTGAGGGAGTTAGAATTATCACATGTATCGTTGGCTCCTTGGAAACTTTATTTCGACGGTTCAAGTACGAGTGCTTTTGCAGGAGTAGGAATAACATTGGTAAATCCACAAGGAGAAACATTCATCTATTCTTTTCGGTTGGATTATCATTAATCAAATAATATGGCCAAGTAAGAAGCCTTGATCATCGGATTAGAGTTACTTCTGGATTTGGGAGCTGTAGACGTACAAATTTAGGGAGATTCCCCGTTGGTGATCAGACAACTACAATCCACGTTCAAGATGGGAATGGTCTTGGAGCCATATGTATGAAGGGCAAGTGAGTTATTAGAATCATTTACGGAAGTATCCCTGGAACATATCACACGTGGGGAAAACTACGTAATGAATGAGTTGGCATAGTTGGCTACAGGAATGGAGCTCGTTGGTGGTGTGCGAGAACAGATATTACGAGTTGAGGTTCGAACTCTCCCTTCTTTTATGATCAGAAAGGAATAGAAGGATGAGTGGTATGTTGCAGCCTTGGATATGATCGACACTGATTGGAGACAACCAATAATCGAATACTTTAAGGATCCTAACTCCCCAGTAGACAAATGTACCAGGTATCTTTCTCCAAGTTATCTACTACGAAATGAAGAACTCTTCTGATGTGGGGGAGATGGAGTTGATCTGTTATGTGTCTTTGGTACCGAGGATAAAAGGCTGCTATGAGAGGTACATTTAGGGGTCTGTGGCGCTCACGAATCAAGACCTAAGATGTGATGTCTACTGCAACGACACATATATTTTTGGCCTTCCATATTAAAGGATTACATATCTTTTTCTAAAGGATGTGAAGATTTCCAAGCTTATGGACCAGTAAGTCATATTCCTAACATTCCTATGCAACCAATCGTCAAAACCATGGCCAACGAAGGGATGGACCTTGGACTTAATAGGTATGATTCATCCCCATTCTTTCATGCAACATAAGTATATCATTGTAGTTACAGATTTCTTCACCAAACGGGTGGAAGCAAAGACTTTAAAAGTAGCTTCCGCTACTGCGATCAGACAGTTCTTGTACGAGGATATCATTTGTCGTTTTGGGATTCCAGAGTGTTTTGTCTTGGACAGGGGAACAATGTTCACGTCTGGAGAAGTAGAGAAGCTCATGACAAACTTTGGAATCAAGTTCTTACACTCTTCACCATACTATGCACAGTCTAATGGACAGGCTGAAGCGAGCAACAAGTTAATACTCCATATACTTAAACGGATGCACGCAGATAATCCCAGACATTGGCATGAGGAGTTATTTAGTACTTTGTGGGCATACAGAACATCTAAACAAAATCCAATAGGTACTACTCCATATTCTTTAATGTTTGGTCATGATGCAGTCTTACCCTTAGAAATCAATGTCCAATCATTGCGAGTCATGGATCACCACCAATTGATCGGAGAAGACTATGTACAAGCAATGTGGCAGGAGTTGAAGGATTTAGATGGAAAGCTCATTAATGCCTTAACCAACTTGCTCATTGAAAAACAGAAGGTCACCCATATTTATGATCAATGAACTAAAGGACTCAGCTTTCCAGAAGGAGAATTGGTCTGAAAGACGATTTTACCCGTGGGCGAAAAACAAAAAGGACGGGGAAAATGGTCTGCGAAATGGGAAAGGCCTTTTATAATTGACAGAATTCAGGGAAAAGGATCTTTCCAACTACGAAACATAGACAGAGAGGTTCACCGCAATCCTATTAATGGTAGATTTCTGAAGAAATATTGGCAGCCAGTATGGGAGTACGAGGAACCTTACAAGTCCAAGAATTAGTTGTAAATTCACTCGCAACCTATATGTGAGGCTTGCTCTTCATGTAAAACTAGGGGGGCAACTAGTATATGTCAAAGCCAATCCCTACGGCCAAAAAGCTTTGAAATTTTAAGTTTTCAGAACCTATTTGAGAGGTTCCTTTATACAACCAATTTCTGTGGTTTAAACAATCGCCGAGAAATTTATTTTTGCTGTACACACATGAAAAATCAAAAGTAGTAGAAAATAAAAGATTCATTTGATCATACAAAAATACACTTCATTTTGAGGCTTTGCGGCCTCTGGTTTTGATACCATACATCAAGTGAACAGTCTCAGGTTAAAAGACCAACGCTAGTAGCTAGATGGCGAAGTGGTCAATCTAGTCCATGATTGGTCTCAACAAACACCGTGGGCGGTCACTGACCAATGGATTAGATCCTTCTCTGAATGTGTAGGCTCTGGCAACTTTGGTAAACCCCCAACAATTCCTGGACAACAAAACCTTTCCTCTGATTCTGATTGACGATGCCTCCCAGAAAGACGAGAAGAAATTTCGGGTAGTGATGTGGAACATATCGTAGACCAGGGATATCAGGTTCAAGGATGGTGTTAGTGAAGGCCAGACGCTACCACGACCTACTAACCCTCAAATTCTTAGGGCTAGAACACATTCGGAGGACCTAAGATTTACTTCTGCCTAAGCCAGGTTTGAGCTTGGGGACTTCTATCTAGGAACTTTTAATGGAGCAAGAGATCTGGAGGTTTTGGAGGTATTGCTTGAAAGCAGAAGAAATATAAACTAAAGATCGAAAGCTCCATCTTTTCTATCATTACAGAAGGTTATTGTGAAGAGGTGGAAGATGTAACAAGCTATTTATAGGGGCTTAACCCTAGAGGCTGAAAATGAAGGGACGAGGAGCGTTACATCGATTCAATATGATAATTATGGAGGTTAAATGTTCCATGCTGATTTGCGTATCTCTTAAAGCTGAAAACTTGCCGTTTCGAGAATCAAAGTTATGGGACAATAAAAGCGGACAATTATTCCAGCCTTAGTGTGATCTTTGGAGGCGCGAAGTGATGGATTGACAAAGATACACAGTAGAGTTAAGGCCGTGAGCCATTAAATTAAGATAAACTAATAAGAGTTTACAAAATAAATTAAAAAGGCCCAAATTAGGGCCCTGGTCAATTAAAACTACAAGGATTGAAAAAGTCTAAGTTAATTTCACCATGGAGCTAATAAGAGCTCGCAGTGCAGTTTTCGCTTGCAGATAATTAGCTTGAGAAATCGACCAGTTGACTTCCGCCTTCGCAGCTACGGCACATGTCTGTTTTGCAACATTTAAAGAGGCTTTCCCAACATTTAAAAGATCTATAGCAAATTGTTCTTTACCACGAAAGCTCTCCTCCATCTCACGCAACTTTGCTTGCAATTTGGCAATCTCTGCTCGCTTAGCCAGAATGGCCTCCCACTCCTTTTCGTAGCTATCTCCCGGAGTTGTGATGTTCTCCATCTTCTTTTTCCACTCACGATCCTGTTCTCTGCGAGAGGAGAGCCTTGTCTCTTTCCTGGGTGGCAGTGATTATCTCATTCCTTAATACAGGGAGTTCTTGCAAAAGTTCTTCCATTCTGTCCGGGGTATAATGGTTAACACAATCTTTCATGTAGCGAGCTGTCTGAATATGAGCAGCAATCACTTGATGGGTACCATTGTGTTCTAAATCCAAAATCCAGAGATCACGAAGGAATGCAATGGCCACTTGGACTTCAGGATGTTCTTGTTCAGAATGCGCAAGCTCCTCATAAATTTGTACTGCCTCTCGGAGAGTCTTGGATATCTTATAACTAGCTCCAGATGGACCAGGGAGTGGTTGCAAGATCGGAATCGCAGCATGGGGGACAACAGACTCACCACAACACAGAGTGTGTTAGCAAACTCTCCCAACATTTGACGACCAACAGTAAGAGAAAGCTCAGCAGTATGAGGATCCTTTTGCGAAAATACCTATAAACAGAGAGTTAGAAGATACTAAAAGAAGATAAGCTTCAGAAAAAAACCAAATATTAAAAATAAACAAACCTGGGACATATGAGGAGGGGTCTGAGCATCATACAGAGCAGTGTTTATAGATGGAGGTGATGACATAGTGTTGGGAGGAAGCTGAATATGAAATCCTAAAGTCATGACACTTATTGGACAACAAAAATAAAGAGTCTGAAGAAGAAAGATCATTACCATGGACTCTACATAGTCAGTCTCTGTGGCCAGAATAATCGAGGGGGCATCTACGACAGTAGGTTGTGTATCTCCTTCTCCACGAGGCACATCCTTCAACATCAAACTTGCAACAAGCATCACTTGCGCCTGCGATACTGGAACAGCACTCTAGGGCTGTTTAATCCAAAAACGGTGGTTAGAAAATAATGCAGAATGAAGAGAACCATCAAAAGTCATTTGGAGCTTACTTCAGTAGAAGTAACAACTTGTGAGGCATCTCTTTGAGGGATTTCAACACCTTCCTCTGCAGCAATCATCTCCTCAGGTTGCTCCTCACCTGGATTCGCAGCTGGTGTCTCAGTTTCCACAGTCTCTACAACAGAGCAACCAATGACTACTTGATGAAGAGGCTGCTTATACACCTGCTCAATCATACGCTCATCTTCCTGTCGCTATGGCTGAGCTTCTTCAGTAGCTACCACATGGGAAGGACCTACGTCTCGAGATCCAGAGGAGAGGGGTTCGTGATCCGAGTTCTCAACACTAGCAGAGGATTCAAAAAAGACGTTGGTTTGAGCCTTCTGCCCCTTACTCCTCAGAGCAGTAATAACCAGGTCATCATCTGAAACGCTATTAGATACCTTCTCAACAGAAGGAGAAGTCTTACTCTGCTCTCCTTCAACCTGGTGCTCCAGCCCTTCTACGACTCGACGATGATTGGAGCGACGTACCCGAGAATTTAAGAAATAAGAGTGCAGAAAACCAATAATTTTAGAAGAAAGATCTAAGAGTTCTTAAAGGATAAAGACTTACCAGAGGTGCTTGCTCATTCAAATCGCCATCTTCATGGGTCCATGCTTTAGCAGCAGCAGATCGAACCTGTCTACTCTTCCTCTTGGAGGTAGTGGCTTTCGCAGCAGCCTTCGCAGAGGAGGAAGCGTTAGCGATACTAGCCCCCATGAACTTATTGCACTTCGAAATAGAGACTGGAGGAGTATTGATCTCTCTCTACTTCCTTTTCTGACCCTTTTCCCCTTGATCAGGGTCCTCCTCATGGCATGCAGCCTTCCTATCTATGACAAGTTTAAAATAGTGAAGAAAGGGGAAAGAAAATATGGTATGAAAGATCTCAGACTTGAGCTGCTTCCAGATATGACCGTAATGTCTGTCATTCCACTCCCAGTACTCAGGAACGGCAGTGTAGGTAACACAAAGAGAACGCCGACAGAATTCTCGCAAAGAAAGTGAAGGAAAGGTGGGGGGAGCATAGTCTTGAAGAGTCCTTGCAGAGGGTTTATCAATATAGGTCCTCCACGAGGTATATCCATTATAAGATTCTACCAGAGGGCAAGGACGACCTTGAACACAACCAAGTTGATGAGCAAAGTGGTTAGGAGCATATAGTGGTATCCACAGGACAACGTCAGGGATGATGATGTCAGCATAAGTGACACACTGGATGAAGAGGTCCATCGTAGCAAGATCTTGTTGCAGTGTCATTGCGAAGCCGGTAGAAAGCTCAGGAGGGAATCTCCTCGTCACTACAAATTCAGCCATATCCTTAGGGAAAAGCCACTGCATCCAGAGATGATTGAAGCACTGCACATAGCTAAGGGGCCCAGTCTATATAAACCGAACCAACGACCTTCACAAAAGTTCATTAGCACCAAACTAGTTGTGGTGGGGACTGCGAAACGTAAGGAAGTAAACTTGCAGCCAAACAGACAAAATCTAGACTAGCTCTGCAAACTTAAACTTGAAAGGTTGCAACGACATCCATCCAAGGCCACGATAGAGAGCCCCCAAAATAGAATGAGCGAGGCCAAGATGGTGGCCATAATACAACGCTTCTGCCGCCTTGGTAAAAATGCCAGTGATCTTGTCTGCAGCAACACAGAAAACATAGCAACAAAGCCAAAATTCCAGAAAAGTAATACCACCATATGCATTCTGCCTTCGCTGATAATCAATAGTGGCAGTAGCTTGGTACTTCGATTGATAGTAGTGTTTGTGCCAGTTCGAATAGGCAGGGCTAACGTCTGAGCGTTCAGGGTCTGCTGAATAAAGGAAGGACATATTGTCCAACGCAGCTGGTACGAACAGACTACTCGCAGTGGGTAATCTTGTAATCGTAACAACATTAAGTAGGGTAATTCCCAAATTAAATGACCAAAGGGAAGAATGAAACTGTTACTATTCATTTCCCAATAACATAAAACAGTAACAATGACAACATGATTACCGCCTTGAGGGAGATAAAAACACAAGTCAAGAGTGTGAGAGATACTAATCTCAATTCAGCGCTCTTCATCAAGAGATTTATGTTCTTTGTACAATTTGAGTTCATCCTTCCTAGTACTTGGCCATTTTCCTAATTTTACCTCGAGCTCCTTTTGGTCCCATTGAAGGGGAGCGGTGGCTTCGACACGAGCGACCAATGGGAGACGTCGCATAGCCAAATCAAGTGCAGAAGAGGCTTTCGATATACTGGTAGTAGGACCCAGTGTCACTTCATCTCCCTTCGTAAGATCAAGCTACTCATAAAGGTGGTCCTTCTCTCGGTGAAGGCGATGAGACATATGAGCATGAAAGGCTTTCACGTCCTTCTCATAAAAGTCCGACTGAAATTTTTGGTAAGGGGCCATTCCAAAATTGAGAGGGAAAGAAAAGTGGTTTCTTGGAAATAACGGAGAATCCAAAATATTTCTTAAGCTTCATATAGAAGATTTGAAGAAGAAGAAGAAAGAAGCAAGGACTAGAAGATATAGGGTTCAGGAAAAGAGGCACGACTTTTTACAAAAGTATACTTGAGTAGCCTACACGAGGCTACTGAATCGTTGAGGAAGAAAGTGACACGTCGCAATGAAGGGCTACTAAGATCTCTTCGGTTGCCCATAGGTTAACCTCAAGGTCTAGGAGGCAATGTTTGGGCCCAAAATATTCTTAATATTTATTAAAGCATTCAGGCCTGAACAAAATGGAGTGGGCCGACGACATGCGGCTTGGAAGATCTGTGAATTTGGAAAGGAAATATGTACACAAGATTCCTAAGTGATTTAGGGATATTTAGAAGCAACATAATATCTTTTCTTTCCTAGTTAGTAGTGCTACCTTGTCAAGCTAAGAGTTTGGAGCATCAATCTCTATATATAGAGAAACTGAGGAAGATTTGAGGACCTCTACACATACACAAAAATTTGCGCATAAGCAAATGTTACTCTCAGCGAGTAAACAACCCAGCGACAACAAATTGCGACTTTGGTTCACCTGACAAAGCGTGGAGATTCAATGGTTCACTCAAACTACCAAACCGACGATAGCGATCGGAGGAGTCTGGTTCACCCAACAAAGTGTAAAGATTCCAAGGATTTATGAAGTCACACTATTGTGTTCTCAACACTCGCTGTAAAGTATTGCTCTACTTTATACTCGTACTGTGTATAACGTATCAATCCTTTATGACTCAGCAAAGAGACATAAAACCTAATTCTTGAAACAACTTAGGCAAGTAGGACTCAACGAGCAAGGTTGGTGCTCTCCTCACTCCAATCGCTTGACAAGAAACAGAAGACAGACGCGACACACTACACAACTATATTATGCCCTCGGCAGTGGTACGCCAAGCACGCAGCACACTAGACAGCGGATAAAAGAGACAGCTTGTGATTCATCCATCACAGCAACCTGATTGGAGAAAATCAAGCCAAACAGGTACGTACTTCCATCGCCACCGTAGTCCCAACCTGTACCGTAAGAAAACACGATAGCTAAGTGTGCCAGATTGAGACCTTCCATTATTAGAAGTAGTAATCTTTCCTGGGTCCCAAACCCAAAAACCATTAGCAACAACATAGGCCTAAATATAATAGAGGCTCAACTGATACTCAATCCAAAATCCCTACAGCCAATCGAGGCTCAAAAGCCCAATTGGCTAAGTTGACCTAATGGATGCAAGCCACGCCGCCTCTGGCCAATCCTTCTCTGACCAACCATGCACAGCTCAGTCAGGCCATGTCTCCGCTGATGCGTCAGTAGGTGCTTCAGCCTCGCTCGCGGCGGTCTTTGTCGACCAGTCACCCAGCACCCCCAAAGTGACTCTGTGAATCTCGTCGCCCACCGTTGTATCCATCCGCCACCACCAAATCTCGCCAGCAGCACACTTGGCCACATAAATGTGGTCAGCAAGGTTGGCAATCACACCTTGGCATGAATCCACTTCAACCGATCCCGTGACTAAAGGCTCAAGATGGCATAAGTAATGAAACCCAGCACCATCGCGATTCCCAGCTGCGTGGTGCGATGATCCTCCCTCTCTCCACTCGGACTCAACAACTTGACAACTCAACGGTCTCAACACGTCTACGCCGCTAGAGGCTATCGTCGAAATTAAGAAAGCCCTAGCTTGGCTAGGTCACCGACTGCTACGACGATAGCAAAGCTATCACAATGGTCCTTCTACTAAATCATACAATAGCTAATGCTTGGCTCCTCGACTATATATACATGATGTTACTAACAACTTCAATTTTTTTAAGCAAATATTGTGTGTGACTCCATTAAAAGGAAAAATGGTCAATCGTTTACAATGACCGCCCCTGATGGGTGACGAGCAGATAAAAATCATTGTTATACTAGGAGTCGCTATATTATGGATCCTAATATGAAATTGTCACTGCTAACGACGTGCTCTAGCTCAGAAAGTAATCAAGTAACCATGACACTACGATTAGAAGCACGAATAAACCAAGTCTCTAATCACTCTCTGAACTCTCCTTGATGCAGGTGCATCCGTACCAGTTTACGGGCAGGGAAAAACAAATGAGGAAATACTTATGGATATTCCTCATGCTAAAAGGAACACACAGATATCATCGAGATTAGAGGGCTCTGTCTTGAGTTCCAAGTACGAGACATGCAAGGATTAATAGTTATGTTAGGAATCCTAGTTTAGGGTAGTCTTAATACTAGCTATATATATGACCTATTGTGTGAAGGTGAGGGGACAATTTTTGAACAGAAAACAGTAACCAATTGTGCTAACCTTTTGTTCATCTCTTGAATTGGTGTCAGCTTGTGTTTTAACTCGACTGTATTAGCTTGAGCCCATCACTCCTTAGAGACTCGAGCTAGTCCTTAGATCATCTCCAACAATGAAGGTTCTATACCTCATAATAAAACTCATTTTCTCATCTCCAACCATGGGTCTTATACCTTATACCTTAAAACTCATAATCTTTATTATAGATTTCTTTTAATATTAAAATATACATATTGTATTCTATAATAATTTCTCAAACTATTTTAATTTAAAATAATCTATTATTGAATTTTTTAATTAAATTTGGTGTGTTGTTGTGTGTTTTTAATTTGGTGTGTTGTATTGACCTTTAATTTTGTGTGCTATTAATAAAAGTGAGTGTATAATAAATGAAAGTTTAATCCATTATAAGAAAACAACAAAATACTCTTCATTAAAACAGTTGGGCCCACAAAAATATACAAGGTCCTATACCTCATATTGGGTTCTATTTTAGAACTTTAGATAGGGTATGAGACCTAGATATAGGGTATGAGACCCAAATTTTTATGGGTTGGAGATGAGTTTTTTTTTTTGAAGGTTCTACTATAAGGTATAGGACCTCCATTGTTGGAGATGCCCTTAAGGGGAGGTTCACTAGTGGAACTAACAACTTCAATTTTGCTTTTGTTAAAAGATTTAACAAACTTAAATCCTAGCTTAGAGCAACTCCAACAATATCACGGAAAGTTTGCTTATTTTGTTCAAAAATGAAGCCGAAACCTATTTTAGCTAATCACTTGTATAAATTTACTCCAACAATATCATTTAAAATGTAGTTAAATTTAAACACATGCTTAGTTTTGATTGGTTGATAGTAAAATATTTATTTATTAATATAATTATTAATTACATTTACAATCTAGAAGGAAAGTATTAATTACAATATTGAATATTTCGTTACCTATAATTTATGTTTTCGGTGTAAGAATAGGGGATGAAAAAATGAAATATAGGGAATCCCTAAATTAGCTAATAAGATAGGGGAGCTGCTGGAGTGAATTTTAAGAGAAAATCTTTATATTTTAGCTAAAAATGATTTATGTCCTTGAAAATGTACCAAGTGAAACGAGGTTAGCTAGTGTTGGTCAGTTGGTCCTTAAGAGCATCTCCAACAGTATTACTCAAATTTTTCTAATTTTGTGTAAAAGTATACCGCAAAGTCATTTTAGTTACAAGTTTTTGTACTTTTGCTCCAACAACAAAACCTTAAAATTTAGTTATATTTGAATAAATGTTAAGTTTTGATTGGTTGATCAATATAATTTATTAAGTATATTTAGAAATTAAATGCATTTGTAACATAAAAGGATACAATTTATTACAATGTTAGCTATTATGATTACCTATATTCTTTGTTTTTGGTATAGGAACAAGGGATGAAATTGCATTATTTAGGGATTTCCTATTATAGGGAATGTGATAGGGGAGCTGCTGGAGTCTAAATCTTGTTAAAACACCAATAATATTGAATAAATAGATGTTTATGGGATCTGCTGAAGTTGCTCTAACGGCTCCAATTTTTGGCTCAGGATCATTTTGTTGAGGTATGATTATAATATATATATATATATATATATTAAAAAAACCCTAGTGTTTCCTTGTGTTTCTGAGAAAGGAAGGAAAAGAGATCGAGGCTATTATGGGAGTGAGGACAGCCGCAGCAAGATTAAGATTAGGGTTAGCTCTATCATCTGCAAGGAAGAAATTTATCGGCAGCAGCAGCAGCAGCAACGTTCCGCTATTTATGAGGAGATCCAGTACTTCAGCAGCAACAGTAACAGCAGATGTAGAGAAGAAGAAGACGAAAAAGAAGAAGAAGAAAGGGGTCGTCAAATGGAATAAGGAGGAGAAGAGTTTATACTTATGTTTCGTTGAGTTTAGTCGAAACGGACCATACTATTCTCCAGAATACGTAACTCAAGTCGTTCGCCCCGTCAGATTAATATATGAATAGCGATGATGCTGATCAGGAGGAAGAGGAAGAGGAGGATGAGGAGGAGGAGGAGGAGGAGTTTTTGCGTGAGGCAGGTTATAAGAGCATCTCCAACATGTTCCCCATTTTATTGGTATTCTCACTTTTGGAGAATTTTGGGCTTTTTTTTTGTCCAACAGATTCCCCATCCCATTCCCCAAAATAGGGAAGGAGGAGAAAAAAAAGGGAGGCTTCCCCATATTTGCAGCATTCGGCAAATTTTTGCCGAGAGCTTTGTCATAAATGTTTCACGTTCTCCAAGTCTCCAACGACTCAAAAAATGACTCAAAAAATGCCTCACTTTTGTTTAAATGACCACACATATAGCTACTGAACGAAGCAGCGGAGTCAGAGAGACAGTCAAGCAAGCCTTTCGTCATTTTCATCGTCGTCGTCGTCTCCGATCGTCGTCTCATCTTAATCTTCTTCAAGGTAATCGAAGCGGATCTGTGAGCTTCTTCTTAAAACTCTTTAAGTTCTGCTTGAGATTGTTTCTGCTGGTTTGGAATTGAGAGTGATTGAACTAGATTTGGAGATTGTTTGCGTTTGATCTGGAATGTTTTTTTGCCGATTCTGCTGTTTTTGTTGTTTTTGGAGCGAGATCTAGGATGGACATAGTGATGCTTAGTTTTAATGACCGATCGCTCTGTTTTGAATGCGATTTAAGAGATTTTGTTGAGGATGTTTGATTGGCTGATCTGTTTGGATCTAATGCTTTTTGATCTTTTTTACATCTTCTCTATATCGTTTAGACCTGTTTGCCAAATTGATTAGACAAAAGAGCACACGAACAAACGCATCTTCTTAAGCAGTATTGTTAATGGGATTCGAGTATAGTTATTGATGTCCTATCGGGTTGTACTCTTTCTCAATTAGAGTTCGAGGATGGTATAATTTCTTTACTTTTCTTTGGAGGATGGTGAGATTTGAATGAGTTTTTTTTTTTTGGTAAACCTTTTCTGGTCTGATTGTGTTCCTGTACGGCAAGTTGATCTCCCAATGCTATATCACAACGAGTTAATTTATTTTTTCTGCTTATTTTTCTATATTATGGTGAGAAATTGGAGACGGGGAAGGTTCTGGGTGTAGAGATAGATAGAGGAGGTAGTTTTTTGCCATTTCATATCCTTTAATCCATCCTATATGATCGCTAGGATGTGTGTACTGAGATTCTAATATTTCTTTGAGCTGAGTCTGGGTTAGAAGGAATTTGGATAATCTCAAGTTCTTGAGCTTTTGGAGTTGTTTTCTCAGCATCATGACATTCTGCTGGTCTTGTCCAAACAAGTTAAGAAAAGATTGATGTTAGAGTCTTTGGAGTGATATTTTTTTTATTGCAATCTTACTCAAAAAAAGTTGGTATGTAATTCTTAGTTGCTTTGGCTTTTTAGAACCTAAAACCATTAGCGAATATAGTGCAAGCTGCAACAAAATATTGTGAAACACATAGTGTTTTTCTGAGGTAAACAAGGTATCAAATTAAGGAGATGTACTATGGCAGCGATTTCTTTGATTTCGAATATTTTATAGCTTTACGAGATTTGATTTTCTAAATTTTAGAATTAGCTCCTTTTTTAGCCATTCACTTAGACTGGAATATGATTGTTATTGTAACTTATATGCTCAAATGCTGGTGTTACGCTCTCCTCTTGATCTTTTGTTTCTAGGAGTATTTCTCAGTGGACGTCCTGTCGACTTGTTTTTAATTATTCATTTGAATAAGTAAAAGTTTTCATTCTAATGAAAAATTAGAGTCAGTCTACTTTAGATAAGCTATGTAAGCTGGAAAGTAATTCTCAATGTACATTTTTAAAGCATAATGCCATATCGGATCCTTTATATTTATCTCAGTAAATCTGTTTCTTATATAATATAACTGATTCATATTCATTCATTTCAAATGCTTTTTACTAACTGAAGTTAATAGCATAGTGTTGAAAGTGAATGCGTTTGCTTAGAATGTATGCTGTTAAAGTAGAAATGGATGTATATGAGTGATCTACTGATTTTACCAGTGGCCGCCTAAAATGGTGAATGTTCATTTGATTTTGCAGATGAATTTCACCGAGCTCCTCAACAATGGATCGTCCCTTGATGATCTCAATGAACCACATCTGACATATGA
This sequence comes from Geum urbanum, assembly GCA_946800695.1. NCBI lineage: Eukaryota > Viridiplantae > Streptophyta > Magnoliopsida > Rosales > Rosaceae > Geum > Geum urbanum. The sequence goes on from OX327015.1 coordinate 574,617, forward strand.
TTTTTCATTGAGTCAGTACCATTCCAGTGGTTCTACTTTTGAAGAGACCTATACTACTGAAGCTCACACTGATCAAGAGTCGCCATGTGCACCTGGCAGCAAGAAATCACAAAAACAATCTCAAAGAACTATCAACTTTTCTCCTGAGGAAGACAAACTTCTTATAGCCGCATGGCTGAATACAAGCTTAGATCCAATCAAAGGATCTGATCAAAAGAAGAGCCAATTCTGGAAAAGAATTACTCAGTACTTTGAAGATCATAAGAGTTGGCCGGATGAACGAACTGAAAAATCACTCACAAACCGCTGGTCAAAAATTAGCTTCAGTGTGAGTAGGTTTTCTGGACATTATGCTGCAGTTGAACACTTACGGAAAAGTGGATACACAGAGGCAGATAAGGTGCACACTATTATTATCTTCATTATCTTCAAAGCATCCTACTGCTTATTTATATTTTCAAATGTTAGTACTGATGTTGCATTCTCAAATGTATTTTTCTGTTAGATATTTACATGAGGTATTCTTTGCAGATACAAGAGGCAAAAACGGTCTACAAAGATAAGGAAGGTCATCAGTTTGGATTAGACCATTGTTGGACTCTTCTGAGGTTTAAGCAAAAATGGATGGTTGAACATAAAAAAATTGAAGCAAGTAGAAACTTCAAGGCTCCTCCTGCTAAAAATCAAATTTCAATTAACTTGGAAGATGATAATGGAAATGCTCCTGAACCTGCACCCTTGAAGAGGCCTATTGGAAGAAAGGCTGCAAAAGAAGCGAACAAAAAAGCAAAATCCAACGAGCAAGGTGATGATGATGAGAAGGAATCTTCAAAAGTCCGTACTGAATTGGAAGAGTTTAGGGCAAGGAGACTAGAAAAGTGACCGCGTAAAGGCAGAACAACTTAAGTTGCTAATTGATATTGAGCAAAAGCAGGTTGCTCTTAGAGAAAAGGAAATTGAACTTCAAGTTCGAAGTGAGGAAACTAAAATAATGTCTATGGATACTAGTTCCATGAATCCTCTTCAAGCAGAATATATCATCAGCCTTCAAAGAGAAATTTTGGAAAAAGAGCTGGTAAGAATGGAAATGAGTAGTCTCTTGTGTCATTACTCCTGGATATTTATGCTATTTCTCTATAATGATACATATTGACTCGTTTTGAGCAGAGACTTTGTCATGCGTTTTGGATTCTTCTTTCTAGCTTTTCAGCTGCTGAATATATAGATGGTATAGTTTTTGTGTGAGATCAGTTCAGCTAGAAAAGTGTATCTTGTTTCTCAAGTTTGGACCTTGAACAATGTTATTGTTAAAGTTCATGTCTAAATCTTTATGCTTGCTGACCATTGTTGCCCTTTTTTTAAAAAAAAAATTTTCTGCAATTGCTCCCCGTAGCAAAGTTCATGGCTATATTCACATATCTTAATAACTTTATCTTGAAATTGAACAATGACAGTAGAGTTAATAACTTTATCTTGACCAAGTATACTACTACTCAATGAAATTGGTATGATAAGCCTTATGATATATAAATTTTATTCTTCATAAATTTAACGTCATTACAATGAAGTTGAAACAACATAATATCAACTAGATATCAACTAGATAACGACTAGCCAACGAACGACGAGCCATAAACTATATTTTCAAAGTGAAAAAAAGATGAGGAAGCAAAGAATGTGAGAATGAGATAACAAAAGTGATGAGATTTGTTCTTATATATAGATAAACAATAGAAGTCAACTAGCCGTTGTAAATTAGTCGTTAGAAAATAGTCGTTGGAAACTAGCCGTTGGAAACTAGCCGTTATTGACTTATTTCAAGGTTTCAAATAAAAAATAATTTATTATTTATCAGTCAAAGATGTAGAATATTTTTATTACTGTAATAAATGCAAGATTCTTTAAAATGGGGAAGCTGTTGGAGTTGGAGCAAAAATAATTTGGAGAATATGACTTTTACTTCCCCATTTTGGAGAAATTTTTGGGGAAACTGTTGGAGATGGTCTAAGAGGTTCAGGGCTAATATGATGTCGGCTCAAGTGATTGACCGCTACAGTACTCCTCGTGTCAGAGGTTTATGTTGGATTGACGCCTCGACCCGGCTGATAAAATTCCAGGTGAAGAATACTAAAATCAAGAGCTTGTCAAGTGATAATAAAAGTGTCGGCATGCATTTGGGGGTGCTCGACGGCAAACTCTACAGCATCGATAATAAGGTTTTTGAGGTTTTCGACACCGAAGAAAATGATCCCAAATGGCGTCCCGTGTGTGACACACCCTTTGACAAACCACTTTGGTTCGGAACCGCATTTTTGGAGGGGATCAACAAAATCTTGGGTTGGAATTGTTCGCGCCCTAAAGTGTTCTGCTTTGATGCCAACAAGCCTGAAAATGGATGGACTGAGTCGTCTCCTAGTGTGGGAGACAACATTCCCTTCTTCGATCGTAGGCCTTTCATCATTCGCGACCATCATCCGGATATTGGTGATTACCACCTCTCTTTAAATATCAATATCAATATGGGTATCCCCGGACGTGTTCTGCTGCCCGAATCTTGTCACGAATATCTAAACTATGAATGCACAGACACTTTCTCTGATGATATAACTTACTGTGAAGATTTTCAATTTGTCCAGCTCGGACCTAAAAAATTCGCCCTTGTTACGTTCTGCACAAATACTTCCGTGAAGATCATTCTCGACCTAGACGGCTAGACACACAGGGATTCTTTATCTCATGACATTTGAATATGACTTTATCTATACTCCTACTACTGTGGAGGAGGGCTCCCAACCCAACGTGGAGATCCGGACCCGCTTCCTCCAGAAACGCCGCCTGCGATGCCAGTTACTGCAATATTCGATCTTTTTAACCATTCAGTTTTACTCACTTGTCGGCCTAGTATATACTTGAATATTACTTTAATTACAGTATTACAACTTAAGGATGTGATTGTGATTGATTCTTCTCATTTTGAACATCTATATTTGGGAAACTCCTACGCCTTAATTTGGTGATCAATATGTGCAGTTTAATATCAGCATCCCAACTTAAGTTCTTTAACTTTCTCTTTGATAAATGCTTAACAGCCTGTTTAAGATAAGCTTGTTTAGCCCAAAGTATACATAATGGGTTGGTGTCAAACCTATAAGAAAGGTATGCACAGGTGTCTAAGTCTGAGTAATATTAAAAGATACCTTATGCAGGAATCTGACTCAAAGACAACGCCATTTAATTGAAGAGTTTTCCAAAGAGGAACAAGGGGAATACGTTAAGCGTGAGGCTGCGGGGGCATCTTGATAAGGAGTGATCTTGATAACATGGCAAGTGTGGCCGTGGCGTTAATTGATAAATCAAAAACATACAATGGACTTTGTTGCCTCAAACATTCTTTTTGCTCCAAAAGATAACAATAAGAACACTGTTGTATATATTATATTTATATAAATGTCTATGTAAATACTCGATATACTGCTACAAGATAAGGTAGTAGTAGCAGCATTTTTTTAACGTTGCTAAAAATAATTTGCAGCGTTTTTGCTTCTCCTATAAATCGAGGAGCTGCAAAAGCTCGGGCCATCAATTGCTACGTTTATGTAAGCTTGCCCAATAAACGCTGCCAATACCTTTTTCAGCGTTTTATTTACCGTCGTCACATACAGTCATATACAGTAATTGCAACATTTATCTAACGTTGCTGTTGCTGAAGCTATTTGTTCGTTTTTACCTTTTTTCATAATGAAAAATTGCTTCAATTTCTCATTTCCCAGGTTATTATAGCATCAAAAATTAGTTGTTTTTTACTCTATTAACTTAAATCGTTCTATTGTTTGTGTCCAAGTCTTTTGTCCATTCCACTTCAGATGCATAGATCTATAGCATTGTTCTTGAGAAACTTGACTTCGAAAATTTCCGACTAGCTTCTTTCCTACAAAGCATCAGCATCAAATGTCAGCCAATTTCTATTAGTAAAGCAATTGAAACTCAATTAAACTCAATAAAGGAGGATGGTATTTGCAGATGCAGATCTGAGATTCTCAAAGAAAAATAAAATTACCTTGGCCTTTTTTAGATCTGGGATGCAGACCATCATCTCCTTCGAAGTGCAAAACAATCGTTCTCATCCTAGAGTACCACATCGATTGCTCTCTCCCTTCCCTCCGTGACTCCCACATCACCGTTTACCTCAGATCTAGAGCCAGAAGGAAGTAGATGCATGCTCCAATATATGGAGGTAGCAGAGAGAAAAAATCCATCAAGAGTTTATTCTTGCGGGTGAGAGAGAAGTGTGAGAATGTGAGATGGTGATTAGAACCGTAGAACCACAAACTTTAAAAGGGATAAGGTCAAAAGAAAATGAGAAAAGTCTATAAAGAGTATGCAGGGGTTTGGAAACGCTGCAAGTGAGGATTTAGCAGCGGTAGATGTCACCTGCAAAGGCAAACGAGGAGCCAAGGAAAAACTAACATGTAATTGCAACGTTTGCTAACTAAACGCTGCAGATACCACTATTTGCATGGTTTCAAAAAAAACGCTGCCAAGTAAGGCTGTAAATGCTCACTTTTACTATGTCTATATAAATAGACTTATTGAGATGAATAATACAAGACTTTACACTTTCTCCTCCTCATCTCTTTGCGTTCTTTATTCTCTCTAAATCTCTTTTCTCAGTTTATAACACGTTATCAACATTATTATTCTAATTTTCTAACTCTTTGATTAACTCGTTGATGATCAAAGAGTTTTTGGTGTAACATCGATCTTTACTTTGACCAATACTCTGATCTATGAGTTCCTTTGTTTTAGGTGATGAGGAGATATTTTTATTTTACTACCATTCATGATCGATGAGTAATCTAATCTGCTTGTAATTTACATATTTTTGTTTAGAACTGTTTATATTAGTGAGCATAAAGTTTCACTAATAATACTTGATCGAGCCTGGAGTTTCGAGATTATGAACCCGAAGTTCAAAAATGATATTAGACCTGAAGTTCTAATAACATGGCATAAACCTGATCGAAGTTTTGTGCATGTGATATATTGTTCACTATATTCGAACATGAAGTTTCATACACAATGAGATCTTAATGTTTTCTCTTTTTTTCTACAAGTAAAGATGATAAATTTGACAAAATTGGATTTTGTCGCCCTTGACATCTTTGGGAAGAATTACATGTCATGGTCCTTGATGCTAAGGTGCACTTAAAGCTCAAATAAGAGATTTTGAGTATAATATGTATTTGAACTAGAAGTTCATATTACCAATAATATTAGAACCCGAAGTTCTAATTTTGAGATCTTAAACTTGAAGTTTCAAGTACAAATGATTCCTCGATCAATGCCATCAATATGCTTAAAAAGCATATGATTAAATTGTTAACATTTTTTGCCGAATATGTAGGTCATCAACTGTGATAATACATAAGGTATATCATAAGATCATGATTTTTCAAGGGTCATACAATCGTGGTAGAGGAGTTTGACGGGTTTTTTGACCCTGCGGCAGTCCAAGCGGCGGAGACCCAAACGTGGATGGTGGTCCACAATGTCCTCACGGTAGTGCTCAACCGAGATTGGGCGGAGTAGCTTGGAAGCTTTGTAGGGAAATATCTTCGGCATGATCCTGCTCTGCTCTCCAATGGTGTGATGAAGATCAAGATGTGGGTAGATCTCCGCCAGGGTTTGGTAGTGCAGAGAAAGATCTAATTTGCCTCGAACTATGTGTTGTCGGTGAGTTTTGAATACCCGGATGTGAAAGGGTTTTGCGATTCGTGTGAATTATTTGTTCATGGCAGCAATGGGTGCATCGTGCACGAAAAAGGAGGTGGGCAGAGAGGGAGGCAGTGTGGGCTACAAAGCCGCCTCCAAGCTTTGAAACAGGTCCGGCAGCGACCAAGGTGGCGTAGCCTTCAAGGCCGGCGGAGCAATGTCTAGAGAGGATGGATGTGGCGATGCACTCGGCTGAGGAGGCACCACCATAGGCACTAGTGCATGGAAGCCATGTGGAGGGCATGCAAGAGGCACGAGACCCAAGTTTGGAACACATGTCCTACATGCAAGGGAACCCTCTATTTGAGGAGGACCCACTGAATTCTTGTGTTTTTTCTCAGGATATAGGTACAACTGATATCCCAGTATCAGGCTTAGCTGAAATGGACTCAGTGAGCCAACAAACCACTGGGTCAGCTTCTAAGGCCCAGAAATCTTATGTCATGTCCGAGCAGCGCAAGACAACTGCGGCGTCGCAGACAGTTTGATCAACTCTGCAGACTGTTGTCGCGGTGCAAGCGGGGAGCTTATCTTTGCCTACTGATGGTAGTGGGCGATGCACAGATGGGGCATCCTTGCTGTCTTTGGGAGGATCTGAGCTGACCGCTCATGTTTCAGTCGACGGAAGGAAGATACGGATGCATGAAGAGACACCACCATCGGGAGCTGGCAGCAGCAGGACAGTAAGTGACCACGCATCAGGATTCTCTATGTACGAGTCCCTATAGAAGAAAGTGTCATACAATCAAGTCGCTAAAAGACGGTTGAACAACAATGAGAGTTGCTACAATTTTGGGTGTATAACTAGATAAGATATGAGAACCAAATTTTTTTCAATCATTTCCAAACGTCTAGCCCGTCTAGCCCGTTTAGTTATGTCTAGTGATAGTCTTGTAATGAGCATGATGTAGTATAGGTTGCTATAGGGAGTTCTTTCTATCAAGCCGACAATCGGTGTTCTCCTTTATAACTTATTAGATCCAATATACCTAAAAAAAATTGTTATTATACTTGTAACGTAGATTATTAGTGCTTTCGTTGTTAATTGGCATAACACAAATGTGTAGAAAGAAGTTTTCTGATTATTAAGGGTGTTTATTCTTTTATTCTAGGAACTTGAAAATTCATTGAATGGTACTTCAAGTACAATCTTTGTACAACGCATCTAACAAGAAAGGAGGTATTGTATGAAACATCATGGAAGAAGTGAGACTAATGGATAGTCCATTTAGCTAAAGTGTGGGTGACATTATTGGCTTCCCTTGGAACATACACCAGTGCTGAATTCGGTGAATGGTCTAGGAGAGTAGCAACATCCTCACAGACATCTCGGAATCTCAAAGAGTTAATATTCAGGTCCTTCAATGCTTTACCAAAATCAGAGAGTCCAAACTAAATCTGTGACAATCCGACCCTTGTCGAAAATTGTCAAAATGATAAAATATTTGGATAAATCAAGAAAGTACTCGACCAGAAAAATCAAATTCAACTAATTTAGTCGAATAATAGATTCAATAACTTTGTTATAATGAAACGATCATAACAATACAACAAAACTAATTTCTTCGTCGACCACACCGCCGCTGGTGGAAAACCTTGTTACCACTGCCCACCCATTGGGTCGACGAAGTATAAAGGACAAATTAACCTCATGACTATCACTACAACATTTTAACCCATTGCCGGCGATTTTTAAATCGCCGGCAATGTATATATATATTTTTTTAACATTACCAGCGACTTAAATGTAAGTCGCTGGTAATGTCCCGCCGGAAAAGACATTGCCGGCGACTTACATTAAGTCGCCGGTAATGTTAAAAAAAAAAGAAGACATTACCGGCGACTTAATGTAAGTCGCCGGCAATGTCTTTTTCGGCGGGACATTACCGGCGACTTACATTTAAGTCGCCGGTAATGTTAAAAAAAAAAAAATACATTGCCGGCGATTTTTGCCGTAATGTTAAAAAACATTGCCGGCGATTTAAAAATCGCCGGCAATGGGTTAAAATGTGGTAGTGTACATTCGTATCTTCGATATAAACCTAATAATATATTACATGACCTATATCCGAAAATATAATTTTTCGGACACACGCCGTCACAAACGGTGGTGCGTGCCACCTACGCGCCACCACTGGCGACCTTTGCAGATGGCAGAGACCAACAAACCATTGGAAACCTCTCTTAGAGCTCAACAAACTGTCTAATTACCTCTAATCTAGATTCGATGAAATCTGACTTGAAAGCCGCTGAACCCTAACCTCGCCGAAAATTTGTTCAGGTGATGTATCTCTGTCCTCGAGCCACGGCTGGGTTCGAGGCTTGCCCCAATCGATTCAGGAGGATGAGGTGAGCAAAATTCCTCCATCCTCGGTGGCTAAAGCCAGCGGCAACCACCGAGCACGGCGGTGCCCAAAGCGAAACCGATCAGAATCAATTCGATTCTGTAGGTGAAAATCCTGCAAAATCAATCAAAACAAACATCGACAACACATAAAGAGGTTCTCAAGCCCTCGTTCGAGACCTGAATCGGCTAGAATCAACTCCAACGATGGCGAGCACGAACTCGACCAAACCCTTGAAAATTCATCTCTTCAATTCGGCTTTCACTAAGCTCCATCATCGAATTCAAGCCCTAGAATAGAAAGAGAATGAAGAGAGCTTTCGATTCCATCCGAAATCGTGCTTAGAGGTGGCCGGGCGGCGCCGTGCCACCGGCGAACAGTTTCATGGCGATTTCTGGGTCGCCAGACATAGTCAAAGCGGGTAACACTGGTTAGCCAAAAATGGAAAGTTACCATTTCCAAAAATGGCAACCACTATTTATACTCTGATATTTACGGTAATGTAACTTCCGATAATTTTCGTCGTAACTTCGATTTTGACGATTCTTGTGTCTACGAACTCATCTCGATAAATACTACGATTTTCACTCAAATTCAACCAACTTCAATAAATAAATAAAAAGTCAACTCGAGACTTCATAGTATTTACCGACGGTAAAAATCTTTTACTGCAATCACTAAATTAACTCAAATTATTTGTAAATAGTAGAAATAATATATTAATGTCAGGAACCTGACTGGGTCTAGTCCGTATCCTACATCAAGTTGACAAGCTCCAAAAGCAGTTGCAATTTCCACGGATAAAGGCAAAAATTGTCCCTCAATACATCGAGTAAAATTGTAAAACCCATAATGAAATTACCAAACCAATTTTGGACCACCACACCAATACCTCATCAATGGGTGTTCCTATTAAAAACACCATTCATACAAATACAGTATCGTCCTATGGATGGAGCACGCCACCTTTGGGGTTGACGACTAGCAAGGGTATGAAGCCGGATAGTCTCACTTCCAAAATCAAGTTTATTCTAGACTTTATCATTTCTCCCCTTATCTAATAAAGGTAATCAATCACCCAACATTCTCAGCAAAAAGATGCTCATTACATTCATGCAGCCAGTTGAATAAAGACGTTGCATTCATACCCACTCTGAAAGTGATAGAACGGGTCAAATGCTCAGTATACTGACAATCTTTGAAATAGTGAAGTTCTGTCTTCGGGGCCGAATTACATAATGGGCATTCTAGTGAAACATCCACCATCCTAGACTACAATAAAGAATTCAATAGAAGATAACATTTTTCCACTTTTCATGTACACATTTTAGCAGTTGGGGCAGATTGTTGATTCAAAAGGGATTTCCAGAACGTAGACTGATGCTGTGGAATATGTGTAACATGATTAGGTAAGACTTTAGTGTCCTGAGCAATTACATAAGCACTGCTCACTTTAAAGATTTCATGGGCTGTATGATGCCAGATTAGCCGATCTTTAGATTGTCGCCGACTCAAGGGAACCTGTTGTACTAAGGCCACATCTTCTGGGTCAAGATAATTCACAATTAGAGGACATTCTAAGTTCAGTCTGAGTGAATGAATTGGAAAACATAGCGGATAATTGTTGGAGTCCTCAACGGTGAAAGAGGTCAAATTGACCATGGCCAGATAACCAATTGTCTTCCTTAACCACTATAGAGGAACCATCACCCACCTGCCAACGAGCCCCACCATCCATAATAGGATTAATGACTAAAAGGCTACCCCACATATATCCACTCATAGTTGCTTCCCAAATAAAATAAGAATGAAAATAATGAGCTCGGTATATTTGACTAACCAATGACTTCGGGTTATGAAGGATATGCCAAAAAAATTTAGTAAGCATTGCAAGATTAAAGGCATACAAATTCCAAAATCCTAGGGCCCTTTGATCCTTAGAACGACACATACTATCCCAATTGCACCCATGTATCTTCCTCTTCTCAGTTCTATCCCCCTCATATCATCACACATCTTTTGAAGCTCATTGCAGAAGTCTTTTGGAAGGAGATAACAATTCATTGCATAATTAGGAAGGGCTTAGGCCACAAGCTTGAGAAGGATCTCTTTCCCAGCTGCACTAAGGAGTGAGCCTTTCTAATTGACTAGCCTATCTCACAGCTTATCTTTGATGTAGGAAAAAGTTACCTTCTTGCTGTGCCCCACATGAGTCGGTATACCCAGATATTTATCATAGAACGGAACAAGTTCCATTCCTAAAATCCCAGCCAGATCCTCCTGGTCGCCTTAGAACAAAATCCGACTGAAGCACACACTACTTTTGATCAGATGCATTCTTATAAGTTTGCTAGATTTCTTTCAGTTTGTAGCATGCCTTCCTCGATGCCATGGAAAATAAGAGACTATCATCAGCAAACAATAGACGATGTAACACTGGAGTTCGTGTACACACCTTAATACCTTGATGTTCTCTGGCATTATGGGCTCTCCGAATATAAGCTGAAAGCCCCAAAGTGCACAGCAAGAATAAATATGGAGATATAGGATCGCCCTCGTGAAGGCCTCGTGTAAGGGTATGTCTACCATGAGGGGAACCATTAATAACCATCAAATACCGGATTGTACGCACACATGTCATGATGAGACTAACCAGCTGTTCCGGGGACCATTCGAAGCATAACTGCCTCCAAAAAGTTATATTCTAATCTGTCATATGCTTTGCTAACATCCAGTTTCAAGGTCATCTGCCTGGAATCACATTATGTCTTGGTCCACATATAGCGAGCCACTTCATTAGCTACTAGTTTGTTATCAATAATTAATCGACATGTAATGAGGAATTCCTTGGATGTAGCAATAATGTATGGTCCCACCACATCTCAGTACTTTTGATAAAAGAGGGGATTGGGGCATACAATCTAGTCCTTGTGCTTTGTGAGGGCCCATCTAGAAGAGAACCGCCTTGATTTCCTCATTCGTATAGTCTGCTAAGAGTTGCCGAGTCATATCCTCTGTGATAACCAGTGACAAAGAAGTAAGGATAGGATCCATCTAGTCTTGGGTGATGTTTCCTGAAGTAAATAAATTTCGATAATAACCCAGAACGATTGACTTAAGTCCCTATAGAGTATCTTACCAATTTTTATTATCATCAAAAAAGCCTCTAATCTAGTTTTGTTTCTTCCTGCTAGAAGCCTTCCAATGAAGGTACTTTGTATTCTTGTCCCTAAATAGTAGCCACCAATTCTTAGAGGGTTGTTCCTAGTAGATGGCCTTTTGCTGAAGGAGGACTTTCTGTTTGGCATAAACCTTAGTACATCAATGGGGTTGAAGGACTTGCTCAAAAATTCCCCTAGTTCTTGCTGAATTGATTCCAATTTCTGTTTTTAATTCCCACAAAGATCTCTTGTGACCAAGAATTCAAGCTCATTCTTGTGTTAGCCACTTGGTTAACAAAATTATTTTGATTATGGCCTCGTTCAGACTCAAGAGGCGTAACTTGCCAAGCTGTCATCACCGTATCTAAGCAAGTTTCATCATCTACCTACGTAGCTTCAAAGCGAAAGAAATATTGTCGACCCAAAAAATGGATTTTTTTTCTCCACTACTAGAGAAAACAGTATAGCCGACGACTTGTCGGAAAACAGGCCAATGACAACCCTTGTCGTCGGGTATAGTAGGATATAGCTGACGAGGTTCTCCAGTCATCGGTCATAATACTATAGCCGATGACTTGATTCTAGTCCTTGGCTATAGTATACGAAAAATCGTCGGGTATAGTTTGTAACTATTACCGACGAGTGTGTTTGACTATAACCGACGACTTTTTAGTATCGTCGGCTATAAGTGTTTATAGATCCAATCTGGGTAGCAGCTCGGTCATTCAAAAAAAAAATTCCCGCGGAAACTGAAAACGCTCTGAAATCATTGGGTGTTGTCGAAAACTGTCCACAATGAGTTCGTGGTTCATTATATAGGTAGGTACGTACGTACTATATATATAGGTATATATATGTGCATATGTACGTGTTGATTGTGGTACATATATATATATATATATATATGCATGATGTATAGAGTTAGAGATATATATTGTTAATTTTGAGTTGATTGTTGAGTTTGAGTGATTGATGGTTGATTTTGAGTGATTGATAGTTGATTTGTAGTATTGTCGTTGATTATTGTAAATATAGGGTGATTTATTTGATTATTGTGATTATTATATGGTTAATTGTGATTATTATGGTTAATATATATTGTGATTATTGTGTGTTTCGGTTAGTTGTGATTGTTGTGTGGTTATTATTTAGATTTTTGTGATTATAATTAAGGCATATATATTAAAATTATGGGAATTGTACGTGCGTGTAATCATATATATATATATATTAATTGATTGATTGTTGATTTAGTTTGAGTTAAATTAGATGAAAGAAATATATGATCGAATAATTAGAGATCGAGTAGAATATATAATTAGACAAAAATAACTTTTATATATGAATATAAATTAGACAATATATATATGTTCATTTGTAATTAATTAGGGATCGATCGAGTAGAATAATTAAATTATGTAATTTATAGTTTAAATATCGATATATATATATAATGATGAATTTTTAATTAATTAGATCATGCACTACCACATTTCTTCCCATTGCCCACGAAATGGGAAAAGAAAGGCCGACGATATATGATATCGTCGGAAATAATAAGCATTGCCAATGACATATTCCATCACCGACAATACTTTCCCCTAATTGTCGGCAATGAACTTATTGCCGACGAGTCGTCGGTAATACTTTCCTCATCGCCGGCAATACTACACATTATTGCCAGCGATGTTTTGGCTGGAATATTGTCGGCAATAACTCCCTATAGCCGATGATTTAATGAATCGTCGGAAATAACTCTTATATCAGATCTACTGTGCAGCAGCTCATTCATTTTACAAAAACCGGTGAGAAAGAAGGAAAACGCTATGAAATCATTGGGTATTGTCAAAAGGTGTCCAAAACCCGCTCGGGAAGCTATATAGCAAGGTACGTATGTATATATATGTGGATCGATGTATATGTGTGTTGATTTAGATATATGCATGTGTTGATTTAGAGTTGAGATTAATGGTTTGATATGCAAATAGAGTTGATATATTGTTGATTTTGAGTGATTGACTGTTGATTTTGAGTTGATTTGAGATGATTTCGATGAAAATATGCTTGTGTATATATATGTATATAAATTTATTTTGTGATTAATTGTTAATATGTGTATATATATATACATGTTAATTTGTAATTGTGAATTGTTGGTATATATATATATAATTTTTTTTTATATATGCATGGGTCAATTTTTGTTTAGGGAGATATATATATAGACGAAGAATTAATTAAATTAGTGTAGCTAGTTTAATGATATATATATAGATGCATGCATGTAATGATGATTTTTTAATTAATTAGTAGTGAATGTATATACATAAATATATAGTACTCTTAGAATTTTCAGGATGGACAAGAGTTGGATGAGCCTTGAAAGATGGGATGTGAGATATCACCATGAAATTAGGAGTTTTATGGAATTTGTGAAGGCTAATTGTGAAGACACTACACTTCATTATTGCCCGTGTAAAGAATGTAAGTGTTGTAGTGATCGATTTCGTTTTCCCATTGATAAAGTCTAGAAGCACCTGAATAAATACGGGTTTTGGGATAAGTACACTTGTTGGATTTATCACGGTGAAACATCGTTAGCGGGTCCGCATGATCATGTACAATTTGCTGAGAGGGCCAGTCCATCCTATGATCATGGACAATTTGCTGAGAGAGCCAGTCCATCCTATGATCCAACAACGATGTTGATCAATGATATGTTTCCTCATGAGAGCGGTGTATTTGCTGATCAAGCACCAAATGTCCCTCCCGTCATTGAGGGTTTCCCCCATATTGAGCCAATCGAGCCATTACCTGGAGCTCATGTCAACACAAGCGGTATAGACAAGTACAATAACCTGATTGCATTGCAACAGACTCCGTTGTACGACGGTTGTAGTAAGACTGTTCTTGGAAGTGTTATGGGAGTGATGCTGCTCAAAATGGAGAACAAAATGTCTTTCAAAGCTGTTGATTCTTGGCTAAAGTGGACTGCTTCGCTATTGCCACCCAGTCATCGCCTTCCTACCACTCATCATAAGGTGCAACATATCCTGAAATATCTTGGGCTCTCCTACATCAAAATCCATGCATGCAGATATGATTGTATTCTCTTCTGGGGGAAAGATCTTGAAGACCTTTAAGCTTGCCCGGTATGTTTTACAGAAAGGTATAAGTTGACTCCTGCAGGCAACAAGAAAGCTGTGAAGATACTTCGATATTTCCCGCTGATTGATAGGCTTGAGCGGTTGTTCATGTGTGCTTTCATGGCCGAAGCTATGAGATGGTGGGCTGAGAGGAATTTGACTGACGATGACACCCTTATACACCCTGTCGACGGAGAGACTTGGAAGCACATGGTCAGGGAGTTTGATCATTTTGCAGCAGAGATCCGAAATGTTTGGCTAGGGCTCTCATATGACGGATTCAACCCTTTTGGCAACATGAGTCTTCAATACAGTATATGGCCAGTTATTTTGGTACCATACAACTTTTCACCATGGATGTGCATAAAGAAGGAATACAATATGCTCACTTTGTTAATTCTAGACCCGGAAGTGTCTCGATGTGTATTTGAGGCCTTTGATTGAGGAGCTTAAGTACTTGAGTGAGTGTGGCCACCCCACTTACGATAGGTTCAAAAATGAGATGTTCCAGATGCATGCCATGTTTGTTGGCACCATCAGTGATTTTCCTGCCCGCGGTATGTTGTCGGGCAACTTTACCATGGGTTACAGAGCTTGTTCAGAGTGCATGACTGTTGATTGTTACAGTCCTCATTGCAGTAAAATTGTTCAGATGCGTCACCGTTGTTGGCTTCCAGATGATCACTCATTTAGGCAGGATCAAGACGCTTTTGATGTGACTGGAAACGGGTGTGGCACCCAGACGATGGACAGGGGATGAAATTTTGGAAGTGCTGAATGAATATGATTTTGGCAAGCTGAGCAATCATCCTGAGATAGTGTCATCAATTCCAGACAAGTTCAAAATGTATAAGTTTTAGACACACAAGAGCATATTCTGAGAACTCCCGTACTGGCCCAGGTTGCTTATCAGACACTACCTAGATGTCATGCACATAGAGAAGAATGTGTGTGAAAGTGTGGTGGGCACAGTTCTGAATTGGGAGAGGAAAACAAAAAACATCCCTAAGGCACGCATTGATTTGAAAGCTATGAGACTGCAGAAACATTTGTGGTTAAGAGATGGTAAGAAAAAAATGCCCCAAGCTCCTTACACCGTCAAGCCGAAGCAGAAGCATGAAATTTTTGGATGGATGAGTAATGTTAGGTATTCTGATGGCTATGCAGGAAATTAATATAATTTTTGCTTATGGCTATATGCAAGAAATATAATTGTTGCTTATATATGGCTATATATGTAGGTATCCTTATGGCTATGCAGAAAATATAAGCAAGTGTGTTAACTTCCGGGACAATAAGATGTACGGATTAAAGAGTCATGACTGCCATTAACTGCTTCAACGTCTTTTCCCTATTTTCATTCGAGAATACCTGCCCAAAGAGGTGGTGGAGCCGTTGGTGGCCTTGTCAAGATTCTTTCAGAAGTTATGCACCAGAGAAGTTAAAAAATCAGACCTCAGGGAGATGCAAGATGACATCATTTTTATCATGTGCAAGCTTGAGAGGATATTTCCCCAATTTTTTTCGACATCATGCCTCACCTGATGATCCATCTTCCCGAACAATTGTTGCTTACCGGTCCGGTACACTACACTTGGATGTATCCCATGGAAAGGTACAAATGATTCATACATTTGTGTTTGCCTCTGTTTTTATATGTAAAATCTTATATTTTTAAGTATCATAACATGCACTTGTTAACTCGTAGACAATTGGGAGACTACAAAGACTATGTGAAGAATAAATCTGCACCTGAAGGGTGTGTCACTGAAGCATATCTTGTGCACGAGTGTGTAATGTACACCAACTAGTATTTGGGAGCGCTGGAGGACCCCCCCCCCCCAACAACATATGCCGATAGATGAACCCAAGTTCAACCTTTATATGATCTCCAATGACGTGGTAGTACATGGAAGCTTGCCAAAGTCGTACAAGTTGGATGGAAATGAGGTAGCCATTGCCCACTGGTCGGTACTGATTAACTGTCCAGAAGTTCAATATTGGAAAAACTATCATCTTCACTGCACTGCTATTGCCGGTGATGTTGATTACCACAACAGGACGTTTGCAAACTACTTTAGTCAATGGGTAAGGATATATGTGTATATATATATATATATATTTTATATCCTTATATAGCATGTGTGTGCGTGGTTTTCTTTTTCTATGTTCATAATTTCTTGTGTACGTGGTTTCTTATCTTTTTCAGATGAACCATGTAGCAAATGATGGTTACCCTGAGTGGTCAAACGAATTGAGGCTCTTAGCAATGAAACCGATAGCTTCCAAAGTTTACTCGATGTGTCAGGTCAATGGCGTGAAATTTATATGTGAAAATAGAGATAACCGACTAAAAACACAGAATTGTGAGGTGATGGTCCATAGTGGGCAGGATGGCGTTGACTATTACGGTGTCCTTCATTCAGTTGTTGAACTAATTTATGGGAACCACATGAAAGTGCAGTTGTTCAAGTGTAGATGGTTTGATACTAGCCCCGAGAACACAAGGACCAATCAGTACGAAATATTTTCGGTGAATACTGCTACAAGCTGGTATAAAGAAGACCCTTTCGTTCTTGCCACATCAGTAAAACCAGTGTTTTACCTTGACGATCTTATGAACAAAGTCCCATGGAAGGTGGTTAACCATGTTGCTCATAGAAACATATACAGTGCTGCCACACTTGGTGAGACCGCAGATGATGATGAAGTTACTGCATACCAAGAGCTGAACGCTTTTGACATTCTGGAATCCTCTACGATTCGCCTTAATAATGTGAGATCTGGGAGTGTGGTTCGAATTACTGGAGCAGAACTTCTTGATGTTAATCCAAATGAAATAGACGATGATTCAGATGACGAGGAGCGGCACATATTGCCAGAGGTTACCTATGAAACCGAGTCAGACTCAAGTGATGAAGATGATTATGATTATCATCCTTAGTACGTTAATGATGTACATATTTTAGTATATATAAATGTGCATGTATGTTTGTTATGACCGACGAGTCGGAAATACTATCATCGAAATAAAAGAACTCACACAGCTTCGTAAATTACAAAAAGGTGGCCAACGTCATATCGATCAGCCACATCAGTGTTTATACTACATTAGACTTGAAATGGAAAATGAACACGAAGCCTTCGTCGATAATGGTGTTATTTGTTTCTAGAAAATGGGAATGACACTATCACCGACGAGTTAGTGAGGCCATAAAGAGTTAGTGAGTAACTCGTTGGTGATACTATCACCGACGAGTTGCTTATTAACTCGTCGGTGATAATATTACCGACGAGTTAATGCAACTCGTTGGTAATACTTCCCTTTAAATCCCAGCCCGAAACGGGCAGAGGCCATTTCCCTCTTCACTCCCCAAAAAAAAACCATAAAATTTCTCTCCTCCCCTCTCGCCGCCCACCCTGCCCAAATCTCCTCCTTAGCCTCCCCTCTCCCCTCTCCACCCAAAAAAACCCCAAAAACCCCAAATCTCCTCTCCTCTCTCCTCCTCCCCTCCTCCCCTACCTCCTCCCCTCCCTCCGGCCGCCGGAATTCGAGCACCGCCGTCGCCATCTCTCTTAACCAGAAGAATGACAGGTCCCCTCCCCCCCCTCTCTCTCTCTCTCAATTTGATTTTATATAATTATGAATTTTATGTAATTATGTAATTATGTATGCATTAATTTAAGTTGGTGTAAAATTAATCTTCAATTTTAATTAAGTTGGTGTAAAATTATGTGTATATGTTAAGTTGATATTTTAAGTGTATATGTAAAATTATGTGTATATGTTAAGTTGATATTTTATGTGTATATGTAAATTATGTGTATATGTTAAGTTGATATTTTAAGTGTAAAATTATGTGTAAAATTATGTGTATATGTAAAATTATGTATATATGTTGAGTTGATATTTTGTATGCATTATAATTATTATAAGTTGGTGTATGCATTTTAATTATGTATATATGTAAAGTTGATATTTTTGTGTATATATGTAGAATATATGTAGGACATTTTGTGTATATATGTAGAATATATTTTTGTAAAAAAAAAATTTGTGTTGGTTAATTAAGATTTGGGTTAATTGATATTTTTGATAATTATATTGGTAATGATATTTTGCGTTAATGGTTAATTGATATTTTTGGCTGTTCTGTTTAATTGTTGGATGTGCAGGAGATTTTGCGGCAAATTGGCTTGGGGGCATCAAACGGAGAGGGACTAGATCAAGTGGAGGGAGCAGTAGTCAAGCATCCTCATCCGCAATCAGCAACACGCGCAGCGGCCCTATTATGAATGCTCGCACACAAATTTTGCTACGTGCGTGAGAACAAGAGGAAGCTGCACGATCCAGTTCTGAGCGACCCTCAGTCCAGCCTCGACCCTCAGGCAGCAGACACTCAGGTGAGCGACTCTCAACAGGCGCATCAGAAACTCCCTCCATCCGAATGCCCCCTATTGGCTCGGTACCTACTCCCCTTTCACGGGAATCATCTGAGGCAGATGGTGCAGGCGCCTCATCGTCCAGGCCTCGTCTATCTCCGCCGTCTGGTCTCTTCTTGCCCGACGAGATTCATGTCATCCCTCAATTCGATGCTAGGGGGAGGGTTATTTTTATTGAAGGACAGCCGGAGTTCTTGACCGTGGAGGAAGCGTACGTGTTCCACCCGTTCGACCCCGTGTATCTTTGGAGTGCGAGGTGCATGAACCAGCAAACGGACGATGCAGGTAAATTTTATTTAACAAGATTGATTATTAATTATTACTTAAGACTATGAATAGTGTCAATTAATAATTTCAATTTTTTGACATTGTATTATTAGACAATCTCGTTAATGGCAATGGAAAACGAAAGACTAGAGGCCCCTGCACCGGGAAGAATCTTGAGCAGGCCACTGGGGAAGGAAAACGATCATTAAGGCCAATGAGCGTGGTGAGGTGATCGAGACAGAAAACACCACGCGAAAGTACGTATGCTAGCATGGCTGGGGCCGTCGTGCGGGACAAGGTCCCAATGCTGTGGCCAGATTGGGGTGCTGTGCCTCGCTACGTGAAGTTGCAAGTGCATAATGCACTGACTGTGAGTTAAATCATATTTTCATTACATAAATTTTACATTTATTAATTAAGTCCGAAGAAATATATAATTTTACCATTTATATATTCATCTTGCAACTGTGGTTTGACGTGGATGAATGCCTTATTGAGACGTGGGCAGAGCGTCAACTACATATCAGGTGATGTGATTCGAGTTATTTGAGTATATCAAGTGTTTTCACTTTATCAAGTGTTTTAATATCTCTAACATTTGTTTCTGGTGTTAATATAGGTATAAAGAGTGGAAGAACGAGCTTTCAAAACATTACACACAGTACAAGGATCTAGGCCGAGGTGCTACCCCTAGCAAACTCCGGTTTAGGGAGTACGAGTGGCTGGTAGCCCACTTCGAGCACCCCAAAGTGAAGGTATGCATGTTGAATATATTTTACAACCCTAATGTATCGTATCACATTGAAATAGTTAGTTACTAATTTTTTGACATATGTTTATCAAACAAGGCGATTTCCAAGAGGAACAGGGAGAACAGATTGAAAAACACCAAGTCCCATCATGCAGGTTCACTCAACTATTTGGCTTGGTCGGGTAGGGCACAGAAACAACAAGAAGTTAACCCGTTGATGTTTATTCATCAGAAGTTCTATCCGCAGTGCCCTGAAATCATGCAGGTTCACTCAACTATTTGGGTTGGTCAGGTAGGGCACAAAAACAACAAGAAGTCAACCCGTTGGTGTTTGTTCATCAGAAGTTCTATCTGCAGTGCCCTGAAGAAGCGGTAAGTCTTTGGCCTCATTATTTTGTAGTTCACATATGCATGTGTTAATAAAACCATTTTTCTTTATTAATTTATTTTGTTTAATAATACATTATTCATATTCGCTTTTCAATTAGGTGAGAGTGGAGGATGCGATCACAGAGGTCACCATGAATATAGCTCGAAACGACCATCATGACTGCTCGGAGGAAGAAGTGACCCAGTATGCCTCTCAGATAGATACACTTGATCGCCCTATAACGACTCAGATCATGGCAAAAGCGTGCAGGACTGGGAAGAATATCCACTACTGCAGGGGAATAGGCTCGGCGGGTGAAGGAGTATTGAAGAACATTTCGGAATACTCTAGCGGGTCAAGAACTTCTTCTAGGAACTCTAACCTAGCAGCGGAGCTTCAGAGGACTCAGAGGGAGTTTGAGGAGCAAAGGAGGGTGATGGAGGAGATGCGGCAATTGGCCGAGCAGCAGGCACTCAGAGATGCCGAGCACCGGACGATGGTCGAGCAACACTGAATTATGGTCGAGCAGTAGACACAAATGTTCACATGGATGCAGACGATGTACGTGTGTCAGACTACCGGACAACCGATCCCCACACCTCCACCGATGCCTGTGTTCCACAACCGCAGCCGTCGCCGTCACAGCAAGACCAGGGTAGCCGCCGGAGTTCAAATGATTTCGTCGACCCTTAGTGTAGTTGTATTTTATTTTTGTATTGTTGCTGTTTGTACTGTTGGACAATTATGTGTGTACTGTTGAATGTGTATTTGTATGGTTTTTGTTTTTCAGTGCAGGTTCTGGAATTGGGCCCAATCCAGAACCTGCTTTTTTTTTGTAAAATGTCACAGGGTATTGCCGACGAGATAGACCCATCTCGTCGGCAATAACTCCCACTTTCCAACGAGTTTTTTCCTTATCACCGACGACATTCTTCAAAAAATTTGTCTGGAATAATTGTGGCGGTCAAACATTAACCACGGCGGAGCATCATCACTGACGACTAACTCGTCGGTGATGCTATTTATTATTGCTGGCGACCAACTCTCGTCGGTGATACTTCAACAGTATCACCGATGACTTCCTCAAATTCTCGTCGGTGATACTATCACTGACGGGTTGCTTCCGGTGACATGTCGCTGGTAATAATTATCACCGGCGATTTAAAGATAAAGGAGTCATCGGCAATAATGATAAATGTGTTAGTGATGGGTTATATATATAGCTATAATTTTCATGATAGACAAGAGTTGGATGTGTCTTCCAAGATGGGATGTAAGATATCACCGTGGAAGTAGGAGTTTTGTGGAATATGTGAAGGTTAATTGTGGAGGGATGACAATTCATTATTGTCCGTGTATGAAATGTCAGTGTCGCAACAAGCGATATCGTTTTCACATCGATAAAGTATTTGAGCACTTGAAGAAAAAGGGGTTTTGGGATAAGTACACATGATGGATTTATCACGGTGAGAGCTCATCAGTTGGTCAGCATGATTAGGTACAATTTTTTGAGAGTGCCAGTACATCCAATGATCCAATAACAAGGTTGATCAACGATATGTTTCCTCATGTGAGCGGTGTATTTGCTCAAGCACCAGATACCCCTCCCACCATTAGGGGTTTCTCTCATATTGAGTCAGTCTAGCTATTACCTACAGCTGTCAATACTGTCGGTATGGACAAGTACAACAACCTTATTGCCTTCCAACAGACCCCGTTGTACAACGAGTATAATAAAACTGTTCTTGAAAGTGTTATGAGAGTAATGAGGCTCAAAGTGGAGAACAAAATGAGTGTGAAGGCTGTTGATGATTGGCTGAAGTGGTCTAGTTCGTTGTTGCCCCTCGGTCATCGCCTTCCTACCACTCATCGTAAGGTGCAACGGATCCTGAAACATCTTGGCCTTTCCAACATCAAAATCTATGCTTGTAGATATGATTGTGTTTTGTTCTGGGGTGAAGATGCTTAATGGATCACTACTACATTTTTAACCATTGCCGGCGATTTTAAATCCCCGACAATAGTTTTTAATCATTGCCGGCGATTTTTCCCCCAAAAATCGCCGGCAATACTTTTTAAAAAAAATGTAGTAGTGGGAATGATCTTGAATCCCTTGATGGTTGCCCGATATGTGGTACAGATAGGTATAAGTTGACTCCTGCAGGAAACAAGAAAGCTGTGAAGATACTTCGGTATTTCTGCTGATAGAAAGGCTAGAATGGTTGTTCATGTGTGCACACACGGCTGAAGCTATGAGATGGTGGGCCGAGAAGAATTTTCCCGACAGTGATACCCTTATACACCCTATTGACGGAAAGGCTTGGAAGCACATAGTGAGGGAGTTTTCTTATTTTGCATCAGAGGTTCGAAATGTTTGGCTGGGAATTTCATCTGACGGATTCGACCCTTTTGGCAACATGAGTCTTCAATATAGTGTATGGCCAGTTATTTTGGTAGCGTATAACCTTCCTCCATAGATATGCATGATGAAAGAATACAATATGCTCACTATGATAATTCCAGGGCTGGGTTACCCAAGAAAGTGTCTTGATGTGTATTTGAGACCCTTGATTGAGGAGCTTAAGTACCTGAGTGAGCATGGTCATCCCACTTATGACAAGTTCAAAAATGAGATGTTCCAGATGCATGCCATGCTTGTTGGCACCATTAACGATTTTCCTGCACGCGGGATGTTGTCCGGCAACGTTACCAGGGGATACAGGACTTGTCCAGAGTGCATGACTGTTGAGTATTACAGACCTCATTGCAGGAAGATTGTACAGATGCGTCGTCGTTGTTGGCTTCCACATGATCACCCATTTCAAGAGGATATGGAGGCATTTGATGGGACTGTGGAAACAGGTGAGCATCCGAGAAGATGGACGGGGGATGAAATATTGGAAGTGCTAAATGAATACGATTTTGGGCAGCTCAGCAATCATCCTAAGATAGTGGCATCAATACCTGACAAACCCGACATGTATAAATTCTGGACACACAAAAGTATTTTTTGGGAACTTCCATATTGGTCCAAGTTGCTGATCAGACACTACTTAGATATCATGCACATAGAGAAAAATGTGTGCGAGAGTGTGGTCGGAACAGTGTTGAATTGGGAGGGAAAAACTAAAGACGGCTCGAAGGCACGCATTGATCTGAAAAGAATGAGACTGCGAAAATATTTGTGGTTGAGAGATGGGAAGAAAAAAATGCCTCAAACTCCTTATACCGTCAAGCCTGCCAAGAAGAATGAAATTTTTGGCTGGATGGGTAATGTTAGGTATCCTTCCAGCTATGCAAGAAATATAAGTCGGTGTGTTAACTTCAAAGACAATAAGATGTACGGACTAAAGAGTCATGGCTGTCATGTACTGCTTCAACGCCTCTTCCTTTTTTTCATTCGAGGGTACCTGCCCAAAGAGGTGGTGGAGCCATTAGTGGCTTTGTTAAGATTCTTTCAAAAGTTATACACAAGAGAAGTGAAGAAATCGGACATGTGGGAAATGTAACAGGACATCATTTTTATCATGTGCAAATTGGAAAGAAAATTTCCTCCAAATTTTTTCGACATCATGCCTTACCTGATGCTCCATTTTCTTGAATAATTGTTGTTTACCGGTCCAGTACACTACACGTGGATGTATCCCATGGAAAGGTACGTAAGGCATCTTTGAATCTGGCTATGTCTTTAATATTATTTATTCACTTATTTTACAATAATCATAACATGCTCTTTACCACTTTATAGACAATTAGGGGACTACAAAGACTATATGATGAATAAATCCGCACCTGAAGGGTGTATCGCTGAAGCATATATTGCGCACGAGTGCGTAACGTACACCAAGTTGTATTTGGGGGCGTTGGAGGACCCTCCACAACATATGCCGGTAGATGAACCACAGTTCAACCCTTCGATCATCTCCAATGATGTTGAAGTTTCTGGAAAGTTGCCCAACTCGTACAATTTGGAACCATATGAGCTAGTCATTGCCCATTGGTTGGTAGTGATTAACTATCCAGAAGTTCAATATTGGAAAAATGTGCACCTTTACTGCCCTGCTATTGCCGGTGATGTTGAGTACCACAACAAGACGTTCACAAACTATTTTGGCAAATGGGTACATATATAGATATATTTACTTGTATATGAATTTAAGTGTCTCGTATCCTATTTATAGTTAAGTTAATAAATGATTATTTTCAGATGAACCATGTACAAGATGATGGTTTCCCTTAGTGGTTACACGAATTGAGGCTCTTGGCACAGAAACCGGTAACTGCCAGAGTTTATCCTATGTGTAAGGTAAATGGCGTGCTATTTATTTGTGAACATAGAGACGTTAGATGAAGAACACAGAATTCCGGGGTAATGGTGCATGGTGGGCAGAATGAAGTTGACTATTACGGTGTTCTCCATTCAGTTGTCGAATTAATTTATGGGGAAGGCATGACAGTGCACTTGTTTAAGTGTAGGTGGTTTGATACTGACCCTGAGAACACAAGGACCAATCAATATGATATATTTTAGGTGAATACTGCTACAAGCTGGTATGAAGATGATCCGTTTGTTTTGGCCACGGCGGTGAAACAATTATTCTGTCTTGATGATCTTGTGCATAAAGGCGCGTGGAAAGTGGTTAACCATTTTCTTCCAAGAAACATATATAGTGCCTCGACACTTAGTGTGACCTCAGATAATAAAGAAGTTAGTGCATACCAAGAGCTGAACGCAACTAGTATTCCTGAATCCTCAACAATTCGCCTTACTAATGTGATACAGGGTAGTGTGGTACGAATTCCTCGACCGGAACTTATTGATGTTAATCAAAATGAAGACAATGAAGACTCAAGTGACGAGGACTTACACATCTTACCTAAAATTAACTCAGAAACCGAGTCAGACTCAAGCGATGATTCTGACTATGCGCCTTAGTGTACGTATATTAATTTGAGTATGAATGTGCAATGTAAAATGATGTGTAGGATGATGACTTGAACGTGAAATTTGAGTATGAACGTGCAATGTAAAATGATGTGTAGGACGATGACTTGAAAGTGCAATTTGAGTATGAACGTGCAATTAATGAATAATGTCGACATTCGTGATATGTAATGTAGGAACTTTGTTTAATCAGCCTTTTTTATAAGTAACTTCAAAAAACTCATAGCTTTTTTAATTACTAAATGAGAAAAAACAAAAGCAAAGTGAAAGGAAAAAAAAAGAAAGTATAGCCGACGATATTCATAATAACTATCGTCGGCTATACTATAGCCGACGACATAAGTATAGTCTTATGTCCATCCATAAGTATACTATAGCCGACGACATAAGTACCTAAACCCAATTTTTTTTAAACTCTTCGGTCCATCCATCTACAACCCACCGCCGTCGTTCATCCTAGCCAACCAAGAGCCGCCGCCGTCCTTCGATCTACAACCTAAAAACAGGTTCGATTCCTCTCCCTAAATCCCCAATTTTGATTTTTTTTTTAATTTAGGTTCAATTTATGTTTAGTTTGTTGATAATGTGGATGTTTGGATGAGTTATGTGAATATATATTGGATTATTATTGAATTTGTTGATTTTTGGAATTATTGTTGGATTATATATTGGATATTATTGGATTATGAATATATATATATATATAGGATTGTTGGATTAGGAATTTTTGGAATATAATGAATTTTTTTTGAATTTTTGTAATTTAATGGAATTTTATATGAAGGAATATATAATGAAATTTTTGGTATATAATGGAATTTTTATGAATTTTAATGAATTTTTGTAATTTACTGAAATTTTTATGAATTTTTGGATTATTATTATGAGCATATAGATATATGAATTAATTTGGATAATATTTGGTGATTAATATGAATTAAATTGGTAGATTAATAATTAATTTTGATTTTTAGTAATTTATGAGATTAATATGAATTAATTTAATTATGTGAATTGTTTTCACGAATGGGAATTAATTAATATGTGAATTAATTTAATTATGTGAATTAATTTTTATTATTCTAGATTTATGTGAATTAATTTTATTTATTCTAGATTTATGTGAATTAATTTAGAATTGGGTAGATTAATATATATAAATTAATTTGAATTTTTTGTAATTTATGAAATTATTGTGAGTTAAATATGGAAATATGTGAATTAATATATATGACATTTGGTAGATTAATGTGAATTAATTTTAATTTTGGTAGATAAATTTTAAAAACTATATAAAATTGAGTATGTTAAGTAAATTTTATAGAAACGATGAATTGGTTGAACTGCGGTGCTTCGCGAGGGGGATCGAGGGGGTCGAGAGGGAGATCGGGACATGGGGATGAGGGCAGCAAAAGTCAGTCCGCATCTGGATTCGCCAGTATCGGCAACACTTATAGCGGTCCTCCCACCTCTCGGCACCGTGCACTTCTAGATCAGGGACAACCTCAGCAGCAGTAGGTCGAGCCTCGCCGACCCTCCAGCGCGAGGAGGCTTTATGAGGATAGTCGCACGCCTTCAACTGATAGTATGACTCAATCCTCGGTCCGAATGCCGAACATTCATCGGCCGAAGCCTTCCCCATCCACCGACCAGACTCCTCATTCTTCCTAGGAGGCTAGTGGATCGACTCAGTTCTCTCCAGGATACGACTATGCCCACCATCTACCATATTCTTACCCTTAGAAATCCCGACGATACCCCTCGTCGATCCCACAGGAATGCCTGTTCCAGGACAGCTAGGGTTCATTACCTCGGACCAGGCATACGCGTATGTACCGTTCCCTCAACCTCTCTGGAGTGCGAGGATTCCGGGACAACGCACCGACGAATAAGGTAAATATTAATTAGTGATATCTTTTTACTTAGTAATATTTAAATTCAATTAGGTGTTGATGTTTAAAAAATCGTCTATAAATGTGATAGGTGCAATCGTGCCCGGTGAAAAATAAAATAGGACCAGAGGCCCCGTCGTCGGCAAGTTACTGGATGACGTTATTCAGGTTACCAGTGGTGGCCAAGTTATGATTCCGACCGGGGATGGAGGCAAGGTGATCAAGGGAAAGGTTACTCGACAGTACGCAGGGATGGCGGGAAGTATCATATGGGATAGAGTCCCAATTAATGCTGTGGCCAGATTCGAATTCAGTGCCGCAATCCGTCAAATATGAGCTTAATAATGCGTTGTCGGTGAGTAGAATTGTATATTCATTATGTATCTTTTCTATATAAATTTTTAATATTTATATATATATATGCATTGCAGAGGTGGTTCCGCAAGGGAGCAGGTTACGTGATTCATTTGTTTAAATTTTTTCATTTGTTTTGATTATGTTCATAAAATGTTGTAAGTTACTAACATTTGTGTTTTATTAATATAGGTACAAGGAGTGGAAAGCCGAGATGAAAAAACATTGGAAAAGTAAGGCGATGATCGTTCGGGTACCCCTAACGAGTTTCGTTATAGGGAGTACGAGTGGCGATGGCTTGTGGTTTACTTCAACAACCCGAGATTAAAGGTACGCAACCTTCGATCGATTAAAATTTTGTTTTATCGTATTTCCCCCAAATTATTTGGCTAATATTTTTTTGATGTTGGATTAATCGAGCAGGCTATTTCTAATGTCAACACAAGGAACCGGGGCCAATAACACAAAAAATCATCATGCCGGTTCCAGATCATACTCGGGTTGGATCGAAGAGGCGGCCAACCACCCAGAAGTCCCTCCGCTTGTCTATACGATGCAGCACGCGTATTCGCAGTCCCCCGAAGATGTTGTAAGTGTCCTTATAAAAAAATAAAAAAATTTCTTAATTTTTTTGATTGTTTACATTAATTAACATTTTATTTTTCTTTGTCAATTAGGAGAGAGTTCAGGAGGTGATTCCGGAGGTGTTGACTCAAGTGACGAGGAGATGCGATCCCTCCAGAGAAGAATACTTTCTACTGCAGGGGGCTCGGAGAGTGGGGTCAAGGGCTGTTGAAGAAGACTCCTGAATTCTCTCGCGGATCGGGATCTTTGAGTACTAATGAGCTACAGGAGCAGCTTAAGAGGCAAGCGATGGAGATGGAATCTCAACAGCTACGGATGGAGAAGCTGGAGCAGGCGAGAGCCGCCGAGCAGGAGGCGTGAGCCGCAAAGAAGAATCGGTTGGCTGAGCAGCAGTAGATGATAGGGACATGGATGTAGTAATGTTATGCACAGTTGGACGTGTCTGGAATCCAGATAGCTCCGCCGCCCATTTTCAGTGCATCACAGCCATAACCACAGCCGCAGCCGCCGGACCAGGACCAAGGAGACAATAGCGATCTGTTTGACCACATTTACTTAGGAAACTCGTAGTACCCGTAGTACGCATATGTATATAAATTTGAATGATTTTGGTTTTTTATTTTATTTACGTGTATAGTTTCAATATTTTTGGATTTTAAATGTGAACAATATTGGTGCTTTTTGGAAATGCAGGTTCTGGGATGAAACCCAGAATCTG
The DNA here is from genome assembly GCA_946800695.1 of Geum urbanum. Lineage (NCBI taxonomy): Eukaryota > Viridiplantae > Streptophyta > Magnoliopsida > Rosales > Rosaceae > Geum > Geum urbanum. Next base: position 603,366 of record OX327015.1, read on the forward strand.
CAAAAAAAAATTAAAATATCACACACTATAGCCGACGACATACATATGTATCGTCGGCTATAATTCCCTCCATAGTCAACCAGTTTGACCAAGGGAGGAGGTATGGCCGACGACTTTGTTGTCGGTTATAGTATGGAACTATAGCCGACGATCTGATCTCATTGGCTATATCTCCATACTATAACCGACGACAACCCTATCTTGAAATCGACTATAGTATTACTGACGGTCTATTACCGATGATACTATATCCGACGACTCCTCGTCGGCTATAGCTATAGTCGACGATTTATGGGGACAGGCCGACGACTTCATGTCGTCGGTGTTTTTACCAAACTCCTTAGGAATTCCAGTAGAAGTACGGATGGGGTCAATTCGGATAATCTGAGCTGTCGCGCGTATGTCGTCCTTTACCTGCTGTTAAGAGTAATACACCAAACTGTCGTTAGAAGCCTTGACAGGTTGTTCCCGCCTTCAACTCTCCGACGCTCAAGTTAGTGTGTGAAGCGTAACAATAGTATTGGTTGAGTAACGGGCATACCTTGTAATTGTCATAAATGTGTTGTATATATTGGCAATTGAGTGTGGAGTCTTTTGTTGCTCTTCGATGTGGGATCCTGCTTGTTTGTTCATGTTCTGTCATGCTACTTTCCGTTTGCAGTTCCGAGCGCGTGGGCTTTCGGATGGTGTTACTTCTTTGCTTAAAGTTTGAAGCCTGTATTGTTGTCTTGCGTTTGGTCCAAGCTGTGTTGACTCGTTTGGAGTGACAAAGTGTGCGGCTTTTGTGTGTTTACAGGATCACGTACTAACAAGTCCCCCAAGTCCCCAAGTCAAGGGAATCAGCTCTTGATTATGGAGTTGCAAGGCTTTGCCCAGATTTTGCACTCATGGTCACTCAAGCAGGGGGGGTGCGCACCCTGGTAACCCCGAGTCCCCCAACTCTCCGATGAAAAGCTGATTTTGAGGTCGAAAGTCGCAGTTTCGTGCCATGGGGCCTCATTCAGCGATGGTGCAATCGTTTGTTGCTGTTCCGTTATTGGGATGGGCTCTGAAACCTGATGTTGTTGTTTGGAGTCGCTTATGTGGCAACAAGTAATGTTGCTACTCGTCCCCTGATAGCGCGAACGTTGTTGTTGTTCAACTATCGAGTTGGACTCTGAAACCTGATGTTGCTGTTTGGAGCCGCTTATGTGGCGACAAGTGATGTTACTACTCGTTCCACGATAACGCGAACGTTGTTGCTGTTCGACTATCGGGTTGGACTCCGAAACCTGATGTTGCTGTTTGGAGCCGCTTATGTGGCGACAAGTGATATTATTACTCGTCCCACGATAGTGCGAATGTTGTTGCTGTTCGGCTATCGGGTTGGACTTCGAAACTTGATGTTGCTATTTGGAGCCACTTATGTGTTGGGTATAGTTCTATCGCTCATTATAGCGCAAGCATAACTGCCACTTGCCTATTGGGTGGACTCCGAAACGGTGTTACTATTTTTGAAGTGGGCCCCTCTTGTCTTTTCGTATTCCGACATTTTCGTCTTTGTAACGGTTATCTGTCACTTGGGGTGATCGTGTGTCAGACGGTTTATTTCAGTTGTTTGTTGCATGCATGACACGTGGCGCGCCGAATTTGAAGCGGTAGGGTAATTATTTTTGGCGGGAGCGCGTGGGGCGCATGAGACATGTGTCGTCATCCTGCGGTCAGAAGCGTTGAAAATAAACGGTAGGCATTTTCCTAGGGTTAGAATTGTTGCCTATAAATAGTGGTGCTTTCACTTTCACCTTTTTACACTTTGCTTGCTTGAACTAAAACTCTGCGTAAACGTGCTCTCGCATTTGCTTGCTTATCAGTCTTAGAGTGTTGCTATCTCGTGAATTTTCATCTCATCTCTTCAAATGTAGTGTCTTTGTTCTTGCCGCTTTTCGAAAATTGTTTTGTGGTGTATTGTTTTTGTACTTGTTTTGGGTATTGTTTTTGGGGTAAATTTCTGAGTTTGTGTTGCTTTGTGTTGGAATGTAAAGAGAATTTTTGGGCTTTTCTGGGTATTGGGAAGAACAGCTTCAAGTTCTTGGGTTTTTGTTGTTTTTTGGTTGTTTGATCGATTTTTGGGTATTGGGAAGGGTTGATATTTGTTTTTGTTGGGGGATTGGGGTTGCGACAGTCTATACGTTCGCCGTTTGGCTTATCGCCCGTTTTCTTTTCTCTTAGGATCATGAAGTTGGTAGCTATATCTAGTGATGAGTCGCCTCCGTCAACCCCTAGGTTCCGTATAGGGTCCCGGGTTTCATCCTATAGTGTTTTAGACTCTTCTTCTGATAGCGTTGTGAGCGTCTCCTCATTGTCCGTTAATGCCAGTAGTGCTTTACGTAGGTCGTCAGAGCCGAACATGGAGCAACTTGAGTCGAGTGTGCCGAACGTTGACGCTTCCTCCTCTTCCGGGGGATCAGATGGATACGTCGTGCTCCCACGCGGTGACCGGGCGTCTGGGGCTGCCCTTCCCGTACTTCCTCAGGGTGGGCCCGTATTGTGGCGATTGGAGGACGGCCAAGTGGTGCAGGAGCCTGAGGGGTCCCCGTCGGTGCGAGAGATCGAGTGGTGGTAACGGGACAACCACATCCCACGTACAGTGAAGCTGAGGGCACTCCATCAGGGTGAGTCGTTCACACGCCCTCTGCGTGGCTACATGTGAGTGAGCGAGTTCCAGCTGAAAGCCGGGCTGAAGCTTCCCCTCCATCCGTTCTTCCAATATTCGCTCGCGCATTTCAACATCACGTTAGGCCAATGCGGGCCAACGTTGACACACGTACTGATCGCCTTCCACAATATCTGGAAGCTAAGTGGGCTACAATTCCCCACACGGGCGGAGATCGGGCACTTCTTTCGTTTGAAGTATTCTCCTCGTATGAAGGATAAGGGTACGATGATGGTCGAGCCCCGAACGAAGTGGTGGCTAACAAAGCCCCCTTCCTCTTCCATCGTCCGGTGCCTGTATCACTGCCTTGTCAGAGGGCGAGTGGGAATTTGACAAGCCGGATGGTGCTCTATCGCACGGACGCGATCAGATACACCGAGTCCTCGAGTCTTTTCAACCGCTAGGTGTGATATAGTGTCGACTAACGGCGTTTGCTTTGTTTGAAGTTTGTATCCGTACTTTCTAATACGTGTGTGCTTTTGCAGACCAAAGTTCGTATCCCCTCACCCGTTTGGAGGAGAAGCGGTTGGCGCGAATCAAGTTTGCTTTCGACCCCCACCCAGACGCGCGAAATTTCTGGGAAACCAATCACTGGGAGCTTGTCGAACGTTGTGGTCTCTCACGTCCTCCTGGTACGTATTCTTCTTGTTCATGGCGTTTGATTACTTTGTTGTTGTAGGTTGTCGGGCTTACCCTTGTGTATACTTTTTGTTGCAGCTAAGATGAAGAAGTCCAGATCCTCTACCAAGCAGGATGCTGCCCACCAATGTATGTTGGTGCTTATGGAGAGGGCCCGACAAGCCCGAATGGTCGTCCAGGACGCGAGCGGCCAGTTAGTGCAGGGCAACACTTCTCAGGGTGTGATGCATCCCCCCAACTGCAACGAGTACCTGGACCTGGTATCGGAGGGAGATGAAGAGGTCCAAGCCGTGGGCGTGGCTGTCGGAGCCCCAGCCGTCATCCCTAAGGGACGAGATGAAGAAGTTGCCCCCAATGCTCAAAGGGGAGAGGGCGAGTAGGCCCGAAGGGAGCGTATTCGACAGGAGAAGGTGACGCGCAGCAGGGAGAGCAGTGAGCGTCGTGTTGAACGCATGGATAGGCGCGTTAGCCAGGGCAAGTCTCCGTCCACCCACACGGGCTCCTCGAGGAGTTCGTTCGAGATGTCCCCCATCCGTCAGCCTGGAGAGGCGGATGGTCACCGGTCCCAGACCTCAGCTAGGAGGCCAAATACCCAAGGCACCTCCAGCCGCTCATTGAAGCACTGTCGGGGTCCGTCCAACGAGGCCTCCTCTGCCGTGACTGTTGCGGTGGCGGGCGAAACAACGCTCTCGTCAGAGTTTATTGCTCGTATCCAGAGCTTCATGGGTGCGGGCATTAAATCCCTTCAGAAGTGGCGTCAGCTGGGCGCCGACCCGAGTGAATCCCTCAATGCAGCGTTTGACACTTGCACGCAGCTCCAGCATCAGCTCTTCCTCATCAAGGGGCTCGAGGGGTCGATGTTGCAGACCACTATATTGTCGAAGGCGAAGGCCAAAAACCGGAAGCTTCAGGCTGACGTGGGCAAGCTACAGCAGGCTCTGACCAAGTCCACTGATATAGCCAATCGGAAGATTGCACGAGTAAACGAGCTTGTGCATGAGGCCGACGAGCTGAGGAAGGATTTGGGGGAGGCGCAATCTGGGGTTGTCATCCTGGAGACCGACCTGGCCACCCTCCGGTCATCCAGTGGTGTGCGAATAGCAGAGCTGGTGCGTGAGAAAGCGGAGGCCCAAGCTCATGCTGTGACGGAGGAAGTCCGTTAGCGGATTGCGGAGGAGGCAGTTGCCGAGTACAAGGCATCTTCCGAGTTCGAGAAGGTTAGGGCTAACGCGGTCCAGGCTTTCAAGGATTCGGAGGGGTTCGAGGACTTGGTTGCCGCTGAAGCCAACGTCCAGTGTGAGGACTTCTCCTCACTCGTGCTGCCATTCGTTAAGGTGGACGAGTTTGAGGCATCGTAGGCCGCCGAGGCTGAGAAGCTGAAGCGCTCGCTCGAGGAGCCGGATGTGGAGGCGCCAGCTGAGGGTAACGGGGGAGAGTGGGGCTGATGCTGTTGCTGGGGTCAACTAGTCTATCTTTTATTTTTGCTTTCTTTTGCTTTTGCCTTGTACTTTCGCTCCTGCGTGCATTTAATGAATGATCTGTGTACAACTTTTGGAAAATATATCTAAGTATCTTTTGTTCCGTTTACATTGCTTGTTTGTGTGCGTTTGATGTGTACTTATATTGCTACTGGCACACAACAAAACGTACGTATGTAAAAGTTTACAATCACCAGATTAACGTGCGTTTAGATTACAAAACGTGCTCAAACACAGGTAGATGAACACTTAGTGAAAATACTTCCTTAGGTGCTGTGTGTTCCAGGGATTGCTTATTGTTCTTCCGAACATGTCTTTGATGTAAAAAATACTCTGACTTGCGACTGTGTCGATGACGTATGGATCTTCCCATGACAGGCGTAATCCCTTGGGCTTTGTTTGAATTGCTTTCATGACCCAGTCCCCCAGTTGGAGTGGGCGTTCCTTTACACGTTGGTTGAATAGTCGAGCGACTCGCTGCTTGTTTGCGGTGTTGTGAAGGTGTGCCGTGTCGCGTCTTTCTTTGAGGAGGTCGTTGTTGAGTCTAAGTCCTTCGTCATTGGTGGTGGGGTCGTAGCTTTCGATTCTTGGGCTTCTGTACGTGAGCTCGAGTAGTAGTACGGCCTCCGTTCCGAATGTGAGGCTAAATGGGGTTTCTCCTGTTGCTGTCATTGTCGTAGTTCGGATTGACCATAGTATTTCGGGGAGTAAAGTGGGCCATCGTCCGTACCAAACGTCTAATTTCTCGATGAGTTCAATCTTCTTCTTGATTCCTTCCTTGATGATTTTGTTTGCTGCTTCTACCAGCTGTCTGTTTGTTTGTGGTGTGCTGGTGATGCGAATATCAGATTAGTACCTTGCCTTTTGCAGAATGCCTTGAGCTCGTCGTTGTGGAGTTGCGGCCCGTTATCGGTGATGATGTTGAGCGGGGTGCCTTAGCGACAGTAGAGAAAACGCCATAGGAATCTCTTCACTTTTTCGGTTGTGATTTTGACCATTGGTTCCGCCTAAATAAACTTGGTGTGGTAGTCAATGATGACTATGATGTATCGATATTGGCCCTTGGATTTTGGAAGCTCTCTGATGAGATCGAGTCCCCACTGTGCAAACGGAATAGGAGATGTGAGGATCGATAGGGGAACCGTGGGTGCATGATTCTTGTGTGCGTAGAGTTCGCACTGATGGTAGGTTGTAGTGATTGCGGTTGCATCTGCGTGGATGGTGGGCCACCAAAATTCGCAACGGAGTGCCTTCTGTGCGATGGATCGTGCTTTGGCGTGGTTGCCGCATACGCCCGAATGGAATTCCCTAAGTATCTTGTCGCCTTGCTATGGTATAACGCATTTGAGGTTGGCCTATGTCTTCCCTTGTCTGTATAGGCTATCGTGGCGGATGCTGTAGTTGACTGCTCGGGCTATGATGTTTCTCACCTGGGCCCGGTCTGCTGGTAGTTCACCCCTAGTCTTGTATTTGATGATTGGATCCATCCAGCTAGCTGTTTGTGGTTCGATCGTGAAGATCTCTTCTGGCGTTTTTGTGATGCTTGTCCTCTTCAGCACTTCCACTACTCGTTGCCCTGGCTTCATATGTACGGGCGATGTTGCTAAACGGGCAAGTGCGTCTGCCTTGGTGTTTCTTCCCCTTGGGATGTGGTTGATGTTGAAGTACTTGAGCTTGCTTAACATTGTGCATACGTGGTCATGGTATGTTGTCATTGTATCACCATTTTTTTTTAAGTCGCCCCGGATTTGGTTGACGACTAGCTGTGAATCGCTGAAGCTGTTGATGCTCGGGGCTTCTGAGTTTTGGGCCACCTGTAGACCGGCGATAAGAGCTTCGTATTCGGCCTCATTGTTTGTTACTTTGAATTCGAATCTTAGTGCGTACTCGGCTCGTACGCCCCCGGGCCCGGTGAGGATGATCCCAGCCCCACTGGTGTTCTTGGTGCATGACCCATCCACGTAAAACTTCCATGGCGATACGGGTGTTGGGGGTTCTTCCTTGGGAGGCTCCGTGCTAACTGGCGGCGTCTCGAGGATGGGCTGTGTCGCTATTAGCCCTTCGGCCTCCGTGTACTCGGCTATGAAGTCTGCGATAGCCTGGCCCTTTATTGTTGTTTGGGACGCGTAGTGAATGTCGTATTCACTTAGCTCGACGGCCCACTTTGCCAGTCGACCACTGTGGTCGGGCGATTGCAATACTTGTCGCAATAGGACATTGGTGAGGACATGGATGCTGTGGGCCTGGAAATATGGCCTGAGTCGCCTTGCAGCTGAGACGAGTGCAAGTGTCACTTTCTCAATTGTAGGGTAACGGGTCTCTAGGGGTGTCATGCTCTTTCCGGTAAAGAAGACCGGCAGTTCGGAATTCGTTTCTCTTCGGACTAGGGCCGAACTGACGGTCGTTAGGGAAACAGATAGGTACAGGTAGAGGGCTTCTCTCTTCACGAGTCTAGACAGGAAGGAGATTGAGGCGAGGTACTGCTTGATTGATGGAAACGCTGCTTCACAGTTGGTTGTCCAAATGACGCTTCGCTTGTTTGTCATTCGGAGGGCTTTGAAGAATGGTGCACACTTGTCGGAATAACGGGAGATGAAGCGATTGAGGGATGCCAGTTTTCCCATGAGGCTTTGGAGTTCGGCCTTGGTCATGAGGGGGTTGCGTGTCTAGTATTGCCTTGACCTTTGTGGCCTCGATGCCCCCCCCCCCCCCCCCCCCGCGCTGATGATGTATCCAAGAAACTTACTTGTTGTTATGCCGAACGTGCATTTGGCCGGGTTCAATCGCATGCGTTCTTGATTAGGAGTTCGAGCACGGTTCGTAGGTGTTCGGGGTGATCTGTTGCCTTGGTGCTCTTGACCAGTATGTCATCGATGTAGACTTCTACAATTTCACTCGTCAGCCTATCAAATATAATGTTCATCAATCTTTGGTAAGTGCAGCCCGCATTCTTCAGGCCAAACGGCATGACTACGTAACAGTAGAGCCCTTTGTCCGTAGTAAAGCACGTGGCCTCCTGGTCTTTGGGATTTATGAGGATCTGGTTATATTCCGAGTATGCGTCCATCATGGACAATAGTTCGTGCCCGGCAGTGGCGTCTACGAGCTAATCGATCAGGGGTAACAGAAAACTATCTTTCGGACAGCCCTTGTTCAAATTGCTGTAATCTATGCACATGCGCCAAGATCTGTTTTGTTTCTTGACCATAACGGCATTAGAGATCCATTTCGGGTAGTCAACCTTTCGGATGAAACCGATTTTCTGCAGCCTGTCAACCTCCGCGTGCATAGCTGTATATCGCTCTTAGTCACACGCCCGTCGTTTTTGCTTTATCGGCTTTGCAAGTGAGCTGATGCTGAGTTTTTGGGAGATGATTCTTGGGGCGATCCCAGGCATGTTCGTGTAGGACCATGCGAATACCTGTTGGCAGTCTGTCAGGACTTGGGTTAGCCGAGCCGCCATGTCGGGCTCTAATTGCGCGCTGATGTGGATCGTGCGCTCCGGGTGTTCACGAGATAGTTGTATCGTGCGTTGCCCCTCCCGTTCTTCGGTGGGCCGGATAATGTTCAATCCGTCACGCGGGTCATCATGTTGCTGCTCTTCAGGGGAACACTCCGCCACTACGAGTACTTCCAATCGCGTGTTGTCTTTGTCTGGTCGAACAGTTTTTTCAACGAAATCATACCCTCTGATCGTGCCGATTTCGTAGTCTGTCGGGAACTTTTCCATGAGCATGTGGCCTGCGATGACCAGCCTCAGCTTCAAGATACCTGGCCGTCTGAGGATCATGTTGTAAGACGTGTGGAGGTCTATGATGACGAATTCTGTTCTGATTTTGCTCTATGGGGTTCCTGGTGCACCGATGCTGAATCGCATGTAGTCGCTGCCGAGGGGGTAAATGGTCTCACCTGATAAACTGGCGATGCTCTCGTGGTCCTGCGTCATCTTGAATTTCGGGCCCTTGAGGCCTTCGTATGCCTCTCGAAAGATGATGTTGATGGAAGCTCCATTATCGATGAGGATGCGCCTGACTAAATATCGATCCACCATTCCGTCGATGACAAACGGGAGTGTGCTGTTCTGGTTGCCTTCTTCCTCGCGGGTAAAGGTGATTGGGGGCCAATCCTTCTTGACAGCCTTCGGTGGATTTCCAGGATGTACCACAAATACATCCCTAGGTCGGGGTTCTTCCCGTTCTCATGGGCATTTGGCCTTCCGCTTCCCGCCCATGATCTTGTTGATGGTGCCCCTTGTTCGTCTATCCGTCGTCGGGGGTTCCGCGTTCGTTGCTAGGAAAATCAGCGTTCCCTTCGTGTGCAGTCATTCAATATGCACCACGTTCCCATATTGTTCCGCATAGGGGCAATGTCGGGCGCCCTTGTTCCCCTATTGCGGGACGCGGTGGGCTGTGCTTTTGGTGGCGGATTCTTAGCTGTATGAGGGGATGACGGGTGATCTTGTGTGTAGTCGTGTGCCTTCGAGGTCAGCGTCGTGCTTGGACCCTGTGCTCCATATACGTGGGTTTCCACCAGTGCCTTCTGGACGATTAGGTCGATGATCTCGTCGTACCCGAGGTGGTCCTTTCTGACCATCTTCTCCACGAATGGGGTTCCCGTCAGGTTCTCTAGCAGCGCCGTTTTTGCTACGTTCTTGTCGAGGTTTCACATGTTCGCAAGGGCCCTCCACCGGTTGATGAAGCCGGATAGGTTTTCATTATCCCCCTGACAGACCTTTAGTAGCGTGCTGGTGGTGCTGTACTTGCCATGTAGCCGGTATCGCTTGAGGAAACATTCCGTGAGTTCATCGAACGAGTGGATGGATCCCGTCAGCACCTCGTAGAACCAGTTTCGTGCTTCTTCCGTCAGTGTCTCCTGAAATAGGAAACAGAGGGTTGCATCCGAGTACCAGGTACCGGTGGTGGCGGATTGGTACTCGTCAATGTGTGTTTGGGGGTCTCCTTTCCCGTTAAACCTGCTGATCTTGACGGTTTTGGAATACGAATCCCTGCCCTGTGCCAAGATATCGTCCGATAAGGGGCTCATGCGCTGTCGGGCTTGACGTTCCTAGTTTCTCTCGGTTCGGGCTTTTTGGAGTTCTTTCATGAGGTGGGCTGCTGCTTCGTCCTCTGTTAGGTCGTTGATGCTGCTGATCGTGTCGACGGGAGCGTCTTTTTTTTTTTGGCTTTCGGGTGTAACATGGTCTGTTGCCATCTTCACTACTATGGTTTCAGGTGGTTTACGATTGCTCGATTCTCACAGACGGCGTCAATTGTTTCTACCAAACTCCCTAAGAATTCCAGTAGAAGTACATATGGGGTCAATTCGGATAATCTGAGCTGTCGCGCGTATGCCGTCCTTTACCTGCTGTTAACAGTAATACACCAAACGGTCGTTAGAAACCTTGACGAGTTGTTCCCGCCTTCGACTCTCCAACGCTCAAGTTAGTGTATGAAGCGTAACAATAGTATTGGTTGAGTAACGGGCGTACCTTGTAACTATCATAAATGTGTTGTATATATTGGCGGTTGAGTGTGGAGTCTTTTGTTGCTCTTCGATGTGGGATCCTGCTTGTTTGTTCATGTTTTGTCCTGGTACTTTTCGTTTGCCATTCTGAGCGCGTGGGCTTTCGAATGGTGTTGCTTCTTTGCTTAAAGTTTGAAGCCTGTATTGCTGTCTTGCGTTTGGTCCGAGCTGTGTTGACCCGTTTGGAATGACTAAGTGTGCGGCTTTTGTGTGTTTACAGGATCACGTACTAATAGTCGGCTATAGTGTTTCTACTGGTAGTGCTCCTTACTCACTAAAACAAGAATAAAATCATGATCCAATCCTGTTTCTACCAATTTCTGTTAGGTTGTTGATAAAAGCATAGATAAAGTAAAGTGCGGTAATGTAAAAGAGTCGACACAAGATGTATAGTAGTTCACCAAATTCAGCTAGTCTACTTCGGCTTTCACTAGAGGTCTCGAGCCCTGATGAAGGCCCAAGATGTGATTACAATGTTGTAGTGTATGTAATGGGATGTCTAATAAGTAGGAATGAGTCCATCTAATATAGGGAAAGGTGAGGCTCTCTTCCTCTCTTTCTTCAATATGAGACAAGCTCTTCCCCTTCTTCTCTTCATTTTCTCTTTGCTATTTCGAGGAGTTGCCTTGATGCTCTTTGAAGCTTGTTGGATTTGATAGATGTTAGTGACTAAGTACACACAATTAGGAAATACACATATATAAACCAATAGATCCTATTGGTATCAAATTCACCACCTGAGTCGACTGAGATTGTTGCCTCCATACAGTCGTAGCGAGACTTATATCTAGCTGGCATTGAGTAGTAGAGTCATGCCATATAAACTGTATACTTGTAAAGCCGAGATCTTCGAAGGGGCACATTCATCCATGCACTTAAACATATCAGTCATCTGCACTCAGGCCGAAGCAGACCACCAGACTTCTCCACCTATCGCATTATGTCATTGAGATCTTCAACTACACTTCATACATCTGACCATGCTTGTTGTGCTAAAGTCTGAATTAGATCCCATGTCTGGTACCTAGACACCACATATGGGTTACCATACACACATGTTAATCGCCACGATCTGCGTACCCCTATCAGTCGACATACGAATATCAGCATCCATAAACCATGGCGAATAATCCCGAAGATGTAGATGAATGTCATCTGCCCATAATAACATCTAACCACCTGCAGAAGTTTCAGAACAAGGAACGAATTCGCCATTTTGAAACCCTAATTTTGATCGGATTTGCCTCAACCTTATCTTACATTTGCATTTAGTTTCTTAAAGGAAAACAATATCTGGTTTTTTTGCGAGAATGAACGAACGAAATGCGTTAATCTTTGCATCAAAACTTGAGCCACGCATATTGCAAGTAACAACATCATAACTTGTCATCATAATAAGCCAAGACCGAGAGGCAAATACTTTGATCGAGGAAGAGGGAGACATCAATCGAGAAGGAGTCTGAGGCGTCAACCGAAGAAGAGGCGTCAATGGATGAGATCGAACGAATTGCCGAATCCTCGATAGGAGAAATCAATAGGGTCTATGAAAGAATATGAGGCTTGGGATGACACAAGGAAGGAGAGGAACACCTGTGTGCCATAATGAATATAATGCTGGTTGATCTAAGGGACTAGATCCTTCGTCTCTTCTAGACGGCGCTAGGAGCTAGGGTTTTCCTAATATACTTCGATAAAGTTATATTAAGGGTGTTCTCTTAATGCTTAATGTAACACAGAGTATAGGATTTTTTTCTGTCGTATTTGCTAGTATCATTCTAATTTTTTATATCTCAACTTTATAATATATCAAAATCTATTCTAAATTTTGACTCTGATCTAAATTTTAATCTTTTTTTTTTAAGATCTAACAACTTGAATCCTTATGTCCTTGAAAATGTGTCATCTGACACCAAGTGAAACAAAGTTAGTGTTGGCCCCTAAATGGCAGTAATTCATGTGCGGAGCATAAATATAAAAATTCTACAGTATGCAGAACACAAATGTATAAGAGACTAATCTACGGTCTAATTTTTTTCATGAACTATTCATCTAAGGGCATCTCCAATGGGAGGTCCCACACCCTATATTTCTAGGAGTACTAAGGATTTGGGAAGTCCAATGGCAAAATTTTGACGTACTAAACGCTATATATTTAGCACTTTGGTCTCAAATCAAGTCTCATTTTGGCACCCCGGATGAGATGCGTCTCGTAAGTTGAACGTAGCCCCCGCGTTGCTCCCACATGCATAGAAAATGGAGGAATGAGGCGTGGCACCGAGGAGCTGTTGAAGAGGCGCGAAAAACGACAAAAAAAGGGAAGGAAGTGAGACGCGCAGAGGAGAGAAGGAAATGGCACTACCAAGTCGGCGTAACTCCCGAGGCAGTCGAAGTCCCCAGAAGCCTGATTCACATCTTTTCAAGCATTTAATTAAACACTTAATCAAACACGAATACAATTAAAACTCTTCTTTGTTGATGTAACATTCATAAGTAGGGATCGTTCTTAACCGGGGATTGAGGGTGCATGCATAACTATGCTAGGTTTGATTTATAGGGGTGCAATGTTTGTTTTTACTAATTTTCCTACAAGATAAAACCTAAATCTACTATTTACATGTGATCATCTCAATTTTTCACTCAATTCTTTACACTAAGTCATATTATATGCAACCTAAAAGTTTCTAAGTCTTTAGCTCACATGTGATTCATTTTCATGCTTCGGGAATTTGCCCTATGACATATCTATCAACTTGACAAGGAATTTGCCTTCGACTTAGTCGATGCATTAAGCACACATGCTTTGCTAAAAGAAATAAACACAATGTTAGATTACACAACATATTCGAAGAGTGTTTAACCAAAATACAATCATCCAATCCATCAAAAACCGAAGATAAAAACAAGGAAATAGTAGGAGGAATCATGTTACACTTTTTGTAAGGGAATTTTCCCTCTACAAGAGTTATGCGACGACCCTTCAATGGAGATGGATGCACAGAGCCCTCAAGGAATTTGCCTTCGAGTTGCGTCGGTGATGGAGATGATTTGTGACGATGGAGGAGGCGGATCCTTGTAGATCTTCGGCTTTGGGAGGAGAGGGAAAGTGTTTTGGCAGAGATTTTGCTAGTAAATTGAGAGATCTCTCTATGAAAGAGTCGAGCTCCCCTTTATATAGAAGAAGATTAGGAAACTTCCCACCTTCTGAAATCTGTCAAATCTGACCCTTCTGTATTAAAAACTACTTTTCGAACGTTTCACAATTTCAAATGGCGTGATTCTTTGCGCACTAGAAAATAGACTTCCAGGGATTTCCAGATATGCATCATTTGTGCCAAAATTTCTTCTGACGCGCTTTCAGCGCCCATTTTAATTTGGTTGTTAGGCAGAATGACCTGTATCCACTAAATCCGGGAATTCTGAATATCTACACATTGTAACGGCATGATTCTAGTGGGGTTGGAAACTAGACTTCCATATATTTCTAAAAATGCCTCACATGTGTCCAAATTCGTTTTCAATTGATTTTGGTGGCCTGTTGAATTAGGCTGATCTGCATCGACAGTTTTCTGGATTTCTAACTTTCGATCCATCTTCTTCTTTTGGGCTTCTTTCTCTCTAATTCTTCCTTAGCCGAAAATACCATATAATTGCACGCATTTTGGGCTTTAAATCATATCCATATCATCTTGGAATGGTCTCCACAATTTTGGCCCAAGTATCCTCCATGAATTCGGCAAGAACATGCTTTCCTAGACCGCGCAGGAGAAATGTCTTCATCATTTCTTTTCCGGAATTAGGAACCTCCTCCTTAGCACGCTTTTAGCTCCAAAACGCCTCATTTATTGTTCCACCTTTATTTTCTACCTAAAAACATAAAATAAGTTAGAAACATATTTACTAAGCTCATAACAAAGCAAAATGCAGAGAGAAAGACATTAATAATTAAGCATAAAATGCGTAGATCAAATTCCCCCACACTTAGACTTTGCTAGTCCCTAGCAAATACAAATCAAAGCAATGGATTCGTTAAAAGAAAAATAATTAAAGGAAAAACGTGACACACATTTTTACAGGACACTTAGATGTTTCTTCGTTTCAAAGCCGCAAATTCTCATGTATTCATGTTTGAAAACGCAAGAAAACACTAAGTACACAAAACTAAGCCCTTAGTCGAAACTATCTCAGAAGTTTTGTTTCTTTTTTTCAAGTATATGGCGATGGAATCACAATGTGTCAAGCATGAATGATCTTTGAATTCAATGGATAATAGAGACATGATCATGTTATGAACAAATAAGACATAGAGAAAACAATTGTGAGTTTAAGTCTGTGCATGCTTCGAATGAAGTTCAAATCAACTCACATGGATGCTCTCATCATATTTCCACTCATGCAAAGGTTTCACTCAAAGTGTTTAAATCAATGAATGGAATGAATTACTTGCTCAAATGAACCAAAACCATATGCTTACTCATGCAACTTACTCCGCAGATTGAAAGCTACTCATCTTAAGGATCAAAAAGGACTTTTAAGGGTTGTAATGGGGCTGAGGTTAAGGCATTCAAAATTTAGATATGTGGTGATTAAGAACATTCTAAAGACTTAGCCAAAGCACCAAAACTTGATCAATTTTAAGCTCCCATCTTTACAAAAAAAAAACGTCACCATGCATAACTTTGAAGTACAAGGGCCGGATTTCATCGTGTTAGGCCTTATCTTCATTCTAAACTTTCCCTTGAGCTTTGTGAACAGAACAAAGGCCAAATTTTACATTGTTGGGCCTTCATTTCGAAACAAACTCCAAACTCACAAATATGGGGGACATTAATTCAAACAATGTACATTTAAAACCTATTGCCGGAGAGTTTTTGATCTTTCTTTTCTTTTCTTTATTTTCGGCAATTTCTACTTTAACAAGCTGTTTGAACAAGTCTATCCCCATACATACATTCCCTTACATGATTCTCACGCCATCTTCTTTGTTTTAGCTTCAAAAATCCCACCAAGTTTTTAGAACAAGGGTATGGATAATCTATACTAAGTTTAAGTGTTTAGATTCATATAGTAATGAAAGAAAGGCTTAATGTAGGCTCAAATGGGTTCATCTAGGGGTGTCGCAACTCGTGCGCACAAAATGGGACACATGGCAATTTGGCAAAGTGGTGTAATACCTAAGCGCATTTAATCACATCCAAAATCAGAGTATGTATCAACTATAAGCTTTGCAAGTCGACATGAGTAAGTTCTAGCATTCTCTAGTTCATTAAGATCTATGGCAAGTGAGTCTATGAATTATTTTGAGACCTATCATATGTAATGCATGAATTCACTCTCAAAGAAGTAGTGTTTAGGCTCCAAATCTCACTTTAAGGCTCATATGATTCAAAACTTTATTCTAACATGCGAATTTTTGTACCAAGTTTTGCAAACCATAACTACTACATGTCATAACACTCAAAGATGTCTCAATTAGCACATGAATTCATTCTCAATGATTTCCAATGCCATATGTGTTCTTTTCTTTGTTCATTTTCATCATTGACTAACTAAGGGCATCCTAAGACTCTTTAAAACACTAAGTTAAACAAAAAGACTCAAAAATACACTAAGTATGACTCAAAAGTTTTTTTTTAGGGGGCATCATCCGCCGGAAAGTTCTATTGTCCGCCCGATTTTCAATTTTATGACTCAATAAAGTTGTAAACCCCTTCTCCCACACTTAAACTCTACATTGTCCTCAATGTACCAAAGTAAAGTCATAGAATTCAAGCATGGAAGCTAGGACTTACGAAAATCTATCTAAAAATGTAAAAGTAACGAAAATTAAAAGAGATAAGGGAAGAGAACGCAAATCTGTTGAAGACTCCTCCATTGGGTTGCCTCCCAACAAGAGCTTGTTTTTTAACGTCTTCCAGCCTAGACGTGATGTATTCTTCATGTGGTGGTAGTAGGTGGATCGTTGAGCCTTGTTTCGTCAATGACTTCTTCTTTGAAATGTGCATAGTACGGCTTCAAACGATAACCATTCACTTTGAACTCATTGCCGGATATAGGACTTTTGATTAAAACAACTCCATGTGGGAAAACTTCAATAACAATGAAAGGGCCGATCCATCTTGAGCGTAACTTTCCCGGAAAAAGCTTGAGACGAGAGTTGAATAAGAGAACTTGTTAACCAATCGCGAACTCCTTCCTTCGGATCACCTTGTCATGAAACATCTTTGTTTTCTCCTTGTAGATCCAAGCATTGTCAAACGCATCATTCCGGATTTCTTCTAACTCACATAGCTGCAATTTTCGATGTAATCCAGCTTCGTCCTTGTCCATGTTGAATTTCTTCACCGCCTACCAAGCTTTGTGCTCTAACTCCACTAGAAGATGACAAGACTTCCCATAAACAAGTAGATAGGGTGAAATGCCTATAGGAGTCTTGTATGCTGTTCTATACGCCCACAAAGCATCATCCAAACACTAGCTCCAGTCCTTGCGGTTTGGCTTGATAGTATGCTCTAAGATCTTCTTGATTTCTCGATTTGATACCTCCGCCATGCCATTTGTTTGTGGATGATAGGGGGTAGAAACTCTGTGATTGACACCATACTTCCTCATCAACGCCTCAACTGTCTTGTTGCAAAAATGACTCCCTCCATCGCTAATTAGAACGCGCGGCATTCCAAATCTTGAGAAAATGTTGGTTTTGAGGAAATCTGCAACAACTCGCGAATCATTAGTACGGGTGGCTTTTGCTTCCACCCATTTCGACACATAATCAACAGCGAGTAAAATGTACATGTAACCATTAGAGGAAGGGAAAGGTCCCATAAAATCAATGCCCCAGACATCAAAAATTTCGACATTAATGACATAATGTTGTGGCATTTGATCTCGAGGTCCAAGGTTTCTAGATCGTTGGCACCTATCACACTTAGCACAAAAATCATTAGAATCACGAAATTGGTTAGGCCAAAAGAAACCACAATCCAAAACCTTTAGGGCTGTTTTTCGTGAACCAAAGTGTCCTCCACATGCACCATTATGACAGAACTCAAGAATAGATGCAAACTCACTATCTGGAACACACCTGCTTATTACTAAGTCCGCACATTGTTTCCACAAGTAAGGTTCATCCCAAATAAAAGACTGAGCATTACTCTTGAGCTTATCACGTTGAGCCTTAAGCATAGATGGTGGAAACTCACCGGTAACTAAGTAGTTAACAATATCTGCATACCATGGAGTTTCAGAGATACTTACCTGAAGTCCGAAGAGTTGCTCATCTGGAAAAGTCTCTTCAATTTCAACGTTGGACTTCTCAACAATCAACCTAGAGAGGTGATCAGCTACCACGTTTTCTACTCCCTTTTTATCCTTGATTTCCACATCAAACTCTTGTAGAAGTAGTATCCAACGTATGAGCCTTGGCTTTGCATCCTTTTTCTGCATCAAATACTTCAAAGCTTCATGATCAGTGTAAATTATAACCTTACTCTGAAGTAGATAGGATCGAAACTTGTCCAATGCAAACACGACTGCCAACATCTCCTTCTCAGTTATTGTGTAGTTGGCTTGAGCATCATCAAGTGTCTTAGAAGCATAGTAGATGGTGTATGTCTTCTTGTCTCTTCGTTGTCCCAACACAGCTCCAACAGCGTAATCCGATGCATCACACATGACTTCAAATGGTTGAGACCAATCCGGAGCACAAAGAATGGGAGCACTTGTCAACAACTCCTTCAACTTCTCAAATGCAATGCCACATTCTTCATTAAAGACAAAGGGAGTGTCCTTCTGAAGCAGCTTGCACAAGGGATGTGAGATGTGGGAAAAGTCTTTGATGAACCTCCTGTAGAAACATGCGTGTCCAAGAAAAGAACGAATCTCTCTAACCGAAGTCGAAGAGGGTAAGTACCTTACAAGATCTACTTTTGATTTATCAACTTCAATCCCTTTTTTCGACACTATATGTCCAAGAACAATCCCTTGCGTCACCATGAAGTGACACTTCTCCCACTTAAGCACTAAGTTCGTTTCAACGCATCTCTGCAAGATTAGTTCTAAATTTTCCAAGCATGCATCGAAATCTCTTCCAAAAACACTAAAGTCATCCATGAATACTTCAATTATTTTCTCAATGTAATCAGAAAAGATAGAGAGCATGCAACGTTGAAACGTACCTGGGGCGTTACAGAGTCCAAATGGCATGCGTCGATAAGCAAACGTTCTAAAAGGGCATGTGAACGTTGTTTTCTCTTGATCTTCCTCAGCAATGCTAATCTGGTTGTAGCCCGAATATCCATCAAGGAAGAAGTAGTATGAATGTCCAGCCAATCTTTCAAGCATCTGATCAATGAATGGCAAAGGAAAGTGATCCTTTCGAGTGCTGGCGTTGAGCTTCCTATAATCGATGCAAACTCTATGTCCAGTGACAGTTCATTGAGGCACTAACTCATTCTCCGCATTCTTCACAACAGTGATTCCAGACTTTTTAGGAACAACTTGCACAGGTGAGACCCAACGGCTGTCTGAAATTGGATAGATAACCCCACAATCTAAGAGTTTGATCACTTCCTTCTTCACGACGTCCATCACTGGTGGATGGAGTCTTCTTTGAGCCTCACGAGATGGCTTGGCGCCATCCTCAAGTAAAATACGATGAACACAAGTTGCAGGGTTGATACCTTTGATGTCCGCAAGGGTCCAACCAATGGCAGGCTTGTACTGTTGAAGCATTCGAACAAGCTTATCCTCTTGCTCCTCTTCCAACGTTGAAGAGATGATAACCGGTAAAGTCTCGTTGTCGCCCAAGTAAGCATACTTCAAATGATCCGGTAACACCTTGAGTTCCAATTCTAGTGCTTGAATGATGGAAGGAACAAGCTTGTTTTCGCCATAGACCAATGGAATAGGTGGAGGTCTTGACGTTACAAAGGCAGCTTCATTCAGTGCCAACACCATTTCTCTAATTCTGGGCTCCAGAACTTCAATCAAAACGTCAACTAGGGCTTCATCCCTAGTGTAGGTCAGTCCAATTCCATCTTGAAGTACAGTGTCAAGCTCATCCTCTCTGATAGTATACAGGTGCTGATGTGCCATATCTTCCACTAAATCTAACGAAATGCATGAGTTGACAGTGGCAGTAGGAACCTTCATAGCGTCAAGGATGTTGAACTCGATCCTCTCCCCATCAATTTCCATCGAGAATGTACCTTCAAACACATTTATCTTCGTTCTTGCGGTTCTCATGAAGGGTCGTCCAAGCAAAAGTGACGTGGTATTCAATGAACTTTCCTCCATGTCAACAATGTAAAAGTCTGCAGGGAATATCAAGTTGTTGACTTGCACAAGAGCATCTTCAACGTATCCCCTTGGATACTTGTGAGAACGGTCGGCTAGTTGAATGATGACATTGTCGTGCTTAAACTCATCAAGCTCCATGGATGCATATAGATAGTAGGGCATAACGTTGATGTAGGGGTCATCATTTGGCCCGTGGGCCTCGTGGACCGGTGGAGCCCCGCAAGCCCGTGGGCTAAAAGCCCGGCCCGGCCCGCAAAAGCCCTCCAAGGTGGTTGGTGGGCCGACCATGGTTTAGAGATCTAAAGCCCGGCCCGACCCGCGGGCCCAGCCCGGCAAGGCCCGTTAGGCCCGGCCCGTCAAAACTCGCACACATATTGACATATATCATTAAATCATTTAATGAATTTTAATCATTATACAATTTATACCTAGTTAAAGTTTACCTACACACATATTGACATATATATATATATATGATATAGTGACTAGTAGTCTAATAGACTAATACTATATAGATATATATTTTATATTTGTGTATATATATTAATATATTACATATACATGTATAGATTGAATATTCGAATTTCATATATAATTAAATTTGTGTATCTATTTTACTATTAAGTCATTATTTAAAGTTTAGCATAAGTTAGGGTTTAGGTTTAGGGTAAATTAGAGTTTAGGAGATTAAGATTTATGATAAGTTAAGGTTTAGGAATTTGAGGTTTAGGGTAAGTTAGGGTTCCGGTTCTAGGATTTTATTGTAATTTTTTTAGGATTTAGGGTTTCGGGTTTAGAGTTTAGGTCCAAAATTTATAAAAATTAGGGACGGCCTACTTAGAATATTATGAACAACCAATCCGACAGTCAATTTTTTATATATATAAGATAGTAGTACATATATCATTATACCTACACTTATATATATAATATAGTGACTAGTACTATATATATATATATATGTTTTTTATATTTATGTATGTCTATATTAATATATTACATATACATATATTGATCAAATATTAGAATTCCATATATAGTTATATTTGTGTATCTATTTTACTATTAAATCATTGTTTAGAGTTTAGGATAAGTTAGAGTTTAGGTTTAAGGTAAGTTAGGGTTTAGGGGATTGAGATTTAGGGTAAGTTAAGGTTTAGGAATTTTGAGGTTTAGAGTAAGTTAGATTTTAGGTTTTAGGAATTTTGAGGTTTAGAGTAAGTTAGGGTTTAGGGGTTAGGGTTTAGGGTTTCATTGTAATTTTTTTATCGATTTACACAGTAAAATAGTAAATATAATAGATGGTTCAGATTAGATCTTGTAATTTTTCAATGGTGAGAGTTTAATTGAGAGTGTGTGAAATGACATCAATACCCTTCTCTTATATATTGCTTATTTTTCCATGGAGAAACTAGATAAATTAAATTTTTTTGACACTATGAGATAGATATGTAATTTACAAGAATGCGTGTTAAAATTTTGATCTTAAAAAATTTCTTTAGGGATGAGTAATTTACGTTTTAGTTGTAAGGGTACTACGGTCACATTTAGCGAAACTCATAGATGTAGGTCTAAATCAAGTCCAAAATTTATAAATTTTTAACGGCATGCTTAGAATATTATGAACAACCAATCTGATAGTCAATTTTGTAAAATGATGATACATGATCGATTACGTTTCACAAAGGTCTTTCAACCCTTATAACCAAGGAATAAAGGTAAGAACATTAGTGTGCATGTAGAGAATTCAAGCAATATAAGAATTAAAAATGTTTTAACAATAAAGAAGGCCATATATAATAGTTCACCTTGTAATAAAAGACACCGTACGTAAAAATTAGCCTAATCGAAGTACGTTTGGATCCCAGTCAATACAATTAAACAAAATTTGTGAAAACACTAAAATACACTCATCTTATTTTCCTTATTTTCCTATGGGGGGAGTAGATAAATCAATTTTTTATGTCAATTTTTTTGACACTATGAGATAGATATGTATTCCATAAGAATATGTGTCCAAAATTTGATGTTAAAAAATTATTTTCGGGAGGGGTAATTTCCGTTTTAGTTGTAAGAGTACTACGGTCACATTTGGCGAAATACATGGATCGATGTCTAAATCAAGTCCAAAATTTATAAAATTTTAAAGGCATGGTTATAATATTCTAACCAATCAATCTAACGGTTAATTTTATAAAATAATTAAACATGTCCGATTAAGTTTCACAAAAGTATTTCATTCCATATAACAAATGAACAAACGTAAGAACATTAATATACATATGGAGAATTCAAGCAATAGAAGAATTAAATATGTTTTAATAATAAACGAGGACATGTAGAAAACTCCATCTTATAGTGATAAACATCGTACGTAAAATTTAGACTCGTCGGAGTACGGTGCATGGATGAAGATTACGTTTATTTTGAAATGTCTTAATTTTTTAATAATTAAAGCCCGATAGGCCCGGCCCGTAAAAGCCCGCAAAGGCCCAGCCCGCAAAATCCCGCAAAGCCCGCTTGAATGGGCTGGGCCCGGATCTTTATATAAAAGATAAAGCCCGTGCCGGCTATACATGGGCCGGGCCGGGCTTTTTGCCGACCCCTACGTTGATGGATGCACCCAAGTCAAGCATGACATCTTCGAATCTAGTGTCACCAATCACGCAAGGAACACTAAATCTCCCAGGGTCCTTCAATTTGGGGGGTAGCCGATGTTGCAATACCGCTGAAACGGTTGCATTCACCTTCACAACCTCCTTCGCTCTCGTTTGCCTCCTTTGGGTGCATAGCTCTTTCAAGAACTTGGCATAGATAGGAACTTGCTTAATGCACTCGATCAAGGGCAGATTCACTTGCACCTTCCGAAAGATGTCCAGAATTTCCTCGTATTGATCATCTTTCTTTGATTTAGATAACCTGTGTGGGAATGGTGCACGAGCAAATGAAGCATTAGTATTAACTAAACTTGAAGGGGTAGAGTCAATACCTTTGATTGGGGAAGAGTGTGATGGTGATGGTAGTGGCAAAAGTGGCGCCACTTTCTTCTTTCTTTCTAGCTCTTCAGCAGCTGGATCTTCTTCAAAAATTTCCTCCACAACGACATCAAGTTCTGGTGATGACGTTGCCTTCTTTGGTATCTCCAAAACCTTCCCACTCCTTGTAGTAACCGCACTCACATTCCTAGTAGGTGGCGTTGGTTGAGAGGGAAGTTGTCCAGTGGTTCTGATATGTCCCATAAAGTCCACAAGTTGGCCCATTTGCTTCTTTATCTCGTTGATATCTTGACCATGTGCATCCAACGTTGCCTTTGTTTCTTTTTGTCCATCCAAAAGTACTTGAGTGGAGGCAGATGGTTGAGCAATCATCTTATCATAATCCGGATTTGTGAAAGTCTGAACCGGAGGAGGCAAAGGTACTTGTGGCGTTGGGGCCATTGGAGGCCTTGCATTGTAATGTTGTTGGGGACATTGGTATTGTTGTTGTTGAGGTGCTGGAGGGTTTAAACATCCCTCATTACTACTCCACTTGAAACCAGGGTGATCACGATTGCCAAAATTGTTGTAATGGTTGTAACGTTGGCCTCCTTGATATCCACCTATGGTATTGGCTTGTTCTTCATGTGGTTGCTCGGCCAAGGTAGGACATTGATCACCTAAGTGTCCTTGAGAATGGCAAACGCCACATAACTGGCCAAGGGACACTTTTTGGCGTTTCACTTCAAGTTCCATCATCTGCTCCATCAAATCAGTAAGCTTGTCATACTTGTCATCCGCATCAACCTTTGCTGAGCTCACTTCTGCAACAGTCTTCCTTGGAGCCATCCCATATTGAGCATAATTGTTAGCTCGGTTCTCCAAGAGTGCACGGGCACGTACTTCATCTAAATCCATGAAGGCTCCATTTGCAGCAACATCAAGAAGCTCTCGATCAATCGGTTTAAGTCCATCATAGAAATAGTTCATCAAATTCGTCTCAGAGAAACCATGGGAAGGGCATGTGGTGCAGAGAACTTTGAAGCGATCATAGTATTGCCCAAAGTACTAGATGAAACAAGTTATGTACATTTGTACACTAGATGAAATGCAAAGGCTCTAGGTCATCCTAAAATGAATGCAAGTCACTAAAAACAAGTTATGTACATTTGTACATGTATCCTGCAGGGGTTAGTTGTATCATTTACTAAGTCAAAAACGTCATATACATATTTAGCACTCAAAAGATGCAAGCACACCATAATCCACGAAATTCATGCAAGAATTCATTCAAACTTTCATTCAAAGTGCATCAAGCAAGAGTCCTAAGTGAAAGATGGAGTGAATGCATAGGAGAAAACGTTAGAACCTGCAGAAAACACAAGAGTTACGTGCTAATTCCATGATGCAAACGTGACCACTCTCTTGGCTTCATGCCCCTAACTTCACTTAGGTTAGGGTGTGTGGTGATGAAATCCACACATCACAAAGCCGCCAGAGGGTTATGCAAGCTACAAATGCAGGGTGGTTAAGCCTTTACAATTTCGTTGGCAATGTATAAGTATTTCGTTGGTTATGTACATGTATGGTTCATTGAGTTGTACTTTAGATTTGAAGAGAGTACATTCGCTTGATCTTTAGGTCGTTCAAAGGACGTGCGACCCGCGCGATAAAGTGTACACTTTCAATCAAATGGTCTTGATTCAATCGATAAACATGGCCAGTTGGGGATAGAGATAACGCGAGAGGCAGGACTAATTTCGAAAAAGCAACCTGAGGCTAACCGACTATGGCAAGTAGACTTAGTCCTTATCTTCTTTGGGCAAACTCAACGAAATGGCCAGTTAGCAAGAGAGACCACGAGAGGTAGGACCGATTTGATATCTCGGATCCAAAACCTGTCATAGAAACCGTCACCTTCTAGACACCATTGCGTTGAGAATTTCTTACTCAAAGATAAGTATTCATCCACCAACCGAGTCTTTGGTATATACTCCAATGTTGCAAGTCTTTCTTAGATCCAAATCCTGTCACCAGTCATAACCCATTTCTAGACACCATGTCCGACATTCAACCAAACTTTCGAAAATGTACAACTCCCTCAAGTCCAATGTAGACTCCGCCCTCAACCTCATGTCCATAACTTCACTTAGGTTATGGTGTATGGTGGTGAAATCCATACATCACGAGGGGTTAAGGAGATAAACATGGAAAAGAGGCGCCATCTATTCAACAATGAGTGCGACTTAATCAACCAAGCTCATGTACTCAATGCAAATCCAAGCTTCCTTTAATGTTACATGGCTGCAAAAGATACAATATGAACAAGTGTTAGTATAAATATGAACAAAAATTTCGTAGGTTTAATGTACAATTTCACATATTCACAAGAACACATGCAATTCCAGATTCTGGCAAACATGAACACAGCAGCTTGTCGAATTGTTTTAGAATTATTGGCTCGATAGACTGGGCTGAAATTTTTCAGGCACAAAATAGACACATAACCAAACATTCTTGCAAAATTTCAGAGTTTTTTGAGTCCTCTAGCTATGTCAAAGAATCTACACAAAACCGGGAAGTGCACAGTTCCGGAAAACAGAAACTATAAACGTATTTACAAGCATAATCACACAATTCTTTACAATCCCCGGCAACGGCGCCAAAATTTGATTCACATCTTTTCAAGCATTTAATTAAACACTTAATCAAACACGAATACAATTAAAACCCTTCTTTGTTGATGTAGCATTGATAAGTAGGGATCGTTCTTAACCGGGGATTGAGGGTGCATGCATAACTATGCTAGGTTTGGTTTATGGGGGTGCAAGGTTTGTTTTTACTAATTTTCCTACAAGATAAAACCTAAATCTACTATTTACATGTGATCATCTCAATTTTTCACTTAACTCTTTACACTAAGTCATATTATATGCAACCTAAAAGTTTCTAAGTCTTCAGCTCACATGTGATTCGTTTTCATGCTTTGGGAATTTGCCCTATGACATATCTATCAACTTGACAAGGAATTTGCCTTCGACTTAGTCGATGTATTAAGCACACATGCTTTGCTAAAAGAAATAAACACAAGGTTAGATTACACAACATATTCGAAGAGTGTTTAACCAAAATACAATCATCCAATCCATCAAAAACCGAAGATAAATACAAGAAAATAGTAGGAGAAATCATGTTACACTTTTTGTAAGGGAATTTGCCCTCTACAAGAGTTATGCGACGACCCTTCAATGGAGATGGATGCACAGAGCCCTCAAGGAATTTGCCTTCGAGTTGCGTCGGTGATGGAGACGATTTGTGACGATGGAGGAGGCGGATCCTTATAGATCTTCGGCTTTGGGAGGAGAGGGAAAGTGTTTTGGCAGAGCTTTTGCTAGTAAATTGAGAGATCTCCCTATGAAAGAGTCGAGCTCCCCTTTATATAGAAGAAGATTAGGAAACTTCTCACCTTCTGAAATCTGTCAAATCTGACCCTTCTGTATTAAAAACTACTCTTCAGACGTTTCACAATTTCAAATGGCGTTATTCTTTGCGCACTAGAAAATAGACTTCCAGGGCTTTCCAGCTATGCATCATTTGTGCCAAAATTTCTGCTAACGCGCTTTCAGCGCCCATTTTAAGTTGGTTGTTAGGCAGAATGACCTGTACCCACTAAATCCGGGAATTCTGAATATCTACGCATTGTAACGGCATGATTCCAGTGGGGTTGGAAACTAGACTTCCATATCTTTCTAAACATGCCTCACATGTGTCCAAATTTGTTTTCAATTGATTTTGGTGGCCTGTTGAATTGGGCTGATTTGCATCGACAGATTTCCGGATTTCTAACTTTCGATCCATCTTCTTCTTTTGGGCTTCTTTCTCTCCAATTCTTCCTTAGCAGAAAATACCATATAATTGCACGCATTTTGGGCTTTAAATCATATCCATATCATCTTGAAATGGTCTCCACAATTTTGGCCCAAGTATCCTCCATGAATTCGGCAAGAACATGCTTTCCTAGACCGCGCAGGAGAAATGTCTTCATCATTTCTTTTCCGGAATTAGGAACCTCCTCCTTAGCACGCTTTTAGCTCCAAAACGCCTCATTTATTGTTCCACCTTTATTTTTTACCTAAAAATATAAAATAAGTTAGAAACATATTTACTAAGCTCATAACAAAGCAAAATGCAGAGAGAAAGACATTAATAATTAAGCATAAAATGCGTAGATCAAAGCCTCGTCGATCCCGGAATGCAACTCCAGCTCAAATCAATGCCGGAACAGCTCCGGACGGCTTTCCCCAAAGGCCCAGATTGTAAATTGAGGTACATGTGGCGTGTGGGCCCCTGACCCACCCACACCCGCTTTCAGGTCCGCTAAGAGAGAGATTTCGATTCTTTTTGAATAATGATATAATGAGTTTGGATACGATAATAATCATAATGTGTGTTGTTGATGTTGATGTTCTTTTGAATAATGATATAATGAGCTTGAATACGATAATAATCATAATGTGTTGTTGTTGTTGGGTTGATGATGTTGTTGTGTTTTTTAGGAACTTAATGCGGAGCCGGTTGTGCCGGAGGGATTTCCGGAGTGGAAAGATACCATGGATTCGTGGGGATACAAGATGATATCAGCAATCCAGGTCGTTGCCGAAATGGCTGCTATTGGATTTGGTTTGCCTAAAGATGCATTCACTTCTCTTATGCAGAATGTATGTTTTGTTTGATCAATTCAACTCTTTTTGGTGTATTTCAAACCACATTACAACTTTATTGCAATTTTTTGTAAGCGCTGTCTCGTTTGCGAAATGTAGGGACCACACGTACTAGCTCCTACGGGGAGTGATCTTCAGCGTTACGGCCAGGAGGGTACTGTCTTTGCAGGATATCACTGTGATCTTAATTTTTTAACTATTCATGGTAAAAGTAGATTTCCGGGGCTGAATATATGGCTGAGAAATGGGCAAAAAGTTGAGGTGAAGGTGCCTGTTGGGTGTCTTCTTATTCAGACTGGAAAGCAGGTAACAATATTTATGAAATTGTTTCTGATGATAATTTTTA
Organism: Geum urbanum; assembly: GCA_946800695.1. Taxonomy (NCBI): domain Eukaryota; kingdom Viridiplantae; phylum Streptophyta; class Magnoliopsida; order Rosales; family Rosaceae; genus Geum; species Geum urbanum. The sequence goes on from OX327015.1 coordinate 631,037, forward strand.
AGAAATGTTTCATTTTTGTGGTGTCTGCAAGTTGTAATGAATTCAATACCTGTTTAGGATGGTTGGCTGTGCTCTTAATGTGGCTGAGTTTGTACATCAGAGGTATTAAGCTTGTATATATCACACGTTACCTAATGATTCACAGATTGAATGGTTAACCGCTGGAGATTGCATAGCTGGTATGCATGAAGTTGTCGTAACAAACAGGACAACCAAAGCAATCAAACTGGCCAAGGAACAAAATCGCTTGTTGTGGAGAGTATCTTCTAGAGTGAGTAAACCCAGTTATATTGCTGTTGATGTTATCATTATTTGTTTGCTTTACTTTTGCTTGGATATTGCAGTATGATTTATACAAATAAAGAAGAAAGATTACTGTAAGTTCCTCATGTGCTTATGTGACATTTTTTTTTCGTGTAGTTGTTTTGCCACATGGTGTCTGATGCTGTGTTGAAGCCCTTAGGCCACTTTGCAGAATCTCCACTTGCCAGTAAATATCCACCCATTTATGCAGGAGAGTTTGTTGAACAAGAGCTTGCCGTAATCAATCTCAAGAGTTTCTTTGACTGATCAGCGTATGCCTTTGCATCTAGTCCAGTAGTTTACAAAGATTGATTTGAAGCAGATATGTTGATAGAGTGTGGTGACTGGTGAGAGATACTGCTGCATTAGAAATAAAGAACAAAGGCATGCTTGATCCAAAACCTCAAAATACCAGATTCATTGTACTCCTTAATTGATTCAATGTTTGAGTTGGACCAGCAAAAGTGATCAGAAAAATGCATTGTTGCTTAGTACAATGCTGGCTAATTATCCATTGCTATTTGTTTGGGACTACCACTCTTGTTTCTGAATCATTTTACTACATTGTCATTGGCGTACTATAACTTCAATTTTTATTTACTTGAAAGAATTCCAATGGCATGAAGTTTGTTTTTAACAACTACTCTACTGGCACACCAGCAGTGCCTTTTGCCTGGTTGTATCTACAGATGAGATGAGAAGCAAGGAGAGACTGGATTAATGGCATCAGAGGTGTGAGCTTGCAGTAGGATGGAAGCGCATGGCGCATAATGCTTGGCATCTACATTATCCTATATACTTCATTTGCAGGTTCCCTAGTTTCTCTATAATACTTGAGCATAACCAATTAACCAGTTTCGATCAGTAAAAAAGCGATAATGGGGCACATCAGAAGCTCTGTGGCTCTTGCAACCGTTGTGCTTATGTCTGTCATGATTGGTTTCGTGGTGGCTCAAGGTGAAAGCAATACATGTGCTACTACTTTCTTTTCATCACTAGTGCAGCTAATTCCTTGCAGACCAGCAGTGGTTCCCTTTAGCCCCATTCAGCCAAGTGAGACTTGCTGCAATGCCATCAGAACTTTAGGCCAGCCCTGCCTCTGCGTGCTCATCAACGGCCCTCCCATATCTGGCGTTGATTGCAACATGGCACTCCAGCTTCTGGATAAGTGCAGGGCCAACTTTGAACCATGTAACTGATCTCTAGCTCCTCTACCATACTCTTTCTCTGGTACTTTATCCAAGTATTGCTTACAGATTATACCATATGTAGTGCACGAAACTGTGACTGTCCTGTGTAACTGATCAGTTTCGGTTGATGCAGGCGCAAACATGAAATAGAGATTACAAAGTTCAAGCATGGAGATGGGGAGCATTGAATTTAGAATAAGAGTCTTTCCAGAGTTGTAGGAATCCTTTTGCTGTCGAATATTTTGGTTAATAAGAGGCTATCTGGTGTGGCTTTAAGCTTTTGATTTATGATCTGTACTCCGCTAGATGTAATAGACTGCTGCTAGATTAAATAATAAGAAAGTATTTGCATCAATGGCTTTGATTTGTTGGTCCTCGATAGATGTGACTCTTCAGTCTCATTCCATAAGCTTATAATTTGGTTTCAAACTTTCAATGAAAACTAACATGAACGGATACAAATCTTGGCAATATTGGTGGGCTTGACTTTGTTTCTGAACAATATCTATCCACATTAGTCAAAAGTAGCCACTATTTCTCATATTAAAACAAAGTGCAGCTAGCTAGCTAGTGCTCTCTCTCACTCACTCTCAGTGAACTGATCTTGTTAGCCAAGCCATGACTGATTTACAGTACTACTTCATCTGCTTCCTCCTCTGCTCTCTTTTGACCACCATTATCAAATCCTTGTACACCAAGCAATCAACCGGCCTCCGCCTTCCTCCAAGTCCGCCGGCTCTTCCTGTCATCGGCCACCTCCACTTAGTCTCTTCCTCGTTATCCCAATCATTACACAAACTGTCCACCAAGTACGGCCCTCTCCTCCTTGTCCGGTTCGGGGCATCTCGGATGCTGGTCGTTTCATCGGCCTCCATGGCCGCCGAGGTCTTCAAAACCAATGATCTCGCTTTTGCTTCTCGTCCCTCGTTTGCTTTCGTCGATGACTTGCCATACAAGAACTTGGGCTTCTTTGCTACCCCTTACGGTGACTACTGGAGGTTCATGAAGAAGCTCTGCATGACAGAGCTGCTCTCTCCCAAGCAAATCGAACGGTCACGTTCCATTCGAAAGGGAGAGATAGGAAGGTTTCTGAGGAAAATGGCCGAGAGTGCTGAGAGAAGACAGCACGTAGATGTGGGTGCTGATCTTATGAAGCTTACAAACAACAGTATATGCAGGCAAGCTCCATCACTCTCAAATTTTGATATCTCATAACACATCAATATCATATATGCAAAGGTTACCTAGAAGCAAAAGGCTTCATTCATAAGTTAACTATAGCAAAAATAACATCATAAATCATAAGTAGCAGCTTACAGAAGTTGGTAGAAGACAACTTTCATAAGCTATAACTTGAAGCCTCTTATTGCTGTAGTTGGCCTAATACCAGTATGGAGAAATTAATAAGAAAATTCGAGCATGTATTAACATTTATACCTTAAGACTAAATACTGAGTTGTGTTAATAGACTACCTGATAAAATGTACTCAGGATGGCAATGAGCACTAGTTGCTCAGAGAACGGTGATGAAGCGGAGAAAATCAGGGAATTAGTGAAAGAATCGTTCGAGTTGGCTGCAAAGGTATGTTTTGGGGATGTTCTGGGTCCACTGAAGAGGGTTGGTTTCTGGGTTTACGGGAAGCAGCTGATAGATGTGACCATGGGGTATGATAAGCTTTTGGAGGGAATGCTGAAGCAACATGAAGAGAGAGCTGAGAGAGAAGGTTGGGATAGAGAAGATAAGGATTTGATGGATATTCTACTCGAGGCATATCAGGATGATCAGGCTGAGGTCAAGATTACCAGAACTCATGTCAAGGCTTTCTTACTCGTAAGTGGTTTCAATCTAAACTCAACTAAACCCTAATAGAAATGCTTCAACTGTAGCATTTGCTCTTTCAAAGCTTTTACGTATAATCTAGTTTCACTTACAAAGCTACAATACTAATTAAATAAGCTGTGCATGAATTAAGAGTTTCTTGCTCTATACCAAAATCACATTTATGAGTTTTACCTTGATGATAGGATCTGTTCATTGGAGGCACTGCTACCACAGCAGAAGTCATGCAATGGGGAGTAGCCGAGCTCATAAACCACCCGGACATCTTCAACAAGGTCAGAGAAGAGATGAAATCAGTTGTAGGCAACAGACTAGTTGAGGAATCAGATGTTGCAAACCTCCCATACTTGCAGGCAGTAATAAAAGAAACACTGAGACTACACCCACCAGTGCCTTTGTCCACAAGAGAAAGCCGCGAAGCATGTAAAATAAAAGAGTTTGATATACCAGAAAAGACTTCGGTAGCAATCAACCTGTATGCAATAATGAGAGATCCAGAGTTATGGGACAAACCAAATGAGTTTAGGCCAGAGAGGTTCTTGTTTTCCGCTAAAGATAAAGATGATTCAGAACTTGATCAGACTGAAAATCAAGGACACAATTTTCATTATGTTCCTTTTGGATCAGGAAGGAGAAGGTGCCCGGGATCAAACTTGGCGAAAATCTTGTTGAATACTTCAATTGCTGCCATGGTTCAATGCTTTGATTGGAAGTTTGGAGATGCAAATGAGGGTAAAGTTAATATGGAAGTCGGAGCCGGCATGTCTTTGCCAATGGCCCACCCACTTATTGTCATGCCTGTTCATCATTTTAACCCATTTGCTTCTTCAACATAGTTCCATGTATGCTGCCATATGGTCAGTACTAAATTACAAATTCCACTTACAGATAATGCTACTCAAATACACTGTTTGAAAAATTACAACCTACTGTTTATGTTGGATTGATATTCAGAAGTACAATATCTTATGTTAGTATAGCAGCATTAGTCCTCCGATTAAACATACTTATCTACTTAAGCAGATAATCAACACCTACCAGACCACCCGAAAGACCACCAGGAAGGCTATAACTCCGCTCACAAGACCAACCTCATCCGAGCGCGCACGCGCCCGACAGGCGCACATCCGAATGTGCGGATCACATAACAACAGAAGCAGTCCAGTCCCACATCGAGGAACACAAGCAAACGACAAACTCAACCACCTATATATGAAAGGTATTTATTACAAGTAAGAAGGATCTGAACTCGAGCATTAAACACCCCAACCTACTTTCACGCACGTTCGCTTGACTGTTATATCCAATACATCTTCTAACTTAGGCATCGGAGCGTTGAAGGCAGGCCACCCCTGTCTCGACCATCTGACCGCCCGTTTGTCGTTGTATTCTTCTAACAGCCGAACCTGAACACGCGTACCCGAACACCCGAAGAGAGAAGAAGCGTCCGACTATCCGAACAGCCCGAGCGTTCGAACGAGGAGAGAGCTCGTACTTGCTTTTGCTAGATTACGTCCCGCGTAATCCGGTAGAAACAGTTGGCGCTGTCTGTGGGAAACTTACAAATTGCAAACCTCGTATAAACACCACCAACCAAAAGCCCACATGCATACCCAGGAGACAAACGTCGGTGATACACCCATTGAGGAAACACCCCCAGGCGCACAGACGCGGCAAGTAATGGAGCTAGGGACGAGCAGTAGTAGCGAGGAGCGCGTCGACTGTCTGCTCCAGGAGCTGCGGGAGGCAGCGCTCGAAAGGAACCAGGAGCGCCAAGTCCGACAGAGACTAGAAGAACGTCAGTGATACACCCGTTGAGGAAACACCCCCAGGCGCACAGACGCGGCAAGTAATGGAGCTAGGGACGAGCAGCAGTAGCGAGGAGCGCGTCGACTGCCTGCTCCAGGAGCTGCGGGAGGCAGCACTCGAAAGGAACCAGGAGCGCCAAGTCCGACAAAGACTAGAAGAACGACTGGACGCGCTCGTCAGCCAGTAGCAGGGGCAACGCCAACGGATCCAAGAAACCACCGACGAAGAGCAACATCCGTTCGGCAGGGCCGACACCCGGACAACCCGCACGCCCACACCTACGGGGGAATCGGCACCCCTGACAGACAACACCCTGATCCTTCAGAAAATGGTAGAGCTGGCGGAGGAAGTCTCGCGCCTACGGAAAGATAAGCTTGCCGGGCAGGGTGGGATGTTCACCCCCCGGGTCAGCCCATTCTCGGCGCACATACTGGAGAGGGGAAGGGACCTCCACGTGAAGACGGCGAAAATCACTCGGTTCGACGGGAGTGGGGATCCTCGTACGCATATCGACGAATTTCGATCCGCCACGGACGGGACCAGGTACTCAGACTCAACTTTGTGCTTCCTGTTCCAGGAGACGCTGACTGAGGAGGCCAGGAGTTGGTTCTACGAGATTCCGCCAGGCTCCATCCATTCATTCCTCGAGCTGGCGGAAAGCTTCCAGAGGTGCTACAGGCTCCAGGGGAAGTACAATACTACGGGCATCCTCCTCAAGGTCCGCCAGAGGATGGACGAGAGCTTATCCAACTATATAAACCAGTGGAGGGCGCTGGCGAGCACATGCAGGGATCTCGACAAGCGTGTGGCCAAGATAGCCCTGATGGATAACATGCTCGCCACACCATTCGTAGAGAAGCTTGTAAGGAAAGAACATCTCGACTACGACGAGATCATGGACCTGATCGTGCAGAAGGCGTTAGTAGAGACGCAAGTGTACGGGTCCACCTCTGAGTCTAGCACCAACAGGCCGGAGAAGGTAAGCGCTTAACCACGACAACCCAGGGACGACGAAGAACCAACCAGGGGCTATAAGAGAAGCTGGGACACGCAAGGACAGAATCACCAGAGGCCGTCCCCTCGCAATTATCAAAACAACCGCCACAACTAAGCGAGGGGACCAGCACCATAAGGAGCCCGTCTACCGTCAGCGCCACGGTACCGACTGACCGAGCAGGAAGTCTATGCGATCAATCGGCAGTCAAACGAACAACTACTCCGCCAGCACCGACGCTAGATTCCACCGCCAAACAACATGTCGAAGGAGAGGGCCCCGCTCGGCCGAACCCCAGACATCTGGTGCGAGTACCACAACACCATCACTCACCAGACCAACGACTGCATCATGCTAAAGAAGGTCCTTAGGGACATGCAGGAGGACGGCCGGATCACCGCCCCAGGGACAGAGGAGCAACAGCGCAAAACGAACATCGAGACCCGGGAGACTATCAGCACGATATCCGGGGGAAGCGTAAGGAGGGAACTTCGTCGCCCGATCGCTCGAACAAGGAAGTGCTGACGATCGGGGTAGGTCGGGCTCACAAGGCAGGAAGGAGGGAGCCGCCAATCATCAGTTTCACGGTGGAGGACGAGGAGGGGAGCCCGAAGGACAGCACCCTGCCATTCGTGATCGACGCGATCGTCGACCGATTCCTCGTGAAGAGGGTGTTGGTGGACAATGGGGCGTCCATGAACGTAATATATCTGGATGCATACACGGCGCTTGGCAGGCCCGCGCACAAAATGACGCAAGACTACGAGTGCGTCGCCAGCTTCACGGGCGAAACATCATACCTAATAGGAAGCGACAATATTCGAGTCGGAGTCGGAGCCCCCGACTCTCCGCACAGCGAGGTCTGGACGGACTTCGTCGTCATGGACACCCCCTCCCCATACAACGCCATACTCGGGAGGCAAGGGATCAACAAGTTGAAGCTGATCATTGCAGGGCACATGCTCTTGGGACGATTCCCAATTGAGCACGGGGTCGGACACGTACAGGGATACAATTGCGAGGAAGCAGCGAAGCCCCGGAACAAGCAGGAGGTCCTCGCCATGGAAGAGTCGGCGCCAGGGGCAGAGGTACCGGACGACCCGCGCGAAGGGCTGATGGCAGTATCCCCCGTTCCCGAGCGCGAAGAGTTGAGGACGATTCAGCTATCCTCCGAGAATCCAGAGAGGACGGTCCAGATTGGAGCATCGTTGGCTCCCGCGATAGCCGAGCGGCTGATCGCGCTATTAAAGGAGAAGCAGGAAGTGTTCGCGTGGTCATACAAGGACATGCCCGGGATCAGCACAAACATCATATCCCACAAGTTGAGCGTCAACACCGGCGCAAGGGCAGTAAAGCAGAAGCGACGGGCGTACAAGGCAGAACACTACGCGGCAATGCATGAGGAGGTGGACCGATTACTGGGCATCGGGTTCATCCGCAAGGTGGATTATCCGAGGTGGATCTCCAACGCTGTAATGGTGTAGAATAACAACAAAAAATGGAGGATGTGCATTGATTACAGCGACCTCAACAAGGCGTGTCCCAAGGACAACTTCCCTCTGCCAAGGATCGATCAATTGGTAGACGCGACAGCCAGGCACGAGCTCCTGTCTATGATGGACGCATATTCAGGCTACAACCAGATCTTCATGGATCCCGAGGACCAGGAGGCAATGACGTTTTTCACGGACAAGGGCCTATACTGCTACGTCGTTATGCCATTCAGATTGAAGAACGCTGGTTCCACGTACCAGAGGCTCATGAACGCGATGTTTCATGGCCTGATTGGCAACATCGTGGACGTGTACGTAGACGACATACTGGCGAAGAGCGTTCAGGCGGTCGACCACGTCCAGAACTTGGGGACTGTCCTTGACATCCTCATCGGGAATGGCATGAGGTTAAACCCGGCCAAGTGCACGTTCGGAGTCACCAATAGCAAATTCCTTGGGTATATCGTCAGCCAGCGGGGAATCGAGGCTGCGCCCGCCAAAGTAAGAGCAATCATCGACATGAAGCCGCCCGTCAAGAAAGCAGACCTGCAGAGCCTCACGGGCAAGCTCGCATCACTGAACAGATTCATATCTCGTTATTCGGACAGATGCGCCCCATTCTTCAGGGCCCTCCGAACGACGAACAAGCGGGAGGTCGCGTGGACGCCCGAATGCGAGGCATCTTTCCTTCAGATCAAGGAGTACCTGGCCTCGATCCCGCTCCTATCCAGGCCCGTTCAAGGAGAGATATTATACATTTACCTGGCTGTCTCCCTCACAGCCGTCAGTTCTGCCCTCATCCGTCGGGAGGACTGCACGGAACTGCCCGTTTTCTTCTCAGGGAAGGGCATGACGGGCGCTGAGACCCGATATCCGACGATCGAGAAGATGGCGCTCGCACTCATCACCGCCGCCCGACGGCTGAGGCCATACTTCCAGGCGCACAGCATCCACATCCTCACGAACGTACCCTTGCGCCAGATCCTCCACTCGCCCGATCACAGTGGCCGCTTGGCGAAGTGGGCTGTCGAGCTCAGCGAATTCGACCTTCAGTACAAACCCCGAATGACAATCAAAGGGCAGGCAGTGGCGGACTTCATCGCCGAATACACGGAGGCAGAGACAACGTTGGTCGACGCACCCAACGGCCCAACGGTAGAGATATCCGACAGACCAGAGCCCAAATCAGAGGTCAAGGAAGGACCATTGTCGGAGTGGAACCTCTACATCGACGGATCATGCACGAAGAAGGTGAGCGGCGCCGGGATCATCCTGACCGGGCCAAGAGGGGTAAACGCGGAGTACGCCTTCAAGTTTGAATTCAAGACGACCAACAACGAGGCCGAATACGAAGCGCTCATCGCAGGCCTACAACTGGCCAAAAACTCGGAGGCGCCCGACCTCAACGTGTTCAGTGACTCACAGTTGGTGGTAAGCCAAATCGAAGGAGAATTCCAGGCGAAGGGGGAATCCATGATCGCCTATCTGATGTACGTGAGGGCGCTGATCAGCAGGTTCAAATACGTAAACATCAACCACATACACCGGGGACTCAAAGCGAAGGCAGACAGGCTCGCCCGGTTGGCCACGGCCCCCGTGCACACGGGACCAGGACAGCGAATTGTCGAAGTTCTGCGATGACCGAGCATCTCGGGAGCAGAACAGATCCTGGCAATCGAACCGCATGAGCACAGCTACATGGACGTACTCATCGCTTACAATACAAGGGGAGAGCTACCAGAAGACAAGCGAGAGGCCAGAACCATCGTCGCACGGGCGGCCAACTTCAGCATGCGGGATGGAGCGCTGTATCGACAAGGGAGGACTTGGGCAAGTCTCAAGTGCGTCACTCCATCAAAGGGCAACTCGATCCTGCAGGAGATCCACTCGGGCACATGCAGCCGCCATGCGGGCGCCAGATCGATCGCACACAAGGCCCTCCTGTATGGATTCTGGTGGCCCACCATCCACGCGGACGCCACGGCGCTAACGGGCAAGTGCCACCAATGCCAGTTGCATGCACATCACCACCACACGCCCGCCGTCATGAGCTGAATCCTTATCGATAAGCTCACTAAAGTGAGTCTTGAAATCATCCATCCAGAACAGAGATTATGACCCAACAAAGTTACTTCCATCCAACTGAACAGTCGAAACTTGATCCTACCACCCACCCAAAAGGAAAGTCTAGTCTTCTATTCTATTTGAATACCTTGTCAAAAAAAGAAAAAGAAAAAGCGAAATGAAAAATATATAATTTATTCTATTCTATTCAAATACAGAATACCCACGAGCCCACATCCCGATCGGGTCTTGTCTGGTCGCACTCTCTCTTTAAAACGTCGATCCGGCCCATAGCCCACAACCCACTGTGCGCGTTTGTGTTTATAAGAACCTCAGAAACCCTAGGCAGCCAAACCTTTTCAGCTAGTTAGTTTCGTCTCCGCCGTAGCTGCTGTGTCGTCGTTCATTAGGTAATAGCTAAAACCCGATTCAGAGCACTCTCTCTGTTCACATATATTCTTCTCTCAAGTTAAACTCTAATGTCTGTTCTGGTGATTTTTCAGTTTTGTTAAGTAGAGCAGAGATGGCTCCGAAGAAGCAGAGGACGGCTCAAGTGACCAGAAACCCAGATCTGATTAGAGGAATCGGAAAGTACTCGAGGTCGAAAATGTACCACAAGAGAGGTCTTTGGGCTATCAAGGCCAAGAACGGCGGCTCTTTCCCTTGCCACGACAAGAAGCCCGCCGCTGACGTCCCTGCCGTTAAGCCGCCCAAGTTCTATCCAGCTGATGACGTCAAGAAGCCTCTCATCAACAAACATAAGCCCAAGCCCACTAAGCTCAGGTCCACAATCCTATTTATTTTTACTTCAAATTATACACTTAGTATGCATTCACTTGTGGTTGCATGCTCTGTTTAATTTAATAAATTAGGTTGGAAATATGTGTTAACCGAAATGTAATGCTGTACGGGAATGTATTGGGTATGGGGAAGTACAATTGTTTTTGCAGTTAAATTAAAGAGTGTAAGTTTAATCATGAATTGTGAGCTGGAAATGTTTTGTGTGTTCTTTCTGGTGTTAATATTGTTTTTTTTACTTCAAATGATTAGTATGCGTTCACTGGCGGTTGTATGTTCTGTTTATTTAATAAATTAGGTTGGAATTATGTGTTAACCGATATGTAAAGCTGAACCAGAATTTAATTTCTAGTTGGGTATGGGGAAGTACCAATGTTCTGCTTGTTTGCATATAATTCACGGAGTAGAAGTTTGATCATGAATTGTGAGCTGGAAATGTTTTGTGTTTTCTTCGTGGTGTTGGTATTTATTGTTTTGTTTTTTGAAAGTTTTTGAGATGATAAAATTGTTTGAACTGGGCAGGGCAAGCATCACTCCTGGTACTGTGTTGATCATCTTGGCTGGGAGGTTCAAGGGCAAGAGGGTCGTGTTTTTGAAGCAGCTGTCTTCTGGCTTGCTTTTGGTCACTGGTAAGTATTGGTTATTGTAATAAGGTTTGATTTGCATTTTTGACATGTATTGTTCATGGCAGAAATGGTCTGGTTTTTCTTTTTTCTTGTCATGCACTTTTAATAATCATGAAAGAATGTTATTTTGTAATATTTTTGTTGTATTTAAGTTAGGGTGGTAGCAAACATGACCCGGATATAGCTGAGGTTTTTTACTTATAGATCAAAGAGATTAAATTCTGTTAGGGTTGCACTTGGAAATGTATCATACTCATGTTCAGGTTAATGACTGATGTTTTGATGATCTGTTATGCGTATTCTTATAACCACAAACTTCATGTTGTATTTTTTACTCTGTAAGTGTGTCCAGCTTGCCTAATAATTACAATCATGTCATTTCAGGACCATTTAAGATCAACGGTGTTCCTCTTAGACGGGTGAACCAAGCTTATGTCATTGGAACTTCAACCAAGGTTGATATCTCTGGTGTTAACGTGGAGAAGTTTGATGACAAGTACTTTGCCAAGGAAATTCAGAAGAAGAAGAAGAAATCAGAGGGAGAGTTCTTTGAAGCTGACAAGGAGGTGGGTGTTTGAGATCCATTTTTTCCCCTCGAGTTGATATTGTTCATATGGCCATTCTTTAGTTGTATGTTTTATCTTTTGTTTAATTATGGGTTTTCATCTATTGCAGGAGAAGAATGTACTTCCACAGGGTAAAAAGGACGACCAGAAAACCGTTGATACTCCATTGATTGCTGCCATCGAGGGAGTTAAAGACTTGAAGACTTATTTGTCTGCAAGGTTTTCTCTCAAGCAAGGAATGAAGCCGCATGAGCTTGTGTTTTAGAGACTAATTTGGGAAGTGCTAGATTTTGCTATTCTATCCTACAACTGTTTGAATTTTGTTTGAACTTGCTCTTAGTAACTGTACTTTCCAAAGATTAATCTGTATTTGACATCTGAATATCTAAGCAGATATTTGTTTTGGTGATGCATTCTCAATCATGTTTGAGTATGATCTCTTGCTATTTGAGCATGATCTCTTGCTTGAGTAGCGATTGCTCGAGCTATTGCTTTTTCTCTCTCATCTACTGTCGGTCGTTGCTTCTATCTTTACCGCTGCACACCGAAATACCGTTTGCTCGTGCTATTCGTTGAGTTGGCCCACCAGATTTCTTGCGGGTGCTCTTATTAGATAATATGCTGAACCCTGTCTTAGTTCCTCCCTCATGTGAACTTTGTACATTTGATATTATATCGAAAAAAAAACCTAAGATCCTTGTATCATACGTAACAGCCATTCTGAAAGACCACTCTAAAGGGTAGCAATTCTTAGGGTGGCTAATTGATAATTAAACCTTTTCTTCTTTTGAAAGGGCGAGTTATTTTGTTTACTAGTCACTGATTAGTGGCCGACTTTTCCGACTATTGGGCAAGAGCATGGATGTTCCGATATATAGAAATTGTTATAAATATAAATAACGTTGTTTTCTCTCTCTCATCACATTTTTTATTTTATGATATGTGTTTTAGAAATCTTTTGTAACACAACAACCAAAATATTCCAATATATAAGAAAAACTGAAATATATCCAAAATAATGTTATTATGCATCAAACTTCACATTCAGTGGAAAGGATACTAAAGATGACCATATCTCTAGTCCTTCCTTTTAAAATGAAAACCTTTCTCAAAACACCTTCTCTCTGAAACCCTGCCTTCTCCATCACCCTCTGCGATCCCACATTGTCCACATCAACATAACCTTCCAGTCTCTCCAAATGCGTCCATTCCTTGAAAATAGAAATAGCCACCATTCTCACAGCCTTCGTTGCAATGCCTTTGCCCCAGTATTTGGACCCCAATACGTAGCCGATTTCGGCTCTACACCGATCATTACCTGAATTCGGGGTCACCAAAATGGCGCCAACAGGCGTTCCGTCCAAGCAAATTGCCCTAAACCAAGGGTGTGGGAGGATCTTTTCCTTGATGTAGTTTAGTGCCTCCTCTTTGCTTGCATAAGGTTCCCAACTGCAGAAGCGTGCCACTTTCTCGTCTGTGCCCCAAATCATGAAATCATCAATGTCCGATAGACCCAATGGCCTCAAGGTGATCTCGGACAACTTGTCGCTGCCTTCTCTTCCGTTGGATAAGCCCGAGTCTCCCTCCATGACAAATCCTAACCAAATAGTGCAGAGAATTTTTTTTGAGCTCGAGTTGGAATGTTGAATCACATTTTGGATTAAATAGTGACAGAATGAGAAAGTGCCAAGAAAGAGGGGTGTGATGGAGTCGAATTCACTTCGAGTCAATAGAGTGGTGAGCAAGAATTCAAAGTCGACGACTCATCATCCTCAAGAAAAAGAAGGGGCCACTCCCCAATAGCATTTCTAGCCGCCATCGGGGACCAATATAAATCCTAAGTTTTAACGGAAATTTGTCTAATAATACAAGTGTATTGAAGAAATGTCAAAACAACTTGCATATCGTTTACATCTCTATTTGCTATGAATGCACAAGTAATTTGCATATGGAACTTTGCTGCTAGTGGTTCCACATGGTAATAACAAATGCAATAGTGCTAGACTTCTCAAATACGTATTGGGTTTGATAATAAACTTTTGGAGTAGAATTAATAGTAGATGAAGATAATACGGGTTTAATATCCTTTAATACTGGAGGTGGTGTAATTTTTTCTAATCTCTCCTCTATTCTTCCAAGTTGGGAGCACATAGTTTGTAGAGTTAGATTTGTATAATTATGTTGTCTTTCATGATTGAAAGCAATTGACTCAATAATGGCTTCGCCTGCTTTTATCTTCAGATGCTCTGAAGGTAGATGAATAGAGTTAATAATATTACCTTTTGCTGTAGTCTAATCCTTTTCTAAGGACTTAAGCACATTTAAACAGGGAGAATTGTGGTTAATAACATAATCTAAAAACCAAATAGAGAAAGATATAACTTTCGCCTGGGTCTCAATAGTGCCATAATAAAGATTTTTATAATTTTGTTGTTCTTCTTTCTTGAAAGTAAAGAAGAACCATTTTCTAAATTGTTTATATTTTTCTTGCATAAAATATTTACTGCAAGCTTGACGATCATAAGTAAATGGAATAGAAATGACATTTATTGATGTAATGTCATTAAATTCTAATAATGTGAAAAGACTCAACCCCAATTTAGTTTCCTAAACCGGAATCAAACCCCTTATGAAAACACGAACTTCCAAAAACCATAGAAATTTCGGTAGAGTTTCACTATATCACGGAATTACCATTAACCTGCACCCGAAAACACACTTCATCCTATGCCACAAAAGCCAAACCGTGGGCACCAATCCCATCCGGATTTCTCAAAATCATAACATCAGAATATAAAGTAATAAGCAAAACTGTAACTTTACAGAAATCGGGGAAAATCATATGAAAATATAACATCAGAGTATTCAGAGCGACCTCTAGTATATACATATATATACACACATAAATACACAACAGTAGGCTAAACAAGAAACCTACTGAAAAATAAAGGTAGCTCGAACACTAAGCCTCCGACTGCAACGTGCGACACCAGAATCTGAACTGCAAATTGGGCATAGAAAACAAAGAGCCTAGGGAAAGACATATAAACTGTTAGAGTGAGTGGACAAAAATAAATGTCTTTTGCCGAATAATATATGTTATAAAAATATATGCGAGTCTAAAGAATGAAAATGATATAGTACACGAGGGAGACTCTAACTCCTCACGCGTATAGAGCATGCATAGTAAAATCCCGCGGAGTCACTCATGGACGCAACCGTGCTAGTACAATCCGAATCACGGGATCCCAGACCCACACGTGATTCAAGCCAGAAAGGCCTCAAGTCAGGGGTCTGCCCCCCCCCCCCCCCCCCCCCCCGCCCCGAGTAAAGGTTACGGGTCAGGGGTCACAGCCTCCCCTGGTAAACATCCTCGGGGATCAGCCGGGATGTAAGTGTATCGATACAACAATATATACTGTGACTGTGCTCTGTGTAAACCAAATCATAAATAGTTTCATGCAAATGTATAAAGCATAATGTGAATGCATATTTGTAATACGTAATTATATAAGCATATTCGTCGATGTATGTTCGTAAATGAATAATCGTAAACACATGCTCGAATAACTCATAATTGTATGTGCATGCTCATAAAACGTAATATAAAGACTAGCGACCAATCAGTGAAAAGAAAAGTGTCCACTCACAGACAAGCACAACGCGCAAACGCGCTAATCCCGAGATCCGGCGAAAGATCTCTCGCCCAACGTACGATCTCGATCTCCTGAATAATCACAAAATATCACTGATCAAAATCACAATTCAATACTCTGAACCACACCTCAAAAACCAACCATTTCCGGAAACGTATAACTCGAATAACAGAAAAACCCGTCGAAAACCCCAAACAATCCTCATAAACCCTCGACTTAAAATCCGGCATCCAAATCAACTTGAAAACCTCAAGGCTACGATCGGGGCGCGATTACGAGCAAAACGGCATAAAACTTGACAAAAATCCAAAAAGTCAACCCTTTGCCGGAGCGTCGCCGCCGCCGCCGGCGCGGCGTCAATAGTGGTGGATTCCAGCCAAAATTTCCAGATCACAAGTACTCCTCAAGCCCAACAACTTTCTCTTCTACACCAAGCTCCAATTCCAAGCCCACCGGCCGGAAATCACCTCGAAACCCACGAAATCCATGGATTCCGGCGAGCTCCAAACGGCGACCAACTTCAAAAACTCTTCACCCAAAAGCTTCCTTTGGTTGAGGGGAGCAAAACCCCCAACCTCTCCGACCCCAAAAGTGGCCGGAAATCGGCACCCGATTCCGGCAAAAACCAAGAACTTCACCGAGCTCGTTCTCCCTCAAATCTCAACCAATTCAACTCAAATCAATTGCAAAACAATAGGAAATCATGAGAGGAAGCTAACCATACTAACGATTTGGTTTGAAGTGGCTGGAAACGGAAAATCGATCGGTGGTGCAAAATTTCTCCAGCGAGTCAAAAGTCAACACGGGTCAACCAAAGTTAACGACGGTCAAACTTCCAAATAGTGATTTTTAGACAATTTTACGACTATTCTGATATTTATACTCGTGGCTTGATACAATCGACAGTCCAAACCGAATCACATCTACGTTTCGGATAACTCAAACTCAAATTCAAAATTATCTGAAACAATTATCTGAAACTACCTACGAATTCAAAATTACGCATACTACAATTCTCGTGAAGAGACTCATCTCAAATTCTTGCCCGATAACTAAGTCGTGAATAAAGCCGCTAAAACTGCTCAATTACGACAAACAGTGATTATTGGTAAAACTCGTAGATTAAGCCGATTACTATTCCAATTCTGGTTCGGGTCGTCACATAATGTTTCAGGTTCCTAATGGTATATCCCTTGAGGAATCTGTTGAGAATTTGTACAAACTCCATCAAAGACTAAATTAGGAGTTTTTGTGCCTGATGAAGAGGCTTTCATAGTTTGGTTTGAAGTATAAAACCTCTGAGATTGAATATTCTCACTTCTTTTTGATGAAATAGAAGAGAGACTATCATCCGAGAATGATAATCTAGTTTATCTTCTACTGTTATCAAATTTGATAATAACATATCCATCATCATACTGTAGAATTTCTTCTACCTTTTTATTCTCTATAGGTTTGGGTGAAGTGGCGGATTCAAGCATCCATTCATCAGGAGTCATAATATCCTGTCATTGAATAGTCTGGGGAATAGACACATCTGATTTTAACAGATTAGTCTCAATTAAGACTGTCTTTCCCTTTGTATCAAAATTTTTTGCCTTTGGGTTTAGGGTATTCATTGCTTTATAATATACCCTATATGTAATATTTAATGGCTCAGATCCTTCTTTTAGGTTATAGCCACTGGTTTTAACATTTAATGTTAAAACATCAAGAATATTTATGTCTGTCATAGAGACACAGAAATTAGGAAAACAGTTAAAATAAACAGGGCCGTTGCATAGGCTTGTTTGAATGATTCCTAATAAGGAGTCATTAAAATTTAGGTGCCTGCAATCTCTTAAGGCAACCAATAATGAGGCATTTAAGCCTTCTATGGAAAGTGGTCGAATAGCCACTTGAACCATACCCAGATGAAAATATATGTATTTATCTTTATATCTCCTGATTTCTTCAGGCTGAAACAACTGAATAGTTTCATGTTCTTTTCCAATAGGAATAGTTATTTCAATTGTTTTGATGGTCATAGCCATATTTAAATTGAACATATTCAGTGAATATATCATTGAATGTTTAACCTTATCGCATTATTATTATGAGCTCACTCTTGATATATCATTGAATATATCATTGAAGGTTTACTTGGTCTCCATTATAACATTAGAAAATGGAGATATGGAAGAATATTTAGGCCAAGTCCCCTTTGCAGATCCTTCCAAAGATTTTTTGAACTCTCTAAAAGAAGAGATGCCTCAAAGCTCTAGGAAAAAGAAGAGCAAAGCCAAGGTGGATAACAAGTGAAAGTTTACGCCACATTCCTTAGAGATATTTTCCCTTAATCCTATTGTAATAATTGTAAGATCCTTTTTCTTCTGTGTTTCAATGTGTTCGATGCGGCCCAATGAGCACCCGGCATGGCACCAGAAAATGGGTTCTTTCCTTTTTTGTTTTTGTCGGCCACATTGTTTAGGCTCTTTCCTTTTTTGTCTTTGTCGGCCACTTTGTTTAGGCCTTTTTGTTTGTTTTTTTGAAAATTGAAGCCTCCGGTATCCGGTTGCAAAAATTTTAGAGTCTTTTTAAGGAGACCTCTCTCCCAAAGTCTCACAAGTTTTATTTTTCCCTTATAAGATGGCTCTACCTTCTCTCTACTTTCTCTCTCTATAATCTCCTTTGTATTATTACATTATCAATCAATAAAATTACTATCCTTTTATGAGCAAGGTCCTGGTGTAAGTTGGTATCAAAGCCGGAACCTTATCGCACGGCATCCAAGTCGCCTTGAAGCCTCAATTGCGCGAAAAAAGTATTACAGGGTAAGTCTTCGTAAGTGGTTGGCAGCCGTATAAGGCTACGTATTTTATACTTTCTTAATAGCTATTCTTGCTCATTATAAATATTATTTTTTAGTAAAATGCTATCAAAATTATCAAGAACATCTTCTAAAATGAGGAGGATATTGAATTCTCTAATATTGAGAATCAGCTTCATAGCAGGAGCCTCTCGAAGGTTAAACCTTCAATGATATATTCAATGAATATGTTCAATTTAAATATGGATATGACCATCAAAATAATTGAACAAACTATTCCTATTGGAAAAGAACATGAAACTATTCAGTTGTTTCAGCTTGAAGAAATCAGGAGATATAAAGATAAATACAGATATTTTCATCTGAATATGGTTCAAGTGGCTATTTGACCACTTTCCAGAGAAGGCTTAAATGCCTCATTATTGGTTGCCTTAAGAGATTGCAGGCACCTAAATTTTAATGACTTCTTATTAGGAATCATTCAAACAAGCCTATGCAACGGCCCAGTTTATTTTAACTGCTTTCCTAATTTCTGTTTCTCTTTGACAGACAGAAATACTCTTGATGTTTTAACATTAAATGTTAAAACCAGTGGCTATAACCTAAAAGAAGGATCTGAGCCACTAAATATTACATATAGGGTATATTATAAAGCAATGAATACCCTAAGCCCAAAGGCAAAAAATTATGATACAAAGGGAAAGACAGTCTTAATTGAGACTAATCTGTTAAAATCAGATGTGTCTATTCCCCAGACTATTCAATGACAGGATATTATGACTCCTGATGAATGGATGCTTGAATCCGCCACTTCACCCAAACCTATAGAGAATAAAAAGGTAGAAGAAATTCTACAGTATGATGATGGATATGTTATTATCAAATTTGATAACAGTAGAAGATAAACTAGATTATCATTCTCGGATGATAGTCTCTCTTCTATTTCATCAAAAAGAAGTGAGAATATTCAATCTCAGAGGTTTTATACTTCAAACCAAACTATGAAAGCCTCTTCATCAGGCACAAAAACTCCTAATTTAGTCTTTGATGGAGTTTGTACAAATTCTCAACAGATTCCTCAAGGGATATACCATGAGGAACTTGAAACATTATCAGAATTTAATGACAATACGCCAATAAATGTCATTTCTATTCTATTTACTTATGATCGTCAAGCTTGCAGTAAAGATTTTATGCAAGAAAAATATAAACAATTTAGAAAATGGTTCTTCTCTACTTTCAAGAATGAAAAACAACAAAATTATAAAAATCTTTATTATGGCACTATTGAGGCCCAAGCGAAAGTTATATCTTTCCCTATTTGGTTTTTAGATTATGCTATTAACCACAATTCTCCTTGTTTAAATGTGCTTAAGTCCTTAGAAAAGGATTGGACTATAGCAAAAGGTAATATTATTACCTCTATTCATCCACCTTCAGAGCATCTGAAAATAAAAGCAGGCGAAGCCATTATTGAGTCAGTTGCTTTCAGTCATGAAAGACAACATAATTATACAAATCTGACTCTACAAACTATGTGCTCCCAACTTGGGAGAATGGAGGAGAGATTAGAAAAATTACACCACCTCCAGTATTAAAGGATACTAAACCCATATTATCTTCATATATCTACTATTAATTCTACTCCAAAGGTAGTAGAACCTTCTATTTTGAAACCAAGTATCAATATCACTATGCCTAACAAAAATGATACAAGTATCTATTTTGAAACGAGATCGATGACCTTAAAAAAGATCAGACGCCTAGTATAAATCAAAATGTTTTTGGAAGAAGCACTGTTTTTGGCAGAAAATCAATTTCTTCTGCTTCAACCAGACATTATTATACTCGTCCTACTCCTCAAGACTTATTATTCGAAGAAGAAAATTCAAATATTACAGCCAGCTTCAGTGCTAGGACCATCTATGAATGAAATAATATTGACGGACTATCTGATACCAGATACTCACGTTACTTCACAGAATGACTATGTATTCAACTGTTTGCATATATGCTCATAATACAGATAAGCAGATTGCGGAATACATCATTGCAAGATTTGCTGGCCAACTTCGTGGTTGGTGGGATAATATTATTTCCCCATAATAATAGCAAAAAATTTTAAATGCAACAAAAATTATTCAAACTCCAATGACTATGAAAGATGAACAAGGTCATGACAGTATTATATATACTGAAACCCCTATTTCTAATGCAGTTTATACACTGCTTACTTCCATTCTATTAGCTTTCGTTAGATCTAACCCAGTATCCTTTGAAAGAAACAAGGACTTATTAGTCAACCTAATATGTCCTACCTTAACACAGTTCAGGTGGTATAAGGATGTATTCTTGTCCAAAGTTATGATCAGGACAGATGCAAATGCTGACTTCTGGAAAGAGAAGTTCATAGCAGGCCTTCCTACTCTCTTTGCCCAGAAGGTCAAAGACCGTATTTTAAGAAAACATGGAGGAAACTCCATTCCTTATTATGAGTATACCTATGGCCAACTCATCAGTGAGTGCGTTGCTGAAGGGTTATCCCTTTGCAATGATATTAAATTAAAAAGCTTAAGTAAAATGCCAACATTTAACAGGCAAAAAAGAAATTGGTGAATTCTGTGACCAATTTGGTTTTGATCTCCAAATCCCGAATAAACATAAGCATAAGGGATCGGACTCAAAATCTTATTTTAAGAAAAAGAAACGCTTTATCAAGAAATCTTCTCCTCCTCAGGAAAAGAAAAAGCGAAATTCAAAACCATATTATAAGAAGAATTATTCTCAGAATTCTTCCAATATTATTGTTTGCAGAAAATGTGAAAAAACAGGCCACTATGCTAATAGATGCTAGACCAAAAAGAAGATTAATGAAATTTCTGATGAAGGTCTAAAAAAGCAACTGTTAGCAATTATTCTAAACCCTTTTGACAGTGAGTCAGAAGGTAGGTCAATATTGTTGATCAAAATTCTGACAGTTCTGATTCTGAGTCTGAATCTTCATCATCAGACTGTGGTTGTAATGCAAACCATTACAAAGCTACTCTTGAGATGAATGGGTTAAGCACAAATGTGCTTACATCCCAAGAAAGATCTATTCTTGACTTGATCAATGGGATCCAAGATCCTGAAACCAAGAAAAATATGATCGAACATTATTTAGAAATAATTAAAAGGGAGAATAAACCTAGATATTCTCATTATATTCCAAAGGAATCATACTCCTTGAAAGAAGTTTTTGATGGGTTAAGAACTCATTCCTCCAAGAAATTATCTATTTCTGACTTACACGAAGAAATTAACTCCATAAAAATGGAGGTAAATATTATCAAAGAAAGAGAAACTTCTATTTCTAATTTTAGAGCAGAAATATATAATTTAAAAATAGAAACCAAGTTTCTTAGAGAAATTATTAGTAAGATTATTCCTGACCAAGGAGAATAATCTATTCCGGATGAAGAGAAATTCCTCAACATCATTAACCAAGTAACATACCAGAAATGGTATTCTAATGTTATTATTGTCATAGACAAAGACTATGTCTTAAAAGGGATCGCTCTCATCGACAGTGGAACAGATCTAAAATGTATCAGTGAATGGGTGATCCCCACGCGTTATTATGATAAATCATCACAATCGTTAAACACTGCTGACGGTTCAAAACTAAAAATCAGGTATAAATTATCAAATGCCTATGTTTGTAATTCAGGCATGTGTTTCAAAGCCCCATTTGTTATGGTCAAAGGCTTGACACAACAAATTATATAGGGGACTCCTTTCCTTAGTCTTTTGGAACCCTTTACAAAGACAAGTGAAGGTATAATTTGTGAGATTGAAGGTCAAAAGGTAGTTTTTGGCTTTATTACTTAGCCTCAAACTCGTCAAATTGATAGGATCAAAAACACTCTTATTTTCAAAGAGAATCAGATAAATTTTATCCAATCCGATCTAAAAGTTATGAGTATTATGACTCAAATTAATTCTCGACAAAATCAGATTAAATCTTTATTTGATATTATTAAAAGGGAAATATGCAGTGATCTTCCAATTGCTTTCTGGGAAAGGAAAAAGCATATTATCACCCTTCCTTATGAACCTGACTTTAAGGAACAAAATAATCCTACCAAAGCCAGGCCAGCCCAAATGAATGCTGGGCTAATTGAATATTGTAAAGAAGAAATTAATTCTCTTCTAGAAAGAAAACTTATCAGGAAATCCTACTCCCCTTGGAGTTGTACAGCCTTTTATGTTAATAAAAGTGCTGAAATAGAAAGAGGAACTCCTAGACTAGTAATCAATTATAAACCTTTAAATAAGGTTCTAAAATGGATTAGGTACCCATTACCTAATAAAAAAGATTTATTATCTAGGCTCCAGTCAGCCTCTATCTTTTCAAAATTCGATTTAAAATCTGGTTACTGGAAAATCCAGATTGCGGAAAGTGACAGGTATAAGACAGCTTTTACTGTCCCTTTCGGACATTATGAATGGAACGTAATGCCTTTTGGGCTTAAAAACGCTCATTCAGAATTCCAAAATATTATGAACGATATTTTCACACATTATTCTTCTTTCTCTATTGTTTACATAGATAATATTCTTATCTTCTCCCAATCACTTGACCAACACTTCAAGCATCTGAATATATTTATCAATCTTATTAAAAAAGCAGGTCTAGTAGTATCTGCTAAATAGATGTCTATTTTCCAGACAAAAATCTGATTCCTTGGACAAGAAATAGAACAAGGAAGAATTATCCCTATTGAGCGAGCCATTCAATTCGCAGAAAAATTTCCAGATGAACTCAGGGATAAAACTCAGCTTCAACGTTTTCTAGGAAGCTTGAATTATATTGCAGAATATTATCAAAATCTGTCTGCTGACAGCTCTCCTCTTTATGAAAGACTGAGGAAGAATCTTCCTCCATGGGGAGAGATCTATACCAAAGCAGTTAGACTTATTAAGTCTAAAGTAAAAAGCCTCCCATGTCTAGCTCTTGTCTCACTAACCAGTTTTAAAATTGTTGAGACAGATGCTTTAGACATAGGTTATGGAGGAATTCTAAAACAAAAGTTTTCTAATTCAGAAAAGAAAATATTGTCCAGATATACTTCTGGAAAGTGGAATGATGCCCAGAAAAACTACTACACTATAAAAAAGGAAATTCTGGCTATTGTCAATTGTATTTCAAAATTCCAAGATGATTTATTAAATCAAGAATTCTTATTAAGAGTGGACTGTAAAACAGCTAAAGATGTTCTTGAAAAAGACGTTAAAAATTTAGCTTCTAAACAAATATTTGCAAGATGGCAGTCTATATTATCTATATTTGATTTTAAAATTGAGTTTATTAAAGGAGAAACTAATTCTCTTCCTGATTTTTTGACCAGAGAATTTATTATAGGTACCAAATGAGCCAGTTCATTCGAGGCTCTAGAGGAGGAAGATATTCTTCCGCCGGCAGAGGCAAAGGCAGAGGAGAAAGCAGAAGCGGTTTCCCTGGCAGCTTTGCCAATCAGAGTTATTCAAACTCTCCTCCCCCTTCTCAATTTAGAAGGAGTGAGCCTGCTGATACAGTGGATTATTTATCCTCTGGTAAATCTCAAGAGAGCTTTTCAGTAGCTCTTAAGGAACTTGTTCTTCCAGGATTAAATAAATCTTTAGAAGAACAAATTATTATTCTCCAGAAAGAAGATGAGAGATATTTTTAACTCTCCTAATACTTTGGCAGGAAGATATTTTGAGTCAGAAGCCAATTTTCCTATGTTAGGGAAGAAAAATAGAAGATATTATGAATGTATTCTTATGGAGACTGGTTCAGTAAAATTCCATCATATGAACCAGAACAAGCACACTGGAGATATTTCCTTCAGCAAGGCGTTTATTCAACGCATTATTCATATATCAGAGTGGGGTCTAAATCCTAATAAATCAATAGATTTAAAATTTATTCAGGACAGTTATAATTACTGGGATTATATTGAAGCTTGGGCAAGGCTTTTTATTATCAAAATAAAGCTGAAAAGCACACATGATTTATAAGAATTGAACCATCCATTATTAAGCAGGAGCTTCCTTTTTGATTCTACAACTGGTTCCATACTATGGGTCCAGGAGAAGACTTCCTTCCCAAAGGGCTCTCAGCAGCTTATGAAGAAAATATTATGAAGAACCCTAAGAATAGTGGAATTAGGGTTATCAGTGGAAGTAATATTCTCCACTTTATTGCAAGATTCAGCCTCCCTTGGATTTGGAAATGGACTTATTCAGTCTGTCATATAGAAATGGGGGTTTTATCCATTAATCGCCAATTCCATTATAAATGGTGGTCAAGATTCGATTATAATCCTTCCTTAATCAAAATCAAGGAATGTATTGCCGCCTTTGAAAAGGTAGAAAAGGAATATTCTCCTCAAGAAAACACCAGAAGGGATTTTGTAATTCCCTCCTTGGCATATTTAAAAGCCGCCTTTCCTTTGGCTTCTCCTACTGAGCTTGAGGAAAAATTATTGCAGGAACTGTCGTCCCAAATTGATGATAACGTAGCAGTTTTATTCAAAGAAACTTCTTCCAAAGCCTCCTCAACTCCAGCATCTTTGATGGAAGAAGATGAAGCAGAAGAAGACGTTGGTGAAGAAGAAAAAGGAAACTTCACCCAAGAAAATGGAGATATGGAAGAATATTTGGGCCAAATCCCCTTTGCAGACCCTTCCAAAGATTTTTTGAACTCTCTAAAAGAAGAGATGCCTCAAAGCTCTAGGAAAAAGAAGAGTAAAGCCAAGGTGGATAACAAGTGAAAGTTTACGCCACCTTCATTAGGGATATTTTTCCTTAATCCTTTTGTAATAATTATAAGATCCTTTTTCTTCTATGTTTCCATGTGTTTGATGGGGCCCAACGAGCACCCGGCATGGCACCAAAAAATGTCTTCAACAAAATATTGTCATGCATGTATACAGCATTATAGACATAAACAAACTTTGTAAAATGAGCAATGTGCATCAGAGGTTACAACATATGAATCTTGTGGGATAACGCACAATGCCACAATGTATGTTGCTGGGATGGTGTTGCACTCGTCTTGGAGACCGAGCCTGAACCGAGTGGAGTAATCTCAGTTCCCCCATCTAAATCGATGGTTTTATATGTTTCCACATGCTTCTTCGCTCTTAAGAACAGATGACCTTGAGAATTTCTCAATAGTTTGATCATCATAATGCAAAAAATCATATGAGGTTAAGTCATACATAGTAATATAAATGACTGCATTGGATTCAATGATCCAAACCGTAGTAAGATATAAACCATTAGAAATCCTCATAAACTTCTCCAAATTGCACCGTTGGTAGCATTTTATGGAGATTTGACACAAAATTCTCTTCCATTCTAACAATGTTAAGTGAAAAACGTTGGCACTAATATTTCAAATTTGAGTAAGGTTCGAATGGTAACACTCGATCTCGCCATCATTTATCAATTAACAAAATAATGTCAATCAAACTGTCTTTGAATCCAAGACATGACAAATGTTTTAAGTGAATACTTAAAGATTGCAAAAGGTGTAACCCTTGATGAGTGCTGATATGGTATGATAATAGCTAAACACAACCGATGTATAACAACATCTTACCGATCGTAAAGATCGTTGTATTTTAAGTTCCATGGCATGACATAAACTGATGTAAAACCACATCTAGTGCTGAAATTCAGGTTGTCGATTTTTTTCTTAATATTTTTCAATAAAACTTATGTATAAACACATCTAAAACACTATGATTTGGGCATAACCTTCAACGGGTTAAAGCACATGATCTTCGATGGATCAAAAAATCACACAATCCTGCTCGAGAGTCACTTTCGATGGATTGAAGTGCAAGTCTTTGATGGATCGAAGAAACCCAAAATAAAATCTGATTTTCCGAAAAGAATTTTCGATAGGTCGAAAATCCTGATCCGAGACATTTCTTTGATGGATTGAGAAAATTTCTCAATGGATCGAAATTTTTTAAGTAAAACCTGAGGACCACCTTCAATGGATCGAAGGTGTTTTGTATACAGATTTTCGATGGATTGAAAATCTCAGAAACTGACTCGTGGGTTTCCTTCGATGGATCGAAGAACAAGTCTTCGATGGATCAAAGGTGCCCTGAGTACAACATAACGTTCTCTTCTTTATGTCTCATTTTTACTATATCATTGTGTCATTATGCCATATATGAATGTAAACATTGAACCATACATAATAATTGTATGACAATAACATTCTCAACATTTTCATATACCAAAAATAGAGAAATTTTTATTATGCAAACAAGTAACAATTACATCATAGATGTTCTTATTTCAAACACTGACTAAAATAAAGTCTCAAATCATGACCAAAACCAATTTCAAAAATAAAAGGAAACGTGATTACATAGCAAAGACATGAGCCTAATACATAGACTACTCAAAAAACTGAAGTCACCAGACTTGCTTTTGTATTGTCTGCTATTATCAGATTTGCTTCAGAGCAATCTCTCATCTCATAAACTTCAGTGAAGTAAAGTCTCATGTGCCAAATATTTTGCACACTACTTGTGGACATGTTAAATATCCTTGGGTGCACAACATTGTTTGTGCATGTGCTTGGTAAATTCACATCTATAGCAAGATGACAAGCACAAAGTAGAAGCAGAATGTGAAAAATTCTCACCATTCCTAGAACTAGAATTGGAATGATTCTTGTTGGAGTAATAACTATTGTTATGGGGAGTCCAAGTCAAGTTTCGACTATATTCTCTACCACAAACATTGCCATGTCCTTACAAACCTTCCCACCGATATTGTACGACTCATGGATATTTTTCGTAACGGCTGGCCGAGCATTATTGGTGAGAAAAATCTTGTGAACCGTTCATTCTTAGCCAGCACACTCATGAGATCACAGAATGATCCAAGTCATCTTTACGCATAATTTATGCGGTATTGGTGCGCAAGTTTGTACATGGAGGTAGGAAATGTGTTTAAAGACTTCTCAATCATAGCTTGATCAGTCTTTATAATGCCACATACACTCAACTCAAATTGAAGCTCTAACATTGCTTTGATTAAAAGCATAAATATTTGGATAATCCAATAATCGGATGGAGTCTCATCCTTCTCGCAGTTCAGAAAGTTGTGCAAGATGCACATTTTTGAACTTGGCTTGTAAAGTCACCCACAAAACCGCGGAGTTATTCTTTAGCAAATATTGTTTCTTTAGAATTAGATGTATATAACGCCTCAAAAACATGAGGGTTTGAGATTTACGAACTAGAGTTTGTGGCACAGTACCAGGTGGTGGGGATGGTTGGGTTGTAAATGTCATATTTATACCGAGAAGCTCATTCTCAACATCTGACACCCAACGATGATATTATGCTTCTTGAAGGTCAAGGATATCAAATTCAGGCCTTACCGGCTCAATTGATGTCATCTACAAGAGAGACATGAGATGTTGGTTAGTATCGATCAAAAGCTACGATAACTAATAACAAGTTTCAATGAATAAGAACGTGATCCATCACAAAAATCGATTATAAACGATGACAAAAATCACACCCAGCAATCGTGACTAACCGTCACATGACATCGATTTCCATTTTCTTTTCTATTCTAAACTGTGACTCCCCCATTACTTTCACTTATACTCTATGGATATAGGTTCATAGTAACTAGGGTAACATGTAATATTAAACAACTCATATCACACTTGCAATAATCCTAGATCTAGGGTTTTGCAGTAAGTAAGTTTGATATTAGATCTATAGATTTAGGGTTTAGAAAAATTGAACTCGAAAGTGTTTTACTCAATATGAAAACTTCGCTATGAAAGAAGTTTGAAGAGAGGAACATGGCCATGAAACTTCCAGCTGAAGGAGGATGCCTTCTTCTTTTTTAGTAGACTGACCTTCATGCACTCAATCGGATATAACTTTTGCTAGACACATCCGAATTAAGATTTTCTGGATGTTCTGGATACTTGACATCTGGGGCTTGCCATGCATATGAAGATAGTCATCGGGTTCATCCTGAGCTGCTCGCAATCCTCTGTCAAAGTTGTCAGTTCTGCATAGGCTCAAATTTGGCCAGAAAAACAGAGATTCCAGGGGAAGGGACGCCAATTAATGGTGATCGGCGGCGAAGAGGTGTTTTAATTTTTCATTACACCAACAGAGATTTCATGGGAAGGGACACCAATCTGGGTATTTAATTTCATTAAATCAAAGACAATTATTGTGAAATTTTTCATTACTTTAATAACCATCTATTTGTATTGCAAAATTTAATAAGCAAACGATCTCCGAGTTGATCAAATTTTTGTATACATGATCGTTATGAGGTAAAGTATATACTAAGTGATCTTGATTTTAAAAATCACAAATCAAAGTGGTATAAATGGGAGTAATTTGAACCTTAGTGTCCAAATATGTTTGGATCAACTTGTCTGAACTCCTCTTATATATATATATATATATATATATATCTTTTCATTTGTAATTTGATAATCAAAACCACTTAGCATATAATTTACTTCTTATGGATCATGCATACAAAATTTCAACCATATCGAAGATCGTTTGCTCATCAAATCTTGCAAAACAAATGTGCAATTGTTATTGTAATTTTAAAATTCACTCTAATCGTTCATTGATTTGATAAAATCGGATGCCCAAATGATCTTCATTTTGATTCATTTTTTGTAAAGTTGATCTATAACCAATAGTCTATAAAATGAGTAATCTTAATTTTAAAATAACACACTAATGTATGTGCAAATGGTATAATTTGGACAAATTTGATCCAAACTCATTTAGAACTTAGTATTCACTAAACGATGTCTACATTATATCAGTCTCTGCCAGGTGGCTGACTCAAGGATATTAGTCTTGATATAACAAAATCAAATTATAAAATTTATAATGCTCCAGACAGATTATTATCCCTCGACAGGACTGGCCCTGTGAGCGCAAATTAAGCATCAATTACATCATGTTCGCAAATAATCCGTCTAGTTGACAAGACAGAAAATTTAGCTAGTTAATTTGTTAATAGATGCAGTTATATTTAAAGATTTTCACAGAATGACAAAAGGGAAAAAATTGCAAATCTACACTCTTTCCGATTTCTACTCACACGGGTTGTATTAAACCACTTTTGCTTTACAAAGAACACATCTACAGATTTGAGTTAATCGACAACACCTGCTCGGCCGCGCCCTAGTTGTCGTCATCTGTCATCTTGGTGGTTAAGAGATTTTGTTCGATTGAGCAGAATACATCTTAGCTATCTGAAGTTCAGAAAACATGTCGGGAGATATAAAATATAAGAATGAAAACCTGACTCAAAATTTAATAAATGATCAAAAAACCAGCGATATTTTCACCAGCTCAGATGATGAAGCTTCCTCTGGTTTTTTTATCTTCCCTAACACGAACAAGACATGGAAAACGAAGGGAAATACCCTGTCAAGTGTATAAACAGATGCAGATGATTGAAATACATCATTCAAACAGTTAAACTGTTAAAGTACAATAATCTGTCACACTACTTAATTTACATTACAAATGAAAAAAAAAGAGAGAGAAGAAATCCAACCTTATTGGGATCCACTATGCCCACAGCAGCACGATACACAGGACTAATGGTCAAGTCAGCAGCTCTCACCTCCCAAACCTGGATAATATGAAACAGGCATAGACTCAACAAGTCTCCAACAGAAAAGCTCGAGATTCACCACTGTAATTGTCCTCAATATAAAACCAATTGTACTTCTAATATTTCATTAGGCTTATAACCTAATTCATATAGTCTTCCATTGTAATTACACGTTGGAAGGGAGAACACCTGTTGCCTGATCTTATAGGATTCTCTCACATTAAATATGAATGTTCTCATATATTAAAAGCTTTCCATAAATTTTGTAAGTGCTCAAAATGTAGTCGATGGGTCCATTCTAATTTTTTATAGGAACTTTCATTTTCTTACAGCAGAAGAAGAGACAGGTCTGTTCTAATAATTTCATTATTATCAACGCAATGTGTTACTCGTATTATCCAGCATTTATAAACACCTTCTCCACCTTTAGTTTTACTTTACTTAATCCTCTCATGAAATTAAGGTTTCTTATGAGAATAGTACCCTTTTATGCCCTTAGTTCAAAATCATAACTAACCAATGATTGAGCATAGCACATAAATTAGAAACCGATCACCAGAGTTCATCTTATGTTGTATATAGTGAATTTTGACATCAACTTTGTATTCTGCAGCATCAACTTTTCTATAATAAAGCAATAATGAAAAAAGATATGCTAATCAAGTTGCACAACTTGGCATGATGACAATTTACTTCCAGAGTTGAAAACTACCATAAAAAATTACATGTTCATCGAGAAGAAAAACAAAATCTATACCTCTCTACGAACTTTGAGCTGTTCTTGTGTGAGTGGTCGACCATTAAGAAACAACATATCAAAAGAAAATATGCAGACCTCAATCTTAATATCGCACAAACTCACATTTTTCCGGGCTCGGGTGCTGAGTACCTGTCATGGCACTTACTTTTCAAGATTCTAGTGTAGCTCGGCAATAATCAATAGTAAGTAATCTCATTCTATCAAATTAGAAACAGTATAAAAAATCTGAAACTCCCAAATCTGTTTAATACATACAGTTAAAAGGAACGTTAAATGAATGAGTGTATATACATTATACATATACCAATTTTCCATTTTTCAAAGTTAACCACTCATTAGCTTAGGCATATCTATTCTTTCTGATGGGAGTCCTCCCACAAAGTACGTATATATTCCTAATATTATCTGCTTCTAAAATGTAATAAATTACGTCATACATAGACTACAATAATAATTTAGAAAAAAAAATATCTACATATCTACTCCTAAAATCACTTGCTCCCAAAATGTACTAAATTATGTCATACAAAAAATTATATAATAATATATTAGATAAGAAAAAAATCTACATACAGTACCAATTGAAAGAATCTTATAATATTGGAAAGGATTTGTGAGATGAGAAAAATCAAGTGATGTGAAAATAATTTTACCTGAAAGGGCAAAAATTTCTCATTTTCACGGTCATAGGCAACCACTTCACAATCCAAAACAAAAGATTTCACAGATGACTTCTTTAACCTGCAAGCTGACATAGACCATTAGTAAATGAAAACTGGAGGTACAACTAGTGTTCTGAAAACATAATACCGACACTCCATAAAATTCTTTAGAAATTTAATATACATGGTAAGAAAATGGTAAGTTTCAGACATGAATCACCAGACTGAAAGCACAAGCCAGGCATTCACTGGTTAAAGTCACTCATTTCTTTTCAGAATTTTCAGTGATTTTTCTTGAATTGGTGTATTGATGTCTCACATAAAGTAAGTCACATTAGCATTAACAAAGTAAATAAAAAGAAGCTAAAGTATGGAATTTTATTCTAGAACCAACCCCGTATTCCCCTCACACCAACTGAATATGAAATATCATAGAACCAAGAAAAAGTTACCTCTTCACTGCAACCTCAACATCAGGGAACTTTCCAGTATTTCGTTCAGCATTTCGACTGTATATCTCAACAAAACCATCCTCCATGTAATGTATCTGTGCAGTAGCAAGTCATGAATACAATATATCACTAGGGAACAAATTACAAGTTGTATTTAGCTATGCAGTTGCTACCTGGGCACGTTCTCCATCATACTTGTATTCACAGGTGTATTCTGTACCCTGAAACTTTTGTACAATCTCAGATACCACTTTACTTGGCTTTGCAAGCATAGGTCCAACTGGGATACCCAAAGTAAAGCTACACGTATTTGGAAGATTCCAAACACCATCACTCAGAAGGGTAGGGATGATTTTATCGTAGACAGGAAGCAGCGAGTACACTTGTTTAACAATATTTGCTGCCTGATCATAACAATTTTAAAGGACATATGAGAAGAGCAAGGAAACATCCGACACAAATCTTCTTCGGCTAGTAATAAAGCAAAGTTTCACTCTGCTTCTATGATCACAAAAATGAGTCGTACTGAAAAGTGGCCAAAAATTGTTATCGAAAAGAACAAGAAGTAACAAATCTAAATTCTTACAAGTTAAATAGGCCAAGTCATCTGTAGATCAAAATTCAATAAATTAGGAGGCAAAAATTGTTGTTTTGAGAACAATACTCACCTCTTCTAAAGGAGACTGAATATGAGGAGGT
Source organism: Geum urbanum (assembly GCA_946800695.1). NCBI lineage: Eukaryota > Viridiplantae > Streptophyta > Magnoliopsida > Rosales > Rosaceae > Geum > Geum urbanum. The sequence continues at coordinate 663,437 of OX327015.1, forward strand.
GGTGTAGAATGCTTTTGGGTATAAACTGCAGCTTGTCCCAGTGCAGCCAAAAGAGTTTGCTCAGCCAATCCAATACGCAACTTCGTCTACAAGAGGAGACCTCAATTCTTACAATACGCTTAAACAAATTCACTGGAATCTACAACTACTGCATATGAACCAATTAGAACCTGAATCAAACGGATCAAATATTGAGGTTCACAGTCAGTGGCAGCTACGAGAAGTTTCTTGATATGGTTCTTTTTCTTCTTCTGGCTTTCCTCCCCAGATTCCTATAAATTTGAAGAGCAAGGAATGTTAGCTACAAACACAGCATTGTGGAATCTCAAAAGACAGATCCTCAACAAATCTGTACATTCTTCCACCAGTAAGTTGAGAGCCAAAATGACCTAGGAAAATAAATTAAGGGATGATAACCTTACATAACAATTAGGGTAGTCTTGCCAAAGAAAATTTGTTTTTGTTGTACCGAGAAACCATAAACCATGTGAAGGAACAAAATTATTTTGTATGGATCAGAAACCCAGCTTTAGCTTCCATAAGCCATAAATTACAACAACATATTGTTTTCAGTTCTAGAAGAAAATAAAACATCTTCCGGTATTAACAAGAAATCATATTGAAAAGTGTGGTATTCAGGGCAATCAATAAGCACTTTAGCGTTATATTGCACTTCCAAGTTTCCAACAGGTTCCCAACAAAATGCAATGTTAAATCTATGGATATGAAGGCCAAAGTTATATAAACAAAGGATGGTCCAGCCAAAGGTTTCAGTACTAGGAAAAAGAAACCACAGCCAAGGAAATGAACAGAAATCCACTTTTGAACATAAACCAATCCACGGGAAGAGAAGGAGATCCAAGTCAATGTAAGACATTTAAATTTCAAATCTAAGTATGAAGCTTGATGATATATTACCTTAGCAATGGCGCGAAATGTTTTGAATACCATGTTGACAGTCAATGGAACAGGCTTGCTCATCATGGATTGAGATGAACGACTTTTTTGTGCTACAATACCCAAATCTCCTTCGACCTATCGAGTTGAACACCATGTGATATTAAAGAATGCCATTTGTAGAAGGATCTCAATCCATTATGCACCATAATATAAGGATTTCTATGCAACCCAAGTATGAAATGACTCTACACTAACTGAACAGAAATTGGTCAAGTCTCTTGGAACAAAGTTATATATATTCTTTCATCACAATACATTAGGCCATGAACAACATAGACAATAAACAAGCTGATAAAGAAAATGGCATTATTAACAATTGATTCACTATCAAAATATAAACAAGCTGATAAAGAAGTGACAATTTTAAACATCTAATTCGAGTTTCTTGGATCGAAACAACCTAATGAAAAGGAAGACATACATTGTATCGCTTCTTAATGATGGCTTCACTACTCCCGCAAGCTTCTGCAAGAAGCGTCCCCAATGCCAGGCTCCAAGCCTTGGTGTGCCGGAGCAATCCTGTTTTCCGCCAGGTGCACCACCGGTACCAAATCCTCCGGCGTTGTGTGAATTACAGTCCTCAACATATTCTACATTATATTCGTAATCCCAATTCTCCCAGACTCCTTGGCAATCAAATCGAAAGCCAAAGCAAAAACAGAAACGGGACATTCTCGCCCTGCTCCCAATTGGCTACCGATAAATCCAAATTCTTCTTCTTCAGCAGCTCAATTTTACTCCCCAATTGCGATTGGACGTTATCCTTGGGGGTCGGCTCTAGGGTTTTGCGCTTCTTTGGATTAGTGAAGGAGAAAGCGGGTTGGCCATGAGAAAGTCGAAGGCGTTGGGGCCAGAAACCATGGCGGCGTGGGTGCGACAGTGAAAGCATCAAAGGTGGAGGAGAGCCGGTAGGTAATAAGAGACCGGATGCGAGTGTGAAGTTCCTTGGGAGATAATAAACATAATCAGAAACCATATGATAGAAAGAAAGCACCAACCTTGATTCCAATTCGGAAAATTGATCGAAAGATACGACTCGCCGACTCGTTCTTTGTGTTTATGAGAGGAGAGCTGGGTTCGTTTAAATTTTGGGTTTTTAAAGAACAGACCCTCCTTAAACCGACGTCGTTTTGTAGCTTGTGTAAAATAAACACCTAAGCTTTATTATTTCAAAATTAATAAAAGGCAAAATAGCGTAAATGGTCACTAATCTTTGTCCAAAACGACCGTTTGGTCATTATCGTATGACATATGTCAAAATGATCACTCCCTCTAACGTTTAATTATCAAATTGGTCACTCCCGCCTATTTTTTAGGGGTAAAAATGTTTTTTTATCATTAAATTATATTTATTTACAAAAATGACATTACTAAAAATTTTAAATGGTCATTGATCTTTGCCCAAAACGACACTTTTGTCACTATCGTATGACATATGTCAAAATGGTCACTCATCTTCGTTCTCCGTCTATAAATTTAGTCACTCTATCTATTTTAGACGTTAAATACTTGATATGTAAGAGGTATAAATGTCTTTTTATCATTTAATTTTATTTAATTTACAATAATGTCATTATTACAAGTTTTAAAAAATTATTAACTCTCTCTCTCTCTCCACCCCACAATCGCCAGCCGATGGAGATTGAACCCAAGCTTGAGAACAACATGAACGAGCCGTAAACGCTAAACTCTAAACGATGAGGACCTATAAACCTCTTTCTTCCCTCACCCTCGTCGTCGCCGCCCTTAGATTCTCCACAATCACAGTCACATCATGACATCTTATGCCTCCTCGTAGCTAACAAGCCTAGTCGAGGTAGAGATCGATCTATCGACAATGGATTTCGGTTGCGGTGCTACTACAAATGTCGATCAACGAGCCGTTGCTGGTGGTGGCTAGCCTCGGGGGAGGAGAGATAGAAAGGATAATTTTTTATATTTTTTAGATTATTTTTTGTCAAATGAGGATAAAAATATAAAGTTACCCCTAAACATAAATGAAATATTCTTTTTTTAATGGACGTTTGAGCTCGAATGACCAATTTGAAAATGAAACCTTAGCGGGAGTGACCATTTTGACATATGTCATACGATAGTGACTAAAGTGTCATTTTGGGCAAAGATTAATGACTATTTATGCAATTTTGCCAAGACAAAAAGACAAAAATACCCTTGAAAAAAATAGTTTTTTTTTTTAACGGGCGAATGACCATTTTGATATACTTTCGAAAAAAACGAGTGACCATTTTGACATATGTCATATGATAGTTACCAAACTGTCGTTTTGAGCAAAGATGAATGACCAATAAAAATCAAAACTTTATCACGCAGAGCAGAAAATGTTTGCTATTTCATATGGGGAGCTCTTCCTCTTGATCGGAGCCACAGCTGCTCTAGTGGGTAATCTCTTTTATCTCTCTCATATTTGTCTAAAAACTTTACTTTATGGTTAAATTTCGCAACTTCCGTGTAGAGTTTTATGGGTTTAACATATTGAATTTGAATGAGATAGAATTGGGTGAGATGTACACTGCATTTTTCAGCGTTGGTTTGATGGGTTGTATGAGATTTTGTGTAGTTTGATAGAAGAAATTGAACATGGATTGATTTAGTGTCTTGATGTAATGGGGGTATGTAGGACCAAATGATCTGCCTAGGATTGCTAGAATGGTGGGGAGGTTAAAGAGTATGTTCAGTTAGCTCGTGGCCAATTTGACAATGTCATGCAGCAATCTCAAGCTCGTCAGGTAAAAAGAATCGTTGTGTGAGCTATGCTTGATTTATGAGAGTGCATTGACAATGTCCTTAAGTAGTTGAATGATGAGAGTGTGGTTTGTTTGTATGAATGGATAGGTTCAAAAAGAACTACAAGATGCACTTTCACAGTTAGATTCAATTCGATAGGAAGTTAGAAGCCTTTCGCTTATGAACCCCGGTCCTATCACTCGAAAGCTGATGGAGAATCCTGCCCCTCCTCCGCCTGATGGTAGTATTCTTAACTGCCAACCCAACTTATACTCTCATTTTTCGCTCATGATTAGCAGTTTATGTGGTTTCTTGCTAGGGGACAGCAGTTCGATTGGGAATCACAGGGAGGAACTAAAGTCGCCAACAAGTGTGATAAAGGTCACTCATTTTTACTTTTGTAATATCTGACTTTGCATTGTCTTGAATTCCTTGTATGTATCTTTCACAGGATAATGTTAACTTAAGCACATCAGAATCACTTAATATGCATACACAAGCCACCGCATATGCAAATCTGCAACAGTGAAAACTGGCTCCTTGAAAAGTAATGCGGAGAAAGATGGCCTTATTGGAGAAAATGGCCTTTTCACTATCCTCCCAATTTCAGCAGAAAGCACCAGAATGCTACCAAAACGAAAGGGTATTAGTCATCTAGACTATATTATAAATTGATATTATTATATACCTTTTTGTCTCGGTAGGAGCACACTGCACAATGTAGTTGGGAACTAGAATCTGTTAGCAATATATTGAGAACCAACAGTTCTTTAAAGTCTTGTATAACATATTTACATTTTTGCACTGCCATTCTTCCGCATTTTCTTCAGTTATGTAATGATTGAGTGTCTTTACCAACTAGTTCATCTATGTCTTTGTGTGATTAGCCAAGAAAATTGTGACCAATGTTCATGACTTGGTCGTGTATTATTTGCACATATGGAATTGACTTCTTATGTATGGTGGCTGTATTTGGCTTTGTGAGCCCCCACATGTTGGCGTAATCTTATGCCATAGAGAATATTTTTCTGGAAATAGTTTCACCTTGATTTTGATTATGTAGGGTGTACCATTTTGCACATCAAATTATTTATGTAGAACATTGTTCTGATTCATATGTGCACACTTGTTTCAGTGTTCATAGTTGTGTGTTCTTTTCTAAGTACATCTGTGCATATAAAAAACCAGTGATTTTGATGACAGAAAACGTTCATGGATCAGACATTGTGTTGGAAGCAGTTCTTGAAGAAGAGTTAACACGTAACACCAAAGATTTCTTTTCACAGCCTGAAAATCAAATACAATGATCACAAAAGGTGATGTTACCATTTTATCTTCAATTCTCTTTTGTTCTTATGCAAGCATTTGATACATAGTCGAAGTAGATTTGTATTAAGACTCTTTTCTCTAGAAGGTGTTACTCATGAAAATGAAAACTACAGAACATCATTGAGATGTTCATTTCTTGTTTCAGCTACTTTGATCAACGAGAGTTGCTACATAGGAAGAGATTTGATGGTTTTAAAGAAAAGTTTGTTCTTATTTTAATTTTTTCTCTCTCTTATATCTTGGGATATTCATGCGGTAGGGGATGGGCTCAGAGTATTTAATATGTGATGAAACTTGTTTTTAGAAACTGCATTGCTGTGATTTACTGTTCGGGCATTAACTCTGTCCTAGTATCCTCACAGTTAGCCTTGAAAAGTTCATACAACCTACAGCTCTGTTTTCTTAAAGAATGCAAAATCAATACTGTCACCTGTGATTGAGATAGACTGTCCTGCATGTTTAAGTGAAATGACAATGATACACTCTTCTGCTGGCTATCTTGTACTTGTAACTGTTGTAAGGGAAAAAGGCGGTTGAAGCATAATTTAGTGGTCATGAACTCAAAATCAACTGTTGATTTTATGTCCAATTTTTAAGACTGATTAGTTTCAAAGTGGTCTAAAATTTTGAGATTATTGCTGCATGTTTACTGAGCTACGCTAGCATATTGTTGATGAATACAACTTTAGCTTCGTCTAAAGAATGAAAATTTGTTTGTATCTTTAATAAGATGAGAATAATGTGTGATGCGTTCCATGAATACCAATGGGAAAGGTGGAAACAAAATGAAGCAAGCTGATGATGTGCAGCTGTTTAGGCATTCAGGTTCTCAGCTCGGACGCTCTGCGCAGCACTCTCTTTCGAACATGATAAACAGTGCAGCAGTGAACCGTACCATTGTTTCGGCGACTAAATGGGAAAAACTGTGTTGCTATTACTGCTATGGTTACTGCAACAACATGTTTTGGATACACAGGGCTGACCCTTGTCACCATTTGGTTGCTATCAGAAGGCCAACTCATTCTGGGCTCATGTGACAGGCTTATTCCATTCCACGCAACTCTGCTGTTGGATTGGCTAGTGAAATCCCTGAAGCATAAAAACTCAATTGATGTCTATATATACCTCTCCCTTTGAATCAGAATAAGGAGAGTAAGAGTCTGGTTACTGGTACGTTGTTTGTGACGTAATTAAGCATATTTACATTCTTGTGTAATATAGCAATGTCCAAGTATGTGGAGTTTTTTGCTCTTCGACTGAATGTTTGTGTTTTGAGAAGCTTGCAAGAATAATGTAATATCACTGTTTTTTTGAATAAAAAATGTAATATAACTTTAGACTGATGGATGCCTTTTTATTTTCTTTTATCATCATCAGTAAGTTTTAAAGGCCGGTAAGAAATCATGAGAGAACATCTACCTTCCCCAATCCATTTCTATTTTTTACAACACAACCAAAACATTAATAGTCCATCACATTCAAATTGCATCAGAATTCACATGAGTCAACCCGATTTATTAGTTTGATAGCAATTCGAGCACTAGTGGCTTATTGGATGGCGGCGAGGATGACGTTGGCAATGACAAGGAGTTGGATGACGTGGTAGTCGCGAGCGTCGAAATATTTGGCAAAAGGACTAATTTATTCTTCATTTTTGAAATACACAAAAGTCGAGTCAACATCAGAACGGAAAGCTAAAAATAAAACAATGAGTTGATTTGTATTAAGATATTTTGGTCATTTTCTCATATACTTAAGAAAAATGCAAGTTTAGGGTTTAGTCTAATAATAATTTCGTATATAACAACCATCAAACAACTAATGATAAGACACTGTTCGTAAGTACTGTGGACGTGTGCGAGGCATGCGAAATTTCCTTGTCACATTTTATCTTTGTTTTCTGATCAAAGCCTTTTCGTCTCCTCTCGCACCTCTCTTCTCCGATCAAAGTCTTACCCGATTTGTCTCTCATCCGATCTCGATCGCCAGCTCCTCATCGATCGCCATCTTTTTTGGTCTGTCTTTGCTCTCCGTCGAAATCAATCACCGGAAGTTCCTCGGTAACATCGATCTCTAGCTTTTCTGGACGGACTTTTGTTCGGCTCCCTCGAAGGTACCATTTCACAAATGCTTATTCTCCTTTGCACATATGAATGATTCCAATGTATGTTGATCGGGTTCTCATTTTTCCCATTCTCCAAGGTTGATCCATCCGTCCAAGTTTCAAGCTGAGGCCGACGCCGTCAATTTAATCTGCGGACCTAAATCAGGTATCTCCTCTTGCCGCTCTTTGGGTTCTAGTCCGTGGTAGTTGAACCGATCAATTTGTTTGGGTCTGACCGGATTTGTCTTTCTGATTTGGTTGATTTGGGTCTAGAAAAGATGTCATTTTTCTGAAAATCTGTTTTTGTCTAGAAAAGGGATACGAAAATGTACTTTAGATTTATACATGAAGAATTCTGAGCTCTAGTGCTAACATACTCATCGTTGTAGTTAAATACTGTTGTGCTGCTGAATGTATGTGTGGTGAAAATGTGTGTTTCGCATAAGTTTCGTTTGAAAAGCTTCCGATTTTGTGGTTAGTTGGGTTTTCATGATCTTTTCTATTTCTTCAATCAGTGTACAAGTTATTAGACATGATTATAGTTTAGCCAATCAATCTCGCTGCTAGCTTTTGGTTCTATGATTTTTTGGTCTCATTAGTTTACTTTATAATTCCCATTGTTTTGAAGAAAAGTATGGGTCTTTGAGCAGATCATACAGGATTAGATTTGCTATTATTAGCTATTAACAAATTGTATAAATACAGGATACAATTTGTTACACATACACGATCAAAAAGCTAAAGACCCATATATGCATATATAACACGAGTAATAATAGCATTTGGTTTTGGTTCTCTATATATGCAGAACAGAATATACAGTGTATATATACAACATGAGTAAGAGAGTTATACATACATAAAGCAGAATATATAGTGTATGGGTCTTTACTATTATTGGCAGAACAATCAATTCTAGTTGTATGGGTCTGGTATATTGTTTTCATAATTTGTCCAGTTATATAGGTTTGCTTCGTGTCACCTTATATGGGTCTGCTTATGTAATTCTGATTTCTTATTGGTAATGCATCTATTATTTCAAAGACCTAAGTTATGTAGGTGTGATGTTATGATTTCATAGACTTGATGTTGACTTAGCTGAGATTCTCTACCGTTTCGATTTTGTTGGGTTTGTTTATGACAATCTCGGATGCAACAAAAAAGTTTAAGCAAGCTTTAATGACACGATTGATTGTTATAATTATCAAATGGATGAAAAAAAAGAGAGATAATTTTTTTTTTCAAAAGTTTTTTTTTCCGGAAAAAAAAAGTATTCTTGTATGGAAATAAAAAATTGTTCAAAAAACATGAAGGATAAAGTGGTTTATATAGGGGAAAAAAGCTTTTACTTCAAAGTATAAACTTTAAAGTGACTTTTTGGTTATTAAAATCATATTTTGATGAGAGTAAAATACCTCAATAGTGTCTAAACTTACTTGCCCCGGGCAACTTGATGTGGCATGTACTTAATTCAAATTAGAAGGGTAAAATAGTCATTTTACAATTTTGACAACAAAATACAATAAAAAACATATGCATGTCCTAAGGCTCGAACATCAAATCTCTTCACTAATACATACACAACCACTTACCACTAAGCCACAACTCATGTTTGTGACAAATATGTGAGGTTATTTTATTTATTATCAAGTATACATTTTTTTAGGTAGATTTGAGATTCGAACCTCAGACCTCTAATTGTTAACCTTTGTTTGTGTTAATATATATATACAAGGCCCTCTGCATTAATTAATAGAGATATATATATACACACACAAATAACAGGCTTTTGTTTTAAAAAAAAACACGGGCCGAAGACGAGAACACCACAAGTAGGTGCCCCCCATTGCAGCGTCGATCTTCTTTGGCCGTGGACGGCGGCCTAACCTCCGACGACATTTCGGCGAGGCCCCAAAATCCAGGCCCGGGTTCTTCTCAAGATTCCAAGCCACTTGTCCTAATTCGCCGGTGATCAAATCGGCGGAGAAGAAGTCGATTTGACCGCCACAGACGGTGGTTTCGGCCACCGCTGACCACCACGAACGACGGCGATCCATACATCAAAATCCTTCTCTCCTCGAGCCCAATCTTTTTCTCCAAATCACCAAACCCAAACAACCACTTACCTGGTCGGAATTAAGCCCAAAAGCCAACGGTTTCCAAAATTGCCGGAAACCTTCCTACCTATTTTGGCGCCGTCGATTCTCGTCATGACACAAGGCGAGCAAGGTTAGACTCCCCACCTCCTAAACTACCTAAACACCTTAACCCCATCGGCCAAAGCTCGTCGGAGCACCGTCGTCCTTCGTCCCTCGAACCAAGACGAGTTAATCTCGTCGATCCGCACAAATCTCTCAACAAAAATCAACAATCAATGCAGGAAACGAAAGAGGACCTCGAGAGCTTCAAATCCTTACCAATGACGTCGAAATTGGTGGTCGGCCGGTGAAGATTCCCCTGGAGCTGGGTCGGCTCCGAGTTTGGTTGGGTTGGGTCTGGGTTAACCCAAAAAATCCAAAAATTGAAAATATAAATGAAAAAAAAAACAAAATAATGATATAAGGGCAAATTTGTATATTATCATCAAATTGAAATTTTTTGTGAACCAAGTCAGCAAGTTAACTTTTGTTGAACAAAAATTTGACGAAGACCCTATCGTTATAGCAAAACTTAAGTTCAGACTTCATATTGATCACTTTGTAAGTTTAGACCCCAAGTTGCCTGGGGCAAGTAAGTTTAGACACTGTTGAGGTATTTTACTTTATTGATGATTTATGGTACTTACAAAAAAATAAAAATGACTTTGGGTCACATGTTTAGTTTTAAGTGACTTGATTAATTAACCATAAAGTTTAACCCATGCTTCTATTTACAGATCGTCACTGCAACTGCCAGAAGGTTCTGTAAACTCGTAAAAACTAAAAGAAAAGCTTCGGGATCAATTTTACTCCTCAATTGCGCCGCCTGCTCCTTCGCTCCTCCAGCCATGGCGCACACTCTTCACAGCCGACTCGACGTCATTTGCTCTTGACCTAGCTTCTCTGCTTCATCGGGCTTCGATGCTTTGGGATTCAAATGCAAAGCATTGTTATGACTACTCCAGAGTCGAGACACAGGGTTTTGGGGGGACGGATACCTGTGTCTCGAGCTGTCCTAACGATGCTTTTGTATTTGAATCCCAATCTTGTTAGGAATGCTCTAAGGTGCCGTAGTTTGGGTCGGGTCGGAGTCATTTTGAAACCGTCAGCCCAGCCCAGCCCAGCGCAGCCCACTATTGAGTTTTTTAGCCGAATATACCAAACGAGTCCACGACCCACTGTGTGCGCGTGTATAAGAACCTCTGAAACCCTAAATTCTCAACCCTTTTCTTCCTTGTTGTTGGTTTCGTCTCCACTGAGCTGCTCTATCGTTTGTAAGGTAAAGCTTCTCATTCAGATCCTTCGCTCTCATACTTGCTCGCAATATAACTCTCTTATTTTTATAGTAAATCTTACTTCCTTTTCACCAGTATGGAATCGAATCGGAGTTAACTCAGATAAATTCAGTCTCTTCTTATCGTTGTGTATTGGGTTGAGTCTTTTAGCTTTTCAATTATAGGTAAAATCTGTGTTTGAATATCTATTACTAGTATTGACGAAGCTGCTTACTATATATAATCCAGATCTGATTATCCACAACTTATTGTTGATTTATTATTTTAGAAAATTGAGGTTGTTTATGATTATGTGCTCTTCAGTTTGTGCTAAATTGTTTTGAAAACAGTGTAAAATTTGCATTACTATGGTTGATTGAATCCGCTTATCGATTGCCTAAGTTTCTCGCATTTTGAAAGTAATCTATTGCCACTTATTAGTTTTCTCTTATACACTAATATATTTTTCTGCTGCCACTTATTGACCAGCTCACGATAACAACCAGAAACTAATTCAGAGAACTCTAACAACTAAGAAAAAGTGTTTCCAGCTCAGGCGTAAAAGAAAGTTAGGGTGTCTATGAGCCTCTGTTTCTGGGAATTTCAAGATAACTCACTTTTATCTTTTTTCTCAACTTGTCAACGCAATCGAGTCTTGTCGATTACTTTAACTAACATCGCTAGCTATATATGAAGAACTTAAATCACAACCAGATGCACAAAGAATTTATGCACAAAGAAAGCTAGAGATCGATGTTACCAAGAAACTTCCTGTGATTGATTTCGACGGAGAGCAAAGACAGACCAAAAAAGATGGAGATCGATGAGGAGCTGGCGATCAAGATCGGATGAGAGACAAATCGGGTAAGACTTTGATCGGAGGAGAGAGGTGCGAGAGGAGAGGAAAAGGCTTTGATCAGAAAACAAAGATAAAATTTGACAAGGAAATTTCGCATGCCTCGCACGGGTATGAATAATATCCGATCCACAGTGCTTACGAACAATGTCTTATCAATAGTTGTTTGATGGTTGTTATATACAAAATTATTATTAGACTAAACCCTAAACTTGCGTTTTTCTCAAGTATATGAGAAAATGACCAAAATATCCTAATACAAATCAACTCATACAGGAAATGAAAGAGGAGCTCGATAGCTTCAAATCCTTACCAATGACGTCGAAATTAGTGGTCGGCCGTTGAAAAATTGAAAACATAAATAATTATATAAATTAGTGGTCTGGGTTAACCCAAAAAATCCAAAAATTGAAAACATAAATGAAAAAAAAAACAAAATAATGATGTAAGGGCAAATTTGTATATTACCATCAAATTGAAATTTTTTGTGAACCAAGTCAGCAAGTTAACGTTTTTTGAACAAAAATTTGACGAAGACCCTATCATTATAGCAAAACTTAAGTTCAGACCCCATATTGATCATTTTGTAAGTTTAGACTCCAAGTTGCCTGGGACAAGTAATTTTAGACACTGTTGAGGTATTTTACTCTATTGATGACTTATGGTACTTACAAAAAAATAAAAATGACTTTGGGTCACATGTTTAGTTTTAAGTGACTTTTGATTAATTAACCATAAAGTTTAACCCATGCTTCTATTTGCAGATCGTCACTGCAACTGCTAGAAGGTTCTGTAAACTCGTAAAAACTAAAAGAAAAGCTTCGGGGTCTAATTCTCCTCCATTCATAAACAATCGAAGCAACAATCATGAGCTACCTACTGACGACACTGACGAAGAAGCACGAAGTTGATTCCATCATCCGCTCGACCATCGACAAAGTCCTCGTCCTCCGTTTCGGGCGTGTCTCTGACACTGCTTGTCTTCTCCTCGACGACATCCTCGCCAAATCAGCCAGAGACGTCTCCAAGTTTGCAACCGTAGCGTTAGTCGATATCGACTCCGATGAGATTCAGGTCTACGTCAAATACCTAGACATCACTCTAATCCCTTCGACGGTTTTCTTCTTCAACGCACACCATATGAAGATGGATTCGGGGACCGACGACCATACCAAATGGGTCAGCGCATTTCGGATCAAGCAGGATTTCATTGATGTTGTGGAAGCCATTTTCAGAGGAGCTATGAAGGGCAAGCTTATTGTCAATTGCCCTTTGCCGCCGGAACGGATTCCAAAATACCAGCTGTATTATAAGGATGTGTAGAAATTTCTAGATCTAGAATTGTAAGTTTTCACAAATAATTATATATATATATGGATGTTCTATGGGACAGTGAGATTATGGTATGGTTGAATTACTTTCAGAGCTGATAAATTCGAATCAGAGTTGATATTACACAGGAAAGAAATTGAAGATGAATAAAGGTATCCAAAAGAACAAGGTAAAATTTCAATTATTCTTGCATAATTGTGCTTTGTGATTAGCACTACAGTATCTATCTTTGTGTCTCTAATTTAATTTTGGATTGAAATACATTTGTTATTTATTAGAATGGGAAGGTGATTACATTGCTTGGGTCACTGTAATATGATATTTGTTCTTGGAAAATTCTTGGATTTGGGTTATGAATTTCTGTGATAGTTGATTATTTGAGGTGATTTTGCATGTGAGAGGGGGAGAATACTGTATCTATTTATGTGTAATGGATCTCCATTGGATCTCAACAAGGCAATAATGGATACATCTGGTTAGGCATATATCAGTAAGTTAGGCATATATCAGAATACTGTATCTAACTTACTGATATTTGAAGCTCTCGAGCTCCTCTTTCATTTCCTGTATGAGTTGATTTGTATTAGGATATTTTGGTCATTTTCTCATATACTTGAGAAAAACGCAAGTTTAGGGTTTAGTCTAATAATAATTTCGTATATAACAACCATCAAACAACTATTGATAAGACACTGTTCGTAAGCACTGTGGATCGGATATAGTGTTGGCAATATGGGTAAATGGGCGGGTACCTACCCGTTGAATAGAATACCCAATACTTAACGGGTAAAACCCGTTAATACCCGTTACCTGTAAAATGATGAACGGGTAATACCCATATCCGCCCGTTCAAACTTCGGGTAACCCACGGGTACTCGTGGGTACCCATTCAATTTTTTTTTTGTTTTTTTTTTCTGTTCCGTCGGAGAACCACCACCGGCGGCAGCGGTGGCGGCGGCAATATCTCAGATTCCGGCGAACAAAAGCCCAAATTGTTCCAAATCAACCCAACAACAATTCTTTCCAAAGAAACAACATCAAATTCTAAACAAAACTCAATGAATTTTACTTTGAACACAAAATTCTCAATTTCTTCAATTCGACCGACTCCGATTGAATTGGGAAACAAATAAGGTATGGTTAGCTTCGTGGTGACAAGGGCTACAAAGCCCAAATGGTCTCTTTAGCCGATTTGTTCTTGAAATAAAAAAATCCCAAATTTCTAGGGTTCTAGAGATTTTCATTCGGTTTCTTTCAAGTTTGAGCTATTTATAGTACAAAATAGAGTTGAGAGTTAAGGGAGAAGAGAAGAGAGCGTCGGGGTGGTCATTTTGATACCTTACTCAAAGGTTTTGGTGGCCGGACGGCGAGCTCTCTCGCCGGAGCTCCGGTGAGGAAGAGAGAGTTGGGAGGAGAGAGAGAGAAAATAAATACCCGTGGGTACCCGCGGGTATACCCATACCCGCCCGTTTAATTATCGGGTATTTTTGAAAATATCCATTACCCGCCCGTTAACAAAACGGAATAGGTTTTTACCCGCCCGCCAATTTCAAAAATGGAATAATACCCACGGGTACCCATACCCACGGGTACCCATACCCGCGGGTACCCATACCCGCGGGTAAAAATACCAACATTAATCGGATATTATTCATACCCGTGCGAGGCATGCGAAATTTCCTTGTCAAATTTTATCTTTGTTTTCTGATCAAAGCCTTTTCCTCTCCTCTCGCACCTCTCTCCTCCGATCAAAGTCTTACCCGATTTGTCTCTCATCCGATCTTGATCGCCAGCTCCTCATCGATCTCCATCTTTTTTGGTCTGTCTTTGCTCTCCGTCGAAATCAATCACCGGAAGTTTCTCGGTAACATCGATCTCTAGCTTTCTTTGTGCATAATTTCTTTGTGCATCTGGTTGTGATTTAAGTTCTTCATATATAGCTAGAGATGTTAGTTAAATTAATCGACAAGCCTCGATTGCGTTGACAAGTTGAGAAAATAGATAAAAGTGAGTTATCTTGAAATTCCCAGAAACAGAGGCTCATAGACACCCTAACTCTCTTTTAAGCCTGAGCTGGAAACACTTTTTCCTAGTTGCTAGAGTTCTCTGAATTAGTTTCTGGTTGTTATCGTGAGCTGGTCAATAAGTGGCAGCAGAAAAATATAATAGTGTATAAGAGAAAACTAATATATTTTTCCAGTGCAGCCAAAAGAGTTTGCTCAGCCAACCCAATACGCAACTTCGTCTACAAGAGGAGCCCTCAATTCTTACAGTACGCTTAAACAAATTCACTGGAATCTACAACTACTGCATATGAACCAATTAGAACCTGAAGCAAACGGATCAAATATTGAGGTTCACAGTCAGTGGCAGCTACGAGAAGTTTCTTGATATGGTTCTTTTTCTTCTTCTGGCTTTCCTCCCCAGATTCCTATAAATATGAAGAGCAAGGAATGTTAGCTACAAACACAGCATTGTGGAATCTCAAAAAACAGATCTAAGTATAAAGCTTGAAGATATATTACCTTAGCAAGGGCGCGAAATGTTTTGAATACCATGTT
This sequence comes from Geum urbanum, assembly GCA_946800695.1. Classification (NCBI taxonomy): domain Eukaryota; kingdom Viridiplantae; phylum Streptophyta; class Magnoliopsida; order Rosales; family Rosaceae; genus Geum; species Geum urbanum. The sequence goes on from OX327015.1 coordinate 678,736, forward strand.
GACAGTCAATGGAACAGGCTTGCTCATCATAGATTGAGATGAACGGTTTTTTTGTGCTACTATACCCAAATCTCCTTCTACCTATCGAATTGAACACCATTTGATATTAAAGAATGTCATTTGTAGAAGGATCTCAATCCATTATGCACCATAATATAAGGATTTCTATGCAACCCATGTATGAAATGACTCGACACTAACTGAATAGAAATTGGTCAAGTCTCTTGGATCAAAGTTATATATATATATATATATATATATTCTTTCATCACAGTACATTACGTCATGAACAATATAGATAATAAACAAGCTGATAAAGAAGTGACATTTTAAACATCTAATTCACTGTCAAATGACTAGACTAAGCTGAACAGAACTCATTCGAGTTTCTTGGATCAAAACAACCTAATGAAAAGGAAGACATACATACAATGTATCGCTCCTTAATGATAGCTTCGCTACTCCCGCAAGCTTCTGCAAGAAGCGTCCCCAATGCCAAGCTCCAAGCCTCGGTGCGCCGGAGCAATCTTGTTTGCCACCAGGTACACCACCAGTACCAAATCCTCCGGAGTTGTGTGAATTACAGTCCTCAACATATTGCACATTTTATCTGTAATCCCAATTCTCCTAGAATTATTCTTGGCAATCAAATCGAAAGCCAAAGCAACAAACAGAAACGGAACATTCTCGCCCCGCTACCAATTTCGGGTCGAAATCCAAATTCTTCTTCTTCTTCAGCAGATCAATTTTACTCCTCAATTGCGCCGCCCGCTCCTTCGCTCCTCCAGCCATGGCGCACACTCTTCACGGCCGACTCGGCGTCATTTGCTCTTGACCTAGCTTCTCTGCTTCATCGGGCTTCGATGCTTTGGGATTCAAATGCAAAGCATCGTTATGACTACTCCAGAGTCGAGACACAGGGTTTTGGGGGGATGGATACCTGTGTCTCGAGCTGTCCTAACGATGCTTTTGTATTTGAATCCCAATCTTGTTAGGAATGCTCTAAGGTGCCGTAGTTTGGGTCGGGTCGGAGTCATTTTGAAACCGTCAGCCCAGCCCAGCCCAGCGCAGCCCACTATTGAGTTTTTTAGCCGAATATACCAAACGAGTCCACGACCCACTGTGTGCGCGTGTATAAGAACCTCTGAAACCCTAAATTCTCAACCCTTTTCTTCCTTGTTGTTGGTTTCGTCTCCACTGAGCTGCTCTATCGTTTGTAAGGTAAAGCTTCTCATTCAGATCCTTCGCTCTCATACTTGCTCGCAATATAACTCTCTTATTTTTATAGTAAATCTTACTTCCTTTTCACCAGTATGGAATCGAATCGGAGTTAACTCAGATAAATTCAGTCTCTTCTTATCGTTGTGTATTGGGTTGAGTCTTTTAGCTTTTCAATTATAGGTAAAATCTGTGTTTGAATATCTATTACTAGTATTGACGAAGCTGCTTACTATATATAATCCAGATCTGATTATCCACAACTTATTGTTGATTTATTATTTTAGAAAATTGAGGTTGTTTATGATGATGTGCTCTTCAGTTTGTGCTAAATTGTTTTGAAAACAGTGTAAAATTTGCATTACTATGGTTGATCGACTCCGCTTATCGATTGTCTAAGTTTCTCGCATTTTGAAAGTAATCTATTGATTGGTATAAGTGACTGAAATTCACTTTCTTTGGTACAGGTATATTGAAAAAAAACACATACCTAGAAATGGCAGTTGCATTCCATGACATCAACTCGGCTGCTGGCCTGAAGAAGTTGGATCAGTACTTGCTGACCCGCAGTTACATTACTGGGTATCAGGCTTCGAAGGATGATATCACTGTGCATGCAGCTCTGTCTGCGCCTCCATCTTGTGAGTATGTGAATGCATCTCGGTGGTACAAGCACATTGCTGCTCTTCTTAGAATTTCGTAAGCTCTCTGCTGAATTTGAGTTCTTTTTCTTCTTTCATTGCTTCTTTGATGAAAAATTTTGAATTTGTGTTTTAAATGTCGGTTTATTTTTATTTCTGTGTTCTAGTGGTGTCTCTGAAGAAGGTTGTGGTGTCACTATTGAGGGATTTGCTCCCATTACTGAGGAAGCAGTTGCAACACCTCCTGCCAGTGACTCAAAGGCAAGTGTATTTTCTCTTCTAATGATATATGATTTCATTTTATCTATTTTGTTCCTAAGCAACCTGCATATAGGAGTAATTCCATGATATACATATCATAATTTCAGGCCTCTGCTGCTGAAGAAGATGAAGATAGTGATGTCGATCTCTTTGGTGAAGAGACTGAAGAGGAGAAGAAGGCTGCCGAAGAACGTGCAGCTTCCGTCAAGGCATCCACAAAGAAGAAAGAGTGTGAGTTTTCTGTCTTCTTTTGTTACTTGTATCCAATTTTTTTACAACTATATTCTTTGTTTAACATAATTTTTTCCTTTGTGGCTCTTATCTCAGCTGGCAAGTCATCAGTGTTGTTGGATGTTAAGCCATGGGATGATGAGACTGATATGAAGAAACTTGAGGAAGCAGTGAGGAGTATTGAGCATGAGGGTTTGCATTGGGGAGCTTGTAAGTTTTTCTGTTTCTATACGAAGGATTCTTTATCTGTATTGCTGTCTTGACAATATTAATGGAGTGTGCATGGAGAAAACTAAATGGAATTTATTATTTGATTATCCAGCAAAACTTGTACCTGTTGGGTATGGCATCAAGAAGTTGACAATCATGATGACCATCATTGATGACCTTGTCTCTGTGGACTCGCTCATTGAGGAACGTCTTATGGCGGAACCTATCAATGAATATGTCCAGAGCTGTGACATCGTTGCTTTCAACAAAATTTGTAAGTGTTATGTTCAGTGTAATGTGTGTTTATCAAATATAATGATGCAGCCATAACCCATGGCTGGTATTGTTACAATGATTTGTGACATAGTTTACTGAGTTATGTTTTACCCTTGTTTGTCATTGCAGGATTGAGTCACGGCGGGGTCAGTGTTCTGAAGACGTGTCTGCTAAGATAATATTTATACTTCCTTGGAATGTGACTCTAGACTTATGTTCTTGAGGGATTTTGATATCAGTTTTAAATGAACATTCAGATTTTGTATGGTTACATTTTTTTTGCATCAATTCTGCCTTGGTTTGTCATTTGCTACGGTGCTTGAAGTTTGTTCTCGTACTGTGATTAGGTTCTATGATGGAAAAGCACAAATCTGAATTAGAAACACATGCAAATCTGAATTAGAAACACAAATGCTTGAAGTGCCCAAATCTGAATTAGAAACACAAATGCAAGGTGGAAAAGATGGAAAAGCTTGATCTCTCTAATGTGACCTTGTTTATGGCATATCTTGCTACACAATTAGTGTAGTGGCATAATCTTAGTCTGTAGCTTATCCCCAGTCTATAGTCTCTACAAAATGATTTGACCAGTTCAATTGAGGAGAAGACGAGATGATTTTACCAGTTCTATTGAATCCCAGATCTTTGTGCAACACCACACAAATACTAGGAAGAGTAACTATGATAAGCTTTTACAACTTCCTTGTATGTTTTGCCTAAACGAAGGCATACTCTGATAATGAATATGCTTGTAGCTATCCCAACAACATTACTCAAAATTCCTCATTTTGTTGAAAAATATGCCAAGTATTCTTACAAATTTGTTTCAACAATGTTACTCAAATTTAGTTATATTTGAATGAATATCTAGATTTGATTGGTTAATAGAAAAAATATAATTAAATACATCTATTTATTAATTGTATTTGCAATATACAAAGAAAGAATTAAATGTAATATTAGTTATTTTCGTTACTATAATCTTTTTCTTCGGTCTAGGAATAGGGAATAAAAATGAGAAATATAGGGATCCTTATAATAGGGAATGATACAAGGGCATCTCCAATGGAGAGCCATAGAAGCTATATATATAGCTCTTGGTGAAATTTGGGCTCTCCAATGGTAAGAATGGGGGATCTAAAACCTAGGCTATCTAGCTTGGGGTTCTAAGAGAAGATCTAAGATAGAACTTCTCTTAGATCGGGTCCTAAAAATTAGAAGGAAAGAGATGTGGGGCAGCAGGGGCAGAGGAGAGATGGAGGAGAAATGACGCGCTGGAGGGGTTGTTGGGGCACGAACTCGCGCTGAAGGAGCTGCTGGGAGAGGAAGCCACGCGTGACGCGCGGAAGAGAGAGGGAGGTGAGCTGAAAGAAATCAGGCGTGGGACCCGCCCCCACGTGATCAACAACTGATATGTTGCCCTCCATTTCCCTCCAACGACTCTGAAATCGACGACCATAATTGATTTTAAATTGAAATCAACGGCCTGATTAAAATTTCAGTTAAATGTTTTTATTTATTTATTTTTTATTACCGATTCTGATCCAACGGTAAATGATATATCTTGAAATCGATCCAACGATTATTATTCAGTCCAACATTTATTTTTCATATAACGGTCAGAAAAAATATATATAAAAATATAATTATTATTTATCATGTACAATTATATTTTACGAAGTTTAAATTATTATTAAAAACAACATAAAATAAGATTATCTAAATATATAAAATTAGAACTTTGAGATATGACCTTAACTATTAGAGATGATTTAAGTCATAAATGAATAGTGTCAAAATGAAGTCCTAAAAATAAGTTTAGGACTCCATATAAGACTTCCCCCTTGGAGATGCCCCAAGGACTGTCAGAGATGATGTTTACGAAAAATTATTAAATTATTAATAAAATTAACATATATGAGGTCTGCTGGAGTTAGTCAATGACAAGTATTGTTATAAACTTATAAATTAACTTATAATACAGCTAATGGCAACAAAAACAAATCGAAGACCTGATGCTAGTATATATTTACATGGTATGCAATATACAGAGAAATGTACAGATCAAGAGATGGCAGAAGAAGATAGCAGAAAAGTCTGTGACGCCCGTCCGATGACCGGTGGAGATGGCCCCAACAGCTATGCCAAGAACTCCACTGTCCAACAGGTTAGTTTCTAGACTTTCTACTTAATTTAAAGTAATTCATACTGGCTAGTCCTCTTGTACGTAGATCGATCAATGTATGCAATTCCTTAATTTGGCAGAGAAGAGGTGTGGATGCTGTCAAAGACCTTGTTAGCAAGGCGATTGCAGAAAAACTTGACACAGATCAAATCTGTTCCACTTTCTGCGTTGCGGATTTGGGTTGCTCGACTGGACCAAATACATTCCTGGCTGTCGAAAACATGCTTGAAGCTGTGGAATTCGAGTTCTTCCAAAGCTCTCAAATCCCTCCTGAGTTTCATGCTTTCTTCAATGATCATACCTCGAATGACTTCAACATGCTCTTCAAAACTCTCCCTCCAAACAAGCGTTACTATGCAGCTGCTGTCCCGGGTTCTTTCTACGGTCGGTTATTCCCCAATGCTTCCATCCACATCTTTCATTCTTCTTACGCCATTCAATGGCTTTCAAGAGTACCCGAAGCGGTGGTCGATAGTAACAGTCCTGCTTGGAACAAAGGGAAAATCCATTATTCGAATTCAGCAGATGATGTAATAAGGGCTTATGAAACTCAACGTAGGGAGGACATAGACTGTTTCTTGCATTACAGGGCACAAGAGATTAAGAATGGAGGACTAATGATACTCACCTTTCCTGGCCGACCTGACGGCGTTGCTCATTCTCAAGATACCACAAATATGGTCCTTCAACTTTTAGGCTCCTCCCTCATGGACTTGGTTAGAAAGGTAAAACTAGTTAGCTACTTCACTTCATATAGCTATATATAGTAACAAATATATATATATATATATATGTTTTAGTCCTTATTAATAGCAGAGCTCTGCTTTGAAAATAAAAAAGCGAAGATTCGATTTTCACAAATGATCTAAATAGGGACTGCATATATATGTAGTTCTTAATTTATCTGTATGCATGTGTATATCTATAGTAAGGTTCTCCTAAGCACCTTTGTATTTATTGAAAAATATGGATTTCCTTAATTTGACTCATTTTTAGTTCATATAATCATATCTCCACAATTCAGTTTCTAAATACTACTAGTGTATAGATCACTTCTGCATATAAACATCGATGGTTCCCATCGGACTGATTATTGTCTGTTTATTAGTTTGATCTAGTTAGTTATCTTAAATATCATCAAATTGGATGAAATTTTGCTTAAGTGATCTATACTATCTAAAAACTGAATTGTGGAGATGTAATTATGTTTCCAAAAAGTTAGCCAAATCAAGAAAAAAAATCAGAAAATCTGCATTTTTTCAATAAATCAGGAGGTCCCAAGGAGAACCTTACTATGTATATCTAACAAAGGCCGAAAACTGAATGTTCTTTCATATTTGCGCTTAGGGAGTCGTTACAGGAGAGAAAGTAGATTCGTTTAACATACCCTTGTATTCCATGTCTTCCCAAGAACTAGTATCCAGTGTGGAACGAAATGGACTCTTTACCATAGAGAAATTGGTAGACGTACGCATGCCTTTTCCGGTGATACAAGACACCAAGTTAGTGGCGCAGCTAATTGCCTCTCACTGTAGAGCTGCCTCGGGGGGAGACATCAAGGAGCAATTTGGAGAAGAAATCCTAGATGAGCTCTTCGACTTGCTTCGGATAAAATGTGAGGATCATGCCTCCAACCTTGCTTCAGGGAAGACGGTGGCCAACTTTCTGGTTGTGCTTAGACGCAAGGCAGATTGATTCAGTTCGGACAAGCATGGTGGCATAACTGGCATGTTTTAGTACTTTCTGTTTTCTGAATCTTGAACTGCCAGAATAAGTTTTATTTCTATTAAGAGAGGCTTCGATTTGATTTGTGATTATTGACAATTTGACATGCGCGCAAGAGTGATGCAGTCTGAACTAATAAGTATTGACTGCATGATCTTTAAAGGTCTCTATCTTATGTATTCGATCTTGTGGTCTTTGATGAGTCAAAATTTGCAGAGACATCATTACCACAAAATTGTTACCTGCGCACTGGGACTCAAGAAAGTCAAAAACTCTTTGGTGCATTCGGCATAGAAGGATTGTTGACCATAGGTCACTTAAAACTTAAAAAAAAATTATGATAATCACCGAAAATATATTTTTTTCTACGTTATTTGTAAACACAAACGCAAGATTTTTTTGAAGTTTAGAATATTACGCGCGTTCCAATGTGTTAAAATTTGCAAAAACCACATTTTATGTTGTTAATATTCAAAACTGTAAAGGAGTAATTGATATTGAACGGATGAAATTAATACAAATATGCTCCGAATTTCGTATATCGTTGTCACTTAATTTTGATCTATACCGATGTCGCTATATTGATATTGCCTTGTCTTATCGCTCTCGCTCTCAATAGGTATTTGCTCTTACTTTCGCTAACGTTTTATGATCGCTCTTGTCCAATCACTCACGCTGCTAAGAATGACAAACGTTAAAGAGAGACCGGGTGTGCCGGCTTTCAACCCTCCGATGCTTAAATCAGAAACGAGATATGATTTAAACAGAACAACAACGTAAAAGGGTAATGAATGCGTACCATTAATGCTAAACTTCCAGGCTTATAAAGATGGTTGAGACCAGAGCTCTTACCAATTCTTCGATGTGGAATAAGTGTTCTTACTCTTTTGCTGAAAAGCTTTCTGGTGGGTTCCTTGGCAGGGGCGTGAGCGATAATCATGCTGAGATAGAACTCGGCTGATTATCAAAGTTGTAGGTCTCTTGCCGGTGAACGCTGTTATGTTGTTATAAACTAATGAAAATCGTTAAGTACGTACGGGATAAGACAATTTGTCAAGTATATGTACATTGGTTTCAGTTTGTCGCGATTAACCGTAGTTGATCAATCTGCCTCCGACGTGCCGGACTAGGCACGAAGCCCAACGGCAATCACGATTGCTTTGCTATGAAGCTCGATCAGCAGGTTTGGGGCGTACATTAGCTTTGGTTGCCCACTCACGGTGCCCATAATACACTCTAGTTTCTTGTAAGGCCAAATATCACAAATTCTCACTCTAGTTTAGTTGTTTTTAAATTTGGTTACTGAAATTTTGAAAATATAATTTTGATCACTAAATTATGACACCAACATTCAGATTGGTTAATAAATTTTGACAGTTATTGAAATTATAATAGTAATTAGAACAATTTTTTATAATAGTAGCTTTAAAATAAGTGGATAGTATCTTTGAATTTGGTGTGAATGGTGTGATAGTATCTTTATGATCCTAATTAATCTTTTTTGAGGATTCACAGAGGATTATAAAGATTTTTTCTGAGACAGAGGATCATGTGGATCATAAAGAGACTATCCATCAAATCTTATGTTTGGACAAATTATTATGTAATTTATATCGGCAGTCTTGTGACAGTAGCCTAGCTTAGTGCCTTACATTTTGGTCGATAGTAGGCGAGCAAAATGTGTTGATTTCTGACCTCTGCGGCGCGTTGTACTTTCAAAATGAGTGGATATTCAAACTGAAGGCTACCAACGGCGACACCCAACTCGGCAGATTGAGAGGAATTCAACAACAGGATGGTGAATAATTTCGTCGTCTCCGACGATACTAATCGAGCTAGAATTTGTAATAGTTTAACATAATAATAGTTGTCTCTGTTTGGAATACAGTAGCACCTTAATTTGGATCTTCCCAGTGTGTCTTTACAATAATGGCAATCACGTTTTGGATCTCAAACTTAGCAAAGCTCACCCACTTTGACTTGGTTCACTTTAAATATTCCAATCATTTTGAAGAGTTTTATATTTGAAGTCGAATTTTTGTATAATTTAGTAGCCCATTTAGTAATTTTTTGATGATTCGAACTTGATTTATTTGTTCAGATTATTAACATCATCAACATGTGGCCACTAAATTAAAGATAAAAATTAGAGATAGATAGTGTTTAAAGGTTCCACTCAGCTACACAAATTAGTACAGTAGATACTTAAATATTGTATGTGAGATTAGCAACAAAAAGAGGAGGATCATAGTACGTCTTGATCTTGTTCCTCGAATTCTTGTTTAGGACGTGTTGTCATCCTTAATCGTATGTGGTTTAAATTTGAAACGTAATTTTCTTACGTAATTTTATTTTGTATTTTAATTTTTTTTTATACAAAAAGAAAGAAACAACTACAAACTAAAGCTTCCAGAATAACTTATACCTTCTCAAATATGAAGGTTGCTTGTACTTATCCTTCTCAGCAAGTTTGTTAACAACAAACTTTGTTTCTCTGTATTTAAATTATTGGGACTCTTGCTTCGTTGCAATTGTTCCACTGACTTTTTTAATAAAAGTTTCTCTTGATCAAAAATGCGAGTTGGAAATCATTGAGAAATTAACGGAGTGTGTTTCTACCGGATTACGCGCGGGACGCAATCTAGCAGAAGCAAGTACGGGTAACCTCCTTCTTCTTGTTCGTCCGAACGCTCGGGCTGTTCGGATGGTCGGGCGCTTCTCCTCTCTTCGGGTGTGCGGGTACGCATGTTCGGGTATGGCTGTTAGAAGAATACAACGACAAACAGACAGTCTAGAAGAATACAACGACAAACAGACAGTCAGGGGTCGAGACAGGGGTGGCCTGCCTTCAACGCTCTGATGCCTAAGTTAGAAGATGTATTGGATATAACAGTCAAGTGAACGTGCGTGAAAGTAGGTTGGAGTGTTTAATGCTTGGATTCCGAATGTGTTGAGATGGAATGAATGCTCTTACCTGTAATAAATACCTTGCATATATAGGTGGTTGAGTCTGGTGCTTACTTGTGCTCCTCGATGTGGGACTGGACTGCTTCTGTTGTTTATGTGATCCACACATTCGGATGTGCGCCCCACGGGCGCGTGCGCGCTCGGATGGGGTCGGTCTTGTGAACAGAGTTGTAGCCTTCCTGGTGGTCTTTCGGGTAGTCTGGTAGGTGTTGATCGCCTGCTTAAGTGGATAAGTATATTTAATCGGACAACTAATGATGCTATACTAACAAGTCCCCCAAGTCCCCAAGTCAAAGAGACCTTTCTTGACTGGGGAGTTGAAAAAGGGTTCGTGCGATTAACAAGAATACTTATCCGATTGAGCAGTGATGTATAATGCTGTAACCCCTAAGTCCCCCAACTCTCCGGTCAAGGAAGGGCTCGCATGACGGAGTGGGTAACTGTGCGTTCGATTGTGTACCTGTTCGTGCGGTCCTGTACCTGTGGGCCCGAGGTCCAAACGAGTCTTGCTATTTGGAGCCGCGCGCCCGTGGAGTGTTGCTCGGTAAACATAAATAGGGGCAACATAGATATATAGGTATGCAAATGTGTGAATGTATGGTATGATGCGTGAATGTATGCGAATGTTTGTCGTAACGCCAACGTTGGGATGCCGTTGCGTACGTCGCACGTCAACGGGGATGCCGTTGCGTACGCTGTATCGTCAACAGTAGGATCAAGACCGCGACGTACAATTGCTGTAGCGCGCACGGAGGGACGAACGCGTACCCGTGCCGCTCGTCGGTCTTAGCGCGTGCAAAGGCCTTTGCCGCCTAAACCGGGTAGATTTCGCGCACGGAGAGGGCGGACCCCATGCCCGGGTAGATTTCGCGCACGGAGAGGACGGACCCCACACCCTTGCCGGCTGAGTCGGCGAGTCGATCGTTAGCGTTACGCACACGGAGGGGAAGAACCCCACGCCCGTGCCGCCCATCGGCTTAGCGCGCGCAGAGAGGAGTCGGCCCCATGCCTCTGCCACCACAGCCGGCTTGTATTTCGCGCACGGAGAGGACGGACCCCACACCCGGAACGCTCATCGGTCTCGGAGCGCGCAAGGAGAGGACGGACCCCACACCCTTGCCGGCCGAGTCGGCGAGTCGATCGTTAACGTTGAGCGTACGGAGAGGACGGACCCCACACCCGTACCGCCCATCGGTCTTAGCGCGCGCAAAGAGGGGACGGACCCCATGCCTGTGCCGCCTAATCCGGCTTGCTAGTTCTTACCGACACGCGCACGGAGGGGAGGTGCCCCATGCCCGTGGCGGTGATCTCTTCGTTTTTAGCGTTTGTGGGCGTTCATCGTTCGTTGGTCGTGCGGGTGGTGTATGCACCAGTACGAATGGCGTGTCTTGCCTTGGGTGGGGTGATGGTCTGTTCGGTGAGGCGGTTGAGGTGACATTCCTTTTAACTTCTCCTTGGGAACCATTGTGTAATAAATGCTAGTCGTCGTAATTAATGCTGGCGTGCCCTGGGCATTAAATGCTGATTACGTAATAACTGCTCGGAGGTCATGCGTCAGGCCCGTGGGCGCATGGGGTGTTGCATGGATGACACGTGTCGATCCGTGGGAGACCATGCTAGGGTTTGAAACCGAGGCGGGAAGCTGAAGGGGAGCGCGGTTACTTAGGCGGGCAGGTGAACCGCCTCAGGGCCACGTGTCGCCATCCGACGGTGGACACGCGAAAATGGACGGCTGGCGTTCATTGGCGTGCACCGTGCGATTAGTATAAATAGGGGCTCTGGTGTCGTCTTCCTCACCACTTTTACAACTTACCGAAACGCTGCAGAAATTACCCCGCACACTGTTCTTCTCTGATCTCTGTGTTTTTTTGCTCCTTGCCGGAATCCTTCATCGACGTTCATCCTCTCTACCTTCAATCTTCGATTTGGTGAGGCTCTCAACCTGTTTTTGCTGTTTTCCGTTTTGGTTTTTCTTTGTTTTTGGTTTTTTTGGTTTCTATTTGTTTTTGCTCTGTCACGGTTTCTGGGTTTTTTGGCCTTTTCTAGGTTTGTATCTCAAGAACAAGGCGTGTTCTTAAGGTGTGCCAGGTTTGATTTTGTTTGGGAAAGGATTTTTGGGTTTTTGGTGTTTCTAGTAGTTTGCTTTTTTTTGCTAAGTGTAGGTGTCGCGTGCGTGCGTCTAGGAATGGAGCCAATAGAGATATCGAGCGGGCAATCGCGTGAGCGGGTGTACATACCGGGGGCAGGGTGGGTTAGTTGTGGTTCGGACACGAGCGGGTCGAGTACATCGTCGTATGAGTCCGTGATGAGTGTCACGCCTCTGCGATTCATCCTTAACGCTTCTCCTGTGGTGCAGCCAATGGATCCTCGACAAGCGCATGATGCCGTAGGGTTAGGGAAATCGTCCGGGTCGTCGGGCGGGTCCTCATCGTCCGGGCCATGGGGTCACGAGCCCGTGCAACCAGATCAGCCCGTGACTCAGTTTCCAGAGGGCGGGCGTGTTCACTGGGTGCTCCCCGACGGAGTGCCGGTGCATGAGCCTGAGCGGGCGCCAAGCATCAAGGAGATGGCGTGGTGGGCGAGGGATTACCACATTCCTTCGTCCGTCAGGCTGAAGATACCGGGGAGGGGAGAGACGTTCACCCGACCGCCTGCTGACCACGTATGCGTCAGCGAATTCCACCTGAAGGCGGGGATAAAGCTGCCTCTTCACCCATTCTTCCAATACATCCTGGCGCTCCTCAGGATCTCCCTCGGTCAGTGTGGGCCGACACTGACCCGAACGTTGGTGGCGTTTTTCAATATCTTTCGTTCGAGTGGGTTTGGACCACCCCACACGGGCGGAATTCCTCCATTTCTTCCGTCTGAAGTATTCCTCCCGCCGGCGAGACTCGGGCACCTTCACCGTGGAGCCAAGGGTGAAGTGGTGGCTGATCGATCCTCCCAGTTCCTCCACCAGCTGGCGTACGATCAACTGCCTGGTCGGAGGTGACTGGGAGTTTGGCGCGCACGCTCCTGAGATCGCGGCCAACGCCCACCGTGTCCACCGAGTCCCCCAGCGCTTCCATTGGTTGGACACGCACGAGTATCCCCTAACGCCCGAGGAGGAAAATAGGATAGCTCGTTTAAAGTTTGTCTTCGACCCCATGCCCGAGGCGAGGCACTTCTGGGCGGCGTGCCATTGGGACCTGATCGAGAAGAATCGCTTGGCCCGTACACCTGGTCTGTCGGGTGGTGTTTATCTGCAATGTACGTGTAGTGTAGTTTGATCGACTGTTGCTAACCTGTGCGTTCTGTCTATTTTGCAGTGAAAATGTCCAAGTCCAAAGCGAGCAATCGGGATGCGGATACCCTACGCCGGCTGAATATGCTGCTGGAGGGTGCGGACACCGTACGCCGTCTCGCGGTGGACGGCTCTGGTGGGATGCGTGTGGGTGAGGAAGTTCAGCCCACCATGAGTGCGCCGGCGGTGAATGCACACGCCTCCCCTGTTCGCCAGCGGTCGTCGGGCGCTGGCCCATCTGTTTCCGCTGCTGCTAACGTCGAGCAGCCAGCGTCCATTCCCCCTCCTCCTCCTCCTCCTCATTCAGCCAATCGGGGCTCAAGCAGGGCTGAGCGGGACCACCGCCACCGCGAGAAGGAGAAACGGCAGGTGGAGCGGGACCAGCGTCGGGTCGAGCAGCACGACCGGCGCGAGGCCTCCCAGGGCTCGGGGTCACGCCGCTCTCATAGTGGTGTAGATCTCTCTCCCGGTGCCCCGGCCGGTGAAGATGGGCGTGCGCAGAAGTGCCCTCGGACTGAAGACTCCTCTCCTGCCCCCACACTTGGGACAAATCCTGACATCGTGGATGCTCTGCGCCGTGCGTTGGTGGATGGCGCCGCTTTGCTGGGGCCCCTGCTCCAGCCGCTGGATAATGCTGCCCTCGACGGGTTGGATGGGGCGTTCATTGCATGCGCCCGGCTGCAGCACCAGCTCTTCCGCGTGCGCTCGGGGGAGAACATGGAACTTGCACGCCTCAGGACCGAGGCGCTGAAGCACCAGAAGGTGACGGAGAGAATGGTGGCCAGCCTGGACAAGGCCAATGACCTGGCCCAGCGGTACACCGCCCGTGCAGAGGAGGCAACTGTCCGGTCTACTGAAACTGCTGCTCGTGAGGCTCTGGCGAGGACTGAGCGTGATAAGGCGGTTGCCGAGGTGGAGCGGATGCGTTCCGAGCTGGGGCGTGTTCGTGCTGAAGCAGCCGCCCGGGAGGCACTGTCAGAGTCCCGGATGAAGGATGTGGATCACGTTGCGCGCATGGATGCTGTAGCGACGTTCAAGGAGTCTGACGAGCTCCGCGAATTAGTGAGGGCAGAAGTGGATGAGCAGGTGGCCGCCTTCCGTGAAGCGGTGACTCCCTTCATCAAGCTAGAGGAGTATCGGGCGTTGGTGCGGTCTGAAACAGAGAGGCTGGCGGGCGCTCAGGCTCCGGTGCCTGAGGGAGAGGTGGTGCCTTCCGGTGAGGCTGCTGAGGCGGGGTTGGGGCCGGTGCTGGTGCAGTTGGATCCGTCCGAGCAGGTGGAGCAGGTGGAGCAGGTGGAGCGGGGGTCATCTGAGGAGGTGGAGGAGCTGGAGGTCGATACGGGGGCTTAGTTGTAGGATTTTTCTTTTCTCTTTTTTTTTGTAATAGTGTAGGATTTTTTTTTTTTGTAATAGTGTAGGATTTTGTACTTGGGCCTTGTGCTCTGTAAATATTAATGAAGTCTTTCCCTTCCGTACGTGTGCCTTGTTTTGTTTGTTGTTTTTTTTTGGCATCTTTTGAATGACTTGTGCGCACATGCGCCTTCCTTTTTCTTTTGAATGACTTACATCCGTGCGAACAGCCTATCCCCAGTCCCCCGAGTACTGGGCGGGCGGGGTAAGGACAAACGAATGTAACAATATCATAAACTTAAAAAATGAAAAAGTATAACACAACAAAATTTAATGAAAGTACTTCCTCAAGTGTTGGATGTTCCATGGGTGCCGTAGTCGTTGACCCTGCATGTCTCTAAGGTAGAAGGTGCTGGCGCTTATCACTTCATCAACGACGTACGGGCCTTCCCATAACGGGCGGAGTGTCTTAACCTTTTGTTGGATTACCTTCATCACCCAGTCCCCCAGTTGGATTGGTCGAGCCCGAATACGCTGGTTGTACAGTCGGGCGATCCTCTGTTTGTTCGCGACGTTATGGAGGTGCGCCGTGTCCCTCCGTTCTTCCAGCAAATCATTGTTGAGGCGTAGCCCCTCGCTGTTCGTGCGTGGATCGTACCCCTCGATCCGTGGGCTCTGATGAGTGATCTCCAAAGGTAGCACAGCTTCCGTCCCGAACGTCAGGCTGAACGGGGTTTCGCCCGTGGCTGCGTTGGCGGTCGTTCGGATGGACCACAGGATCTCTGGGATGACCTCGGGCTAGCGCCCGTATCCCGCATCCCCGGGTTCGATATCTTCAATTTTCTTCTTGATACCACCCTTGATGATCTTGTTGGCTGCCTCCACCTGTCCGTTCGTCTGGGGGTGCGCTGGTGATGCGAAGATGAGGTCTGTTCCCTGCCGCTTGCAGAAGGCTATAAGTCGAGGGTTGTTGAACTGTGGTCCGTTATCCGTGATGATGCTGATTGGTGTCCCATAGCGATAGAAGAAGAAATGCCAGAGGAAGCGTTCCACCTTCTCCGTCGTGATCTTCGCCATTGGTTGGGCCTCGATGAACTTCGTGTGGTAGTCAATGATGACTATCAGATACTTGTACTGCCCCTTCGATTTTGGAAGCTCCCCGATCAAGTCCAGTCCCCACTGTGCGAACGGAACGGGCGACAGGAGGATGGACAGTGGGACGGCGGGCGTGTGGTGGTGAAGCGCGTGTAGCTGGCACTGGTGGCACTTGCTTGTCAGCGCCGTGGCGTCCGCGTGGATGGTGGGCCATCAGAATCCATACCGAAGGGCCTTGTGTGCGATTGGCCTGGCGCTCGCATGATGGCTGCATGTGCCCGAATGGATTTCCTTCAGGATTGAGTTGCCCCTCGTTGGAGTGACGCACTTGAGGCTCGCCCAAGTCCTCCCTTGTCGATACAATGCTCCATCCCGCACGCTGAAGTTGGCTGCCCGTGCGACAATGGTTTTGGCCTCCCGCTTGTCCTCTGGTAGCTCTCCCCTTGCCTTGTAAGTGATGAGCACGTCCATGTAGCTGTGCTCATGTGGTTCGATTGCCAGGACATGCTCTACTCCTGATATGCTCGGTCGTCGCAGCACTTCGACGATCCACTGCCCTGGTCCTGTGTGTACGGGTGCCGTGGCTAATCGGGCGAGCTTGTCCGCCTTCGCGTTGAACCCTCGGTGTATGTGGTTGATGTTGACGTACTTGAATCCACTGATCAGCGTCCTCACGTACCTCAGATAAGCGATCATGGACTCCCCCTTTGCTTGGAATTCTCCGTCGACCTGGCTCACCACCAACTGTGAGTCACTGAATACATTGAGGTCGGGCGCCTCCAAGTTCTTGGCCAGCTGCAGGCCTGCAATGAGCGCCTCGTACTCGGCCTCGTTGTTAGTTGTCTTGAATTCGAACTTGAGGGCGTACTCCGCGTTTACCCCTCCTGGCCCGGTTAGGATGATTCCGGCGCCGCTCACCTTCTTCGTGCATGAACCATCGACGTAGAGGTTCCACTCCGACAATGGTCCCTCCTTGACCTCCGGTTTGTCGGACGCCTCTACCGCCGGGCCGTCGGATGTGTCGACCGGCGTCACCTCTGCTTCCGTGTACTCGGTGATGAAGTCCGTCACTGCCTGTCCCTTGATTGCCGTTCGGGGCTTGTACTGGAGGTCGAATTCACTGAGTTCAATGGCCCACTTTGCCAGGCGACCACTGTGATCAGGCGATTGGAGTATCTGGCGTAGGGGTACGTTCGTAAGAACATGGATGCTGTACGCTTGGAAGTATGGCCTCAACCGTCGGGCGGCGGTGACGAGTGCGAGCGCCATCTTCTCGATCGTCGGGTAGCGGGTCTCGGCGCCCGTCATGCCCTTTCCTGAGAAGAAAATGAGCAACTCCGTGCAGTCCTCCCTGCGGACGAGGGCAGAGCTGATGGCTGTGAGCGTGGCAGCTAGGTAGATGTACAATATCTCCCCTCGGACGGCCTGGAGAGAAGTGGGATGGACGCCAAGTATTCCTTGATATGAAGGAAGGATGCCTCGCATTCGGGCGTCCATGCAACCTCGCGCTTGTTCGTTGTTCGGAGAGCCTTGAAGAATGGGGCACATCTGTCCGAGTATCGAGAAATGAACCGGTTCAGTGATGCGAGCTTACCCGTGAGGCTCTGCAGGTCTGCCTTCTTGACTAGTGGTTTCATGTCGATGATCACATTTACCTAGGCGGGCGCGGCTTCGATTCCCCGCTGGCTAACGATGTACCCAAGGAATTTGCTGTTGGTGACCCCGAACGTGCACTTGGCCGGGTTTAGCCTCATGTCGTTCCTGATGAGGACGTCGAGCACAGTCCCCAAGTTCTGGACGTGGTCGACCGTCTGAACGCTCTTCACCAAGATGTCGTCCACGTACACGTCCACAATGTTGCCAATCAGGCCATGGAACATCGCGTTCATGAGCCTCTGGTACGTGGAGCCAGCGTTCTTCAACCCGAATGGCATAACGACGTAGCAATATAATCCCTTGTCCGTGACAAATGTCATCGCCTTTTGGTCCTCGGGGTCCATGAAGATCTGGTTGTAGCCCGAGTATGCGTCCATCATGGATAGGAGCTCGTGCCCAGCTGTCGCGTCTACCAACTGATCGATCCCTGGTAGAGGGAAGTTGTCCTTGGGGCACGGCTTGTTGAGATCGCTGTAATCGATGCATATCCTCCACTTCTTGTTGCTTTTTAGCACCATCACAGCGTTGGAGATCCACTTCGGATAGTCCACCTTCAGGATGTACCCGATTCCCAGCAATCGGTCCACCTCCTCGTGCATCGTTGCGTAATGTTCCGCCTTGTATGCCCGCCTTTTCTGCTTTACCGCCCGAGCGCCGGCGCTGACGCTCAGCTTGTGGGATATGATGCTTGTGTCGATCCCGGGCATGTCTTTGTATGACCATGCGAACACCTCCTGCTTCTCCTTCAGCAGCGCGATCAGCCGCTCGGCTATCGCGGGAGCCAATGATGCTCCAATTTGGACCGTCCTCTCCGGGTGTTCGGAGGATAGCTGAATCGTCCTCAGCTCCTGGCGCTCGGGAACAGGCGACACTGCCATTAGCCCGTCACGCGGATCGTCTGGTACTTCCGTTCCTAGTGTAGGTTCCAAGGCGAGGACCTCCTGCCTATCCCGGGGTTTCGCGGCCTCCTCGTAGTTGTATCCCCGAACGTATCCGACCCCATGCTCGGTTGGGAATCGTCCCAAGAGCAAGTGTCCCGCAATGATCAGCTTCAGCCTATTGATCCCCGGCCTCTCGAGTATGGCGTTGTATGGGGAGGGGGTGTCCATGACGATGAAGTATGTCCGGACTTCGCTGTGCGAGGAGTCGGGTGCCCCGATTCCGACTCGGATATTGTCACTCCCAATTGGGTACGACGTTTCGCCCGTGAAGCTGGCAACGCACTCATGATCCTGTGTCATCTTGTGTGCGGGCCTGTCGAGCGCCGCGTATGCATCCAAATAAATCACGTTCACGGACGCCCTGTTGTCCACCAGCACCCTCTTTACGAGGAACCGGTCGATGATCACATCGATCACGAACGGTAGGCTGCTGTCCTTCGGGCTTCCTTCCTCGTCTTCCGTCGTGAAGCTAATGACGGGCTCTTCCCTTCTTCCTGCCTTCTGCGCTCGTCCCGCCCCGATCGTCAGCACCTCCTTGCTCGAGCGATCGGGCGACGAGGTGCTCTCCTTGCGCTTTCCCCCAGATATTGTGCTGATAGTCCCGCGGGTCTCAATGTTTGCTTCGTGTTGTCGCTCGCCCGCCCTGGGAGGGGTGACCCGTTCGTCCTTTCGTATATCCGCGAGGGCCTTCGTCAGCATTATGCAGTCGTTCGTGCGGTAGGTGTTGGTGTTGTGGTACTCGCACCAGATGTCCGGGATTCGGCCGACCGAGATCTTTGTTTTTGACATGTTGTTCGGTGGCGGAATCTGGTGTTGGTATTGGCGGAGCAGATGCTCATTCGACTGTCGGTTGATCACATATACCCCATGGCCCGCCGGTTGATATCGTGGTGCTGCTGGTAGACGGGCTTCCTGCGGTGCTGATCCTCTCGGCTGGTTGTAGCGATTGTTGCGATAGTTGCGGGAGTATGGCCTCTGGTAGTCCGATCCCTGCGTGGGTTCCTCTTGTAGCCCCTGGTTGGCTCTTCGTCGTCCGCTAACTGTCGCGGTTGGGCGCTTGCCCTCTCTGGTCTGTTGGTGCTAGACCCGGAGGTGGACCCGTACACCCGCGTCTCTACCAACGCTTTCTGTATAATTAGGTCCATAATCTCGTCGTAGTCGAGATATTCCTTCCTCACCAGCTTCTCTACGAACGGCGTGGCGAGCATGTTGTCCATCAGGGCCACCTTGGCCACTCGCTTAACAAGGTCCTTGCATGTGCTCGCAAGCGTCCTCCACCGGTTAATGTAGCTGGACAAGCTTTCGTCCTTCCCCTGGCGGACTTTGAGGAGGATGCCCGTGGTGTTGTACTTGCCCTGGAGCCTGTACTGCTTCTGGAAGCTCTCCGCCAGCTCGAGGAACGAGTGGATGGAGCCTGGCGGGATCTCGTAGAACCAGCTCCGTGCTTCATCGGTCAGTGTTTCTTGGAACAGGAAACACAGGGTTGGGTCCGAATATCGGGTCTCGTCCGTGGTGGATCGAAACTCTTCGATATGCGTGCGGGGGTCCCCGCTCCCGTCGAACCGGGTGATCTTCGTCGTTTTCACGTGGAGGTCTCTTCCCCTCTCCAGTATGTGCGCTGAGAACGGGCTGACCCGGGGGTGAACGTCCCACCCTGCCCGGCGAGCTTGTCTTTCCGCAGGCGCGATACCTCTTCCGCCAATTCTTCCATCCTCCGGAGGATCCGGGCGTTATCCGTCGGGGGTGGCGACTCCCCTCATGGTGTGGGCGAGCGGGCTGTCCGAGCGTTAGCCCCGCCGAACGGATGTAGCTCTTCATCGATGGTTTCTTGGGTCCGTTCACGTTGCCCCCGCGGCTGGCCGACGAGCGTGTCCAGTCGCTCTTCCAGCCTCTGCCGGATCTGGCGCTCCTCTGCTCTCTCG
The DNA here is from genome assembly GCA_946800695.1 of Geum urbanum. NCBI lineage: Eukaryota > Viridiplantae > Streptophyta > Magnoliopsida > Rosales > Rosaceae > Geum > Geum urbanum. The sequence continues at coordinate 698,697 of OX327015.1, forward strand.
AGCGCCGCCCTCTGCAGCTCTTGGAACAGGTCGTCGACGCACTCCTCACTGCTAGCTCTATTACTTGCTGCTCCTGTGAGCCTGGGGGTGTTTCCCCGATGGGTGCGTCACTGACGTTAGTCTCCTGGATAGGCATGTGGGCTTCTGGTTAGTGGTGTTTATACGAGGTTTGCAATTTGTAGGATTCCCACAGACGACGCCAACTGTTTCTACCGGATTACGTGGGACGCAATCTAGCAGAAGTAAGTACGGGTAACCTCCTTCTTCTTGTTCGTCCGAACGCTCGGGCTGTTCGGATGGTCGAGCGCTTCTCCTCTCTTCGGGTGTGCGGGTACGCGTGTTCGGGTATGGCTGTTAGAAGAATACAACGACAAACAGACAGTCAGGGGTCGAGACAGGGGTGGTCTACCTTCAACGCTCTGATGCCTAAGTTAGAAGATGTATTGGATATAACAGTCAAGCGAACGTGCGTGAAAGTAGGTTGGAGTGTTTAATGCTTGGATTCCGAATGTGTTGAGATGGAATGAATGCTCTTACCTGTAATAAATACCTTGCATATATAGGTGGTTGAGTTTGGTGCTTACTTGTGCTCCTCGATGTGAGACTGGACTGCTTCTGTTGTTTATGTGATCCGCACATTCGGATGTGCGCCCCACGGGCGCGTGCGCGCTCGGATGGGGTCGGTCTTGTGAACAGAGTTGTAGCCTTCTTAGTGGTCTTTCGGGTAGTCTGATAGGTGTTGATCGCCTGCTTAAATAAATAAGTATATTTAATCGGACAACTAATGATGCTATACTAACAGAGTGATAATTTGTGAATAACATTGTCGGGATAAAAAAAAGTGTGACCAAGCTGAATTTTTAATTTTTTTTTTCTGAAAAAGAATGGTAATCGCACGTTACACTTCAAACAGTTAGGCACGCCTTCTTTGACGTAATTTTTTTTGTTTTAGATACTAGAGTTGAGTGCAAGTCGTAGATCGCCAGACAGCCCAGACTGGCGGCCGTGACATAAGTTTTTGTTAAATGTTGTATATCTCTGATCATACTAATCCCAAAAAGAAGATCATAGTTAGTGGTCATGGCGATGGACTACTTGATTCTGTGTTGCCTTTTATCATTTCTCTCAATCTTGTTCCTCAAATTCTTCTTGTTCAGACAACCTTCTCCGACCAAGTCAACGAAAAACAACCCACCTCCGAGTCCACCGGGCCTTCCGGTGATCGGCCACCTCCATCTACTAAGCTCAGACCACCAAGCCATCTCCTTCTTCAAACTCTCATCCAAACACGGCCCTCTCCTCCACCTCCGCCTCGGCGCCACCAAATTGCTCCTCGTCTCCTCCGCCTCCCTCGCCGTCCACGTCTTCAAAATCCAAGATCTCGCCTTCTCCGACCGCCCCGGTTTCGCTTTCGCCGACGACCTCCCTTACGGAAACTCGGGCTTCTTCGGCGCCGAGTACGGCGACTACTGGAAGTTCATGAAGAAGCTCTGCATGACCGTACTCTTCTCCCCGCGCCAACTCGAACGGTCACGCGCCACCCGACAGAGCGAAATCGCCAACTTGTGTAAGTCCATGTTGGACAAGATCAACAGTTCAGACAGGACCGAAATGTTGGTGGTTGACCTAGGAGCGGAGCTGATGAAGATGACGAACAATGCCAACTGTAAGATGGTGATGAGCACCGGCTGCTCCGAGAGTGGCGACGAGGCGACGAGGATTCGGGAGATGATGATCAAGACGCTCAAGCTGGCCACCAAAGTCTCGTATGGCGATGTGTTGGGACCTTTCAAGAGGATCGGATTCTGGCTCTACGGGTCTCAGCTCGTCGATGTGTCCTTGAAGTACGATGAGCTGCTGGAGGAGATGCTTAAAGATCATGAAAATAACAGAAACCATTTGCAGGGAGATGATTGTGATCTTGATTTGGCCGACCTACTGTTGAGAGTCTACAAGGATGATAAGGCTGAGGTCAAGATTACTAGAACTCAAATCAAAGCCTTTTTGCTCGTAAGTCCTCTTTAATTTCCATCCTTAACATACGAGGTCATCTGCGTGTTTAAATCTCCTGAGATGCACTGGCCTTTAGAAGTTAAAAAGAAAAATCTGCTTCCAGTAAAAAATAAAAATAAAAATACTTTATGCGATAATTTATTTTTCCTTCCATTCAGTTATTTTACTACTTTTTTTTTATATCTTTGTAACGCTCATCCTTCCTAATCACCATAAATTTCTTATTCTTCATTAAAATTACACGAAGTTTTGGCAAAATCAAGAATTCAATGCTTGTCTAAATCATTTATTTTTAATTTTTTTATCATATTTTCTATATTTATTCTGCTCAATCTAGTCCTTTCAAGTTTAAAATTTAGAACTTGATAAGTTGTGTATGAAATTTTTTGTCAATTTTTCTAAATTAGTTTATTATATTAGAATTTAACTCTATGGGGAAGTAATAAGGGCAACACCTTGAGAAAAAAAATCATGGTAATTGAATAAAAGTAAAAATTTAATGACTCCGCCATTGAACACCAATTGTTCGGATCAATTATCGAATTAAGGACTCTATATATCCATCTGTGGCGGCCATGCAGGATCTTTTCATCGGAGGAACGATTTCCTCAACAGAGACGATGCAGTGGACGATGGCGGAGCTCATAAACCACCCGGAAGTATTCAGAAAGGTGAGAGAAGAGATCAACTCAGTTTTGGGCAATGCGTGCAGGTTGGTAGAGGAGACAGACATCCCTAATCTCCCTTACTTGGAAGCAGTAGTCAAGGAAGCATTGAGATTGTACCCTCCATCCCCTCTGGTAATGAGGAAATGCCGTAAAGACTGCAAAGTCGAAAGCTTTGATGTTTCTCAAGGAACTATGGTGGCAATCAACGTGTATGCAATCATGAGAGATCCAGAGATATGGGACAATCCCAACGAGTTTATTCCGGAGAGGTTCCTGCAGGCATCGTCTACTCGAGGAGGACAGGATAGTATGGAGGAGCACAGCTTCAATTTCGTTGCATTTGGCGGAGGAAGGAGGCGTTGCCCTGGCTCGGCAGTGGCACTTTTACTAGTGAGCACGGCAGTTGCAGCAATGGTTCAATGCTTTGATTGGAAGGTTGGGAAAATAGGAGATGATGATGATAATGCTAAGATCAATATGCAGATTGGAGCAGATATAAGTCTGCCAATGGCTTCCCCAATGAACTTGCGTCCTGTCATTCACTTCAATCCATTTGCCTAGTGCCTGTGCCTGTGCAATACCTTGTATACTTTCTTTAGTCGAATGTGTTGTCTGGTATATGGAACAGATGATATCAGTGAAATTCCTAACAAGATTGCTTCGAATATCATCGTTCCATGCTTTGCATTCTAATATAGACAAAGTAATACAGATGATGCTGCGGACTGCATCAAGTGCAACTACTAAGCTACCCTAGGAACAAAGAACACACATAGTGCACTACAGGAAGGACAAATGAAAATAAAGCAAAGACCAAACTCAAAAGACACAAGTACCAAACTCACAAAGACACAAATAACGGACCATGTAGTTAAAATTGTTGCATAAAACTACATCATACAACCCCTTCAACAACAACAAAAAACACACACCATACAAATAGGATGTTCTTCGAAGAAAAAAACCCGGAAGGATGTTCAATCAATCACATCGAAACGTATCAAAAACATAATCATATACAGTACAACATTCTTGCACCCCCAAACTCAAGCTCATATTCCCTCACAGAGCACTTTTCTTTCCATGTGTTTATGTGGGTGTGTGTAAGTATCTGTAGTTGAAAAGAATCTATGCTATTCCAGCTACAAAATGCTGCTACATATCTTGGTTTTTAACTACAGATAGACAAGGTATAAAGGTAAGGAAAACTAAACTCAAATACATGTCAATTTATCACATCAATGTATGATTGATCCGCAGATTTGTACGCCGATCAACTACCAACAGCTTTTTACAGGAGGGTAAACCCAATTTAGTTGTTTATGCTGAGCTGTATTACAATTGTCCCCTGAAAAAATGATAAAACAGAACCATGTCAAACAATGACAAACATGCAAGTTGGAATGCAAGTAAAAGAATCACAAAAGAGGATAAGAAATTACTTGATCATAAACAGCAAGACCCACTTTACAGTAGGTTTAAGACCAAAAGTCCTATCAATATAAGCAACATCCAGATTTTGTTTCAGGCACAGGGTCCTGTCCAGGGACAATTAGTTTAGTTCCCTTGAGAAGTGAAGAATTCCCTCCAGACTCTACTTCATCATTGGCAACGAGAGCCTTCTTTCCAACGATTTGATAAATTTCTGTGAGGATTGTGACAAATGCAGATTCAACATTAGTAGCTTCAAGAGCTGATGCCTCCATAAAAAAGAGGTTCTCCTTTTGGGCAAACTCTTTTGCATCCTCGGATGGTACAGCTCGAAGTGTCCCCAGGTCCGACTTGTTTCCAACAAGCATGACAACAATGTTACTGTCAGTATGCCCCCTCAATTCCTCTAACCACCTTGTTACATGATCAAATGACTGAGGCTTGGTAATGTCATAGACTAGCATTGCCCCCACCGAACCCCTATAGTATGCACTTGTCACTGCCCTGTATCTGTCATCATAACCAGAAGTGTTAACAGCAGAGCAATACATGCATAAGAAGATCAAAGTCACGGCACAATATAATATATATGTATAAATGTATATATGTACTATTACAACAGCTTCATGTCATATGGCAATGTATTCCCCAAACTGATCGCGAGAATTAATCATTTTTACTAGTTTAAAGTATACAACATGTAATCAAATCATCTTGAATCTGAGAATTAAGTGATACCAATGGTAAGGATTAGAAACTTCTGTTTTAGTACTAAAATGCATTATCACTGATTAACTGGCTCACCACTATAGCAATAGAGTACATGAGTCTTAATCATGAATATTACAAATCAAACAATAACATAAATGATGTATCTTATTTAGTGAAATGTGGCCATTTGTGTACTAGATCCAGAGGGATCTTAAATCCATCTAATTTGAAACTATGTTTACTCGATTCAATACAAGAAGACATTACAAAGGTAAAATGAGTCATTTCTTGCAAGGAGAAAAAACTGCTAAAACAAAACTAAAAACTATCAGAAATACAGAGAAAAGCATAATCCAAATTTTCTGTGAAACGGTCATTTGATCTACACATAGTTGCATATAACAGAAGTACTAATGGTATCAGCACAAGAGAGTCTAGTGACCGTCTACTCTTCTTTAAAAGATTGAAGGTTATGCTCAGCTAGCTCATTCCATAAGCAGAGGCAAAAAGGGTTTAAAACAGAATATCCAACTACGCAAAGAATCACTGACACCATTAGTAGGGGAAAACCCTTCAAACAAAATAGATCTAGTAACCAAAAGTTAAGAACTATGAGAGTTCCAATACAAAGATAGGATCTTTGGAAACTGTAAGGTAACAAGTTTAGAAATGAAATGTCACCAACCTACATTGGATTTGGATGAAGTGATAAAAAGTTTGCAACTTGCTTGATCCGGAAGTTAAAGCATTGAACTACAACTTAATGGGGCATATAGTTTCACTCAAAGGCGTAGCTACACATGAGCTATAGTGGGCTACACCCCCCCCCCCCCCTAAATTTGTACATCTAACTCCTACACCATGAGAAAACTTATTTGGAAAATTTTTTAGCCCTCCTCATTATAAAATCCTAGCTCCGCCCTTGGTTTCACTCAAATACTAGTATTGTCCCCTATCATACTCCTTTCTTTGATTCCATTACATGTGTGTTTGAGGAGATTCTAAGGTTGAGCAACTTGGTCATTTACATTGGTATTTAAATGAAGTCTCATCCCAAAAATGTTTACTTGAGTTCATCCCGTATTGTTTGTTTTGGATCATAAAATCTCAAAGAAACCCACATCCTAAAACCAAACATATAATCAATCAAAGAATAAGAAACAAAACCCTATGTCTCTAAATGACATAAAGATCAAACCTTGAAGAAGAGAGTAACTGATTTTACCTTTCTTGACCAGCAGTGTCCCAAATCTGAGCTTTGATGGTTTTGTGGTCAATGAAAATTGTCTTCGTCTGAAACTCAACCCCAATGGTGGCTTTGGACTCGAGACTGAACTCGTTCCGAGCAAAGCGAGCCAAGAGCTGAGACTTGCCCACCGCTGAGTCTCCGATCAAAACCACCTTGAAAACGTAGTCGATCTTCTGATTGAAACTACTTTGCAAATTTGACATGGTTGGTTTTGTTTGCGCTTTTCTCAATAAACCCACCTCCGATCTATCAACGATGATTGCGAGGGTTGTAAATTTATGTGGAAAAGCCCTTGGGAAAAGCGACCTTAGCTAGCTAGCAACACCGTTATATTGTTTATTAAGGTATTGGAAATGGAAGACGAGTGAGGAAGAGGTAGTTTTGAACGTGTAGAGCAGTACAGATCAACAAGACTACACGATCGGTTGTCACACGTAGAATTGGAACTGTATTTCACAGCTTATAGTTTTGGTTCGGCTTGGGAGATCCATAATCCTTTTAAAAAATAAGAGAGAGAGAGGTGTACCATTAGTAGTAACACAAGGATTATTTTTCAATCATGAATTCATATTTATAAAATTTGAGTCCATGTGTATATAATCTCATATATTTGTTCGTAATATTTCGACAGTATTTTAGATGATCAAATTCGTCATTTCTTGCACAAAATCATGAAACTATGGACTATATTTGAAGACATCAGGGAGATGGATATTGATTTTTAAGAAACCAAATTCATCCATTTGATTCCTCTTCCTTCGTCCGATGGCGATCGGGGCATGGGCTAGTCTTTATTTGGCCTTGTTTGTGGTTTATTGCCGGACGGAGATCCATTCCCTGATGGTTTGTTTGGGATGGGTCTCGGCGTTTTTTGGTCTTTGTAGGTTCTTTCTTTTGCTTCGGTGGTGCGGTGGTTTCTGCTGGGGTGGTGCGCAACGAATCTGTGGTGGATCGGGCTCTTTGACGGTGGCGTTTGCTAGGTCAGGGTTCCTCTTTGCTTTGAATCGGGTATGGGGTTTGTGGATGATGTGTCGTTTTGGGGACATGGACTTTGGTGATGACCTCCGACCAAGAGGGTTGAGGTGGGTTTTGGTCGGACTTTGTGGCTTCAGTGGCTATTCAGGTGGTGCTGGGTGTAGGGTGTGATGGAGGGTTGCGGCGATGCTAGAGTTGTTGTGTGTCACTGTTTGCTAGGGAATTCTGGTTTGGGCCAGAGTATGGTGGGTCTCATCTTTTCGGGCTGTCTTGTTTGAGGTTTTATTTGTTTTCTAGGTTTTAGTTTATCTAATTCAATAATGTCATATGTTATGGGGATGGTAGTTAGGTAATTTTGTACCGTGAGCTTGTTTGCGTCTTTTTTTAGTTGACGTGATTCATTAGGTTTTGACATACCTACCACAGAAACTCCCATGTGACGTCATCCTTGCTTGTACCAAGCCAATGGATCAACCTTTTTGTAGAGGCCTCCCTTGTATTTCACCAACATACAATCAAGAATGGCAGTTGGATACCAACGAGGATTACTCGGATCAACTAAGGGTGGCAGATGGGGCCTTGGAACAGACCTTGCACCAATTTTCTTCTTGAGTAACGAAATGTGAAATATATGGTGAATCCGAGCAATGGGGGGTAGCCTTAGCTTGTAAGCAACAAATTCTATCCTTTCAATAACCTCAAATGATCCGTAATACGTAGTAGAGAACTTGTTAACATGCCTTACCTCCCCGGATTGTTGCTTATACTGCTGTAGCTTTAAGTAAACAAAATCACCAACATTGAAGGATCTTTTGGTGTGCCTTTTACCATAAAAGAACTTCATTCTCTCTTGAGCTTTACAAAGGTTCATTTTCAACACAGTCAATAACTCATCTCTTGCTCTTAGCTCCTTGTCAACTTCATGCACAACCGTAGAACCAAGGATGTAGAGGTCAACTCTTAGGGGGCTTATAACCATAAATTGCCTGAAATGGGGTCATACCTATGGCAGAGTGATAATTGGTGTTATACCAATACTACGCCCATGGTAAAGCCTTCACCCAATCTTCTAGATGATCCATAATCACACAACGAAGGTACTGCTCAAGTGATCAGTTCAAGTTTTCTATTTGTCTATCTGTTTGTGGATGATAGGCAGTGCTTTTACATAAAGAAGTTCCTTGCTCTGAGAAGAAGGCATCCCAAAAAGTACTGATGAAAATTGGATCCATGTCTGAAATAATGCTATTCGACAGCCCATAGAGACAAAAAATGCCTTGTATGAACAACTCGTCCACACTCTTTGTCGAGTAGAGGTGTGAGAAAGGAAGGAAGTGAGCATATTTAGAGAAACGGTCAACCACTACCAATATAACTGTCTTACCTTCTGATTTGGGAAGTCGCTCAATGAAATCCATCGAGATATCAAGCCACATGTTCTATGGAATTTCATTTCGCACCTCCTTCTTCATTGTAAGCCAAGCAAAATTTCGGTAAAGTCTATGATAAGAACGAGTGTAGCCTGAATAACCTCCTACTTTACAATCGTGGTACTCTGCTATCAACCTCTTCCTCAAATCCCCTTGAGCTGGAACAAACAATCTATCTCTATAGTAAAGGTCTTCGTTCACCACAATCTATTTTTTGTTAGTACCATCCCCTACTAGGATATATGCCTTAATGGTTTCAACTTCCGGATCCTTGGTACAAGCTTGTATTATTTCTTGTATGATTGAGTAAATGGGAGTTGAAAGACCTATAGCAACTAGTAACTCTGATTGTTGAGACAAGCTATCAGCCACAATGTTCATCTTTCCGGCCATATACTTGATAGAATAGTCAAAACCAATTAGCTTGACCAACCGTTTTTTTAGCCGGTGTAGTAAGTCTTTGCTTGAGAAAATGTTTGATGGTGCGATGATCCATAACAATGGTGAAGTGATTCCCAAGAAGATAAGCCCTCCAATGGTTTACTACACTCACTACCGCAAGCATTTCCTTGTAATACACCGATAAAGCTAGGTATTTTTGACTCAAAGCCCGACTCATGTATGCCACCAGATGATTCTCTTGAGTTATGGCAGCTCCTATACCTTGATCTGATGCATCACATTCCAACAAAAACTCCTTTGAGAAATCTGGAAGAGCTAACACCGAAGTAGTGACTAGAACTTCCTTCAATTTCTCAAATGCTTTGACTGCCTCATCACTCCACTTGAAATTATCCTTCCTCAACAAGTTGGTCAACGACATGGCAATGAGGCTAAAGTTTTTGACAAACTTTCGGTAATAGCCGGCCAATCCTAGAAACTGATCTACGCATTTTATGTTTGATTCTTAACGTATTTTTCTCTACATTTAGTTTATTTATGAACTTAGTATTATTATTTCTAACTTATTTTGTTGTTTTTAGGTCCTAAAGAAAGAAGATAGAGTAAATAAGGCATAAATGTGCTAAAAACGTGTTAAAAATGAAAGATGAAGAAGAATGGGCCACGAGTTATAATGATTGGATCAAAGATCACTAAGATGGGTCAAGACCATGTTTTTGTGTCCAAGAAGGTCCAAGATAATGCGCAAATTCGGCCACAAAGAAGCCCAACAGAAGAAGATGGATCAAAAGCTAGAAATCAGGAAATCTCCCTGTGTAGATCAGCCCACTTAAACGGGCCATCGAAAATGGATAAGAAGGAATTATGGTACGAATAATATGTCCTTGGAAAGCTCTGGAAGTCAACTTTCCAGAGCAAAAAGAATCACTCAATTTCGACATATAAATCCCCGGGAATCACTGATTTAATGAAGAAAGATCAACTTACACGGGTGAAGTTAATTCATTCCTAATTGGGGATGGACTAGGGTTTTTCATATCCTATATAAAGGGGAGCTCGACCAGAAGCAAGACATCACACAATATAGAAGCCAAACATCTGCCTCAAACACCTTTCCTCTCATACTTAGCAAATTCCTCCTCCAAGGCCGAGCATCCATCTCCTCCACGGATCAAGTGTAATCGGTGCTCTTCGTCTTGCATTTGAGAATCACCACTTGGCGTTTGCAGTGCTCTTCACGGAACAAAAAGTGTAACCATGAGCTTTTCTACTTCATCTCTTCCTTGTAATAGATTTTGTTTAAGTATGATTGTAATAAAGTTTGACAAAAGATTTTGTGTTTCAGATTTACTTTAGTATCTTCCATGTGTTCTTAGTTTTTAACTTTTAATTCGTATGCATGCTTATGTGCTTAAAGGTTCTTAACATGTTAGGTACGCTCTTCGTTTCTCTCTTGCATGTTTTGTATGATCTTTAGATGATTAAGTTGTTGCGCTCTTCGTTTACAATTTAAAAGCATGTCTATGTATTTTAGGTTGAAGATTAAGAATTTTGTTGACACTAAATAAATATGAGCATAAATTGGCTAGGTGGATATAATGTGTCGATCACTTGTAAATATATTAGTTAGTGTTTTATTTTCGGTCTAGCAAGCCTGTTTAGAGTTCTTTGTTCTTGTTTGTTTTCTACTTGTCTATGAGTGAAGCATGATAGAATCTAGAATTTCTTAATATGTTTGCTTACCAATTTCTGTTCTTATTTTCGTAGTTAATAAAACCAAACTTTCAAACCCCCCATACATTTAAATTTCTGTTTATAAACGTAGTCATGCATGCACCCTCAATCCCCGGTTAAGAACGATACCCTATTTACCAATGCTACATCTACAACAAAGGGTTTTAATTGTTGTGTCTTTTTTGATTATTAAGTGTTTAATTTAGTAGTTAGCTTTGGGCATATCAGAAACCCTCTCAAACATTTAAGAGTTCTAGGTTGTTTCCACTCCTTGATGCATATAAATTTTTCCGGATCAACGGCTACTCCTTTTGATGATATAATTAATGTACTCGAGGTACTCTACTTGGGTAGCTCCAAAAGAACATTTGTTGAGCTTAACCCTCAGTTGGTGCTCTTGTAACTTTTCAAAAACTTTTCTCAAGTAGGGCTATAAATCAAAATATCATAAAAAAAAACTAACACAAAATCTCTTAAGAATTCATGAAGTACCTCATTCATCATGGATTGGAAAGTCAATGGAGCGTTGGTAAGACCAAATTGCATGACTATAAACTCGTAGTGGCCATTATGTGTTTGAAACACCATCTTGGCAATATCATATGGATGCATTCTCACTTGATGGTATCCCGACCTCAAGTCCAACTTTGTGTAGTAAACCGCTCTGTGAATCTCATCAATGAGTTCATCAACAATGAGAATGGAATATTTATCCTTCACCATGATGGCATTGAGTGCTCGGTAATCCACACACATACGCCAAGACCCATCATTCTTCTTAACAAGTATCACTGGAGAAGAGTAAGGACTCACACTCAACTTTATGACTCCTGCCTCAAAAAGTTTCTTGATAATCCTCTATATCTCTTCTTTTTGGATGTGTGGGTAGGAGTATGGCCTTGAGTTTACAAGAGTAGTATTTGGAAGCAATTCTATTCATTGCTTGTGCCACCTATAAGGAGGGAGGCCTTTAGGTTCACCAAAATACATCACCATATTCTTCCATAAGCTGTTGGATCCTTATGTCCACCTTAGTTTAGACATTTGCACCTTGTGTTGGTTGAAGAGTCACCATCACCGCTTCTTTCTCCTTCTTAAGAATCTCAACCATCACTTGACACGATACCATTACTGTGTCTATGGAGGTTTCCCCTTGTAAACAATGCTCCTTGTCACCTTCCATATACTTCATTTTCATTGTTCTAAAATTCCAGCAAATGTCTCCAAGAGTTCTTAACCACGCTGTTCCAAGTAACACTTCACAACTGGGAAAGGGTAACACATGGAATTCCCCACAATGTAACAACCCGAAACAATTATAATATGCTTAATGAGGTATGTTAGTTTAATCACGTGTTAGTCGCAATTAATGGGTCATTTAACAACTTTTCTCTACGTTAAGAATTATGTTTTTTTGTTCTTTATGAAAGTTGTAGGGAATTTTATTTCGATTTTGTAGGAATTTTTTGGAAAATTTTTAGGATAATTGGAGCAATAGTTATGAATTTTGGAAGTTGTCATAAGTGTTGTAAATAAAATGAATTAAGTTATTGGAGAATTATTATGAGTCGTTGGATCCTTTAGAGATAAATTCTGGGTCGTCAATCGTTATGGACCTTAGAGTATACTTTGGGTAGGATCAGGACCCTAACCATAATCCTCTCTGGTCTGACCCGTTTTGGAGGGAGAGACCCGAGCAGCCAACCCGACCCGACCCGGGTACGATGATAATAAATCTTCGTACTTTGATGGATGATAATAAATCTTCGTACTTTGATTCAGTAGACCGCAACCAAGATTACAGCGAGGGGACTACCGCCGGACCATGGAGCTAGGCGTATCAGTGAGTGGATTTTATTTTTCACTGTTGATTAGCGAGTCTAATTTTACAAACATGATTCATGATTCTTTTTCCTCTACAATTATGGATATTTATATGTATATGAATATACTATGATACGATATGGTATTTTTTATTCTATGCATGGAGGCTTATGATATATGATATGATTTTTATGTTTTTATGCACACTGAGTCTATGTATGTTGCATCGATGCATCTGGCAATTCGGTTGATCACAAAGGTGCTCCGGGAAGGTCAGAACAAACACTTGACTCGTGATTATAATTATGTTGTGCATGCTTCCACACACATTTATGATATGTGTTTACTATTTGAACTTGCTATGTTTTTCCTTATATATAATTATTTTCAGTGAAAGGCATATATTTTGTTAAGCTTACGATATTTTATTTTCTGTCCACTCACTCTAACGCATTTTATTTTTCTATGCATTTTCCCTGGGCTTTTTGGTTTATCGTCGCCCAGTTTGCAGTTTTCATCCGGAGTTTATGTCCCAGCGTCAGACGCTTAGTGTTCGTGTCACCTTTCATCGGCAGTAGGTTTCTAGCTCACCTACTAGTTATGTAATAAAGTAAACTAGTTGTAGTGTGCTATGAGAACTATTGTCATTCTGTTTCCGCTGTAGTTTTAAGTAGTTTGGTAACCTTTGAAGTTCAAATTTAAACTTGTTTGTGGAAATTTAATTTCCATTCTTAGAAGTAACTTGATTTGTGCTTGTTGAAAAATACGGATGGCATTGGTAGCCACGGTTTCTTTGTGAGACTTGATGTTGTGTTAGAAGTGTAAAACTAGTATGCAGGTTTTTGGTAGGCTTACAATTTTGAGGAGGTTACATTAATTTTTTTGTAGATTTTGTCTAAGTGTTTATGTTTCAACAGTCATAACCTAACCTTAAATTGGTATTAGTACCTAATTTTGGGTTGGGGTGTCTCAGTTGGTATTAGAGCACTAGGTTCTTAGGTCCTGTATACTTGTTTTGGTTGTGTTACTAAGGACATTTAGTAATGCACAGCACTTCCGGAGCGATGGCCCGACCGGCCGGCGGATCCCCATCATATGCTCACCGTGTTGTGTATTTTTGGGTGTCAAAAGTCTCGTGACCGAAACCTTTTTTTGTCGTCAATATCTAATATGTCTTTGAACTTTAGGGTATGCCTCCAAGACACAGAACTCGGGCACATCTGGATGAATCTAAGGAACATGAGATACCTCAACCTTAGCATGTAGCTAATAATAATAATGATCTCAAGGATAGGGGGTTGGCGAGTGCTCTTACTCATGCTATCCGTAGCCTACTGCCCTCTTCATCAGATCCTACTAGAAAGGCAATGAAGGCTGGGGCTACAGCAGTTGAGGGTTCCACTAACCCTGAAGTATGCATGGATTGGTTGAGCATGTGTGTGACCAGATTGATCTGCCAGAGAATGTGTGGATAAAAGTGGATGTTACTCTATTACGAGGTAGTGCCAACCATTGGTGGACTACTACCCAACGCAACAAGGATACCACTACTTGGGCAGAATTTTAGTAATTATTCAGGAGCAGGTACTTCACTGCAGCAGCTCAGCAACAGAAATGCCAAGAGTTCCTTAATATGAGGTAAGGTGATATGAGTGTGTTTAAGTATCGGGACCAGTTTACTCGCCTGTCTAGATTTGTAGAGACTTTAGTGTCTACTAACTAAGACATGTGTTTGCACTTTGAGAATGGTTTGAGACTGGAGGTGCGGTTGATGCTTGGCCCTACCCTACACGAGGATTTTGACACTTTTGTGAATGCAGCAGCTAAGTGTGAGCACAAAATGAAGGCTTATCCCCAATACTGCTTCATTGAGAAGGGTGAGCCCAGCCAAGGTCCTTCCAAGAGGTTGAGTTCGGGTACTTCTGGATCAGCCTCTTCTTCTGGTGGTGGCTTATTTAGATTTTCCCCTGGGTCATCTGGGTCTAGTAGGAGGACAAAATGGAGAAGGAACCGACGTCAGGTCCAGCAGTCTAGAGCCAGTTCTAGTGGCTCGAGTCACACCAACAGCCAGTTTGCTACATCTGCGAGACCACAAGAATATCCACTATGTAACAGTTGTGGCAGACGTCACCTCGGGCAATGTCACAAGGGTACCTCTAACTATTTTGGTTATTGTCAGGAGGGACACTTTCTGAGGGATTACCCTTCAAGACAGCATATTGGGATGCCTGTAGATCACATTAGGAGTGGTGATCATGGTGTTACATTTGGGACCATAGCAGCTTATGAAGCAGGCCAGACTTCACAGCAGAATCGAAACCAGAGAGGTCGCCCAACCGGTTAAGCACGTGTGTAGGCTATGACTCTTCATAAAGGTTGAGCTTCCCCCGAGCTTATCATTGGTAAGTTACATGTCTTTCCAAGAGGTTGAGTTCGGGTACTTCTGGATCAGCTTCTTCTTCTGGTGGTGGCTTATTTAGATTTTCCCCTGGGTCATTTGGGTCTAGTAGGAGGACAAAATGGAGGAGGAACCGACGTCAGGTCCAGTAGTCTGGAGCCAGTTCTAGTGGCTCGAGTCACACCAACTACCAGTTTGCTACATCTGCGAGACCACGAAAATATCCACTATGTAACAGTTGTGGCAGGCGTCACCTCAGGCAATGTCACAAGGGTACCCCTAACTATTTTGGTTATTGTCAGGAGGGACACTTTCTGAGGGATGGCCCTTCGAGACAGCATATTGGGATGCCTGTAGATCAGATTAGGGGTGGTGATCATGGTGTTACATTTGGGACCATAACAGCTTATGAAGCAAGCCAGACTTCACAGCAGAATCGAAACCAGAGAGGTCGCTCAACTGGTTAAGCACATGTGTAGGCTATGACTTTTCAGAAGGGTTGGGCTTCCCCCGAGCTTATCATTGGTACGTTACATGTCTTTGGTTATTCTTGTTTTATGCTATTAGATCCAAGGACTATGCATTCTTTTATATCACCTAGGATGACATCTTTTGCCAATATGTCTCATTCTCCACTCTCCGAGGTGTGGAGAGTATTGTATCCCAATGGAATGGTAACAAATGTTGGTTGGGTATACATAGACTGCAAGGTAGTTATTAGAGGCTATGGTTTGAGGGCGGATTTGATGTTGTTGGACATCGTAGATTTTGACATAATTCTGGGAATGGACTTTTTGGAGAGTCATCATGCACTTTTTGACTGTTATAAGAAAGAAGTTGTCTTCAGAAGTCCAGGAGTACCAGAGATTGTGTTTCAAGGTGAGAGGAATGTTTCTTCACCTTGTATTATTTTAGCTATGAAAGCAGAGAAGATGTTACGTAAAGGGTGTGAAGCATACTTGGCACATGTAGTGAATACTAAGGTGTGCACGCCAAATATTGGTGACATCCCTATGGTTTGTGAATATCCAGATGTGTTCCTGAGGACTTACCTGGTCTTCCTCCAGTGAGAAAAATTGATTTCACCATAAAGTTATTGCCGGGTACTGGCCCTATTTTGAAAGCACCTTATCGGATGGATCCAGCAGAGTTGAAGGAATTGCATGTTTAGTTACAAGAGTTAATCAACAAGAGTTTCATTCGACCTAGTGTTTCACATTGGGGCACTCCATTATTGTTTGTGAAGAAGAAGGATGGTTCGATGCGACTGTGTATTGACTACCGGAAATTGAATTAGGTTATAGTAAAGAATAAATATCCCTTACCTCGTATTGATGACCTATTTGACCAATTGCGGTGTGCTACTATCTTTTCCAAAATTGACCTTCATATTAGGGAATCAGATGTCCCTAAGACTGCATTCTGATCACGTTATGGGAACTACGAATTTCTTGTCATGACATTCGGTCTGACAAATGCCCCTGCTTCTTTCATAAATCTTATGAATCAGGTTTTCAGGTCATATTTGGATAAATTTGTCATTGTGTTCATCGATGATATTTTGATCTACTTCAAGGATGTGAAGCAACACTGGAAACATTTGCATGCTGTTTTGCAAACTTTGTGGAATTCTCAGCTGTATGCAAAGTTTAGCAAGTGTGACTTTTGGCTTGACAGTGTAAAAATTTTGGGTCATGTCAGTTCAGTTGAAGGAGTTAGTATGGACACAGATAAGATTGAAGCTGTGCTGAATTGGAATCGACCCACGAGTGTGTCTGAAATTAGGAGTTTCTTTGGTTTAGCAGGATATTACCGCTTTGTACAAGACTTCTCACAAACTGTTGCACCGCTTACCCGACTAACTAAGAAGGGAGTTAGATTTAACTGGTCTGATGCTTGTGAGGAGAGTTTTTTGACGTTGAAGCAAAGATTGACCACTGCACCAGTTATGACCTTACCAGGTGACAGTGGTGAGTACACTATTTTCAGTGATGCTTCGAAGTCTGGTTTGGGTTGTGTTTTGATGCAGAATTGCAAGGTGGTGGCTTATGGTTCCATACAGTTGAAGCGTATAAGGTGAATTACCTTACTCATGACCTTGAGCTGGCTGTTATCGTGTATGCCTTAAAAAGTTTGAGACACTACAATGTCAAATTTATACCACAAGAGTCTCACTTATCTACGCACTCAACCAAATTTGAATATTGTTGGAATAATTTTCAACAATATAAAATAAAGAGAGCAAGAGGTTTGTCTGTTAGAAATTAACAGACATGTCCAATGGAAAATTAACGGATGCAACTTTTAGTGGAGAGACATCCATTGGAAATAATCCAAATAGATGCAACTCTTAATGAAGAGGCATGTCTATTAGAAGATAACCTGAAAGATACAATCTTTCCATGGTGAAAAAGCATAATCACTTCTATAAATAGGAGTGATGCTCTGTATATTCAAATCATCAAAAGTTCATTCTCTTCTCTCAAGTTCTATATCATTGTCTAGTTTTTAAAATAGAAAATCTAGAAACTATTATTCTGCAGAAATAGTTTCTAGTAACCTTGAGTCTCTTGTAAAACTTTTGATCGAGTGTTGAGTTGATCTTCATTAGTGTAAACCGACGATCAACATTAGCAAATTTCTAGGCTTCATTGTATCCTAAGGGCTTATTTGATCATTTCCCCTTGCACACTAAGTAATAGGGCAAATAAAGTGCAAAGGAAAACGTAAACTTTTACGTGCCTTTGAAGCGTTTTTCTTTTTCTTGTCATACCCTCAAACACAAATTTTTCCAACAATCTTTAGACTTTATTTTTGCAATGGCAACTTCGAAGGAAAGCAAAAACAAATTTCCCACAATGAAGCTTGATCGATTTGATGGAGAATATTTCCAAAAATGGCAAAAGAAGACTCACCTCATGCTTACATGCCACAAGATAGTGTATGTGCATACAACAGCAAGACCCGAAGAAATTGAAGATGAGATCTTATCCATGAATCAAGTACGAGATAAATGAGATCAAGATGACGTACAATGTAAGTACTATATATGCAGTTCTCTAAGTGCTGAATTAGTTTCTCCCTTTAAAGATAAGGAAATGTCAAAGGAATTGTGGGAGTTATTGATTGAATACCGATCCTAAAATGGATTACAACACTATATAGCTAACAAAAGAAACCTATAACAACACGCGTCAAGCAACCATAGTGAGTGAGAAAATGTACAAAACTATTGGGTAACAGCCATGCACATGCTAAACGATATAACTAACGACTCTTATCATTGTCTGTGACCGAAGTTCCTAACATCTCACTGTTCAAAGCCACACCACTGCTCGTGGCACATTTACCGCCGCCACCCAGGATTTCGGCGCCCAAAGATCGAGACCCGTCAAAACCAGCTCTGCCACCCAGGAACATGGCAAATTTTGACGATCCAATTGGCCATCTTCAAGCGCGCTCGTCGTGGACGTTGACGCCATATGTTGCAGGTTACCTTATCGATGTTCAATCGAAGGCCAAATTCCTCACCATTGCTGCTTGTTAATTGAGGAGAGATCCCGAATGACTCTTGAAGCAGCCCCGAAAAGCTCCCAAACAAAAGTGAACTCCACCCTGTGTAAGAGAAAGTGAAGGCAGGATAGCGGACGTCAACGACGCACGCCGATCTTCCGACTCCAAGAATATCAGAACAATGCACCACTGACGGCCGAAGAATAAAACAGAGGCATAGTTGCAGAGTAAGGCTGGGCCTTTAAACCGAAAAACTGAGCTGTTTGGCCCAAAAATCAAACTCGAAATCAAAAGGCCCGAAAAAACTGGGTTGGCTGAATTTTGGACCCGAAACCGATTGGGCCCGAATCGAAAGGTTTTAATTCAGTACGGTTCGGTTCTCTCCTCATCCCGAACCGAGTAAACCCGAAACCCAAAATGTCGACGTGTCGATTATCTACATGTGTTGTATTTGAATTATCATAGGTTTGCTCACACTCTATCTCTATCTTTCTCACAAATATAAAAGAGAAAAAATCTACAATCTCTAATCTCTCTTTTCTCTCAGGCTTCTCGGTCAAAAGCTTGAAACTCATCTCTTCCTCTCTCCTCTCTTTTATCTGAGAACGAATTCCTAAACATCAAAAATATTGAAAAGCTCTGTCGCCGCTTCAATTGAAGCTCTGCCTTCGAAGATCGATGAGCTCAGGTCTCGTATCTGTTATCAGTACGAATAGATCCATGACCCCGAGTGCTCCGCTGCCGAAAAAGACATCCTCGCTGCGTGCTCCTTCCACCCAGTCGATCTTGTTTTCTTAAAAATAGTATTTTCTTTGTAATTTTTGTAGCTTGTTGTTTTTTGGTTTGGTTGGTTGTAAGGATCCAAGATCCGTATTGGAAATCTTAACATCGGTTCAACCTACTCTTTTTTGGTTTCCTTCGTTAATGAATTTTATTTCTCAACCAAAAAAAAAGAAGCAAAAATAATATTTTGACCCGGAATGGGCAGAACCGAACCGAATTCATTCGAATCAGGTCCATTCGTTTTAAAAGGCCCAAAAACATAAATACCAACCCGAACCGAAGCCGAACACTATTTCGGATTCGAATTTAGATCAGGCACAAACCTGAACCGATCCGACCCGAACTCAACCCTACTGCAAAGGGGGCCTCCTCGCAACTCGCAACCCTAGCAGGCAGAGCATATTCTCCAAGGTCCAAGCAATATGCTAGATCCCCTTTTGATCATTTGGTCATCTTAGAATTACACTTCTTTTAATTAAATTATCGACGAGGAGTTGACTTTCTTTATGAATTCAATTGGTTCCACATTTAAGGAACGTAGTGACTCAGATTCAAAGAGAAACTTAATTGTGATTTTTATTGGTTTAAGTGAACCAAATTAAACAGCCAATGACAATTAGTCCAACCAAATTAAAGTAGCACACATTGCTTACACAATGCTTCACAGCAACCCTACCAACCAACATGCAGCGACCGCTAGTTGACATTTCCTTCTTAATCGGATGGTTAATTAGGAGTCACTTGCTTAATTGGGATTAAGTTATATATAATCCAACAGCCTTACTTGAGTCATGTTCCTCTGTAACCTTGATTATATTAGTTAAATCACATAGGGCAAGCCGCTCAATAATACCTCATTTAGCTTAAAAATAAAAGAAATTACTATTCTAAACGAGATATTTTTTTTAAGTAACTATTATAAATATTTCTTTCACTAGGGGACAGGGTATCTTTACCATTATAAAGTAATAAAGTAAGATATGAAAAAACTTACATAAATTCGAGGGAATATGATATATTTATTTCGGTAAACAAATATAAAATCTTATAAAGAACAGGTTGAAGTCTTAAAAATGTAAGAAGGCACATACATTTTGTATGTAATCATGTTTTTAAAGAACTCAATTTTTTTTATTGATAGTTTAGCTCGGTTTGGTCGCTCTACTAATTAATGCAATCCTTTGGTGTATTTTCTATCCCTCGATTCCACGGCTAATCTTGTTTTTCAATTTGATTTGATAGAAATAGTTGCGTGATAGATTTTTCTCTTTAATTTGTTTCATTCTTCGTTTTCTTTTGTTAGTCAAAAGGAAAAAATAGGTTAAAGTTTTAAAGACGCAAAAATGAGCAAACTGCAATCATGATTCACGATTCAAATTATAACATACCAAAGTTTTGTTGAATCAACTCACACCAAGAACGAATCAGAAAATTATTCGTAATATAAGGTCACAAAATAAATTGGAATTACTTATATCCAGTAAGTATTATTTAGAATTCGATCTCAAATGGTGGCGGTTCCTCTTACCAAGTTGACCTTATAATTAGCGTCCATTAAAACTATGCATATTTTCAAATTTAGCAAACCCCTTTTCATATATTCGATTACAACAGGGGAATATATACAGTAATATATAGCTAAGCTTGATTCGGATTCCCATTTGAAACTTCGTTATCATGGTACAGTATGTTTGGCACCTAAAAGTGAGAACGCATCAAAGGAACAAAATCACACTAATCTGTTGTCAAAATGGTTGTTGCTGTCGTTAGTTAATATTTATGGTAATCAAAGAAAATGTGCATGCACCTATCATATCACATCGGTGTGTCTCTTCCCTTCACCCAAAAACCAAATCTATTTTGTTTTGTTGTCTATATGTTTATGAAGCCGCCGCTTCTAAGTTTGAGCTTATTAATTTGAGCAGTTAGTTGATCTGATCCTAAAACAAAACAAAGATCTAGAGTTGAATTCCAAAGAGTCGACGACGTATGACTAGTCTGCTGCTATACGTAATCCAAGAGTCGCTTGGTCCAAAAGCAAAGCATCTTATACCATTACATACATATATATCTCTTCTCAAAAGTTGTTTTCATGCACAAAATAAAATAAAGAAAACAAACTCTATATATCGATATCTATCCGATCAGAAAAAAGGAAATAATTATTAAAATGTTACCCTAAGAATGACCTTCCGCTAATTTATTACACTAAAAAGTTTTCTCGTTAATTTGTTATCCTAAATTTTAAAAATTAGTTAATTTGTTACATATACATCAAATTAGGCAACATATTTAGTCAATTTGTTATCCTAAGTTTACATTTTATGGATAATTTTTCATGTTTACTAATAAAATATAAGATTTAGTGTACCAAAGTGCTTTTAAATATTTATAATTTGATGATAAATTGATGAAATTCAAGTAATTAGACAACAATATAGCAAATTAGCAAGTTTATAAATTTCAGGGTAACAAATTGACAGAAATTTTTTTAAGTTAACAAATTAACACTGAGGTGATTCTTAAGATAATAAATTGACAATTAAACCAAAAGATAAAAAAAATTATTGAAAAAAAAAAAGAAAAGATTATTTGTATAGGAAGGATCTTAAAAACATTAAACATGGATCCATCTGTTTGTTTCTTCCCCAGCAAACAAATTCCCAAGTTAAATAGTACTAATTAAAGAGGGTTAGTTTGGTCTAACTAATTGTGCTGACATGCCATGGATGCCATCATGGGTTAATGTCAAAAATGGTAATAGAACTAGAAAATGGAGGGCATTCATGGAGTACACTAGTACTTATATGCCCATCTCACAAAACTAGAGATCAGCATTATTGTTATTTTGCTGCTACTCTTTTGCTTTGCTTTATTTTCTTTTCCAAAGAAGCTTAGGCTAGCTAGACTGTGTCTGTTTGTTTGTTGCTGACTCAGATTCAGACCCAGAAAGAGGATACAAGGTAGGTACTTGAAAGTTGAAACCAAATCATTATGACAAAGAAACAATGCAAATCTTTTAGAGCTCAAAAAATGCGTGTTCTGGTTTTCCTCTTTTTGCTTTTCTTGTCCAATTCAATGTCTGTTTCTCAAAGAGGAAATCTTTTTGACTTGAAGCCAATTTCATTATTCAAATTAAAGCCTTTTGCTTAATCCATCTTCCCACTTTGTTATGCAGATTTAAGGTTTGATTTAGCTCAAAAGAGAACTAGATCTTATCTGGGTCTTTCTCAGAATTGGCTACACCAAGTTTGGAGATCTAGTTGTCAAAGAAAGATTGATGATTTTAGTTCCAAGAGATTAAAGGGTAGCAAAAGAAGCAATCTTTGTACAATATGAGCAGCCTTTTGTACAGTAATCCTATTTTCAAGTCTTCAGAGGTAGAGTTGAGGAAGAACCATACAGATTTCTTGAATGCATCTAATGCTTTCCAACAGCAACAACAACAACAGCAGCAGCAGCAGCAGCAGCAGCAGCAGAGCTCTAGTGGTCTAATGCGGTACCGGTCTGCGCCGAGTTCATTTCTGTTGGACCTTGTGGAGGACAACAACGGTAGTGGTGGTAATAGTACTACTGGATGTGAAGTTGAAACCGTGTTGCAAAGATTCATTTCTTCATGTAATGGACAAGATGAGCATGATGATGATGATGATTGTAGTGAAAGAATGCACGTGAAGCGAGAATCAGGGGACTGTGTTTCGAAACAGAATTGTGGTTACTCAACTTCACCTCAGATGATGCACCAAGCTCAACAAGTTCATTCTTCTTCATCCTTTGGTTTGCAGAATTCGTCAAAAATCGGAGTTGGAAATCGCTCTAATCTTGTTAGGCAGAGTAGCTCTCCGGCTGGATTCTTCCCCAACTTAAACGTTGACAATGGTATTACTAATTACTTCTTTGCTCTTGCTCACTTGTCTTTGCTAAATTGATATCACAAAACTTTCAACTTTTTTAGAAATTCTATCATAGATTTTATTCACTAATTTTGTTGTTAATATTGTAAGATGAGATGCTTTTTTAGTAATTTTATTTAATTTTTTGTAAATATTTCAACTGGCACATTTTCACGAGAGCAAATCGTTGTCAATGTTGTATTTTAATTGAATTGTTTGTAAATGATAAAAAAATAATCATAATTTTGTTCTATTTCAAAAAATTATAATTTTGTTCAACTAGTTGTATATAAATATTTAAAATAGATCTCCTCTACTATAGCCAATTTAACTATTTAGGAAAGAATTTGAGAAAACTCTGGACTTCTGTTTGATTGCCTGCAAATTCATTCAGGCTTTGACTATTTGTAGTAATATTTCCTCAACTTGCAAAAAGGGTCAAAATCAATTTAGCTGGAAAGAAAAATTGACCATGTCACATGAGTTATGTTTGTATGGTTCTTCCTTTATATATGTATATATTCCCTGTTCAAAATTTCCAAACTATCTGAGTCTGATTGCTTATCTAGTCACCGATATTTATCGCTTAGCAGATGTATGAGAAAAACAGTATAATTAAGTTGATGAGCCAAGAAAAGGTTCATTCCAAATCTTTTAGATGTTTTGTATGTTTTTAAATATTGTAACTTTACAAGGACAAACAGGCTTCAATATGATGAAAGATGCTTCAAGTTTTAGAGTAGGCAATGGTACAAATGGAGAAGCTAGTCCATCAGCTTCTAGGCCGAGTGCTCAGTTTAACTTCTCCGCTGGGTCAAGACGTTTGCCTCGGATTGCTGAAATCGGGAATGGAAACACAGAAGAGAGTAGTGAAGCGGATCACAGTTTAGGAAATGCTAGCAATGTTAGCAGTTCACATTACATACCAGCTGACTTCCCAAATGATACTTGGGCCAGTTCCGGTGTGTTTCATGAGCTCAAAAGAGGCAAAGATAATGACGGCAAAAAGTATTCCGGTACGACAGCATTGGACACTCAGGTTAGCTTTCCCAATTCTTCTTCACTCGCTTGGTGAAAAATGCTTGCTTGTCCTGTTAAAATCAACTTATTCGTTTCTTCTATCAACAGAATGTGGGTTTTGGACACCGCAATCACAGTCTTGCTCATCATATGAGCTTGCCGGCACATTTTGACATGCCTTCTATGGAGAATCTTCTACATTTTCAAGATTCCGTTCCATGTAAAATTCGCGCCAAAAGAGGCTTTGCGACTCAACCCCGAAGCATTGCAGAGAGGGTATATATATATATATATATCTTTGATTGCACTAGAGTTGATTGAGCTAGTTAGATCATTAGACTCGAAATTATTCTGACAGCGAACACCGATGTTATTTCAGATGAGAAGAACTCGGATCAGCGAAAGAATGAAGAAATTGCAAGATCTTTTCCCAGACATGGACAAGGTATTGCAGAATTTGTTACATCAACTCACCACTCTAGTCTCTTAATATCTATTTAACCAGATAAATTTAAATGTTGGATGTTGTGTCCATTGCAGCAAATAAACACAGCAGATATGTTGGAGCTGGCAGTTGAGTACATCAAAGATCTTCAGAAACAGGTCAAGGTATATAGATGAGAATCGTTTCTTCAAATGCTAACCCCCCGTGAAAACTGAAAACAACTACATTTATCTCCTCTAAAATGTCTGGTTGATTTTTTGGTGCAGACACTCAATGATTCAAAGGCAAAGTGCTGTTGTTCCAGTAAACAAAATTAGTTCAGAACATTGCTGTTTTTTTTTCATATGAAGATAACACTAGAATATGGTGGGAAAGAAGAAGAAAGGCAACTTTTGTTTTGTCGATTTCTCTAATTCTATGGCAAAATAGGAGTGCACCTATAATATACGGAGCACAGGAACACATGTCACAATCTATGCCACGTTAAATTTAAGTGTACAGTGTATGAAAAAAATAAAGTATCGATTACTACCCTGCACATTTGTGGTCCGCACATTGTAGAACTACTCAGCAAAATAGCTGTAGAATAACTAGAATGTCACCAATGTTATGGATGTAATGCAAGTTCAGGTTTAATGCATGCAACATGACCTTGTCTCAATTTCCCTTTTAACACTTGATGTACGATCTACGGAGCTCAATAGTAACACACAACACTTGGCCACAAGAAAAAATAAGAATATATATCATTTCCTTTTCGGAGCAACTCTGAACTTCACAAAATGTGACTTCAAATACAAAAAAATTGTTCCATCTCTAATTACCAACCCAAATGGGTACTAAAGCCAACAGAACTATCTGGGTTGAATTCTGTGATCAACCTTCAGTAATATGCTTTCCGTGGATTCCCCTGAAAACCCAAAACGTAGCGTCCAAAGGTCAATTATGAATGAAACACAATTAGAAAAATTAGAAATCACGGGGAGACATTTGAAAGTATTGGTAGTACCAGAGGATTAGGCCTGTAACGGTAACCGAGCATCATCCGCTTCTTATACTGCTCATAAATATCATCTTCAGGAGTCACCTCTCCAGGTTGTTGAGCACCGACACCCAAATTGTCCTTCTTGACATTACTTGCCATTATGGGATCCGAGATTCCTCTCCTGGAGCTCCCCAGACCCTCACCTGAAGTTCCCATAAATCCATCAGGTTTCTCCTAATGAAACGACACTAGAGCACAATACAAATACCAAAAGCATACGCAAGGTGATAAGATCTTTTCCTACGGCTACACAGAGAAAACACAACTCCTTTTTAGATTTGATTAAGAGTGCACCTTCTTTCCAACCCATCTTTGACAAGAGTTTGTGACCCACATTATCAGCCTGTATTTTGGCCCTATCTGCAGCTTCTTTGGCAGCTTTCTGCGCCTCCACATCATTACAAGCAGCCATGAACTTCTCGAGCTCTTCTTGTGGGATGTAATCACCCATGTGATGACCCTTTTTTAACGAAGATGCTGTGAAAAATTGTGAAGATACAAAGTTAAGTTAAACCATCAAGGAACCAAAGTATAAGATATTCTAAAAAAAAATAGTTAGTCTGAATCTGGTTTCAGGCACTAGCACATATCATGAACCTTGAAGAGATGCTGGCGGGGGCATTTCGTCATTTGAATATCTGGGTTGTTTCCCCCTTTCTTCTTGTGCTGCCTTTTTCGCATAAAATTCCATCATTGCAATAGGATCTGCACCTCTTGGCGCACTAGACCAGCCTATAAGTGCAAAAACACAACGTGCAAGATAGACAAATAAAACACACGCAGAGATTAAGGTTTGTTAAAGTACATAAAAAGAACAATCTGTTTTAAAATGAACAGTCTCAACAAACAATCTGTCTAAAGCAACAGAAAAAAGGTATATCAGTCACCTGTTCTTCCCATAGAAGTCCCATATTTTAAATCCTCGGTGGCGTCATATAATGCAGATGCAGGAGTTTGGTAATTTGATTGCTTTGAACTAGATCTCTGGGAACCATTTGAGGATTTAGACGCTGACATGCTTGGACCTCCTACAAAAAAAGAAACCCCAAAATGTCAGTGACAAATAGGAAAGGAAATAGTTTCAGGACAAGAAGACACTGTTGCTCATGTAACGAGCATCTTAGGGAGTTCTATATATCATACCCACCAAGATACCTATCAAACCATAGTACTGAAGATAAATACAAAGGGACATATTGGGAGACCCCACTACAACTTTATTAAGTCTCCTACCAAACAAGAGATCCCAAAGAGAGACCAAATAACATCAAATCTAATATAACTAATCCATTTAACAAAGAGCTAATACCAGCAGTGAAAGAAAATAAACAAAGAACAGCGAGAAGTATCACATCACCATTTATGGTAGTCACAAAGTTCAAGAATGCTGTTCAGCCATTCTTAAGGAATGTGTAGAAACTTTCTCAACTAGGCAAGACATAAATATTTGTGTCTTCTATCCTTCACACACACACAACACCAGCAGTGATACTTCAAGCAAATGTATGCATATATCAATGAGCATAGTTTACTACATCTGGGCAAGTTTATTTAGATTAAAATCTAATACTAACCATTACCTGATGATTCAAACTCTTGGGTCTGCTTGAGGGATTTCTCCTCATCGGCAAGCCGATGTTCATAGTACTTGTAATCAGCACAGCTTTCATCAAATAAAAATCTGCAAATAAAATTTTAATGTCAATGAAATTTGATTAGGAGCAACCATTAAGTTTAAGCATAACCAAACCAGGCAATAGACAAGTTGACACACTTCAAATCATTCTCCCCTAGCATAAATGCTAACAGACAGAGTTGGGACGGCATTAGACATAATTAACAAGTCAATACTAGAGTACTTACTTAAAGGGGCTATCTCCTGGATTTTTTTGCCGTGTAATATGCTCAAATTGCCTCCCATGTTTAGCCACAAAACTTGCAAGTTTGTCGGCGACTATCTTGACTGTAGAATCACTTGGGGGAGGTGGTGCTGCATACACTTATAAAACTGATCAATACCGAGAGCATGAACTAGGGAATGCAAATACTCTTGTAGCAGGCCTGCCACATATGCCAATTCTTTCATTGAACATCTTATTCCAGCAATGCTGATAGGAATTTAAGAAATAAACTGAATTCATGAGACGAGATATTCAAAAGGTTCTGTCTTTTTCATCCACACTACTTCATCAGTAGAGAAGACAATTTCTGAGATGCAACCTATCAGTGGGGCCAGTTTCCATTTAATTCAGCTGTAATTATTTTAACCAAAGACAGGACTGATAACTAGATCTTCCTTTCTCAACCAAATATGAACAAAAAGGGTGCTAACTGCACTTGCAGGTACCACATGAAGAAAGAACACTCAGAACCCTCTATGGATATGTAGCAATTAACTGGACCAATTACTTTTGCAAGAGCATAACTTGTCACAAAGATGCAAAAAGTATCTTACCAGCCAAAATAATTCTGTCTAGAAATACTGATGTAACATCAAAACAAAGAGAATGTATTGAATGACATGCCAATAAAAATTCATTAGTTAAACAGCAGGGTGGAACTATATATTTCAGTTACCTATATAGACATATGATAAGGAAAGAAAAAAAAAACAATGCATGCATGATTTTACCCCAAAAAGTTACTGAAACAAAGAACTTCATGGTGATTCAAACAGACTATAGGATAACTGGATAAGCATAGAATTTGTAATTACCAACATCCACTTGTCTAGACGAGTCCTTTGCCACATCTTGCTGGCCCAGCTTTTGTCGTTTACTTGGTACATCACCTGAAGCATCTTCTCCATCTTCATCGTCATCTCCTAACTTAACTGCAGGAGCCACAATCTTTGATTTCTGTTTCAAGCTGAAAGCAAGTTTGCCCCCAGAAGCAACATGTGTGGTCTTGCGTGTATCAGTAGGCTTTGGTTCGGCAATGGTTTTACCAATGGAGAGGTTGCCTGAGACAGCTTTACCTAGCCTAGAGTCCTCTACTGCTGTGCTCTTCTCTTTCTCCTTCTCTTGTTGGAGTTGTTTGAACCTTTCCATGAATGAACCATCATTAACAAAGAGGCCAGAATTCACTCCTTTGTCCATTTGCAAAGAGACAAGTTTGCTTAGGCTGTATACAGGAAGCACTGTTTGACAAGCAGCTTTCAAGCTATTTAGACATTGAATGGATACGTAAATCTGATCTTCATAATGATTTTTTCTTTTTCATTATGCAGCATTGATACAATAATTAATCTACAAAAAAAATTATCACCTAAGAATAAAAACACCAAAAAATCCATCATGTTCACAAAATGCTGTGAATAACCCTTGTTTTTCAGGATGGAGAAATGAGATAGGATTTACAAACAAAATATGCTTTTCTATATTATTAAATTAAAGGTGTCCAGTAGTAAAGTCAATACACACTACTGGGCCAACAGAATAAATTACTGTATATGACCAGAAGATCATTTAAGAAAACGGAGGCCAATACCCGTCATTTCATAAGAAGCTGATTATATAAGATCTGTGACTCAAATGAATGGACATCTTTCATCATTTGTAGGAACATTAGCGACTCAAAATGAGATTATCATAGATCAATTTCCATTAGAACTTCATTACTCAGATGCATATTTGGTGATAACTATCGCTTGAAGACCACTATAGCAACTACCTATTTAAAACAGTTGCAGAATTAGGAATGGCATTTACTCGACATGCCAATTGAAACAAACCAAAGCACCATGCAAACTTGGCAAAAATCCTTGCCCAATGGTGGACAAAAAATCAGAATATGACACGTAAAAATCCGGTAGAGTTAGCGTCAATTATAACCGACGTAATTTCGAACAATAAAATAAGTTACGTCATAAAAGTCTGACACGTATGAAAAAATTGATTGATCTTTTCAGTTGTTCAATATATAATGTACAAATGAGATGTTTGGGGTGCTCAACTGAGATCTTTTTAGTTCTTGAAACAGAGTCATTATTAGGCATTATGTCTAATTATATATACAATCAGCAACATAAACAAACAAGTTTCGGATTAAGAACAAGAATAATCGGGTTTTCAAGAACATGTGAAAATACCCATCATCGAAACAAACAAGATTAAGCTCAATAATCATATGAGCTCCAATAAATCAATGAACTTTGATATGCATTATGAGATGTTTGGGTGCACAAATGAGATCTTTTTAGTTCTTGAAACAGAGACATTAGGCATTATATCTAATTATATATACAGTCAGCAACATAAAAAAACACGTCCTCGGATTAAGAAAAAGAATAATCGGGTTTTTCGAGAACATGTGAAAATACCTATCATCAAAACAAACAAGATTAAGCTCAAGCATCATACGAGTTCCCAATAAATCAATGAACTTTGATATGCAAGTATACAAATGGAGACTCTGAAATCAATAAAAACAGAAACTTTAATATCCCCTAAACAAATTCAACAAAAAAAATTCAATCCTAAAATCAAAATCGATCGAAAATCAAAATCCAATCTAAAGCACAAAGCAGCCCAGAGAACATCAATAGGAACATATTCAAATCCAGAAACGCAGAGAAACTAACCAATCAATGGAGGATTAGTCCGAATTTGAATTAGGGATTATAAATCTGATATCGCCTCTTGGGCTCTGACCCTTCTCTTCTCTATGAGGTCGGTTTCTCTGTCTACAAACATTTATAATTAGGCTGCGGCTCTGCGCACCCTGTTTGTTACTGTACACCCGAAGAGAATATTTGGGAGAAAGTTAAATGCTGGTCTATTCACATCCGATCTTTTACTCTTCACGGTTCATTTTATTTGTACTAGAAAAAATCCGCACATCGAGTGCGGAGAGATGCAAATGGGAATTTAAGAGAATAAAAATATATTTATATAATTATTTCTATTTTACTGATTTTTTAAAATAAAGAATAGAAAATAAATATTTTTTTTATTATGAGTATTTTGGGAAATCAATATTTTAGTATGTCTGATGACACCAAATGGGGACTTCCATTTATTATAGTAGAGATTATTGAACTATTATTTTATCTTTAGTATAAGTTACGTAAACGCCTTTATTATTATTTAAAATTACAATTTTAAATATTTCTACACTCCAACAAGTAAAATACTTACATTTGTTCTCTGTCTTCTCCAGCTCTCCTCACCACAAACTCAACTCTCTCTCCCCAACATCACCGTATATACCATATATAGCCAATAACATATGCACATTTACATTTGAATGCCTTGAGACATTAATCAGCTAATAACTAACTGGCTAACAATAATGTGCTAGTGTTTTCTCGATTCCAAATAATAGCAATCTAATGAATTGGGTTTTATGGAGTATTTCCCTTTAATGGGCTTGTAATTTCTTATTGGTCTATTAGAACATCCGCACCTGGGACGGTGGTGCTCAAGCAGGTGGTGGATCTGATGCGATGGTGCTGGAGCAAACAGAAATCAGAGGCGCACCAGGGATCTGGGGCAGCGACGACTGCTCGTTGACCGAGCTTTGGAGAAATCGCTCGAGCGTTTGCTCCCTTGTCTGGCAGGTCCACAGCTCATGGGTGACGTCAAGCGAGTGTGAATTTTTTTTCCAGCCAGGCGCGTGTAAAACATGCGCTAGTGACAAGTAAAAGAAAAAAAAACAACCGAGTTATGGACCAACCACAAGTCGCCAAGTGGCACAACCTTTCGGATTTACCATCAGCAACGGGCCTCTAATCTGGGCCGTAGATTTTGAATGCCAAAACTGATCGGACGGCTATAATTCAAATAAAATGGCCATTTGCATAAATTTATCAAAAACTACAAATAAATCCCCAAAAATTACAAAAAAGTTCCTAATTTTTTTCCCTATAAATACTACTTCATTTCCTCTCTCATTTCGTTTAGCATTTTTTTACCTATACTACTTAAATTTTTGAGAAATAAAAATGTAATATATTTATTAAGATGAAATTGAAATACACATCAACTTAAAACACATACTAAAATTAAACACAATCTTAATGAAAACACATAATAAAATTGAAACTCACATAGTTAGACTAATATTTAGAGTATTTCACCGGTTTTCAACTTCTAATTGTGCTTCACCAAGTCCTTCTGAAGCTCTCTATGGATGTAAACGGATTCAAGATCAGTAACACAGTCGTGAAACCGTTGTATATTGGCTTCATCTCTAGCAATTGGCTCAAAAGAAATCTGATTCTCTTGTGCATCCACCGGCCCATCATAAACTCGGAAAGTTCTTGATGAGTTTTGCATGTATTCTTCTTCCTCATCCTCATACTCATTCTCCATGTACTCTTCCTCAACAATCATGTTATGCTATATGATGCAAGTTAACATGATGGATGTCATTATCGATTTGTGGTGCAATGTACAACTATGACGAATAATTACTCAATGAGATTGCAAGATACCAAAGGCCCTCTCCACATCTTTCCGGTATGCCTCTTGTTTCTTTGCAAAGAGCTTATCTTGAGGCGTTTAGGGATTGGAAATTATTTTGACAAATGTAGAGTACCTCAGATATATTCCATTAGCCAAATAATAAGTGTTGGAATACCTTTCTTCGTGGACTTCGTAGACGGTAGTTGGGCCTTTTCCAGCAAGGATTTCTGAGAACACATCAGATAGGTGGAGTACGTTAATGTCATTTTTAACTCCAGGACACCCGAAGAAACTGTGTCATATCCACATATCATACGAGGTGATCGCCTTTAGGATAATAGTGGGACGACCCTTTCGCCCTGAGTATGCCCATTGATAGGCGGTTGGACAGTTCTTCCATTCCCAGTGCATGTAGTCGATGTTTTCAATCATACCTGGAAAGCCTCGACGTTGGCCTTTATCAAGGAGCATTGTGAGGTCCTCCTGCATTGGAGCATGAAGTATCTTGGACCATAGAGGTCAACCACATGACGGAAAAACTTCTTCATACATTCTAGGGTAGTCAATTCTCCCATCCTTGTAATTTCAATACACTGATCTGCGGCTGCCCTGTACGCCAACATTCGTAGAGCACCGGTCATCTTTTGTTGGGGAAAAAAACCTAGTAATCCAGTGGCATCTGCTCTTTGATGCCAAGATTGGTCATGGTTGCAGAGATCCGCCATGATATTGCTGAATCGGTCTCTGCTCATCCTGTACGTTCGGCGAAATTCTTGCGAGTTGAAGTTGGGACGTTTGATGAAGTAATCGTCCATGAGATTGCGTCCCCTAAACTCCCTTTGTCATGGTTGATTTGGCAATTTACCGCACCGTGAACCACTCCTTTGTGGTGGTTCATCGTCGTGTTGTGCTTCCGCCATGACCACCTGATTGACGAATTATTGCTCCATATCATCATCCGCTTCTTGTTGACGTTGTCTCCGCCTGAAAAAATTGTGGAAGTTGAAAGGATTCATCAGAGTGATGAATAAGGAAATATTGCTAAGTGTTTAGAGAGATGTGTTATCTGCTTGGATTGGAAGAAACTTGTAGATGGTGTGAGTATAGAATGAGTGATAGATGAACGTTTATAGCCAATTGTAGATAATCGGATCTTTGAAGATGAACACACGTGTCGCATCGTCATTGGACGAAAATCTTACCGGAAATCTGGTCCAATTATTTTTTCGACAATGTTATCTCGTTGTGACACACGTAACTTCGTCATTGGTCAAAAATCTTACCGGAAATCTGGTCCAATTATTTTGTCGACTATGCTATCTCGTAGCGATACATATTGCATCGTCATTGGTCAAAAATTTTACCGGAAATCTAGTCCAATTATTTTGCCGATAATGCCTCATGGTAGTGACACGTGTCCCTTTTGTTATTAGCTGAAAATCTTATCGGAAATCTTATATAATTATTAAGTCGATAACGACACGTGTCACATTATTATTGGTCGTAAATCAATCCGGTAAATTTTTTTTAAAACTTTTTACAACATTTTGAAAATCTCGTAAAACTTATGGAAGTTGTTGTAGAAAATTTCGTAAAATTTGTGGAGGTTGTTGTAGACATTGAAGTTGTTGTGGGAAACATTTGGTACAAATTGTGAGTATTACTGTAGAAAGTTTATTGATAGACTTGTCTAGCACAAATCTTGTTGCTGTGTTTCTCTGGTTGATTGGCGAGCTTGTGAGAAGTATACAACTGTGGTTAGGTTGTTTTATCACATTGCGACTACAGTCTATTTCAAGGCTCTCTTGGTTCTGTGTGTGCTTGTGTTGCATTATTTTTACAGAAGATATTGAACACGATGACTAGTGGATCATCATTGTCTGGTTCTCGTCCTGTTGTCACAACTGGACCTACACAATCTGAGATCAATGCCTTGAGGAGTGGTATCACTACTAGACTTGGCGAAAGAAATTTCATAAAATGGTGCTTTTTGTTTCAGTCTACATTGGAAGGAAGTCGTTTGTTTGGATTCTTTAACGGATCTGAAGTGCCTCAACCTAAGTACAATCTCACTATAGATGGTTCTGTCACCAGTGAAGTTTCTGAAGCCTATCTAATTTGGAAACAAATTGATAAGGCGTTGCTGAGCTTCCTTATGTCTACACTAGAAGATGATGTTCAGGACATTGTGGTCGGAGACTCGGAGTCACATCTGCTAGACAAGCATGACTCTTTCTTGAAGAACATTACTCAACAGTGTCAAGAGCCAACATAATGCAACTGAAGACTGAACTTCAGACTATCAGAAAGGGAAGTGAGTCTATTGATAAGTACCTTCAAAGGATTAAAAGCGCAAGGGATCAGTTGGCTGCTGTTGGAGTTACAGTTGCAGATGACGATATTGTCATTGTACGATTCTTAATGGACTTCCAGAGGAGTATGACACTATTCGGTCAGTTGTTGAAGGCCGCAAAAATCCCATCTCTCTTAGAGACTTGAGGTCTTAATTACTTTCCAAGGAGAGGCGCATTGACAGTCTGTTTTAGGCAACATCTATCATGTCTGCTATTGTTGCAAGAGGAAATGGTGGCCACAAATACCAGTCTGGCACAAGATATTCGGATGAATGAGGTAACTCTAAGAAGTCTTGGACTGATACTGATAAAGGCAAAGACGAGTCCTCAAACTATGAAGATGGTGCTGGAAAACCTGAATGCTCAGCATGTGGGAAGAAAGACCATACTGTAGCTACCTGTTACAAAGTTACAGCTGTTAAATTTATGGCAAGAAAGGTCATTTGGCTAATACATGCTATCAGAATCCTAACAGACCATCTAAAAATGGAGCTGCTAACTCGAGAACTTTCATAATTAATTCGGGACATGCACCTGAGTGCCAAATCTGCAACAAGAAAGGACATAGTGCAGCTAATTGCTTCTATAGAGTTGATGTGCTTCATGGACATCCCTCTATGTCCATACCAACATGCCAAATCTGTGGATTGAAAGGACACAAGGCCTTGGATTGCTCCCATAGTTTTAACTATGCCTATCAAGGAGTTGAGCCACCATCCTCACTTACTGCCATGCATTCTCATAGCGTCTCTATGAGCATGGTTCAACTTCTGGCACTTCCCACTCGCAATCTCCTGTTGGACTCTCAGCTTCTCATTCTAGTCCCAATCACTCTGAAGTATGGACTGGTGACACTAGGGCCACACACCACATACATGACTGCAGATCTCAAAAACTTATCTCTGGCTCAGCCATATAATACTGACAGTAAGATAACTATTGGCAATGGTGTTGGTTTGGATATCTCTCATATTGGGTCTAGTTATATAAAACCAGCAGATTACGTCTTTAAACTACAAGATGTATTTCATGTTCCAACTTTGGCAGCTAACTTGTTATCGTTCTCAAAGCTTTGTAGGGATAACAAGTGCTTTATTGTGCTTGATGAAAATGACATCTCTGGGCAGGACAAAGTTTCAAAGGAAGTACGATACAAAGGAAAGAGCAGTAAAGAAGGCTTGTTTGAGTTGTTTCTGTTCAATACACCTCAGCTATCTCAAATTTCTTAAGTATCTCCTACTACATTTGTGGGAGGAGCTGTTATTAAGGAGATAAGAGTCTCTTGTGGTAGACCCTTGGCTGATTGTTTCATATCAAGAAACTGTTGACTAGAGATGTGCTTATTATTTAATTTTCGATTGTGTATGTCTTTATCCTATACGTAACGTTTTTAAGGACACAATTGTAATTTTATTCTTTTTGCGAAACATGTTTATTTCTTAAAAACGTTGTATTCTTCATAGGACATTGTGACTAAGGTTACGTATGGAACTCTTTGTATAGGTTGACTGGTGGTCTGCATATCCCACTTTTAATAGTCGATTAGTTGCTTGTTAATATTACTTTGTTGCCTACTCTGGAGCTTTTATGTGTTAATGACAGCGACATCATGTGAAAAATTCAAATTCAAAGGCAATCGGATGGTTCTAATTCAAAGGCAACGGTTACTATTTGCTTCTGAAAATTTTAGAACGGATACTACTACAAAAAATTTCAAAAAAATCCCAAATTTTTTTTAATAACCCCTTACTATTTTTCAATAAATACAACCTTCATTTTTCTAAACACTTCATTCCAATTTGTGCACAACAACTTATCATCTTCCTCCCTCTCTTCCCTCTCTCTCACAATCTTTTTAATTTTTTGCAAAAGATGTCCACCAATTGGCTCAATTCTGAAGATGTACTATTGTGCATATCATATTGTCGTCATAGTGTGTGCCCTATCTCCGGCAACAAACAAAAGGTCGACAAATTGTGGGAAAAAAAATCTATGCTAATTACCAACAAAATTGGGTGATGGGTCAAGGTGAAGTGAGGGCGGAACCTAGGACCCAAAATGCACTTACCTCTCGTTTTGCTAAGTTGAAGCCAAACTTGTCACAATGGAAAGCGGCGCTTGCATGCGCAAGAAGGAATCCGGTGGAAATTTGCATAATGAGGTAAAGATTTATTTATGTTGATCCTCTCAATTTTAATTAATTTTATGAAATATAAAATGTGAAATATTAATTCGTTAATTGTATTTTTTTGTAGTTAAGGAAAGTTCAAACATTTATGTGGGCAAAAAGAAGAAAGAGTTTATGTACTTTGCGTGTTGGGAAGAGGTCAAGGATCATCCTACTTTTAGAGTCGTTGAAACTAGCACTCTACCTTCTTACCATTCCAACTTCAAAGCTACTCCTCCCGTTAGTGAAGTGCACTAGAAGAAAAACTCACCTAGACCGCGGATCGTTTCCGTCGTCTAGGTGAGATTTTTTGTCGTCTAAGAACCTCCGTGGAGTATGTTTTGTACTCCAAGTGCTGCCGTCCAAGTGCGTACTTGGACTACGGAGTTTTTGGAATTTCTCTGAGGTCTAAGTTCTCACTTAGACCACGGAGAATTGATCTCTGTGGTCCAAGTGATTATTTATTTTTTTTAAAATTAAATTTTAATTTGTAGTAAAATATTAGTAATTTAATTAAAATACTCCAATCCCATTTAAATAATTAAATATGTTAAAATTAATTAAATATAATAAATTATTAATTACTTAAATAATAAAAATTAATTTGTACATACATGAAATTAAATATCGTTCGGAATCGAAAAAAAATGATATAATAAACTACACAAACTACTAAAATACTGGAAGAGCAGATGCACCGTCGAGTTCCCCACCTCTAGCCGGGTCGTCATCGTCGGGGTATGGGTTCGGAGGAGGTTGACACTGTTGTCGAGCCTAATTTTGCATGAGGGCGACGAGTTGGGCTATTTGCGCTCCTTGCTGATCAAGCCTTTGACGCATAGATTGATTTTCCTCCCGTGCGAGTCGAGCCTCTTCAAAGGCTGCTTGGACGGCCCAAGCATGAGTACTTTTCCTCGCCGAACCTCCCGTAGATGAGTCAGAGGACAAATCTCGAATCACCTTAGGTCCCATCCCCCTAACCTCCCTTACAGCTCTACGACCGTATACCTCATCGGCGATTGCAATTTGGCTCTCCATCGATAGAGGAGGCAAGTCTTCGGGCGGAAAATCTGGGTGTGCAAGCTGAGTGTTGGCCAATTCCTCCTGCACCCGTTCTACCAACCTTGCCTAAAAAATAATAATAATAATAAAATAATTATAAATTTGTACGAAAATTTAATAAATAATAATTAAATAATAACTACGCTAATTAAAAGCACATATATATCACTTACGCCGTATTGACTCGCTTCATTCTCGAACCCAGGCATCACGTACGCGCTTATGCTAGCATCGAGATATGGGTGTTTGGAGCCCTTATCCCTGTGCTCCTTGGCTATTTGAATCGCTTGCTTGGCGTCGGAGGTATGGTGTTTGTCCTTCTTCCCCTGGTTGGTCTTGTTGATTTCAGAGAATTTCTGTTGGACAACATAAATCATTAAAAAATTAATGAGTAACTAAAATAAAAATAATTCAATTCTCTTAATTTAAATAAAAAAGTAAACACCTTATATTCTTCATCTTGGAAGTGGTTACACAACCACTGCCACTCATCTTCTCTATCCCCACGCAGCTCTACGGGGGTAGTCACGGGGCCGATATTGTCATAATACACATGAAGCTTGTACTTCCAATCACGGTAGATGGAGTTGGCGGTTTGGTTGATATGCCTAAGCATCGCCGGTGTGGGATCCACCTCATATTGTTCCTATCAGAAATAAATAGAAAATTATAATCATATATATTATGAAATTACAATTTTTATTGGTTATTAAAAAATAAATTTAAAATTGTACGTATTACGTACCGAAAGTTCTTTAAACAGTTTCGCCTTCTCTTCATCCGATAACTCCTTCCCAGTAGGGGCAATCATACGAACCCTGCTGCGAAGGATTAACCCAATGTTGTGCGCTGAGAGACTAGCTAGCTGAGCTATGGGAGGGCCACCGGTGAATTCGTTGTACGGCAACTCGATCTTTTTCCCGATCGCCTTGAAAATTTTCTCGAATTTTCCGCCTTTGACGAGACCCTTGGGTTCCGGGTCAGTCAGGACCCTCCTGAGCTTGCGCCAGGTGCTATAAAGGATAGATTCAGAGGAGACCGAGGTCGACGACACCTGAGTACTTTCTGCCGAACCGAGCGTCCGACCGGAATGGGTGTCATCATCACCGGTCGGGATAACTGAGGTAGCGGAAATTTCTCTAGTGGACGCTGTCGACGGACCAGCTGAAGGGTTCGGAGAAAGCGCGTCGTTGCCCTCCTCTAAATCTCAACCGACTTGCTCCGCCAAGCGTTGGAGCATAGCATCTTCTGCCTCCTGTTAGGCCTTTTTCTTTCCCGATGGAGCCATTTAAACCTCGGAGTTGTTAAAATACCTGATTACCATAAAAAATTATATAATTTTTTTTTACGATAATTACACCTTAGTATTGAGTGCTCATAAGATTTAAATTGAGTACACTAGCTTGGTGTTTGGGTCGTTCAATGGACGTGCGACCCGCGCGATAAAGTGTAAACTTTCAATAAATTAGCTTTGGTTCAATCAAAAAACATGACAAGTTAGGGATAGAGATAACGCGAGAGACATGACTAATTTCGACAAAACACCCAGAACCTAACCAAATCAATGGTATATACTCTATTGGTGTCGTCTTTCTTAGATCCAAAACCTGTCACCAGTCATAACCCGTTTCTAGACACCATGTTCGACATTCAGCCAATCTTTCGAAATTTTACACTCCCTCAAGTCCTTTGCAAACTCCGCCCTCAACCACGTGTCCATAACTTCACTTAGGTTATGGTGTGCGGTGATGAAATCCATACATCACAAGGGGTTAAGGAGATAAGCTAGGAAATGAGGCGCCATCTATTCCAAAGAGTGCGACTTAATAAACCAAACTTAATTATGTACTAAATTTAAATCAAAGACTACCAATTTACTACGAAATTGCCATAATTACCAATTTATTATTTTTAATAATTCACTAATTTACCATATTTACAACAAATTTACAATATTAGAACAATATTTACAAATTATAATTACATGCAATAATAATCACCAATTATACTATTAATTAAAACAATATTTAATTATTATTTATCATGCATTTACAATAATAATTATTCATTTACCAATATAATTTATTATTATTACCAATAATAATTATTACTAATAATTTATTCATTTACTAATAATAATTATTACTAATATATTACTAATTAATTTACCAATTTACAAATTAATTAATTAGTTTAATAATAATGATGTTAAAAAATATAATTATCACCTAAAAGATGAGTCGCCGGAAATTCACTGGAAAGTCCCCGAAAAGTCGCCGGAGTGGAGATTCGCCGGAGAGAGGTAAACGCCGGAATTTTGGTCGCCGGAGGAGGGAGGCCGAAGCTTTTGAGAGAGAGTGAGAAGAGAGGAGAGAAGAGGAGGAGAATGATATGGGATGAGGAAAAGAGAATGAGCAGTGGCTATATATAGAGTTTCATTTAGATGACAGAACCCTATTTTCCTTCGTCTAAGTGCACTTGGACGACGGAAAGGGGCGTTTCCGTCGTTTAAGTCAACCGTTTCAAAATTTTGAAACAGCGCCTAATTAATCAGCGAGCCGGTTTCAACCGCGTTAATTTAGGGCACCGTTTCAAATGTTGACTTAGACAACGGAGATGGTATTCTCCGTCATCTAAGTCAACATTTGAAACAGTGCCTAAAATTAACGCGGTACAATCAACCACCATCTTGTTTGAACCTGGACGACGGAGATTGTGTTCTCCATGGTCCAAGCTAAATTTACGTAAAATTAATTTTTAAAATTAATTCCCAAGGAAGTTGCCGATTTGTCATTCGAAAGAAATAGTAGTAAAATATCGATTAACACATCGTATATATAAACAATTGAAT
Organism: Geum urbanum; assembly: GCA_946800695.1. NCBI lineage: Eukaryota > Viridiplantae > Streptophyta > Magnoliopsida > Rosales > Rosaceae > Geum > Geum urbanum. The sequence goes on from OX327015.1 coordinate 739,072, forward strand.
TTGAGACGATGAATAATTTTACGTCTTTAAACTTGTTAAGTATCTACTAATCTTTATAACTTAAGTGTTACTAAGTATATACTCATTTGCATATCGAAATTAACGAAATTGAATTTGGACAAAACAACCGTTGGATACATTTGCCGTAAGATAATATATAATTAGAATAATTTTCAGAAAATAATAAGTTCGTGAAGGGTTTCATCGGCACAGTCAACCGCAAAACCAAGATTTTGACAAACCGGAAACATGGATACAAGAAATTTCGTAACTCCAATTTTGGAACCGTCGAAGCTCACACACCAAGAATTGTTTACTCTATAGTCTTGATGAAAAGAATATGCATTGGGAGATGGTCTAGATGGTCGTTGTCTTAGATAAAGTTATGATATCTAAACTTGGACGATGCAAATTAGCGTCTCCGTCGTCCAAGTACTAACTTGGACGACGGAGAATGGCGTTTCCGTCGTCCAAGTACGCACCTGGACGACGCAAACCTTCATCTCCGTCGTCCAAGTGAAAAATCCTGAATTTAGGGGTTATGGCCTAACTATTTAGGGCTTAAGGTTATGCTTGACTTGGACGACGCAAAAATGGAGTCTCCGTCATCCAAGTGTGTCCCTTCAATTCTTCTCATTCAATTCGATCGAAAAAATCATCGATCGATCTGATCCGCTCCTCGATCGATCTGATCCGATCCAGATCGATTAATTAATTAATTTTAATTTGCGTACGTCAGTCGAACCGACCATGCATGCATGCATGCATGCATGCATGCATGTAATTAATTAAGTTCAAAATTAATAGTTGTACATACGTACGTACGTACTCCTCCTCATAATATTTATATTAATTATTGATCGATGATGCATCTTATATTACAATAATAAATTACCAATTAATACCCCTCGTCACTACAAGATTGTACTCTTCGTCATAATCGTCATCATCCTCATTCCCATTATCCAATTGCTCATCCTCCTCATCATACTCAACATCGTCCGAAAAATAACCTGAGTCCTCGTCCTCGTCCTCATCATGCACATCTTCTTCATCTACCTCATTAATTGCATCAATAATCTCATCTTCAGTTAGATCTGTACAACCATCAAGCATGGGTAACTGTTCACCATCTTGAGCCAGGTCCATTATATCGGAGCGAATGACAGAAATATTAGGCTCTTGATAGGCAGGAATGTCTATTTCTAGTTCAACAACATCTTCAATCGCCGGTGTCCCTTTAATTGTCTCCGTATTCCATATTCCTCGATGAGAGATATGGTTCACTATTTTCCACCCTTCACCAGCTTTCGAATCGTCGAGATAGAACACCTGCCTAACAAAGGTGGCGAGAGCGAAATGCTCATCCTCATACCAGCTTAAGTTTGTATCGACTGATAAAAGTCTCAAGACTTCCTTTGTACGCTTGAACCATCTGCACTTGAATAGGAAAATGTTGGCATCATTCCCGTAACATAACTGAACGACATATACAATAGCCCCATAATATAGATCATTGTCTTTCCCAACCGCTACCCCACTGTTTTGTGTTCTTCTTCCTTCATCTCGGGCCAATGAATGGAACTTTACACCATTCAAAAAACATTCGAGATAAATATAGTGTTTAATCGGCTTCCCTGCTAGCAAGTGCTTTGGCAAGGACCACCACCCCCCGTGGTTTTCGGATTTTTGTAGATCAATCATCTGCGAAAATGGGAAAATTTAAGGGTTTACTTTCTACAAACATGATCGATATGTATATAAATTACTAAATACCGAGACATACGTACGTACGTACCTATTGGAAGAAATAATCAAGGAACTTCTTCTTAACCATTTTCTCAAACCACGCCGAACTCTTGTCCGGATTTAACGCCTAAAGCCTCTCCCTGTATGACATCATGTACGGCTCAACTTCGTCACAGACTCGCAACACTACCCAATGTGCCTCAATAAGTTCTTCCCGTGTTAACGATTTCTTTAATATTCCTTTAAATGGTCGGACAACATTTGTGATGACAGAAAGATTGATGTGGGCACTGGGATCGGAGGCAGTGAGAGGTGGTGGATCTTTTAGGTACCTATTGCAGTAAGTAACTGTGACGACCCGAATCAAAATTAGTACGTTAATCGGCTTAATCCGCGAGTTTACGAGTAATAACTGTTTGTCGTAATTTGGCAGTTTTAGCGGCCTTACTCACGACTAAATTATCGGGCGAGAATTTGAGATGAGTCTTTTCATGAGAATTGTAGTTATGCGTGATTTTGAGTTCGTGGGCAGTTTTGGATAATTATTTCGATAACCGAGGAATATGTTATGAATATTTGAAATCGTGTGATTTATTCGTGTTTATCCGTTTGAGTTTGAGTTATCCGAAACGTGGATGTGATTCGATTTGGACCGTCGATCGTATCGAGCCGCGAGTATAAATATTGGAATAGTCGGAAAATTGTCGAAAATCACTGTTTTGGAAGTTTGACTGTCGTTTGACCAAAAATTAACCGTTGACCCGCGTTGACCGAGGAGGAAGAGCACCGCCGGTTGACTCGCCAAAGACTTTTCATTTTCGGCCACCTACGGCTACAATTTGGGTATGGTTAGCTTCTCCTCTTGATTTCATATGGTTTAGGACTTGGATTTGTGTGATTTGGTGAGGTATAGGTGGAGAATGAACTCGGTAAATCCCGTGGATTTCGCCGTCGTTGGGGGCGGTGCTCCGGCGACATTTGGGGTCAGGGATGTAGGGGGAAAGGTTCCCCTCATCCTTGTGATGCTTTTGGGTGAAGCAATTTTGTAATTGGTTGAGGTTTGAAGCTCGCCGGAATCAAAGGATTCTGTGAGGTTTCGGGCTCGATTTCGGCCGGTAGGCTTGGAATTGGGTCTTGGTGTAGAAGAGAGATGTGTTGGGCTTGAGGAATACTTGTGATCTAGATAGTTTGGCTGGAATCCGTCACGGTTGACACCGTGCCGTCGCCGCCAGTCAACGGCGGAGCTCCGGCGAATGGTTGACTTTTTGGAATTTGACAAGGTTTATGCCGTTTTGCTCATAATCGCGCCCCGATCATCGCCTTGAGATTTTTGAGTTGATTTGGATATCGGATTTTAAGTCGAGGGTTTATGTGGAGAATTTGGGGGTTTTCGATGATTATTTTGTATTCGAGTTATATGTTTCGGGAAATTGTTGGTTTCCGAAGTGTGGTACAGAGTAATGAATTGTGATTTTGATCAGTTATATTTTATGATTATTTAGGGGATCGAGATCGTACATTGGCGAGGGATCTTCTGCCGGATCTCGGGATTAGCGCGTCTGCGCGCTGTGCTTGTCTGTGAGTTTACACATTTCTTTTCACTAAGTAGTTGCGAGTCCTTATTACACGTTTTACGAGCATGAACATGCATATGCGATTATGATTTATTCGAGCATGTGTTTTACGATTATGCATCGACGAATATGCTTATATAGTTATATATTACGAATACGCATTTATATTATGCTCAATACATTGCATGAACTATTTATGATTTGGTTTACACAGAGTACAGTCACAGTATATATTGTTGTATCAATACACCTACATCCCGGCTGATCCTCGATGGTTTTTACCGGGGGAGGCTGTGACCTCCTGACCCGAGGTCTTTACCGGGGGGAGGGTGGGGGGGAGCAGACCTCTGACCTGAGGCTTCTATGGCTAGAATCACATGTGGGTCTGGGATCCCATGATTCGAACTGTACTAGCGCGGACGTGTCCATGAGTGACCCTGCGGGATTTTATGATGCATGCTCTGTACGCGTGAGGAGTTAGAGTCTCCCTCGTGTATCATATCATTTTCATTCATTTAGACTTGCATATGTTTTTATAACATATATTATTCGGCGAAAGTCATTTATTTTCGTCCACTCACTTTAACGGTTTATATGTCTTTCCCTGAGCTCTTTGTTTTCAATGCCCAGTTTGCAGTTCAGATTCTGGTGTCGCACGTCGCAGTCGGAGGCTTAGTATTCGAGCTAATTTTCTGTTCCAATAGGTTTCTTGTTTAGCCTACTGTGGTGTATTTATGTATATGTATACTAGAGGTCGCTCTGAATACTCTGATGTTCATATTTTTCATATGATTTTCCCGGATTTCTGTAAAGTTACAGTTTTTGTTTATTACTTTACATTGTGTTATGATTTTAAAAGATCCGGATGGGATTGGTGCTCACGGTTTGGCTTTTGTGGCATAGGATGAAGTATGTTTTCGGGTGCAGGTTAATGGTAATTTCGCGATATAGTGAAACTCTGCCGAAATTTCTATGGTTTTTGCAAGTTCGTGTTTTCAGAAGGGGTTCGATTCTGGTTTAGGAAACTAAATCGGGGTTGGATCCTTTCAGTAACACACTCATGCATTAGGTATGTCTCGGCTATGGAGTCATCCAAGGCCGACCTATTTTTGACGAATCCTTTATACTGTCCAAGCTATCTACAAAATCAAACGTACAATTAATACATTGTACAATAAGAATAAGTACGTACATATAGCTAATAATCTTCAGTGGAACAAATTATGAATCGAAAAACTTGTATAATTAAGAAATTGTACGTACCTTTCTTGAGGATACATCCAAGTGTACTGGACCGGACCAGAAATGAACACCTGCTCGGGCAGGTGGATCATTAGGTGAATCATGATGTCAAAGAAAGCAGGGGAAAAATCATCTCTAGTTTGCAAATGATGTGCACAATTTGTTATTGCAGTTCCACCACATCTGACTTCTTTAATTCTCTGGCGCATAACCTTTGCCACCATCTGCACAATGCCACTATTGGTTCTACGACGTCACGAGGCAAATATGGTCGAATTACCACTGGAATCAAACGTTGCAGCATAATGTGATAGTCATGTGTCTTCATACCAACAAACTTGTGTTTCACCTTGTCTACTGCTCCAATTATAGTAGCTGCATACGTAACCGGATAACGAACGCCCTTAAACTAGTGAAATACAGAACGTCTAAGTGTCGGCTTCACTGTGTAAGGTGCAGCTGACATCTTGTTGTACACTCTTCTCCTTTCCCTCCTCAACCACAAGGGACGATGTAGATTCATTAATTCCAGATCTTTGCGCGCTTTGGGAGTATCTTTAGGCTTGAACTTAATACCGAGAATTGTTCCCACCACGCTGTCACACACATTCTTTTCTATGTGCATCGCGTTCAAGTTTTTCCTCAGCTTCAACTCCGACTAGTAAGGGAGTTCAAAGAATATACTCTTGTGATGCCAATAGCTGAGATCATGTAGAGGAATTCGATTGCATTTCTTTACATCCGCGTCATTGGTCAACACACCAAAGTCGAAATAGCTCAACCTCTCTAAAATCTCTTCACCCGACCAACTACGGGGTTTAGGATTGTTCTCTACCGTCCTGTCGAAATGAGCTTCATCCTGTCGCCACGGGTGGTCGTGAGGAAGCCATCTACGGTGACCTAAGTAACACACATTCCCCGCGTGCCAACTAGAGTTCACGTCGTCCAAACATATAGGACATCCATTATATCCTTTCGTCCTGCACGCTGCCAAAATCCTATACGCTAAAAAATCACTGATCGTCCATATTACGGCAGCCCTCATCGTGAACATCGTGTCAGTGAATTTGTCATAAGTTGGGACTCCATTTTGCCACAACAGTTTCAGCTCGTCGATCAAAGGTCTAAGGTAGACATCTAAGCACTTCCCCAGAGATTTAGGACCTGGAATTAGTACAGTAAGAAAATTAAATTCCTTGTTCTTGCACATCCACGGAGGCAAGTTGTACGGCATCAGAATAACTGGCCAAGTGCTAACGGCGGAGCTATTACTACCCCAAGGATTGAATCCGTATGTAGATAGTTCGAGTCTAACATTTCTAACCTCTGCAACAAAGTCTCCAAATTCTCTGTCGAAATTTTTGAAACCCTCCCCGTCCGCGGCGTGTCGCAGGACATCGTCACCTATTCGCCTTTCTGCGTACCATCGCATCGCCTCTGCTGTGTGTAGAGACATGTACAAGCGCTGCAATCTGGGAGTCAAGGGAAAATATCGAACAACTTTCACAAGAATTCTCTTTTTCGAACTCTTCCTATTCAGCTCATATCTCCACTGCCCACATTCAGGACAATAGTCTAAATCTTTATACTCTTTATAAAACAGCACACAATCATTTGGACATACGTCAATTATCCTGTAATTTAGGCCGAGGCTGCTCAAGATATTTCTAACCTTATAATGAGATTTAGGAAGATTGTGATCATTAGGAAGCAACTTACATATTTGCTCCTGAATTTCATCAAAAGCACTGACTAACATTTTGTGCTTCACTTTTATCTTCATTTGCTCCATCACATATTGCAACACATTCTCTCGACATCCAGGGAACACTGGGATTTGCGCTTCAAGTAGCATCATGTTGTACTTATCCATCTCACTAGTGTCAGTGACCAAGCTACCAGCGAAAAATGTGTCATCATGCTCATGAGTGGTACTGTAACCTCTCTCTTGGTGTTGGTGTCCACCATGACTAAATCCCGGAAACACATCATTAACCAAATCTGTTGTACGTTAGGTTGCAAGCAGGGGGGCCGGCACCACTGCCGCTGGATGAGCCACCCTGGTAACTGTACCCTAAGCTGAAGTCTGCTGAGCTGAAGTCTACTGTTTCACCATGCTCGCTCCATGTAGTGTAACTCCACATTATACCATTTTCGTACAGGTATTGCACCATAACATTAACCTCCACATACTGACAATTAAGACATTTCTGGCACGGATACCTGAAATGCTTCTTTCCCTGACCATGTTCTATCGCAAAATTCACAAATTCACTAATTTCATCCATATACCGGACATCACATCTATTCCGCAACTTCATCCAACTCTTGTCCATACTTCTACAAAATTTTATAATTAATTAATTATTACATATTAGTTAATTAACTATTAATTCTATATATATACAAATTTTTGAGTAATTATTAATTAAACTATTATATATATATACACAAATTTTCAACTATCTTAATTAAAAAATAATTATTAATTCAATACGATCAATATATAATTACATTCAACTACATTTATTAATTATAGTTGTACATACGTAAGTACGTACTCTACATCAATTACTTTAATATGTCTAGCTAACATGCATGTACATACGTTTTAACTAACTATTAACCAAATTTTAAAACATTCATACATATATACGTACTACAGGTCTATAATTAACTATTATATATCATCAATTTCCTAACTTAATATATTATATATAAATATATATTAGACGTACTAATTAATTATTAACAATGCAATCAATCAAACGTACAATTAATTATATATATATAAACCTACATTAATATATGGTGTTGAAAGATTAACTACGTACGTACCTAACCTTCTCTGATATATGGCGAATTAATCAATGGTCGGAGCCGAAGATATATATAGTGCTATCTAGCTAGGTAGCTAGCTAGCTAGGACGTCGTTTGAATTGCATGCACGCGTAAGGCGCTGATCAAGACATGAAGAGATTATGATCAGTTGAGAGACGAGTAAGCGGAGATCGAGGCCAGAAAGAGAGTTCGGCATGGGCCTTATATAATGCTTCACTTAGACGACGGAGGTGTCGGCCCGTCGTCTAAGTGGCCACTCGGACCACGGCATGTCGGTCTGTTGACCAAGTGTACACTTGGACGACGGAATAGTCACTCTCCGTCGTCCAAGTGAACACTTGGACAACCTGGACGACGGAGAAAATAATCTCCGTCGTCCAAGTGGCACTTGGACCACGGAACCTTTTCGGTTCCGTGGTCTAAGTGAAGTTTTCTTGTAGTGGTGTCTCCTATCGTCAATTTGGATGAAAATGAAGTGATTTCAACATCGCAAAGCAACCTTGAAGGTACCTCGAGTCTGCCTAGACCTCAAAGAGTGAAGGTGGCCAAGGAAGCAAAAAGAAGGGGAAAGAAGCCCATGACACCTACGAATGAGGTTAGAGATGAGACTTTGAAGAGAATTGTGGCTAATAAAAAAATGTTCACCGATTGGTAAAAGGCAAATGAAGAAAAGCAACGAATGCTTGATGAGAAAAACTATAAATTGAGGGCACAAGAGGAAGAAACAAGGATCATGATAATGAAGTTCGAGGTTATGACCCCAAATTCAAAGAGGTACTTCATGAAGAGGAAATCAGATATCCTTAAGCAAGTAGATGACGATGAAGAAGAAGTTGGCGATGCAAGCTTTACAAATTGTTATCGTCCCCGCAATCTTGATTTTAGTAATTTGTTTAGTTTGTCTTAATAATAAATCTCTGCTTGACATGTCATCATGTAATTTAAATTTTCAAGAAATAAATTCACACTTTATTTATTTTGATAAACTTCAAACACAATACATTAAATCAAAATTATATGCAAACACATAAAAGGGAAACACACAAGATTAAAACACACAAAATGCAAACACACATACATCGCACACGTTATTTAGAGATGTTCACTAGTTTCGAAAATCGGTTGTGCTTCACTAAGTTCTTTTGAAGCTCTCCATGGAGATAAACTGATTGTAAATCGACGAGACGGTCGCTAAACCGTTGATGATGTTGATCTCTTCCAACCGTCTTAAAGGGAATTCGGTTACCATTTTCATACACCGGCCCATCATAAATTGTGAAAGTAGTAGCTGAGTTTTGTAAATTTTCTTCCTCGTTCTCCTCAAAATCGTCCTCCACAAATTTTTCCTCAACAATCATGTTATGCATTATGATGCAAGCCAATATGATGATTTTCAATGTCGATGTGTGATGACACATAGCTGAGTGACGAATGATAGCCCGACGAGATTGCAAGATGCCAAAGCACATCTCCACATCTTTGCGATATGCCTTTTGTTTTCCATGCGAACAACTTTTGTGGTTGATTCTGGGGATTAGAAATTGTCTTGACAAATGAGGAGTACTTTGGATATATTCCATCAGCTAGATAATAAGTGTGGTCGTAAGTCATACCGTTGACATTATACGTCGATTGCGGGCTACTTCCGGCAAGGAGCTCATCGAAGACATCCGAGCTGTTGAGCACATTAATATCACTTTGTGCTCCATGCGTCCTGAAGAAGCTGTGCCATATCCACGTGTTATATGACGCCACTGCCTTTACGATTATAGTCGGACGAGCCTTTCGCCCTGAGTAGGATCCTTGTCAAGCTGTTGGGCAGTTCTTCCATTCCCAGTGCATGCAGTCGATGCTTCCGATCATACTAGGAAATTCCAGTTGCCTCGCCCTTCTTAGAAGTCAAGTGATGTCTGTTGCATTTAGAGCGCGGAGGTAACGGTTTTAGTAAAGCAGGACCACTTGTGTGCATCACTTCTTCATGCATTCCAATGTTGTTGACTCCCTCATCCTTGTATATTCAGTACACTGATCTGCGGCTGCGCCGTACACCAACATTCGTAGAGCACCGATTATCTTTTGCTCGGGGAGGAGTCCTTGCAATCTAGTGGCATCTGTTCTTTGATGAAAAATGGGTCGTGGTTGTAGAGTTTTGTCTTGATCCGGTTGAACAAGTGTGTGCTCATTCGGAACCTCCGGCGAAAATCTTGCTCGTCGAAAACAGGGCATTCGATGAAGTAATCTTCCAGCAGCTTCTGACCCCTTGGTTCCCTCTACCTTGGTTCGTTTGGACGGCGGGGGCGAGGTGGTTCATTATCAAATGTTGTAACTACCATGGCTGCATCAGTGACAAAGAAATTCATCATTGCGTCAACTTGCCAACGTCGTTAACACTTCCTCCGGTGAAGACTATTCGTAATCATTAGGATTCATCTTCTGGATGAGGGAATGTGAAGAAGTGTTTGAAGATGTGTGTTTACGGGTGTAGAATATCAAGTAACTTGTAGATGTTGTGAGGTTTCAATGAGTCATAGACGATGATTTTATAGCAAAATTTGGATAATCTGTTGTTGAAAGATGAGTACATATGTCACATCCTCATTGGTCGTAAATCTTACAGAAAATCTTTAACCAATAACTTAGCGGACAACGACACGTGGCCGTGACACGTGTTGCATTATCACTGGTCGGAAATCTTACCAGAAATCTTCAGAAATAATTTATAACTGATAACGTTACATGGAAGTGACACGTGTCACATTTTGACTCGTCGGGAATCTTACGAAAAATTTTCATCAATAATTTAGCCGACAATGACACGTGGAAGTGATACGTGTCACATTTTGACTTGTAGGAAATCTTATAAAAAATTTGGTTCAATAATATAGACAATAATGATATGTGTCGGCTAATTATTGAATAAACATATTACTAATAATTAAATAAAATATTTTTTTATAATTGATGAATAGTAATATAAATTTTTATTTGTTGCACTTCTGCGTAAAAAAATATAAATAAAACATCATATCTAATGAATAATAACAAAAATTTCTGAAATAAGAATTACTCGCTCAATATAACTTCTTAAATGAGTGCACTTCTTAAATGAGTGTGGATGCTCTAAGCTCAAAGAGTTACTCGTTCTGCTGCTCTCGGAGGGCGAGTCGATGTAACATTGATGACTACCATATCAGGTTTTTATTTTACTGCTTATTTGGTGCTTTGCGGTGGATTGAATGCACATCATCTGTCCTTTCACTTGTCTAGAAATTTTGTCTCCGCTTTGATGTGACAATACACAAGCTGTTCTGACTTTAGTTTATTTCATTATCTTCTTAAATTTAAATCTAATCTAGGTAATGGTTTGCAGGTGTGAAGGCACGTATCTTCTTGCAGTGGCATTCCCGGAAATTATACGGGAATGCATTCAGCTGTGTATTTGAATACCTGAAAACTCCAAATCTTATGCCTGCCGTCTTCCAATGTTTAATGGCCACTGTTCATAGGGCTTTTGAAACAGTAGTTTTGTGGCTGGTATGTCTTTCATCTTATGAAGCTGTGACACTGCGCTTTCTGTTGTATTTTTTTTGGGGCATTTCATGTAGAGCTTTAATTGCTTCTCTAGGAGAGCTTTAGGGTGGAAGTGGCGAACTATTTGAGATCGACTTGTAAAAGACCCTGGCTAGAGCAAGGAGCATATGAAAGTGATTTTAATGATCCACTCTCGAACAATCTTTTGGTATAAAGTACACCAGTCACCAGTCACCAGTCACCAGTCACCAGTCACCACCCATGCAGGATCATTGACAATAGTTGAAGGTTAATCATTATGAATTGAGAATAACGGGGAATCAACACGATGAATTCCACAAGATCTGCATTAGCGTAGAAACATTCGTTTAACATCCACTAACTTTCGATGGAAAAGAAAAAAGTAAAAAGTAAAGAAGTGCATGTATATCATTAATTAGCTTACCTCTCAGCTGCGTCAACAAGTTTACAGCAATCTCTTGGATGTGTTCCTCTCTCTATGACATCCTTTTGATGAGAAAACAAGCATGGGCACAAAGTGTTAACTCCCACACCTCCCAGCTTCATTTCCTGTTTCAGATATCTGAATAATCTGATCTTCCTGCACTCAAAACAAAGCAGCTGTGATATTAAAGATGGGATACAAGTGCATGCATATGAATCCACATTGTACTGGAACAAAAGGCTAGTTTCCCTTCTGCTTCCTCATACACATGTCTAGTTGCTAGTATAACGAGGATCGGAAATGAAAAACGCAGATAGAAAACCCCACAATAATGATAGCCAATACATTAAAACTTACAAGTGGAGGAGTTCCTTGTGCAATTCGCTGAACAGCAGAAGGTCATTCTGTATTCCACATGTATGGTCCACCCACAGCTTGAAGAGGAATTGTTCCCATGCTTCCCACGCTGTTTAGTGTAGTTTCAGTGGTAGTTGAAACTGTTGTACAGGAGGTGCCAAGCCAAAAAGAGCAAAATAGAACCACAAGTTCCGAAATAATTTTAAAAGTGAGGGCTCCACTTCTAATCTAGGATCAAAATCAGTACATACTAGGTGACTGTCCGCCCCTTGGGGCGATTTTTTGACGAAGAGGCATTTCATTATCAAGCTTTGAATAATATACATGAACAAAAATGTAAAAAAAAAATGTCTGAAGCTACAAATTACACCAAGCTTTAATTTCTTTCATGTCTACCCTCAAACTTCATTTCTACTCTTCGTCTGCTTCCATCTTTCCTACTTTTCGACCTTACAACTTGTTCCCAAGAAGATCATATGATAATAAAAAAACTAAAAGAAAGAACTGGCAATAATAGATCCTCCGACTCAAAAATGAAGATATGCTGAAAATTAGAATGTAAAATGTCATTTCTTTATAATCACTAAACTATAATGGAAAAAAAATTGACATAGAATTTCATAGTGCATCCACATGACAACACACTAATGCATCTGCTATTGGCATGGTTTATTTAGAGAGGATAAAGAGTAAACCAGTACAACAGTAAGCAACATAGTTTATACCTGCTGAATAATAGAAAATTTCGTCATCAAAAGACTGGAATTCGGACATACCTGAGAATTATAAATAAACTAAAAATTATTACCCAAACTGAGCACTTGTACATGTAAGAAATATGCCTTAGATTGTTCTTGAGGCCTTTCATTATAGGTAATAAAAGAGAAAGACTACCAACTGAAACTGATGTAAGAGATAAAAGAGAACCACTATCAAGCATTATGATATAGGAGACTCAAACCACATTTACCAGTATTCTGTAAATAGCCAAAACAAAAAATAGGACAAACAATATTGACGACTGTAACAAACAAACCGGTGAAATCATTATGCTAGAGAAAAAGAGAGTCACATATTAGTTAGCATTGTCCATTTTTTAATTAAGCACAACCCAGACAACAAAAAACCGATCTACAGAAGAAAACATAGAATCCAGATCGAATGAAAACTTAAAGCCCTAGAACCTAAGAAATCTAATGATAGAAGCAGTAGAATCCAATAGAATGAAACTGATTTCAAAATATGAAAAACCAAACCAAAAGGAATCGAAAGAAATAACTGAACTAAATGAAAACCATATGTCCAATAACCAATCACCCAAAAGCTACAAAAAAAACCCAAAAAAAAAACGATAGAAAAATATTAACCGTGAGACCGGAAATCTGTCAACTGATTCGAGAACATAGAAATTAAAATTGAGAAGAGCTCAGCTAATAGACACCTGTAAAAATGAGGAAACCTCAAACTTCAATTCACATAAAATAACAAAGAAGACTAAAATAATAGCGAAAAAAAACAGCTTCTGATTTGAAGTGGATCCTTGATAGACCCTAAATTAGATTTGATGTTAAATGTCATTACTCTCTCATGTAGATATAACGTCATCATTCACCTGCTAGTTTAGCAGACCCTAAATCAGATTTGTTGCTAAATAGTATTACATCAAAATCCCCAAAGATTAAAACCAAAACGGAAGAGCAGCTGTTACCATATAACCATATAATAAAAGTTCAAGCAATACAACACAGTACAAAAGATGTAGGAACTGTTCTTATATAACCATACAAAAAAATCCAGAAGCAAAGCAAACGAAGGGACTCAACCAAGCACCCAATTTATAGAATGGAGACCTATATTCATCTTTGTTAAAGTGCTGGAATATCTATGCTACTATGAAATGACTGAAACTAAATGATATGAATCATGCATGATATAGAAACCACTATTGAGGCCGAATCCTTTCACAAACGAAATTCAATCACAATAGGTTTTATTGTTACGCATAATCGAGCCAGAATCTTTTCAGGTAATGCAGTATCATTCCCACCACAGAACTCAATTTTCTTTATGCAATTTAGGTATTAGGGTAAATATAAATTGCCTCTATCGAAAATATGTACCAGTAAACAAAAAGGAAGATACAATCGAGATTGAGATTGGACCAAAATCTACCATGCATAACTAAATGTATGGCCATTCTCTCTCTATAAACAACAATTCAATAATTAAAGGCCCAAAATTTGTAAAATACAGATCGGAGGGAATATGGATAGTATATTGAAAAGAAAAATCTGATAAAGAACTGTTGCTACTACTTGTCATGGTTTCTTAAAAACAAACATATCTTTATTAAAAGGAAGTAAATATTTGATCAGTCTAATTATAAATGAGACCCTTAAAAATGATAGGCTGATAAGATGATAAATAATTAAGATAATAATAAAATTATGTTATCAATTTCTCTAATTTTTTATAAATGAAACTGTTTTTTTTTTATAAACAATTCTAATAATCTAGTACCAAAACTAAAATTGAAAGCTAAACTCATAATGAAAGAGTCTACCTTGGTGCATCTCTATATACTTTTTGTGCAGCTTTAATCTAGTAACTTCTCCATCGACCTTGTAGTTGGGTCTATAAGACTTCCAAATCAGAGCTGGAAACAGTACATATCACCATCAACATGTTTAGATTCTGAAAATCACAAAAATGCGAATTAGTTGAGCACATCGAACTAATCCCAAAAGGCAATACCAAAACGAAAAACTATCGTAGACAACAACGAACCAAAATCGGGTTTATTAACGGAATCAAGTTGGGGCTATAGTTGAAGCAGTGATGACTAATGTTATAAAAAAAATCTTATTGACTTAATGTTATAAAAATCAATTTCATATCACACTGCCTGAACCTAAGCTCCAACATAAAAACTCTCTTTAAATATAGAGGTGTATATATAAAGATTTACCATCATCAATACAAAGTCAAATCTCTTCTTTTAAGCTCTTTATTAGAAATAGGAAACACAACAAATTAATATTCATTCAGCAATAGAGTTCAACATGGCTATCTTGGCAAATGAAATGAACGGTTTCGGTCACAGAGACATATGCTAACTTTGAGCAGGAAAATTTGGATTGAGTGCCAACCTCATATATCTAATCAACGGATGTAACTCCGAAGGCCATAAATCTAGCGCAACACCATTCAATCGTCGTCACTTCCGTCACCAACCAATAAGTAGATCAAACTTAGCATCAAAATTAAGCTAAAACTTACAATAAGCAACTTAATGTGTTCAAAGGCACAAATTTTATATACCTCAGATAGTATTAAAATTCATTTTGTATAAATAACTGAAATGATTGTTCAAAACATGATTTTTCAGTGAAACAATAATAGCAACAATATAATCAGAACGAAGGCCAATATGCCTACATATTTTGTGTTCATTAAGACCAAAATAACAGAATTTTCTTGTATTGGATTAAGAAATTCGAAACAAAAGCACTGCAGTGTTAAAGATGCTTCTGCACATTAGTTCAGCACTGTGGTAAAGTAACCTGTTTACATGTAGAAGGTTGAAGGCTTAAATCTCTAACATTATTTTTTGCAATATGTGCATGTTTGTCAGTTATCATCACCACTCAATAGATCTATACCATTTTATCGACTACGATTAGCAAGAAAATAAAACTTCACAGAAATTTGTGGCTTCTGGTTAGACTTTCAATCAGAGGAAGCCATTCCACTTCAGTCCTTTGCGTCTGCAATGCCTCCTACAGTTATCTGGAAAATGTTTGTTTCTGTCAAGAATGACAACATATATTGCCTCACTCTAGTCATGATTACATACACCATCTAATTTATAGGATGATGCAGGTCATCCAAAAATCACAGGTTATATCAATAAAACATAAAATGAGAAGGATATTGCTTCAGCCTCGGGCAGGTTTGGTCCATCAAACAGAGAGAAAAAAGACTAAAGACAGCACCTGGTCCACCATTTGACTTGAACACTCCCTATTAGCTCTCCCATATTCCTGTGATCTGCTGTCCCAACTGAACCTCTCGAGTCTCCTCCTCCCTCTCCCCTCAGTGTAATACCTTCAAGTCACTGCCAGAGCACCCCTCGGTTTCCTCTAAATTTTATCTAAATGGAAACCAGGTTCTAGATTCTCTTGAGTAAGAAATATACTTAAATTCTTCTTCCAATTTTCAACATCAGGTAAATTAACATATATCCCACAAAGAAACCAAACACAACAGTTTTATTATATGCATCTAAATTGTGTCCAAACCGTAAAGCTCATTTTTTTTCTCAAACGTAAGCTTATTGTGGGCATTGGCCTTAAATAAGTGGAATAGCTTTACAGGGTTTCTCTCTGCTTTAAGCTTAACTAAGGTTGATTCCTCTAAGGCCTTTGTATTTAAATACAATTTGGGCAGAGTCACTGAACAATCATTCAAAGGGTTCTATCCTTAATTAGCTAATATTTAACTCGGTCTCCTTAGTCAAACACAGCCAGTGACCCAGAACAATAAGACAATTGTGCAATAAATATACAATAAGACAATCTGCGAGTGATTCGCAGAGAGAGTATGGTTTAGGGGGTTCCTCAAATTGAAACACACCCATCCATAAAAATGAAGATTTGACATAACCTATTATCAAAAACAATACCCAGTTCTTAAAGCTTGAAACTTTAGTAAAGTTTGGGCGCACCAACCTGAGGAGAGCTTCACCGCCGCAACATACATGTGACCCAGAAACGTAAATAGCAAAAATGAATTAGAGGTCTACTAAAGTCTGAAGCTTTCAATGTTGAGGTGTATAGTTTTTGTTTCTCACCAGACCTTCTTGGTAAGCGACGAATATGTCGACCACTGCCAGAAATAGAGGAACCCAAAACAATATCAGATCTAAAAATCGATCGAAAATATCAGAGCAAAAACCAAACAAAAACCCACACTGACCTCCAAAATTGGCAGGAAAGATTGGGCCTTGATCAATGGAGAACAGTAAATCGAATATCTGATCAAATCGAAAAGCCACCCTGATCAGACTTTGATCAGATCGAGAGAGGTGAAAGAAAGCGGGCAGAGGCTGAGACCAAATGAGAGAGGACCAATTTGTGGTTGGCTCTTTACAGCCAAACTATGAACGATTGATTATCACTATGATATGTGCTGCAGTTTATCTCTTTCTAATAAGCTACTCTAATCTTCTACATACCC
Source organism: Geum urbanum (assembly GCA_946800695.1). Classification (NCBI taxonomy): domain Eukaryota; kingdom Viridiplantae; phylum Streptophyta; class Magnoliopsida; order Rosales; family Rosaceae; genus Geum; species Geum urbanum. Next base: position 756,049 of record OX327015.1, read on the forward strand.
AGTCCTAAACATGTTAACTGCATTCGGTGAAGTTATAGTAGCCTAAACATGTTAACTGCATTCGGTGAAGTTACAGTAGGCATTTGTAATCAAGCAATACCCACACGATTATTGATTGGATAATACACTGTATGAAACTCACAAACTCATTTAGTTAAGAAAAAAACACAAAACCCACCTGAAACCAATAGAGAACTGGTACCACACTGATGTTGTTGGTGAGTTTGGAGAAGCGACAGAGCGGCGAGGTCTGAGGAGCAGAGTGCCATGGTTGCTTTGTCAGTTTCTCGAAATATGCATAGATGGAAGCGGCGATAGAGCTTGATCACCGCCATATAAGTGAACTTCTGATCGCCGGAGCTCGACGTTCTCGACCCGATCGATCAGGATCCTAACCTCGAAGAGTCTTGAACACAAAAACCGAAATCAACGAAGATCAAAATGCGAGAGAGAGCGAGACGTCTCCGTAAAGTGAGAGTATATGATCGAAGCAGAGGAAGTGGAGCTGCTGGATACGTCTCTGATCGAGAGAGAGCGAGAGGGTTAGGTTATGCAAATCCTCGCACGGGTCGCACGATGACAAACTTTATGACCAAAACGCCCCCATAAACAGCTGCGTGAATAGTAAACCCTGAGGATCAGAATTGTTATATAGTAAATTTCAGCTACAGCAGGAAGAAGTAGCCCCATAAAATCTCCTCCACTCCTGCAATAGTTAGGTATCAGATGAAATTTTTGAATCAATTATGAATAAAGCATCAGAAAAATCTTCAGAAGTGCATAATTTTAATATAATTTTGGTTCAAATAGTCAGAAAATAATATTTGAAAACTCTACATATTTCACTTTTGGATTCAGCAGCCAGGACTACATCCGAGCATAAAAATAGCATACGATGACGATAGTCTGAACGCAATCTAGTACTTGATAGCAAAGATAACAGGTCCAGCAATTAACAGTACTAATGAGTAGTTGATAGTATACAGACCTCACATCGATCTGATGCGGCTTCTTGTGGCACAGTTTTGCTTTCAGAAGTTCCTATATTTTAAAGTTTACTCAAGTAACCCCTTGTCATTAGAACAACAGTCTCAAGGTAGGATTTCTCAAAACCTAAACTTGCCATGCGCGATACAGCATCAAGAAGCTACATTGTCTATAATAATAAATTCAAATGAGCATCTTCTTCTCCATATTATGATAGTAAAGCTGATTCTCAAAATTAAGGTCTTAGAAGGGGTGTGAATAGACTCTTAACAACTCTTTCTTGAAAATATGGTGATTAATAATCAGAGATAGTTATGTGAAACTATTCTAATAAATAGATGAACCAAAGTAAACAAACGATGGTATAAGTAAATTGGACAAATAACACATGTACGTTTTTTACTCGCAGAAACACTGCAATCAGGGATAAAAACTACGTGGTCCCTTCTCTTGAAGGCCAAAAACTTTCTAATATGTAACAACACTTTTACAAGACTATAGTTCTGATAATAGCAAGGAAACGATGCTATCCTATCTAGATTCGCGCACTAGACTAAGAGCTATACTCCATCTTATATGTAAGAGTTTTACAAATGAAAGTTACACAAGTTTAACAAATGAGCTTAGTTATCGCACAACTAACTCTCTTGAAAACTCTTCGGGTTGCTTGCATCTACCATAAAGAACTCATGGAATGCAAGATGTATGTAGATGAGTTGAAAAGATTTTCATGTAAACTTTAAGACATAAAACACAACACAAATCTATAAGCATAAGCTTAGAACTCTGTTTTGAAGAAAGAGTGAAAATATCATTATAATAACCAAAGAACAAACATGAAGCTGGTGTGTTTATATAGACCACGGGAAGGAGTGGAATGGTATGACCAAAGTTATCCCAGCCATGTATTGAGACTTCAACACTACACAAACCTTTCTTTAATGCTAAAAAAAGATCTATTAAAGTGAACTTAGCTTACAACCAAGTATACAAGCTTCACTTAGCTTACAACCAAGTATAGAAGCGGTGGACAACTAAGAGACTTTTAACCCAAGAAAAATATCTTCCTTAACTTTAGGTAAGGTGAAAGTGTGTTTTTGTATAAAACATAAACTACATTTAACAAAACAACACATGGCCAGAGATATGTTTTGAAAAAAGTTTTCACAAATATAAACGATGTTTTAATAAAACCGATCATATACATTTGTAGAGGCAGAGGCTTTTGGGATAGGAACCTATGCAGGTATCCTCTGTGAAAAACAATGAATGCATATGCATGTTTTTACCTTGAGTCTATGAGTTCATTATGGTGTATCTTTGATTTCTTTGCTTGGTTCTTCACTTGTTTTGAGTCCTCTAAATCATGTTTGTATTGATATAAGATATGTCAATGATCATATACCTTCATTTTCCCCCTTTGACATTCTTAGACAAAACATATATTTTTACTAAAACTTATGTTTAAGAGATGTCAATCTCTTTGTAGAAGTTTTCTTTGAAGAGTACATTTTGAAGAGTACCTACACAAAAACCTCAAACAAAACGTAAGTGAAGCAACAAATAGGAACAATAGAGAATAATAGAAGATTTGAAGTAACAACATGCATAGACATATGAGTTACAACAAAAAAGTCTGAAATTACAACAAGAACTACAAAGCTCTTTTAGTCTTAACTGGTTTCTCCCCATATTTGTCCCAGAATGACAAAGGATACGACCGATGTAAACCAACCAAAAAAGCATCTCGCAAAAATCAGTAGTGAGCTTAATATAGCATGGTCCTAGAAAGTATAAATACAACAACAATAAGATGAAAAATCAGTCTTCATCTTCACCATCTTGAGCATCATCCTCTTCAGGATCTTCTTCCTCATCATCAGCTCCATCTTCTTTTTCAAAGTCTTCTTCGTCTTTGTCTTTGTCCTCATTCGAGTTACCTTCTCCCATGGTTTCTTCGGAATCATCATCCGAATCTTCAGGAACTTTCTTAGATGTGCCAGAGCCATTTGTAGGAGTTGAACCAACAGTGCCAAGATATTTGACAATTTCAGCCAAAACAGCCTCTTTGGTGTCAATGATGCCTTAAGCAATCATCTCTTTGACTTCTTTCTTGAGAAAGGTGTACTCAATTGGTTCAATGTATACAGAGGATTGGCTGGAGGACTTGGTGAGTGTGGTTTTGTCAATAGGCAGTGGTTCATTTGCCATTATATCATCATCCAGTACAAAAACACTAGCAGCCATATATAGCTTTGTAATCACAGCAGGAAATATAAGGGACATGCCCATTTTATTCTAGTTGGTGATAGCGGCTTCCCATATAGATTGAAAAATTTAATACTCAATAGGAAGCGTAGGTTTAGATGAAAGGATATAAGCCATGAGAGAGGCTTGTTTGAAATACACTTTTGAGGATTGAGTAGTAGGAACTATCAAAGACCTAACTAGGAAGCCTAAGAACTTGTGAAATTCATACATAAATTGACTGATCAAGTAGGAACCAACCAAACATGACATGTGAGGACTTGAATAGAACTGTTTGGCTAAATCTTCGAGAGTCAAGTTTGAAGTAAAAGCCTTAATCTTCTTTAATACATGTTTTTTGGTTAAAGGGAGAGAAAAAACTTCCTTTATTTATGCAGGTGAGATGTCAACATCACGATTGCAAACTTTAACAATGATAGGAGAGGTCTTTAAGATCTTGACTTTCGTAGAAAGTTTAGTGGAGAACTTGGCATAAAATTCCCTTACAAGAGACTGATTTACTCTTGGTAAAGAGGCTAAAGCTTATACCCAACCAAACTGTTCAATGAGTTCAAAACTTGCAGAGGGCAAGCCATCAAATTTTAGAGGTCTCTCATAAACAATGGGTCGTAAGGCTGTAATTGTCACATAAAAAGTCCTAGCCTTTGAAGATGTAAATTGACTTAAGGGAGGAATAGGTAGAGTAGATACCTCAGGTTGCCTTTTCTTTGGAGGAAGGGGGGATTTGATGGAAGAGCCAGAAGGCTTCTTTGGAGCAGATTCTGTCTTCGAGGCCGAAGGTTTCTTGGAGGCAGAATGTGAAGTAGTCACCGGAGTTTTGCTTTTGTCTTTGGAAGATGGAAGAGAGGGGCCAATTGTACCAGGAGAAGTAAGAGGGCAGTATGACGCTGCTTGAACTCAACCTTCTTTCTTGCGGTTTGCTTGAACTGTTTAGTACCCGATTGCCAAAAAGGAAACACATTCAGATTTGGTGGATCTGTGGGGGATGGCTGAGCAGGTTGCTCTCCTTGATTTCCTTTAGTGGTATTGGCAATTGGTGACTCAGCATGAGATGTTGATGGTGCTTTCAAAATATTTGCAGCCAAACCGTTATCACTACTTTCCATGCTTTTGCGTTTCTTCGAGTCTACCAAGGAAGCTTGACTGTGAGTGGCTGCATGCATCGCTGGAGCATCAAGAATCTTCCAACGGTCATCGCTGGGGACGATTTCGGTGGAGAAAGATGGAGGAGTCAAGATGTGAGGTTTTGAACTGTGATTAATAGCTTGAGATGGATAGGAATCAAAGGTCTCTCGATAGCTTTCAGAGGGATTCATAGAGGAAGATGAGTTAAGCCGAGGTGATTACCGAATGGGTTTTCGAAGAGGGGTGTTGGGTCTCTTGGTTCTAGCCATTGATACTTAGAGATAAGTGAATCAAAAGTGAGAAAGGAAACCCTAGATTTGGTTTGCTTATGTAGAGAAAGCTTTGAAATGGATAAATGAAGGTATCAGAGAGAGAGAGAGAGAGAGAGAGAGAGAGAGAGAGAGGCAACGGAGTACACACGAAGTGACTGGTGAGGAATTGGGGACGACATGAAATGAGAGAGAAGAGAAAAAGTTTTTTTTTTCACTCAAAGTACACTCAATCTAGGCCAAAGTCCAGTTTTTTAATCCAATTAGCCCGAAATAAGTACAAGATCCACTCAAAAACCAGATTTCACTAAAGTAACCAAAACCAAACTAGATCAAAAATAAAGTTTAGCCCACAGCAAAAAGACCGTAAAGGAAGACTTTGGAACTAGATTTGACTTTTATCCCAAGTCAGTTGCAAGTACAACATCAGAAATCAATCAAGTTAGCTTGAAATATGGCTTGATAACTTTTACCTTTGAAAACACAAATTGGTGATTTTGTTCAAGAAATTGAGTACTCCCCCTAAGGATATGCGTACCCTTTTAAAAAATACTCACTAATTTTAAGTAAAATATACTAAATATATGAGTATTCATAAAAATGTATAACATATTGTTTGGATATAATTCATGGTCTTTCAAGAAATATTTTATAATGCAACTTTGAGTGTTTGTCATGAATGAAGAAATGCAACACACTTTTCATTTAGGATTGTATTTCTTATGAGTCTCTCTACTTGTTAGGAAATCGGGACTTCACGCGATTAATCAAGCATAAGTAGACAATTGCAAACGCAACTCCCCAACCAAGATCGCCATCTTAAGCTCAGGGACTTGGGGGACTTGTTAGTACACCATACTGTACATGCCTAATTAAGCATGATTAACGCTAGACATTAACTTACACCTCATGAACTAACAGAAGGACTGACCAGAAAGAAACAACTTTGTTGAATAGACCTTTCAGAACCGATCAAGTCCTGGCGGAATACGCGTCTTCCAAACCTGACGGATTAGACAAATGTTGCAGATAGAGTAAGGAATGCTAATCCCACATCGAACAATAAATGCTTAACCAACCTCCAACCGCCTACTTAAGGCCTCATTTATGGCGGGAATGGGGTAACGCATCTCACGCTAGTACTTTGTTAACGTTATTAGACTTGTGATTCACTAACTTAAGCATCAAAGTATCGAAGATGGGCCACCCCATCTCAATCTCTAACGCACTTTGTGAACTGCAGTTTGATAGGGGAAGTGCAGAGGAAATGGAGATCCGTCAAGAGCGATCCTCACAATCATCTTACTGTCCATTACCATTTTCTAACAGAAAATGGTTAAAACAATACGTTCTCACCATTAGGCCGTTTGACTAACATAATGGGCATAATTGAAGAATCGATAGAAATATCCAGTGATGGAGAACAAGAATATAGAATAGTTGATGGGCGGAGGCATCGCCCAAAGGAAAAAATTTCATATAAAGATCTGGGCTCGGGCAACCTTAGTTACCTAGGATCGTTTAGTGTGAGCGTAAAATCACCATTCGACATCGATCCTAACGTTTGTAATGTGTTACCCATAAGGTGTGGAGATGAGGTTAACACACCCCTACTTTTGTTGCCAGCATCACATGTAATGAGTAACCAGAACGATCAATATGAGGCCACTGAGGAATATTTGAACAGGCCAGAACGTCGCCCAGGGAATGGAGTATCAACGAGTGGGGTACGAGAGGAGGCACCTTTAGAGCCTGCAAGAAAGAGGCAAAGAAAACAAATGGCGAGCCGGAAAAGAATGAGGTGTAAGCCAAACGAGCGGACACCGTCATTAATGTTAGGTGGTTTGACACCTGCGCTTCCTCATCCAACTTCGGGCGGTCCCTGCCTTTATAGATTGAGGAATGGGAGGGATGTGCAAGAGCCATTGAGCGCTCTAACATATAAGAAGATAAAAGATATGCGGTAGAACTATTGTATATCGTCTAACATCATCCTGAGGCATTTGAATGAGAATGAGTCAGCGGTGCGCCCTCCTAAGTATTTTACCTGCGTGTAGCTGTATCGGCTGAGGAACGGGCTAATACTGCCATTACATCCGTTTGTCTAGTACGTCTTGTCCAAGTTAAAGATATCAATTAGGCAGTGCTAGCCGCTTATTATCAAAGTGATGCAAGCATATTATACCGTGTTCAACCTGTCTGGGCTGAACCATCCGACCATATCAAAGCTTATGGAAATTTATACTTTAGAATATTCAAGCCGGGCGATGGATATAGGTATGGCTACCTTTACAAATAGGAGGAAGACGTGGTTATTTAATGAAGGAATGCCAACGTCAGCTCCCGTCTGGAAAAGGGGAGTTTTTTTATCGGGCCGGGAATGGGAATTTAGGGTAGATGTAAGCGTAGAAGCGACAGAGAACATGCCTAGAGTTCCCATGTATTTTCATGTTGTTGGTAAGTTAAGTGATGATATGTGTATGAGACGAGCGGTGCTTCATTTGTTTGAACTAACCCTTCACTTTGCCCCCATTTTTTTTTTGTAGAATCTTGGAGCTTTCCTCGTTGTAAGGAGGAAAAGGAGCGGTTGAGGCGCATTAGGTACGCCTGGGGATGAGAAGACGATACTTAGAATCTTAAGGCATTGAATCACTGGGATATTCTCAAACGAACGGGAATAAGCCGTCACCTAGGTATGTGTAAGCTGAGTGGTGATTATTTAAACTTTGAGTTTTTTTGTTGTTGAAGATATCAGTTTGATTGTAACTTCACTTTCACAGTTATGCTACCAAAAACGTCCACACTTAAGAAGTAGGAGAAGATGGGCGATGAATTGAAGAAGCTGATACGCCAAGTGTCAAAGGCAAAGAAGGCCCAAGTGGCGGCCGATGGCCAACTGGTGGTTGGGAATGTTGAGAAGAGCATACCAATGCCTCCTGAGAAAAATTTGAAGTCGCATGTCTAACTAAACGTGGTAGCCGCTCCCTCCCAGGAATGAGAACAAGTAGTTGGGGAAAATCGGTGGGTATGGACGAGTCTGCGGAGAATCTTCTTATCAACGATGTGTATGGAGCTAAAGCCCATAATTTGAGCTAGACATCGACCTATCAACGCTCAGTCGGTTTTTTTTAGACCTCGGACGAACTTGAGGCTCATCATTTGAAGAGGGAAGAACTAAAAAACCAAATGGAGAAGGAGTCGAAGAAAAGGAAGAGGGAGGAGGACAAGGAGAAGCCACATTCCTCGCACCATTCATCACACCGCTCATCGAGGCAGTCGGAGATGCCCTCACTCAAAGTGACCACCAGGCGGGTTATTTTTGAGGAGGAACATGATGAATCAACACCACACTCACAACCAAGGCAGAGCCCGTTGCTTGAGACCCTGCCTGTGGGTGAAGCAACCTTGGCCGTGGAGGGAACGACGATATTCCACTCATAGTATCTGAAGCAGGTATCCAAAGCTTTAGATGGTGGGGTGGAAAGTGTCCACCAAGTCCAGGCACGGTCTACTTCGCCGTAACAGACTCTTCAGTCCATCTTGAACGAATATATCTGGATGGGGCATAGGCTATTCGTGGTGCTCACTGATTAGGGGAGTGAAAGTCAGGCTGCTAAGCTTGTAGCCATACGTCACGAGTTCAATGAGGGGCAGGGAAAGCTTAAGAAGCTCAAGGACTCTGAGCGGCGGTTGAAGCGAAAGCTTGGGAAACTGGAAGACTAGATTTAACAATTGAAGAAAGAGAAGAAGTCAGTAAAGGAGGACATGCTTGGAGTGGATGTGAAAAGAAGTGGGTGGAGCAAGCTCTAGAAGATGCTTTGAAGCAGGTAGAAGAGGAGCGGGAGGAATGGTTAAAGGTCAAAGGGACGTTGGAGGCCGGGATTCAAAGTCAGGAAAATCGAGCGGAGTGTCTCGCGAAGATGATACTGAGTGAAATCCAGATGGAAGAAATGAAGGTAGAGGCTGTACAGGTGTATCTGAACGGAGAGGAAGAGAAAAACAAAAAAAGAGAAGATCTGGGCGGATGCATAAGCAGCGCTTTCTGCTCAGATGGAGAACTTGTCGTATTTTGACTGTGAGAAGTTGAAGTTGGACCAGGCAGGACGGAGTGAAGTGGCTTGTTAGGCTGAGGCTTTTTTTTATGATTTTGTGGTGGTGTATGAAACAATGTTTGTGGGGCTATATCCCTTTTCTTTGCTTTTGTTTTTGTTGCTTTGGAATCTGAACGTATGACCTATGTTTAAACTAATCCCTTTATTCTAGTAGTTAAACATTTATCATCAAATGAGGATATATGTGTATCTCGCAATGCCACTCAAGTTTTTTTTATGAAAGATCAATTTTTAGCGACAAAGTGTAGGAAAACTGACAATCGATATATTTCATTTGATCAAGAACATGCCAAGTACAAGTAGCTGGGGGTAGAATAAAACATGGGCACTATTTGTAATATTTCCTTAGATGGGCTGTGTTTTATCTTGCAAATAGAAGGTGTCTGGGCGGAGCTCCTCCATAATTTTATTCGAGCATTCCCAACTTGGGCGGAGGGATTTGACAGTTGTTTATATAGCCTTCATGACCCAATCGCCAACCTGAAGAGGGCGTGTCTTGACACGTTGATTGTACAACTGAGCAACCTTATGCTTGTTTGTTGTATTGCGTAGATGAGTAGAGTTGGGGCATTCTTCCAACAAGTCATTATCTAGGCGAAGACCTTCAGAGTTTGTATCGGGGTCGAAAGCGCTCAATCGAGGACTCTAATGTATGATCTCAAGCGGGAGAAGTGCTTCGAATCCAAAAGTTAGAGCGAATGGTGTTTCCCCGGTAGCTTTGGTTGCAATTGTGCGGATAGATCATAATATGCCTGGAAGCTCGTAAATCCACTTTCCATACTTGGGATGACCGAATTTAGTCACATATCTTCTTTTTAAGTCCTTCATTTATGATCTTGTTGACTGCCTCAACCTGACCATTATACTATGGATGGGCAGGATAAGAGAATAAGACAGTAGTCCCAAAGTTCCGACAAAATTGGATAAACTCGTTGTTGTTGAACTAAGGTCCATTATCAGTGATTATATTGACCAGAGTGCCGTATCGATAGTATAACGTGCGCCATCAGAAGTTGGTGTCTTTTTTCATTGTTACCTTGACCATTGGCTCTGCTTCTATGAACTTCGTGTGATAGTCAATGAAGACAATGATGAATTTGTACTAGCCTCTTGTCTTTGGTAACTCTCCTATGAGGTCAAGTCCCCATTACGCAAAAGGTATTAGGGAAATAATGAGAGATATAGGGATGGATGGGAGATGATGTTTGTGAGCGTGGAGCTGGCATTCCTGGCACATGCCAGCTAATTACACCTGCATGGATAGTCGGCCACCAGAACTCACTACAAAGTACCTTATGGGCGAGAGAATGGGCACCCATGTGGTGACCACAAACGCCGTTATAGACCTCTACCAACATTTCATGACATGTGCTGGGTGTGACGCATTTGAGGTTTAGCCATAGTCATCCATGCTTATATAATTGTCCCCTGCGGATGCTAAAGTTCGCCGCCCTGGCCTGAATTGTGCGGGCCTTTGTTTTGTCAGAGGGTAATATACCCTTGGTCTTGTATAGATATATGTCTTCCATCCAACTAGGCTCAGCGGGTGCGAGATGTAGTAACTCTGAAAAGCCCTTAGTAATACTTGGTTAGAGAAGAGTCTCGACATATTTGTTCTAAGGGCCATACTGGGTGGTAGGGAGACGAGGGAGAGCATCTGCTTTATTATTCTGAGCGAGGAATCTGAGTGATGGTGTATGATTTGAACTTGCCCAATAAGTATTTTGTGAGGGCTAAATAAGGGCTCATTTGTCCATCCTTAGCTTTGAAGTCCCCATTCACCTTATTGACAACTAACTAAGAGTCGCTGAAAATGCAGATGTTTAGGGCGTCTGAGTTTTTTTTTCCAGTTGTAACCAAGCAATAAGAGCTTCATACTCTGCTTCATTATTTGAAGCGAAGAACCCAAATCGCAAAGAATATTGAACATTTACACCATTGGGGCCCGTTAATATTACACCCCCTCGATTACGAGACCCGTCCACATATAACTCCCAGGCCTGACGTGGGCGGGGAGAATTGTCTCCTACTACCTTAGGTGTAAGTGGTGTATGAAAAACTGGGTTAGCCAGACTGATGTATTGGGCAATGAAGTCTGCAGCGGCCTGACCTTTAATAGCTATGCGGGGATGATATTCAATATCGAATTCACTTAATTCAATAGCCCACTTACTCATCCGCCCGATGTGGTCCAATGACTGCAAAACTGAGCGTAGTGGTAAGGTGGAAAGTATGTGGATACTGTGAGCCTGAAAATAGGGGCGTAGGCGGCGAGCTGCTGTAATCAGAGCAAGGGAAACTTTTTTGAGGGTAGGATAATGAGTTTCAGCTTATGTTATGCCTTTACTTGCATAGAAGACTGATAGCTCTACAGTGCCTTCGCGACGAATTAGAGCAGAGATAATTGCCGTAGCTGAAGCAACTAGATACAATATAGAACCTCCCTTGCAACTGGATGGGAAAGGGTAGGGATAGAAGCCAAATATTTCTTAAGATTGATGAAAGGTTCGCATTTGGGCATCCAGTGTAGGGTTTTGTGAGTTAGGCAAAGCGCTTGAAAGAATGGCTCGCACTTGTCATAGTATCGAGAAATGAAGCGGTTTAGAGAGGTCAGCTTGCCTGTCAAGCTCTATAGCTCAAGTTTATTCTTGGGCGATTGCATGTCCATAATGGCCTTGATCTTGGCAGGGTTGGCGTCAATGCCGCGTTGGCTCACAACATATCCCAGGAATTTGCTTAAAGTAACACCAAAAGTGCACTTGGCCAGACTCAAGTGCACGCCGTGAGCAATAAGGATTTGAAAAACTTGACGGAGATTATGAGTGTGGCCCTTGGTGGTTTTACTTTTTACTATGATATCCTCAACATATACTTCCACAATATCCCCACTCACGTCCTTCATAATTGTCGTCATGAAGCGCTGGTATGTGGAGCCCGCATTCTTTAAACCAAACGGCATGACGTTATAGAAATATGAACCATTGTCAATAGTGAACTTCGTGGCCTCCTAGTTAGGCGGATGCATCTTTATCTGGTTATAGCCAGAGTAAGCGTCCATCATAGACAAGAGCTCATACTCGGCTGTTGCGTCAATCAATTGGTCAATGTGAGGTAACTAGAAGCTATCTTTGGGCTAGGATTTGTTTAAATTAGTGTAACAACCACACATACATCACAAGCCGTTGCTTTTTTTTACCATGACTGTGTTAAAGATCCCCTATGGGTAATCAACTGGGCGTATGAAGCCAATTTTGAGTAACCGGTAGACTTCTGCCTGCATCGCGGCATACTTCTCTTCTCCATAAGCACGACATTTTTGTTTGACCGGGCAGGCACTGGGCATTGTACTTAGTTTATGGGATATGAGGTCGGTAGAAATCCCTGACATGTCTGCATAAGACTATGCAAACACCTCCTTACATTCTTGGAGGAGGGCGGTGAGTTCGACTGTCATTTCAGATGATAATTAAGCGCCAATTTTCACCATTGATTTCAGATGAGCGGGGTTGACCTAAATATCAATCAAAGTATCCTTGTCTTCTCCATAAGCACGACATTTTTATTTGACCGGGCGGGCGCTGGGCATTATACTTAGTTTGTGGGATATGATGTCGGAAGAAATCCCTGGCATGTCTGCATAAGATTATGCAAACACCTCCTTACATTCTCGGAGGAAGACGGTGAATTCGACTGTCATAAGACGACACCGCTGCACCACGTTTTCCTCCTTACTCGTGCTATTGCAGCTGGCACCCACGGTTTTCGCCGGTTGCTCGAGCAAAACCGGAGCCCGGTGCAAATGCTCTAAGCTTTTATTTTTTTTCATTTTCCTACCTGAGATCCATTTTCTCATCACTTTTTATTTTTATCTTAAAAAAATATGTATGCAAGAGGGTATTTTGGTTTATTTATTTATTTTTAATGATAAATTTGTTTAATGTTCTAAAACTATTCTCCCTAACAAATAAATTATAATAATTTTATAAAAAAAAGGATTGATTGGCTAAATATGTCATACTCACCCTTGATTGGTTAGGGCCGTATGGCTATTAAGACATATGGACGACATAAATTTGGCTCATTTGGCAAAGCCTTAGCTTAAAAAAAAAACCTATGTTTGTTCTTTTTTAACAAAATAAGTACAAGTACAATTTAGAACATTAAGATCACTTATTTTTTAAGAAGAACAATTTTAGATTTTTTCTTTTCTTTTAAAGCATAGGGCTGAGTTTGCAAACGAAAATGACATATTTAGCCAACTTACCATGTTTTAGAAAATTAACATAACATATTTTTTTAGGAAGAATAATTTTAAAACATTAAACAAATTTATCATTAAAAATAAATAAATTGACTAAAATACCCTCTTCATTACATAGTTTTTTAAGAAAAAAATAAAAAATGATGAGAAAATGAAATCTCATGTAGGAAACTGAAAAAAATAAAAACTCAGGTAGTAACATGAAGAAAAACCTAAACCTTAAGTAGTAAACTAAAAAATTTAAAACCTCAAGTTGCGACATGAAGAAAGACATAAATCTCAGGGTACTAAAGTAAAATTTGCCATAATATTAAATACATTCGTAACAATAACTAAGATATAGAATTAAATTAACTACACGGTCTAAACTAACACCAAGACACTCAATGGTTATATGCTAGGCTTAGCCCTCAACAATATAAACAAAGTCATCGAGGAATTTATTCAGGCCCGCTTTCCTGAGGAACTGTTTTTACAGGGTGGAAAGGGATACAAGAACGTCAGCCGTTCGATTGATTCATTTGTAGATGGACGGCTGAGATTAAAATATTTGTAATTCTATCAAATAATCGCACCTCTCTCTCTTTTTCTCTCTGCAATTCCGAATGTTCGATGCCCAGATCGCTGACACCCAGTGACATGGCCTGCCTCAACCTTGGCTCTCACCGATCTCTACTTCAAGCCTATCGTCGCACACGCTTCTAGTAGAAGAAGGTCGTCGATCTGAATGAGCTCGATCGATCTGAGCATAGAGGTTGTGATGGGACGTATGACTGGTTTGAGAAAAATAAGAGCACTTTTAATCTGAGTAGTCCGTCAATTCATTAGCTGAATGGACTGCTGACATCCTTGTATCCCTTTTTATCCCGTAAAAATTATCCCTCAAGAGAATAGTCTTGAGAATTTACTAGAAAAATACAAAAAATAAACAGCTTCTTTAATTACCCTAGAATTAGGGTTCTTGTTCTTATACAAATTTCGGTTGACGTAGACTTGTATTGTTAAGTTTTAATTAATTTAAATTTTATTTCCACCACCAGCACACTAACAACTCCTTATTTAATGCCTAATTTAAAAAAAAATCTAGGATTTCCATTGACCTTGTGTGTAGGGTGAAGACCGTGAACTCTCCCACTTTCACTTTGTTTCATGTTTTAACACATTTGTTATTTTTGTTGTCGTTGTGAGAGTCACGTACTTTTTCATAAGTTTGACACGTTATTTAAGAAGTAGTCTATTATGTCTTGAATTTGAGTCATGATATAGGTTAAAACATAAAATAAGAGTAAAAAAAATATTATTTTAAAGTGACATTTTTATTTTTTTATTTCTAGGATTATTGTTGAGCTTTATGGGTGTAAATTGTTTTGAGTTGGGACAACCTTGAGTCGAGGTTGGACTAGTTCAGTGAAAAAGAAACCTAGACTATCGAGTCAATCAACTCGAGGGACTCGATAGTCGACAAAGCCAGGTCCAAGTTCATAAGACCATAAGAGTATCTGTATTGGGGTCGATTTTAGCTCAAAATCGGAATTCCTATCAGTGGGTCTCGCCTAAAATCGATCGCCCCTGGCCAAACTGCCGTACAACGATGAGGAATCAGGGCGACGATTGATCTTTGACGCTGAGGAATTCTTCTCAGTTGTGCTGAAATTGGAAGCAGGAGAGGGTAGGAGAGGACGCTTCCCTTGGTAGACCCCACACATGTGAGTGACACCAGGGCGTGTTATATATTTTTTTTAAACTGGCGCGTGTATTACACGGGCCGTAAACTAGTATACTTTTTTTTTACACTGGAATTACTGGCTAATGAATGAGCGCCACATGGCGGGGGTGTCTGGCCGTTACTCTCCAACGAATCTACGGATCTGGGCCGTCTATTTTGGATGGAAAATTGAATCGGACGGTCCTAATTCAAAGAGAACGGCTAGTTTTGCAATTACATGTATGATTTCAATCAGAACGGCTAGAAATTGGTAAAAAAAATTTGAAAAAATTCCAAGAAATTTCAAATGATCCCCTACCTTTTTTCTATAAATACTACCTTCATTTTCTTAAAACCTCACACCAATTTGTGCACAACAAATTATCATCCTCCCCCTCTCTCTCTCTCTCTCTCTCTCTCTCTCTCTCTCAATCCTTTTTGTTTTTGCAAAAGATGTCTACCAATTGGCTTCATTCCGAAGATGTATAATTGTGCACATCTTATTGTCGTCAAAGCGTGGATCCTATCTCCGGCAACAAACAAAAGGTCGACAAGTTGTGGGAAAAAAATTATGCTGATTACTAACAAAATTGGGAGATGGATCATGGTGAATCGAGGACGGAGGCTAGGACCCAAAATGCACTTACCTCCCATTTTGCTAAGTTAAAGCCAAACTTGACAAAATGGAAAGATGCCCCTGAATACGCAAAAAGGAATCCGAAATCAGGCGAAAATTTGCTAGATGAGGTACATATTTATTTATGTTGGTCATCTTAATTTTATTTGATTTTATGAACTAAAAAATGTCAAATCCATTTTATTTGATATTATTGTAACATATCAATTCGTTATATTATTTTTGTAGTTAAGGAAAGCTCAAACATTTTATGTGTCAAAAAAGAAGAAAGAGTTTTCGAACTTTGAGTATTGGGAAGCGGTCAAGCATCATCCTTCTTTTAGACACGTCGAAACTAGTACTCCACCTTCTTACCATTCCAACTTCGAAGCTACTCCTCCCGTTAGTGAAGTGCCTCCTACCGTTAACTTGAGTGAGGATGAAGTGATTGCAACACCACAAAGCAACCTTGAAGGTACCTTGAGTCCCGCTAGACCTCAAGGAGTGAAGGCGGACATGGAAGCAAAAAGAAGGAGAAAAAAGGTCATGACACCTACAAATGAGGTTAGAGATGAGACTTTGAAGAGCATCGTGGCTAATCAAATTTTTTTTGTTGATTGGCAAAAGGCAAGTGACGAAAAGCAACGAATGCTTGATGAGAAAAACTACAAATTGAGGGCGCAAAAGGAAGAAACAAGGATCATGACAATGAATTTCGAGGCTATGACCCCAAATTCAAAGAGGTACTTCACAAAGAGGAAAGCAGAAATCCTTAAGCAAGTAGATGACGATGAAGAAGAAGTTGGCAATGCAAGCTTTACGAATTGTTATTGCCCCCACAACCTTGATTTTAGTGATTAGTTTAGTTTGTCTTAATAATAAATCTATGTTTGGCATGTCATTACGTAACTTAAATTTTCAAGAAATAAAAGCACACTTTATTTATTTAGATAAACTTCAAACACATTACATTAAAACATAATAAATTACACTCAAATAACATAAAATGCAAACACACAAAATTAAAACACGTTATTTAGAGTTGTTCACCAGTTTCAAAAAACCAGTTGGGCTTCACTACGTCCTTTTGAAGCTCTCAATGTAGATAAATTGATTGGAGATCGATGAGACGGTCACTAAACCGTTGTTGATGTTGATCTCTTCCAACTGGCCCATCATAAACTGTGAAACCACTAGCTGAGTTTTGTAGATCTTCTTCTTCTTCATTCTCCTCAAAATCGTCCTCCACAAATTCTTCCTAAACAATCATGTTATGCATTCAGATGCAAGTCATCATGATCATTTTCAATGTCGATGTGTGATGACACATAGCTGAATGACGAATAATTTCCCAACGAGATTGTAAGATGTCAAAGCACCCCTCTACATCTTTGTGATATGCCTCTTGTTTCTTTGTGAATAATTTCTGTTGTGGATTCTGGGGATTGAAAATTATTTTGACAAACGAGGAGCACCTCAGATATATTCTATCAGCTAGATAATAAGTGTTGTGGTACGTCATACTGTTGACTTTATAAGTCGATTGTGGGCTTCTTTCAGCAAGGAGCGCATCGAAGATATCCAAGCTGTTGAGCATATTAATATCATTTTGTGCTCCAGGCACCCCGAAGAAGTTGTGCCATATCTATGTGTCATATGACGCTACCGCCTCTAAGATTATGGTGGGATGAGCCTTCCGCCCTAAGTATGACCCTTGTCAAGCTGCTGGGCAGTTCTTCCATTCCCAGTACATGCAGTCGATGCTTCCGATCATACCAAAAAATCCCTGCTTCTTTGCCCTTCTTAGATGTCGAGTGATGTCTGTTGCATCTGGAGTGCAGAGGTAACAGTCTTTATAAAGAAAGTATACTTGTGTGCACTACTTCTTCATGCATTCCAGTGTTGTTGATTCCCCCATCCTTGTGATTTCAGAACACTGATCTGCAGTTGCGCCGTAAGCCAATATTCGTAGAGTACAAGTCATCTTTTGTCGGGAAGAAATCCTTGCAATCCAGTGGCATCTGCTCTTTGATGCCAAAATGAGTCGTGGTTACAGAGTTTTGTCTTAATGCGATTGAACAAGTTCGTGCTCATTCAGTCCAAGTCCATCGAAAATCTTGCTTGTTGAAAACAGAGCGTTCGATGAAGTAATCTTCCATTAGATTATGTCCCCTTGCTTTCCTCTGCCTTGGTTTGCTTGGATGGAGGCGACGAGGTGGCTTATCGTCAAATACTACAGCTACCATGACCGCATTAGTGATGAAGGAATTAGCAATTGCGACAACTTGTCGGTGTTGTTGTTGCCTCCTTATGGAAGACTCTTCGTAATCGAAAGGATTCATCTTACTGATGAGGGAATGTGAAGAACTGTTTGAAGATATGTGTTTACGGGTGTAGAATATCAAGTGACTTGTAGATGTTGTGAGGTTTTAAGGATTCATAGACGATGCTTTTATAGCAAAATTTAGATAATCTGATGTTCGAAGATGAATACACGTGCCACATCCTCATTGGTGGGAAATCTTACCGGAAATCTTCAACTAATAATTTAGCCGACAACGAAACGTGGATGTGACATGTATCGCACAATGACTTATCAAAAATCTCCATCAATAATTTAGCCAACAACGACACGTGGATGTGATACGTATCACAAAATGTTTGGTCGAAAATCTTACCGAAAATCTTCATCAATAATTTAGACGATAATGTTACGTGGAAGTGACACATGTCACATTATGACTCGTCGGAAATCTTATCGAAAATTTGGTTCAATAATTTAGACGATAATGACACATGTCGGCTAGTTATTGGATGAAAATATTATTAACAGTTAAATAAAATAAATTTTTATTATTAATGAATAATAATAAAAATTCTTATTTGTTATACTTCTGCGCAAAAATTATGAGTAGAACATCATATTTAATAAATAGTGACAAAAATTCCTCAAATAAAAATTTCTCAAATAGAACTTAGACCGATACAACTTTTCGAATGGGTGCCGGATACTCTAACCTAAAGTCGCGACCAACGCACAATGCTGTACTTTCATCACGATATACAGTAGTTTCATCTGGAAACAAAGACAATAATAGCTGCTACGGAATCACAGTAGCAAAAGTCTTCCTGTCTTTCGGTCAATGAAAGTGAGAAAACAAAGATGCAGGGTGGTTCCATACAGTTTCCGGTGTTCTTCGCGGCGAGAACGAAAAAGAGAAAGAAACACGGTTAACCTTTCAAATTATAGCATCTGGATTGTCTCTATTTTCTTGCTATATTATCTTTATATATATATGTCTCTATCCTTGACAAGTTCTCACTGCTCACTGCTCTCACAAATGTGAAAACTTTAAGTCTTGAGAGCCTGAATTCCAAACGAACTTAATTATTCTAATCAAGTCTACTTTTGTTAATCTGGGTTTCCCTCGCAAACATGTGCAAATTGCTTTATTGTTTAATCAATGAAATCCAACTTGGAGATTGCTGGGTCAGTCAATGACAAAGTCAATGGATTTCCAATTGGAAACTCGGAGCTTCACATTCATATGTCCTCACTATCTTTGGCTCTTTGCAAAGCTTTCATTTGGGGTGGACTTCACTCATTATATAGACTAAGAGAAAAGGCTCTTCTTGCATATTTATCTGGTCTACAATCTCATTGTGAAGAGTAAGAGAAAAAGCTCTAAGATCAGGTTTCTGAAAGTTGATTGTTTTTTTCTTCCTGAAAATTTCTGCTTTTTGTGATATCAATAGAAGCTGTGGACTTTGGATCTTGTTATCTCAAAGACCTCAGTTAGTCTCATCCCCAATACAAAGATAATTAGAGATTAGTTTAAGAAGCATATATGTTTACATTCACATATATGTTTCTCTCATCTTGTGTTGATTATGCTGTCGAAAAGCTTTAAGATGGATATTTGAGTCTTTTTGCTTGTTGTATAAGTGATTCTGCTGCCAAGAATCAAAGATGGCAGAACTTGTAGCAGGAGGTGCTGTTGGAGTACCATTTAATATACTGTATGATGTGCTTAAGGAAGTGATGCTCAAGAGTGCAATGTTTAAACCCCTTTTCCTAGAACTTAATTCAAAGATTGAGGCTTTAAAGCCACTGATTGTTGAGATGGACAAGTGGAATAAGCAGCTGGATCGTTCCGAGATGGAACTCAAAGAGTTCAAGTTACAAATGGAGATGGCCCCTGTGCTTCTTCGCAAGTGCTGCAAGCTTTCCTGGTATAATAGGTACAAAATGTTCAAGTATACCAACCAACTTATTAAATTGAAGGGTTCCCTCGAGCAGCTGATGTTTATACTGCAAATGCAAGAAGCAAGGGATAACAAGGAGAATTTGGTTGTAACAAAGAATGTAGAGGAGGTGGTGCAGGGAGTAGATGTCAATGTTGTGGAATTGAATACCGGGATGAAAGATGTGAATGGGAAACTTGATGAGTTGCTATTCCTGCAGACTCATAATAAAAAGGGAGAGTTGCAGAATAAAATAGACTGTGAAGTACCGGAACTGCCACCACTCACAGTTGGTTTGGATGGTCCGTTGATGGATCTGAAGATAAAGCTTCTTGGGGATGATAAAGTGTCAATGCTTGTGCTAAGTGCTCCTGGAGGATGTGGAAAAACCACATTGGCAAAAAAGTTTTGTAAAGATAAGGAAGTCAAAGGTACGATATCATTTTTGTTTCCTTCAATTTGGTAGATGATTAGTACTGTCTAATTAAAATTGTCTTATAGGACTAATGATCAAAAATTTAGCACCATTTCATTTATGAAATCCTGTTAGCGATGATATCCATCTTCAATTCCTATTTCACAAGTGTTAACATTAGGCTATAGCCCAAAACAGTATATGCTGGGTGCATAAATATAGACTATTTTAACGTTTGACTTATTGGAGTGGAATGATTTCTTTTTTTAATTTTTTTTATATCCCTTATAAAGATTTATTCTTTCGACATTTCTGTAAGGACTCCCTTATTTGGTACTTCTGTGGAAAGTATTCTCCTCTGGTACTGGATTGTTCTTTCTTCTAGTTGTTATAATGGAAAAGTTGGTCTTAACTCTCAACAAGTAGCCTATGGAAATGTCTTTTACTCGTCTTTTAGATATGAACTATTACATTGGATAAGTAGCAAAGAAATTATTACTTCATGATCAAAATTAACTTTCCCCTACAAACCTGATTCAACAGGAGTTTATCAAATATTCAAGATTCATCTTTTTGTACTTCCTTTGGCACAACTTGAGACACATTACCTCTCATTGAAAGCTTACTTTATTTCATGTTGGACAGATATATTCAAGGACAATATCTTCTTTGTGACTGTTTCAAAGAAGCCCACCTTCAGTCTTATTGTACAAGGACTATATCAACGCAAAAGTGCTGGTGTACCTAATTTTGAAGATGATGAAACTGCCGTCAAGTGGCTGCGTAAATTTCTGGTGGAAGAAGGCCAAAACCGTGTACTGGTGGTACTGGATGATGTCTGGTCTGACACAGAAGCTATTCTTGAAAAGTTTGAAGAAGTGAAATTGCAAAAAAATTTGAAGATTCTGGTGACATCAAGAACAAGGTTTTCAAGATATGGCTTCGTCTATCATGTAAAGTCATTGAATGAGAAAGATGCAATGACCCTTTTTCTCCATTCAGCATCCCTGGAAGAAGGTCAAAACCGTTATGCTAAGAAGGTGATTTCCTAGTCAGGATGCAGTTACACACTAAATAGTTTTATTTAATATTCATGGTCACAAACTAAAAGGGGAAAAGAGTGTTATTTTAACCCAAACTCCCAATACTTTCCCTTCTTTATCTAAGTGTCCACACTCACAAATGAACAAATCTTACTTTCTTGTAGTCAAAACTAATCTTGAGATGGTTATTGTAACACTCCTGCTTTTATGCTGACTTTACTCATCAAAAGTAAAACTAGGTAGATATCATACCTATTTTCCTCATGAAGCTGCGATATATTACCAACTGCTACCTTGTTTTGTAACTTGTATAGTCATATAACTACATTTGCGACAATTCCACTGCAGATAGCAGCCTCATGTAAGGGATACCCACTTGTAATTACAGTGGTTGCAAAATCACTTTGCGGAAAAGCTGATGTGATCTGGCACAAAAAAGAAAGTGAGTTGTCTACATGTGAAACTATTAAAGATTTTGAGACTCAATTGCTTATTCGCCTTCAAAGTAGCTTAGATTGCTTGGGTGAGGAAGAAACTACCATCAAAGAATGTTTTATAGACCTTGGTGCATTTCCTCAAGACCAAAGAATCCCTACAGCTGCTTTGATTGATATGTGGGCCGAATTATATGAAGGGTTAGATGAAGATTATAAGGCTGTTGCAAATCTGCATGAGCTAGCCAACAGAAGTTTGGCTGATATTCTGGTCACAAGGTTAGCAGGCCTCTCTGTTTCTCCTTTATTATATTCTTTTCGATCTTCAGAATTAGATGCTGATCAAACTTGCTATTGGATCACATATATAGAAATTTCCTATGACTTATGAGTAACATAGTTTTGATCATAATCAGAAAGGAGACACTGGGGGATGATGATGGCTACTACAGTGAGCACTTCGTCACTCAACATGATTTGCTTAGACAGCTGGCTGTCTACCAAGCCAAACTAGACAAGACTAAAAAACGATTGTTCATCATAGGCAATAATCTACCCAAGTGTGTGACTCAACAGACTGATGAACCAATGAAGCCAATTAAGCCAATTAAGCCTCGCCTATTATCTATATCCTCTGGTTGCTCTCTCTCTCTCACCAAATACAAAAACATGCATCCACAAGGCACATGCATCCACACTCACCCATGATAATATACAATTCAAATTTGATTTCTCGTTACTCACATCGTATTCGAATCATAATTGATTTGCAGATAAGACTTTTTTAACGAAGTTACACAACATTGAACTAGCAGATGTTGAGGTTTTCGTTTTGAATTTCAACACAGAGAATTATGATTTACCCGGTTTTATGGAGGAAATGGTTAATCTGAAGGTTCTAATACTCAGAAAGCAGTGTTCAAATCAAGGTTTCTCACCTGCTGAATTGGGCAACTTTCACCTACTGGATTCTTTACAGAAGCTCAAGAGGATCAGACTGGAGCGTATTTCAATTCCTTCAATAATCAAGAAGTCCGTACATTTGAAGAGTCTAAAGAAGATCTCTTTATTCATGTGTAGCATTGGTCAAGCTTTCAGCAATTGTTCCTTCCAAATTTCAGATGCATTTCCTAATTTAGAGGAAGTGAACATTGACTATTGCAATGATTTGGTGAAATTGCCTGACGGGTTTCACAATCTGGTTGGCCTAAAGAAGCTCAGTATCACAAACTGTCACAGGCTAACTGCCTTGCCTGAAGAAATTGTGAAGCTAGAGAAGTTGGAGATATTAAGGCTAAGGTCCTGTTCTGACTTGGTAATACTTCCATACTCCATTGAGAACCTTGTGGGTTTAAAGATGCTCGACATATCTGACTGTTTCAGCATTAAAGAGTTGCCTAAAGACATCGGTAAACTGAACTGTTTGAGAAGGATCAACATGAGACAGTGTTCTAGACTGAGAGAGCTACCCGTATCAGTTGGTGATTTTCAAGAGGTACCCATATCAGACGATGAGCCTGAGAAATTAGAAGTGATATGCGATGAAGACACACTTGGGTTGTGGGAACCCTTCTTGAACACAATGCGGAATGTTGAACTACAGGCAGTCAAAGAAAAGTTCGACCTGAATTGGCTCTAAAAGCTGCTATTTGGAGTGTATCCTTGGTAATCAGGGGTGCAACGAGCTGTGGTTACCTTGTTTCCCATTTACTTCTTTTTCATTTTTCTTTACTTTTTGTAAGAATAAAAGAAATGTAAGACATTGAGTTTCGAAACTCAATTCAGAATACGTTTGAAACTGTGTGCACAATATATAGTAAAAGTTCAAGAAAACTGAATACTTTGAATGATAACCCCAGGCAACAAGGAAAACAAACAATACATGGAGGAAATTCTTGCCTTGTTTTCCCGACTTTACCCATGTATGTATGTCCCATCAGACGCTAAGAGGTCGGGTCATTTTGACATAATCGGAAAATAATACAAAAAATGCATAGTGAGAGTGTAGAATGTAAAGAGGGGAATGCGAAAATCATTCCCCTTAAACAATATTTTACTTTACTATGCTTTGAGTAAACAAGTAAAGAAGCTCGGTTGGACCGGTCTTGCGATATGAACTTATGTGCGCCCCGATTTGGGCTGACTCGCACAACACAAGTTTTTTTGTGCACCTGAGAATATTGACATTTGACTTTCCACATTCTTTCGGTTACAAAATCTTTGGCCTTTCACATTATTTTGGTTATAACTTATTACCGAAATAAATTTGGTTGGTTAATTGTGAAAAATCGAAAACCTTTTGTTTGCCGATATTTATGCTCCTACTCATCTCGTCCATGTATTAAATATGGCTTCCTCCTCCTCTTTCTTCACTCACTCATTCAGAAAAACATCTCCTCCTCTCAAAGTCTTCTTTCAAAGAATTCTAGTTAGGTTCTAGTTTCGATGATAGAGAAAGGTGTTTTTCTGTTCGTCTATGTTGTTGTGTAGTGCAAACACAAAACTCAAGTAGTCATCATATCCTGAGAAACGTATGCCAAGCAAGCCTAGTGCATCGAAGTAGGCGACGTAAACGTTGTTAAAGCAAGCATGCGGTACATGTGACGCGACTTTCCTTCCTACTCAGATTATCATCTTCAACCATTCGGTAACAAGTTCATAGTTTCTTGAAATTTGTTCTTGAAATTTCGTTTAATCTAATTAATTAATTAAATTAATTAGAATTTTCAGATTTTTTCAATATTATTAAATATTCCCTACAATCTTAAGAATGTTTATATGTGATATTGACTAACATAGTTGCCCAAATAAAGTGGTTGCCCACATGATTATTGCCTTGAGGAATTAGTTGCCTACACAAAAGTTATGTTGCAATTGGAAAATGGTTGCCTTAAGGAAACAGTTGTCTTTAGAGTTGTGTTGTGACATACGAAATGTTGCCAACAAATTTAGACTCCAAAGGAAATACCAATTAGCTACCTTTCGTACGCTATAGAGTTTTTTCAAGGATAAAGAAAAGTTTCCTTGGAATAAAGAAGCACTATGATTTGGTTATATTCTCAAGTGATTGAATATTAAGATATTCAATAAGAATTTCCTTTTGAATTTGACCAAGTAATCAATATAGAAATAATATCGGATATCATTTATTGATTAGAAAAATGTGTGTATTTTCAGAAGAAGGCAACATAAGGTTTAAAGATACTAAGAGAGCTAATACCACATCGAGTCCTTTGGTTGAAAATGAGGATGTGATAAACAGTGCTGATCAATGCAAACTATGAGTGACTTGCACTTGATGATGTGAGATCCTACATTGCTCGAAGGAGATGTGGTGATGTGTTTTATATGTGGAGACTCACCTCTCTATAGAAAAACACATTTTGGGGTGAGGCCCAAAAGCGAAACCATGAGGAGTTGGTCCAAAGCGTACAATATCTTGCTATGAGAACTGTGCCGTGACAAATAACGTCATAAACGATGGAAAAAGCATGGAAGCAGTCAAAGATTATAAAGTTGACTTTGGTTTATTGATTAAAAGAAAAGGAATTCTAGTTTCTTAATATATAATATATGTTGGAATAGAGCTACAAGTGGTGGAAATTTCAAATTGAAATGTAATGACCATGGTCAATGATATGAATAAAGCTAGTGCTTACACCTTTGTATCTTCCAATGTATGGTATGGTAGATAAGTACATGTTAATTATGATACTCTGCGGAAGTTAATTAACTTAAAAAATTTACCATTGTTTCAAACATAAATGTGAAACTTGTATTGAGACAAAATAAACAAAATCATCTTTCAAAAGCGTTTAATGAAACAATAAATCTCTTGAGTTAATCTATAGTGACATATGTGATTTAAAGGCAACACAAACAAAATGTGTTAATAAGTATTTTATCGCCTTTATCGATGATAGCACAAAATATTGCTATGTGTACTTCATGAAGAGTAAAGATGAGGCTATAGAGAAATCTATTTTCTATATAAAAAAATGAGGTTAAGAATCAATTCAACAAGACAATTTAAGTTTAGAAGAAATGACCGAGGAGGTGAATATGAATCCCCATTTGCTGACTTTTGTGCTCAGCATGGAATCATAAATGAAACAACAACACCTTATTCACCATAATCAAGTGATGTGGCTGAATGAAAAAGTCGTATACAATACTTCGAGTACTCTTTGTGTTTCTGTTGAATTCCAGACAGGAACCCAAAGAAACGGGATATCATGCTGATGGTGTTTTGAGCTCGAACGGGGCATCTCGCTCACTTTGTAACCTGACTGCTAAGATATGAAGAAAGTATCAGAGTTGAAGACGGGGCAGCCCGGCTAACACATTTTGATGCCTAAGTTAGTACCCGTGTAAATGTAACAAGTGGAAGCAATGGAATGAGATTAGTTACTTTGAGTGTGATGAGTGCCTTCCTTTTATAGGCAAATGAAGGCTTTCCTTTCCATACTTCTTTGATGTGGGACAAAGTCCCTTTAGTTTATTTTGAGGAAGTTTATTGATGCTTTTGGAGTTTCCATTTATCTAAAACAAGTCAAAGTACATTACTTATGCTTAGTAAGGTAGGCACGCTACTGAGTACTAACAAGTCCTTCAAATCCTCAATTAAGAGGTCATTCTTAGTTGGGGAGTTACAATAAATATGCTAAGCATAAGTAATGTACAAATTGTACAGTACACCCTCCAGTCCCTCTAACTCCTCAAGTGAGAATGATCTCGCTTAATTGAGTTTCGGGTTCCTCGGGTGTGTTAGGATCGATGTATGGAGAGCATTGTAGGATGCATATGTATTGAGTAAGTGTATAAAATGTATGAGTGAGAGATGTGCACTATGATGCATTTAATATGTAATCTCCTAAGTCTGTCTGTCTTATGGGTGATCAACAAGGCGTGATAAGTACTATGTAGGTTGCCATAGAAGCCTCTGGAATGTTCGATGGCATGACCATCCGAAGGTAAGATCAAGCCTCGAGGGACTGTACTATCGGACCTCGGGGGATTGCACGATCGGACCTCGGGGGATTGACAGAATTCTCGAGGGAAAGGGAAAGATTTATATGAATCTTGAGGGGATTATGCCAAATGGTCTGTGGTTATCATGTTGCGTGATTCACCGTGGATTTAGGAGATCCATTCCTTAATAAATTCCTCCTCTTCCAAAAGTGAAGTAGTTCGGTTCAATATGGAATATGCTTAGACCTGGTACAATCTTTATAAATAGATCATCCCAACATGGTCAAAGGAAACGTGATTCTGCCCTAATTACTCTTTAATTCTCGAGATAAGTTATGACTTAAGTATCAGAGGGTACCACACCTTGCTCCCACTTGTTTTGCAGGTTCACGAGGACTCAAGCTAGAGAGAGACAAAATCTGCTCTCACAAATTGGTGCTTTTATTGAGAGAAGAACCCTAGGCTAAATTTTGTGAACGGAAGGATGGAAAGCAACACCGACATGAGCGACCAGCGCAACAAGGACATAACTCCTCCCCCCGGAGGGAACGACTAGACCACCCCGAACATGGGGATGTCAAAGTATGGCAGCACCCTCGCAATAGATCCCACAAAGGAACCTCGTGGGCAACGTCCACTTGAGCGAGGAAGAAGGCTCTAGACTGGAGAACGAAGGAACCAGAGGATGGAGGGATAAGGTCGATCAGGACCTCCACCGGATCGATAAAAAATATGCGACCTTAAGGCTTGACATGTTTACTCTGCAACAGTCGACCGAGGGGGTCACCACGAGTCCGAACAAACTACAGGCACGGTTGCCTCTATGCAGACCACCCTTTTAGACCTAGTAAACCTACTAAAAGACCAGAGGAGTCGTCATACCCGACTCGATCGCGAGAGAAAAACATGAGATCCCAACTACAGTTGTGAACGAATAGCAGGGGATAGACGATCATGACGACTAGGAAGAACGACTCCCGCAACTAGGGGTAACCCAAGAGGCGCCCAAAATGGCAGCCCTTAGAGGAATGATGGAGCAGTGGAGTCCCAGCGCGCTTACAATATCAAGACGAACCAGAAGATCGAGAGGTTGAGGAAGGTTATTCAAGAAGAAATCTGAAGTGGAGCAGCAGGCTCGAAGGATGTCCCAAAACCTTTTGGCTCAGTTCATCCAGGACGCCGAGTCCTCGAAGAAGAGCCACTCAAGGTTTAACTAGTACTCAGTTAACTCAGACCCATTCCAGCACGTGAGGAATTACCAGTCGACCATGGCCACTAGTCATTAGAATTATGCATGGATGTGTAAGATGTTACAAGCAAGCTTGAAGGACCACGCGCTGCAGTGGTACGAGACCCTTCCCCCAGGGTTGATCAGAGATTTGAGGGGCCTGAAGGCTGCGTTCTTAAAGAGATACGAGAGCAATGTATAAGGAGTCAAAGTTGTGACCTACCTTACTTCCCTTAAGATAAGGAGAGGGGAATCCTTGAGGGATTGGGTCACAAGGTTCAGGAAGGAGTATGCCACTATCGATTGCAAAGACG
The DNA here is from genome assembly GCA_946800695.1 of Geum urbanum. Classification (NCBI taxonomy): domain Eukaryota; kingdom Viridiplantae; phylum Streptophyta; class Magnoliopsida; order Rosales; family Rosaceae; genus Geum; species Geum urbanum. The sequence continues at coordinate 784,042 of OX327015.1, forward strand.
ACACTGTCGCAGCCACAACATTCATTAACGGGCTGGACATGGACTTGAAACTGGCTAGCAAGCTGATCAGGAAGAAGACCAAGGACTTGTCCATGATCTACCATGAAGCACTGGATTATGCCCACGTAGAAGACGTACAAACCTAAAACAGAGACTCCCTAGGGGAGAAGGTGCCATAAACAGCACAAGCACGAGGAGAAGCTCGAATACCGGTAGTTTGAGCCAGGGAAGGGGGAACTACGATAACAAGAGAAAGGCCTTTGGGCACCAACCCTCCGGCTCAGGAGAAAACTTGTTCATCACACCCACGATGATACTGATTTCGACCCTACTCCACCATATCAAGAAAGAGCCATGGCTCAAGAGGCCTCCAATCATGACAAGAAAGAATGATTGGAAGGACTTTTAGGCCTACCATAAGGGAAACATGCACAAGACGATCGACTGCGGGGTCCTCAAGCGACACTTTGTACAGCTAGTAGACCAAGGATACTTCTGGGAGTACCTAACTGAGGAATATAGAAAAAAGCTTGAAGATTAATTGAAGCCACAAGGTGACGGCGAGCGTCTAAGAAACAATGAGACCTTACCGCCACCACCTAAGGGTCAGGAAGAGAAGTACCCAGTGTTGAAATGTATCATCCAGGTCCATCCGGAAGACACCGTATTCTTGAGCCTGAATTGCATAATGGCAGAGGCGGAAAAGCTGAGGGCAACCCTGGAGAAGAAGGAATATAGCATGAAGAAGCCCAGGATTGAGATCGAGCCCAGGGTATGACCAAGGGCTAACATGCTTAAATTTTCTGACGCAGATCTGCCAGAGGAAAAGGAATTTCATCACGACACCCTGTTCATCAACATCTGTATGGCAGACGTGATGGTGCCCAGGGTCCTTGTGGATAACGGAGCAACTATAAATGTCATCTTCAAGGACGTAGTGGCAAAAAAAGGGCTTAATGGGCGCGATTCAAAACCACCGCACGACCCTCATGGGGTTTGAAGGATCGAGAGTAAGGACCATGGGTTTCATACCCCTCCATGTTGGGACAATACTGACCAACCCGACCACCTGGTTTACTGTGTCGATGCTCCCTCCCCTCATAATGCCATCATTGGAAGACCATGGCTCCATAAGATGAGGGCAGTAGCATCCACCTACCACCAGGTGTTAAAATATCCTACCTCTGATGCCACGATCATAATCAGGGAGAACAGAGCAGCAGCAAGTTTGTGCACGGTTCTCGCTACCAAGGGAATGAAGAAGGAATCGATCGAGGGAACTGGGGGCACGACAGCCCTGGCTCCTTTAACATAGCAATCAAAGACCGAGGGTCGAGAAGCAGAGACCGATGAGTTAGATATAGAAAGATGCCCATGAGCTGCCTTTCAAAGAGAAGGCAGGCAGAGGAGGACGTGGTCCTCAAAACATTCCATCATAAGAAGCTAGACCAGTGTGTAAGAATAAGATCCGGATTAAGCGGTGCTGAGCGGAAGAGCTTGATGGATCTACTAAGGGAGTACAAGGATGTGTTTGCATGGTAAGCAAGGGATATGCCTGGGATAGATAGGACGGTCACTGAGCATCAACTCCACGTGGACCAAAAGGTCAAACCCGTGGCTAAGAAAAAGAGAGCCTTTGCAACAGAACGCAACAGAATAATCGAGCAGGAGGTCGAGAAGCTATATGCAGCAGGGTTTGTCAAGGAGGTCCCACACTTGGAATGGCTATCCAACGTGGTCTTGGTCAAGAAGGAGAATGAAAAGCCTAGGGTTTGTGTCAATTTCTATTACAACCCGAACCAAAATTACGCACTTCTCGAATCGTATTAAGCTTTATTGCGGATTATTCGCACTATCGAGGTTATTAACGACTTTTTTACCGGATAAGAATTTGACTTAACTTTCTTCACGATATTTGTTTTGAGACTGTAGGAATTTTTGGAAATTTTTTTGGATAAGTGAGCTACTTTTAATGATCATCGGAAATCGGTAGGAGAAAATATGAAAAATAATTGATTTTTAGGTCGGTTTAATCACAACCGTTGGATCTTGATCAGATCGATTTTGAATTGTGGATTTTGCCAGATACTTAGGGGTATAAATATGATTTTTTTTAAAAAAAACTCTAAATCATAAATACCTTGGGCTCAACCCGTTTTGCACGAGAACGACTTACGGCACGCCATCTGACCTGAATAATTCCAACCCGCCGTTATCCGACCACATTCGGCGACAAAACAGGTAAGGAAATGAAGCCTTGTGCTTCCTCTATTGATTGTTGTGAATAGTTTTGAGATTTTCAAGTTTTATTGTGCCACCCGAATCAGGTATATTCTGAGGAGTCGTTGTCGGCATGTTTTGAGGGCCAAGGAGATGAATGTTTTGAAGCCCATAGAGGAGCATCGACGCCGAAAAGTCTACGGCCAATGTTGGGCCTTGAAGTTTCGAAGCGAATTCTGGCCATGTGAGGTGAAGTTGGAGCATGTAAGGTTAGGGGTTTGGTTGAGCTCAAGGAGATGAATGTTTTGGGGGCCGAATCGTTACCGTTGGTGGTGGTTGTCGAAAATTTGATCTACGTCGTTCATGGCAGCTTTGGACCCCATGTTCACTTAGATGACAAAATTATTAGGTTTCTTCCTCTAAGTGATTTGAACTTTTGGCAAAAAAATTGGAGGGAAAAAAGAGCCAATTTTTTTTGACTTGGACGATGAAACATGATAGTTTCGTCATATTGCACCAAACCGTTAGTTCCTTGAGCTCTACTCCGAACTCATTGGCCTCAATGTCGTGCCAACCATTCTTAACCTCCTCGGTCACTACAACACTGAGATCACCATAGTCATTGATTATGAGGTTAACAAAACATAGAAGAGAAAGACAAGTTCACGCTTCTTTGAGTAAGCCAAGTTAACAAATTAACATTATACTGACGAAAAGTTAATGGATGTACTCAGAATATAGTAAAAATACGGTTTAAGTACTACATTGTTTACTTTGAGAGTCTAGATATTAACTTTGTGGGCACAGAAAACTTCAGACACTGTTGGTATAATTTTCTCAAATTTTTATTAAGCCACGTCAGCAAACTAATGTTTTACTTACGAAAAATTAACAGAGATACTACAAATATAGAAAAAATACGATTTACATACTACATTAATCACTTTGAAAGTCCAGATATTAATTTGGTGGCACAAAAAAATCCAAATACTATTGGTGCAATTTTCTGTTAAAATGCCATTTCTTACTTCTCCACTACTCATAACATAAACAAAGTATTCAACTATAATCTGAGGAGGGCAATGGACACTTTAAGCCTAAGGCTGAGCTCGTTGTCTCCTTTCCCTCTTCGTTCGACAAGAGCTCCACACTTTTGCTTGGCTCATCTCAACCGCAAAGCTCGTCTCTCTCTGCCCTTCACCCGCTTCTCCACTCTCTGCTCCTCACTCTGTACTCTTTCTCTGATTTCACTACAATCTTAATTTCTATATACAACTATGTCGGTGATTGTAGTTTTTTATATATTAATTGTTTGAATTAATGTTGCAGCTGACAGAGGCCAACAATGTTCTTTGGCTAATGGAGTTGGGGAGGCTGTGAATGTGAAGCAAGTCTTGCAAACTAAGCTTCTTCAAGTCGTTTTAGTATCTCCTCAGGTATTGTTACTTGTTTCGTTAGTACTATTACAACTGTGCCTTTTATTTGCAATCAAGTTGGTGCAACACTATTAACCTGAATGAATTGGGTATTACTAACCCTGATGCTTTATTCATTTATGTGAGGATTGTTTGGACTTTCCAAGCTATCGATTTGTCATGAGTCATAAGCTTCCTTGCAAATGTCATTGGTGAAGACATCAGCTAACTGATATTAAGAGTTCACATGCTTCGTAGCCATAAAACTGCCTTGAATTTTGTCTCTAATATAATGGCAATCAATTTCAATATGTTTAGTCTTCTCATGAAATACAGAATTGGCAGCAATGTGCAAAGCTGCCATATTGTCACAATATAATAAAGCAGACCTTGGATGAAGAATCTTCAAATCTTTCAGAAGATCTCTTAACCATGTCAACTCATAACAAGCTCCAATCATAGCTCTATATTCTGCTTCCGTTGAAGAAAGAGAGACGGTCTTTTGTCTCTTTGACCTCCAAAAAATCAATGAAGAACCAAAGAATACACAATAATCAGTGGAGGACCTTCTAGTCAAGGGACAACCAGCCCAATCAGAATCACAGTAAGCTCGCAACCTAAAGTCATTTTGTGAAGAGAAAAACAAACCTTGATCAGGTGAGATAACGAACCACTTTCAATGCTGCTTTCACTTGAGACTTTCGTGGTGCATGCATAAATCTGCTCAAAACATGTACAAAATATGTAATATCCGACCTTGAGGTGGTGAGATAAATCAACCTACTAACCAATCTTTTGTATCGAGGAGCATCTTTAAGCAAATCTCTTTTTTTTGGACAATTTCAAACCATGCTCCGTAAGAGTATCAACCGGAGCTGGTCCCAACAAACCTGCGTCATTGATAATCTCTAATGCATACTTTTGCTGTAGCATGAAGTTCAACTTCTAAGCTAACATGAACAAGCATAATTAAAAGAATTACCATGTAAAATTCCTCTTCGATCATAACAACAGAACTTGAGAAAAAACACATCCCGAGGCTTTGGGAACTGCAATTCATGGCGGTAAAAGGAAATCCCAGAAGCTGAGGAACAAGATGGACAAGTCTCCATTAACCTCTCCTTCAACAAATCCACCTTGTCGATCTCCGAGTTCCCAACCACCCAATGCACCACTTCCCATCCGTCGAAACATCTTCAAAAACAGACACTTTAAACTCTCAAGTACCCAAATTCCAATTACAACAGAATCACACACAATCAGAAAGTAAAATAAGAAAAAGAAAAAAAAGACATAAAGTATGAACCTTTTCAAAATTAGTCATCTTTGCTTGAATATATTTGAACGAAAAAACAAAACAGAGAAGATGAATTCATTCCAACATAGTACTACAAGTGAGAAGAATGATTATCTCCTGGGACAATGCTAAGACCAAAGAAGAGAATGATGCGACACAAGTCACAGCCGAGGACAAGGCAGTTTATGGTAATCACACTTGGGTCGCCTTGTTTCTCCGGCTCAGTGATGATTACATCGTCATCGTGTAGAATACCCATCTCTAATCTCTTCGTCGTTTCCTCCTAGCTTTCAATAAGATGAAGCAATCGAGCCGAGCTAGCTCTTCAAAATGGCAGTGGTTCCGGGTGCTGCTGCCTGCTGGGCTCGCTCTTCATCTACAATAACCCAAAATGCATGCACAAACCCATCGAAATCAAATGCCACATTCCTTTTTCAACTGTTTCTAATCAACCTAAACTAAACAAAGCATTGTCACCAAATCACCAATTCAAAACCTCAACTCAGATCATCTCCCAATTACATAGCTACCATTCCTTAGAGTTCAACTGCCAATTTAAAATCTAAAACATTTTCTCACAACCCATAAGAAGCAACAACATTAGCTGCCAATTGAAAATCTCAAACATTCAAACTCAATTTCTCATCTACCGAATCAGACAGCATCAAATTTAAGCTGCAGATAGTACCTACAAATTCGTCCTACTCAATTTCAATAACTATCTAAACCAAAAGAACCTACCTTTGGAGATCTGCGAATCATGCATCAATAGATGTTCAGTCCTTGGAGAAATGTATAGGACTTGTACGGAACACATCATCATCAATTATGGTACTTAAATTATCAACCTTTTCATCTTCCACGTCGCCAATGGACGGCGTCGTCGGCGACCAAGACACGGCTTCAACGGCGGGGGAGAGCGGCGATGGGAAGTGAGAGATGACGAGGAGGCCAGAGATCGACCGTGAAGCTTTCCGCCGACAAAGTTTGTGTTTGATTAATATTTTCACATTTTTCCTTGTGGAGAAAGGAAAGGCTTTCTCCTAATCCTTGTGGACAAAGGCTTTCTCCTTTTCCTATAGACCAACTACCAACACTACACGCTTCTTTATATAAGGCTTTCTTCTTTATATATAGCCATGTTCATATATAAACTAATTTATTATCAGTTATTCCAGCATGTACGAGACGAAGAAGATGTTGAGGTGATGCGAAGAGAAGTAGACGAGGGAGGTTACCCTCCTCCGGAATCAAAATCTACCAACTTGCAAATGAGGAGACTAAAGGTTACAAGTCATTGTGGAAAATTTGAGTTGGTGGCTGGTCATATGTGCTATTGCTTTACTATACCAAAGGTCATAGATGAATAAAATCTTTGGATCGACTTCTCCCAAGAACTACAAAGTGACACCGCTGCGAAGATCTATGAGGCACTTTTTTGAATGGGTTTTCCTACTGAAGAATTGCAAGGCGTTGTTGAAGAAATATTGAAGGGAGTTGAAGAAAAGAAAGTCGTCACTGATCCCCATCTGGCTATTGATGTGACTGTAAGGTACCTTTATGCTATCCTAACTAGTGATGTTTGGCTTGTTGACTAATTCTATATTATTACATTAGACCCTCAAAGCCTCAATCTCCTGATTGTCCGAAATTGTCTTTGCAAAAATAAAAGTTGTATTTTTTTTGTAGTCACTTAGAACATCCCCAATAGATTTGTTATTTTAAAAAAAAATATTAAATTTTTAACTATTTTATAATTTTTTATATTCCAACAGATAGCAAAATAAATAACTTTTAGTTAATTCATTGTCAAATATAACTAGCAAAATAACTCGTAGCTATAATTTTTCCTCCAAAATTTTTGATGTCTTTAACATACTTTATTTTAATTTAACTTCTAAATGACTAAAACTGTTTGACTAAAAATAAAAAAGTAAGGAGTTATATATAGCTTTTAGAATAATATAGGTATAAATTATAACAATGCTGTTGGGATATGCTCTTATTAGCATCTCCAGTAACTCATCTAGAAAATAAAATTCAACTATTAATCTGTGTCCCTACCTTTATATTAGTACTTTATATTAGTAGAGAAGTGTAAGAAGAAAATTATTTATTTAGTTGCGCATAATAGTTTTACACGATATCACCACAAAAAAAAAATAGCCCGCGCGGGTGAGACATCTAAACTTGGAAGAAAAGAAGATTAATTGCATTCATCGTTTAGAAATTGTACATAAGACGACTTGATTACCTTAATTTCCTGAACACCCTGGACTTGGTTGTCAAACAAACATGCACAAATTTTAGTTCGGCTGAACTATTACAAATATATATACATATATATCCAGACTTATAGTCGCTTACTATCGAGTGTTGGCAAAATTCATCTCCATCGCCAATTCGTAGGGCGGCTTCCTTCGTCGTCGTTTCCCATCTCCAGTCGTCAAGCTTGACGCGGCAATGGGCAGGCAGAGCGCTGCTATTCAAGTCGGCGACGGTAGTGGTCGCAAACATATTTTCACTTTCAAAGGTGAGTCTTCCTCCGCAGATCGCCATGAGAGATTGCTCGGTTCCTCGCATCTTTGGTTATGCTCTGCTGGATCTTGAAGTTGAGGTGGGAATCGTCGCTTCGTGGCGAGAAAAACAACGTACCATGGGACCCATGGTGTGTCGGGCTTGTTCGCCGACAAGGGTTGTTTGTGGCGTTTTTGAGGTTTGCAAGTTTGGTTGATGTCTGGGATCCGACAGCGGCGGTGCGGTGGTTTGGTGGCTTGCATGATCGGGCCTTGACGACACTGGTGCTCCAGGAGCGTTACTATACGGCACATCTTTGGTGTTCTTGGGCCTGATGATTTGGATTTAGGGGATGCTAAGTTGGGCTTGTGGCTTTTTGGCATGCTGAGATACCCTGTTTTCAATTGTAGCTGCTGGTGGCTTCAGGAATTGACGATGACTCTTGGCCTCTTAGTAAGGGCATGGAGAGGATGCTTTAGGCACTTATTGTGCCGGCTTACTTGTATTTTTTATGGATGATGAGATTTATGGTTAATGACATATCTACCACAATTGCGTGTTTAGGGGTATATTATCTCTATCTCTTATATATCTTTCGTTATTCGTTTAAGATGTAAGTAAGCTCGATCATGTTTGATCTTAGCGTTTTAAAGAGTAATATTTATTCTCTTCTCTGCTTAGGAGTTAAGGTTGCTTATCAGCTGTGTATGTACTATTCAGACCGAAAATGTTGTTTAATGATATCTTCTTTTCGTTAAAAATAAACAAACTTTTGAAATCAGATGAAGTAGGCATCCGCAGTTTTTTTAGCCAAACACCTATTTTAGTTTGCTATCATCTATTAATCTAACCCACATAAAGAGGACATATCTGTTAGAACAACTCAAGAACATGACATTATTCTTCTTGATTTGTATATTCTGAATCTTGTACATGATCAATATAGGAATTCAATGAGGATCTGTCATAGACCAATCTATGTTTTCGAATACATAGTTATATCTGTGTATATATTGCAGTAACTTCAAAAGGCACATGAGTTCAACAGAACTGATGCATTGGTTCACATTGGTTCACATTGGTTCAGAACTGATACATTGGTTCACATTGTTTCGGATCAGTTTCTGAAATTGAACAGATACAACAATTGCTTAATGGATGTGATTGTATGATTCGTTCTCTATATATAGCCTTGATTGGTCCCTGTATTTATACACAACATATTCACCAAGAAGTCCCATTTACTTAGAATTATAAAGGTGTATATTGCAGAAGATCATCATGACAGAAAGAACAACACAATCCTGTAAGTTTTTTTTTGTTCGTTTTCATTCTATGAACACAGATGTTCTTATCATGAGTTTTGCAGAATTCGAATCACTAGAAACTAAGTTCTCTAACAATTGGTATCAGAGCCATGATTGGTTCTGTAAAACTCAAGTTCTGTGTTTCTTAAGAAAGATCTTGGGAATCACTAATCCGCATATATATTTTGAACAAAGATCAATTTCAATTCCTTCTGTATAAAATTTTGCTATTCTTTTCAAATCGATCATTGTGTTTTGATGCATACCATCTGCATAAAATTAAAATCATTACTTCAATCATGAACGAATTCATATCATTAAACTGCCAAAGTAGTTATAATACAAGAATTCAAACTACGATTGAAATTTAGATCAAGTAAAGATGTTGGAATTCACTCACTATCTGTTACCAAAGTACAATTAGTGTATCAGAAATCTAATCTATGCATCAATACTTCAAGTCTGCAGTTTTTGATAAACTTAAAATCAAATTAATATAAGCTTCCAAAGAAGAATATGTTAAGCATTTGGTTTACAAATTTGCAAACATACAGATACATAAATAAACCTTAATAATCAATCTGAAATCAGTACATCCAAAGGTGTCAGAATTTTATTTTGATTTAGTTTACTTATATTACAGTATGAACGAATACTCAGATATTTGTTTTCATTCATTTGGGACTTAATTTTATATGCAGCCATGCATTTTCCCATGAGCATAAATCAGATTGAATTGCTGAGTGGCTCGAATTATAAGAAGTGGAAGGCTGACATTGAATTGAACTTGGGGATACTGGATTATGATCATGTTTTGAAGGATGATCCACCGGCTGAACTCACACCAGATTCAAGCAAAGAAGACAAGGAAAAACATGACAGATGGACAAAACACAACAAAATGGCATTGATCATGATTAAGAAAAGCATGACTGAGAATGTAAGAGGAAGCATTCCTTTATCTGAGACTGCAAAGGAGTACTTTACTTCTATAGAAGAGAAGTACAAAATTTCAGATAAGGCTGAAACTAATAATCTCATGAAGGCCTTAATGCATCTGGAGTATAAAGGAAAGGGAAGCATCAGAGAATTTATTATGAGAGGTTCAGACATTGCAAACAAATTAAAGGATCTGAACATGACAGTAGAGGACTCTTTCCTAGTCTACATGCTGCTAAACAAACTACCAGATGAATATGACAACCTAAAGTCACTCTACAAGACACAAAAGGAGAACTGGACTGTGAATGAGATGATATCACTATGTGTTGAAGTGGAGGATGAGATCAAGAAGAAGGGCAAGGATGTATCTGTTAACTACATCTCCAAAGTCAAGAAGAACAAGCACAAGGGTTTTTCATCAAACTCAGGTCCTAAGGCAGACATCAGTAAAAGTAAGTCCTCCAAAACCTTAAAATGCTTTTTCTGCAAGAAACAAGGACACTTCAAGAAAGATTGTGAAGGTTTCAAAGCTTGGTTATCTAAAAAGGGTACGTCTATAAAATCAGTTTTTAACATTCAGTCTAATAATTCTGAGATAGACAATACATGGTGTTTTGACACTGGCTCACCTATTCATATTGTCAATTCATTGAAGGGCTTGCAAAGGATAACAGTCCCAAGTAAGCAAGAGACAAAGGTGTGTGCAGCAAATGGACAGAAAATGGCTGTGAAAGCAGTAGGAACTGTCAAACTTAAGTTTAATAGATTTGTATTAGTTCTGGAAAATGTATACTACATTCCTAGTATAAGAAGGAACTTAATTTCTGGATCCTTATATACCTTAAACAAAGGTTTTGATTTCAGTAGTGATAATAATGTTATGTACTTAACTTATTTATCTAGATGTTTTGGAAAAGCCTTTATAGATGATGGTTATTGGAAAGTTGATTGTGAATTTGTACAATCTGATCCATCAGCATATAAAGAGGTTTTCAATATAAACAGACATTCTGGTATAAAAAGAAAGCATAATCAGCAAACCTCATCTTTTCTGTGGCATAAACATTTGGGTCACATATCTAAGGAGAGGCTTAAGATACTGGTTAAGCAAGAAATTCTTCCAGACCTGGATTTTACAGATTTCAAAACCTGTGTGGATTGTTTAAAAGGAAAAATGACCAAAACCAGAAAATTTGGAACTAAGAGAAGTGAAATACTCTTAGAACTAATACATACAGACATTTGTGGCCCATTTCCAGTGAAAACCATTTGTGGAAATTATTACTTCATTACCTTCATAGATGATTTTTCAAGATTCTGTTACATCTACTTAATCTCTGAAAAATCACAAGCTTTGGATACCTTCAAAAAATTTAAAACTGAGGTTGAAAGACAAACTGGAAACCTCATCAAGACTGTCAGATCAGATCGAGGGGGTGAATATTTTGGCAAATATACAGAAAGGGGCCAACACAAAGGTCCATTTGCCTTATATTTACAGGACTGTGGTATAAAAGCACAGTATACAACTCCATACACTCCACAACAAAATGGAGTTTCAGAGAGGAGAAACAGAACCTTGATTAATATGGTTAGGAGTATGATCATTAGGTCTGGACTACCAAAGTTTCTATGGGGAGAAGCATTGAAAATGGCAAATTATATTTGCAATAGGACTCCCAGCAAAGCAGTGTCAAAAACGCCTTATGAGTTATGGTGTGGTTATAAACCTAGTTTAAATCACCTACATATATGGGGATGTAATACAGAGGCAAAGATATATAAGACAAAAGATGGAGCTAAATTTGATTCTCAATCTGTAAGTGGCTATTTTATTGGCTATCCTGAGAAATCAAAAGGTTTCAAAATCTATTGCCCAAAAAGAAGTACTAGAGTCATTGAAGTACCAAAAGCTATATTCATTGATGAAGAGTTTGATCAGCAAGCATATCTTGATACTTATGAAGAAGCCAACTCGAGCAATGACAGTTTTATAGAATGGTTTGCTTATCCTGAATCTAGTACAGAAGAAAATATCATTGAAGAAGAGCCTGCAACTATACATGCTGCATTGGAAATCATTCCACCTCAAATAGAAGAACAAGATGATAATGTCATTGAAGGTATAGCATTAGAAGCTGCAAATCAAGAAGAAGATGCAGTTTTGGAGCAGCCTGTAGTTCAAGAACCAATACAACCAGATCAGAATATGTTAAGAAGGTCAACAAGGGAAAGGAAGTCAGCAATTCCTGATGACTACCATGTATACCAAATGGAAGTGGAATATGATTTAGATGAGGAAAAAGATCCATGTACAATACAACAAGCAATGAAGTCAGCAAACTATGACAAATGGAAGCAAGCCATGGAAGAAGAATTAGAAAGCATGTCCAAAAACAAAGTCTGGATACTCACAGACAAACCTGATGGATGTAGACCAATAGGTTGCAAATGGGTGTTCAAAACCAAAAGGGATGCTAATGGCAATGTTGAAAGGTACAAGGCAAGATTGGTGGCAAAAGGGTATAATCAGAGAGAAGGAGTTGATTACAATGAGACTTTTTCACCAGTCTCTACAAAGGATTCATTACGAATTTTAATGGCTTTGGTGGCACACTATGATCTAGAGCTGCATCAAATGGATGTAAAGACAGCATTTTTAAATGGTGACCTGAAAGAAGAAATCTATATGTTGCAGCCAGAGGGGTATGAACAAGGTGAAAAGAAAATATGCAAACTCAGAAAATCAATTTATGGACTTAAACAAGCCAGCAGACAATGGTATCTCAAATTTGACAAGGTAATCACTAATTTTGGTTTTCTGGAGAATAAATTAGATGAATGCATTTATCTGAAAATCAGTGGGAGTGATTTTATCTTGATGATCTTATATGTTGATGATATCTTGTTGGCTAGTAGTAACATATCCTTGTTAAAAGAAACAAAACATTTTCTTTCAAATCAGTTTGATATGAAAGATATGGGTGAGGCTCATTATGTTTTGGGGATAGAGATTATCAGAGACAGGGAAAGGAGTATGCTAGGTCTCTCACAGAAAGGCTACATTGATAAGATATTACATAGGTTTAACATGCAGAATTGTAAGGGAGGAGAGTCACCTATGTCTAGAGGTGATAAGCTGCATAAAGGACAATGTCCTAAAAATCTGCTGGAAAAGAAAAACATGCAGAATATGCCATATGCTAGACTGGTTGGAAGTCTTATGTATGCACAAGTCTGTACCAGACCAGATATAGCTTTTGCTGTAAATATGTTATCAAGGTATCAATCAGATCCTGGACACGAGCATTGGATTGCTGGGAAGAAAGTATTGAGGTATTTGAAACATACAAGAGATCATATGTTAGTCTACAGGAAAATGGAAGATAAAGAGTTGAAGATAGAAGGTTATGCAGATGCATCATATAAGCAAGACATTGATGACTTAAAGTCTTGTTCTGGATATATATTTATGCTTGCTGGAGGTGCAATTTCATGGAAAACAACAAAGCAGACTTTAACAGCCACATCAACCTTTCAAGCAGAATATATAGCTGTGCATGAAGCAACTGGACAAGGTTTATGGTTGAGAAATTTTGTTTTAAAACTACAGCTGCTAGAATCAATCAGGAAGCCTATGACTATTTATTGTGATAATGCTTCAGCAGTATTCTTTTCAAAGAACAACAGAAGGACTTCTCATTCCAAAAACATAGATGTCAAATACTTTTCAGTTAGGGAGAGTGTGAGGGATAATGAGATTGAAGTCATCAAGATAGGCACCAAAGATCAGTTAGCCGATCCTTTCACTAAAGCATTACCAGTATCTGGTTTTGTCAAACATGTCAAAACCATGGGGATTTTAGAAAATTTGGATGCTGATATGAACTAGTAGCATCATAAAGACATAATTTTAGTATTATATATGTACTAAGTTATTCATTCTGTATGAATACAATTCATAAATAGTTCATTCATTCCATATTTCATAATTAAAGTATCTGCAGAATTCTTCTAGTATGAAATATATTGAGTTTTCGATCATGGATTGAAATTTTTGTAGGACATTGGGAGTATATTTTGTTTCATAATATTGCTTAAGTATAAAAATATACTTGTTACTGCATTTAGTAGTTTACAGATTGTATTTGTGTTGTTGTGGTTTTAAAATACTGATGTTTTGTCAATCCATCAAGTTATTTTTAAATCCAACATAACTTTTGCAATTGATAGAACATAGAATCAGATTGACCACTTAAAATTCTAGTCGACACTTCAGCATATTGTGTCATTATACATGTTTAGAATTTAAATAATGTCAAGTTCAGTGGGAGATTGTTAGAACAACTCAAGAACATGACATTATTCTTCTTGATTTGTATATTCTGAATCTTGTACATGATCAATATAGGAATTCAATGAGGATCTGTCATAGACCAATCTATGTTTTCGAATACATAGTTATATCTGTGTATATATTGCAGTAACTTCAAAAGGCACATGAGTTCAACAGAACTGATGCATTGGTTCACATTGGTTCACATTGGTTCAGAACTGATACATTGGTTCACATTGTTTCGGATCAGTTTCTGAAATTGAACAGATACAACAATTGCTTAATGGATGTGATTGTATGATTCGTTCTCTATATATAGCCTTGATTGGTCCCTGTATTTATACACAACATATTCACCAAGAAGTCCCATTTACTTAGAATTATAAAGGTGTATATTGTAGAAGATCATCATGACAGAAAGAACAACACAATCCTGTAATTTTTTTTTTTTCGTTTTCATTCTATGAACACAGATGTTCTTATCATGAGTTTTGCAGAATTCGAATCACTAGAAACTAAGTTCTCTAACAATATCTGCAATTCAAACAAAAAAGAGAGGACATATCTTTTATATTGATATTAAGTGGTTAGAGGATAATGTGAGCTTATACTACGAAACTTTTTATTGAACAAATATGGACCTATGTAACTAAACATGAGATAACATATCTGAGATCAACAATATAAATGAAGGTTTGTATTGTTAGATGCCTTAACTTTATATATAGCTATAAATTCCATCAACTTCAATTTAACCCAAACAATTAAATTGTAATAAACGATTAAATCAAACCCTAAATTTAAAATTAAACATGTATTAGCTAGCTTACGGGATACAGGAGTGGTCTATTTTTGTATGAATACATAAGCAAAAAGTAACAACTGTAGCATAAGTACACGGGTTGAAAACACGAGCAAAGTTTTCAACTTTAGACTGAGGAGGGCAATGGACACTTTAAGCCCAAGGCTGAGCTGCTCTTTGTCTCATTTCCCTCGTCGTCCGACAAGAGCTCCTCACTTTTGCTTACCTCATCTCAACCGCAAAGCTCGTCTCTCTCTGCCTTTCACTCGCTTCTCCACTCTCTGCTCCTCACTCTGTACTCTCTCACCATCTTAATTTCTATATATTACTATGTCGGGTATTGTATTCATATATTAATTGTTTGTTTGATTCAATGTTGCAGCTGACAGAGGCCAACAGTGTTCTCTGGCTAATGGAGTTGGGACTAAGCTTCTTCAAGTTGTTTTAGTATGTCCTCAGGTACTGTTTACTCTGTTTCGTTTACTACTATTACGACTGTGCATTTTATTTCTTGGATCATATGGGGGTCATTGTGTTTTGGCTTCATAGTATAATTTGCAATCAAGTTTAGGTGCAACACTATTAACCTTAATGAATTGGGTATTGCTTTAAACCCTTTAATCATTATGTGAGGATTGTTTGGACTTTTGAAGATATCGTTTTGTCATGAGTACCTTAACATCCTTAGAAATGGTCAATTACTGCAGTGTTAAGCAGTTTCGTTGCTATATATATGCGATTCACTTAGTTTATTAGAGGATTGTTTAGGTTTTGGATGATGATTGGTAGAATTACATGGAAAACTATCTTTCCACTATCCTTTCTTTTCTGAAATAAGAAGTGAAACTAAAGATATTTCGAACTCAAAATTTTTTTGGTACAGAATACATCTTAATTGTACATGTAATTCCACATAGTACCCATTCTTTGATTTCAAGTTCAAAAGTGAGGATTGTTTGGACTTTTGAAGCTATCGATTTGTCATGAGTCATTAGCTTAACATCCTTGAAAATGGTCATCTACTGCAGCAGCGGTGTTAAACACATATTTTCTTAAGCTGTTTCATTGGTTTCTTGTGGATTATTTAAGTTTTGATGATGATTGGTAGACCTACATGGGAAACTGAATTCTTTAACTTAAATTCAGATTGTTTAATTCGGAACTAAAGGGTTATCTTTTGACTATTCTTTCTTTTCTGAAATAAGAAGAGAAACTAATGATATTTCGAGCTCAAAAGTGTTTTGGTAAAGTGTAAATCTTATTTATACACGTGATTCCACATTGTACCCATTATTTAGTATCAAGATCTTCTAATGAAGCTAATCTCACAAAAGAACATTGAGCTGCTGAAGAATGTGCTCGTTACAGGAGCATTCTTTGTGTTCTTTTCTGTTTGGTCACAAATGTCTCACTTTTAATCAAGTGTTTAATGTTATCCTTGGCAGATTCCTGGAAATACAGGATGCATTGCCAGAACATGTGCAGCATCAGCTGTTAATCTTCATCTGGTTGGGGTAGATTTTGCCAGTTGGTGCTCCATATCTCTTTTTTTTAAGATTATTTCTGAACGGAGCGAAAAAAAGAATGTTTATCCTCTAAACGTGTTTTTTTTGTTTTTCATTAGCCAATGGGCTTTCAGATCGATGATGCAAAATTAAAGCGTGCTGGATTGGACTATTGGCCGTATCCTTACAAATTTGCAATATGTACATGGATCTGTCGGTATGCCTGAAATTTTCATGAGTACCTTATGAGAAAAGGAGTCTCTAGATTAATAAGTTTACTTGTGAAGACACCAATGTTACCCTTGAAATTCAAGTTATGAAATTTTCTATCAAGCTTATGTTTGCAGTTTCTCATAAATTAGGGTTCAGGAAAGGATGTTATGCTTTTGCATGCATGCACTTAATAATAAAGAATGCTGAAATGGTCTTGGCTAGTCAGTTATGTATACACCAGGTTCTTCATCAGCTTTTGGCCATTATGATTTTCATATTAGTTTTACTTCAGATAAAACTTTTGCCCATTTTCAACACTTAACTCCCAACTTTAGATACGTTGTTGTTAAAGTTCACAACACATGGGCAGAGTTTAAGGACTATTTCAGGCAGCAGGTTTGTCTGGTCTCAAATTGAAAGAAGAGATTTGGAAGTCTTTTGCATACCTGTAAATTTTCTCAGTTTTTTCTTTTATGTCTACAGGATGGTGAAAAGCGGATGCTTGCATTTACAAAAAGAGGAACCAAATTTCATTCAGTAAGTCCCCGTTCTTTTAGTCTCTCCATCAGAGTTCAATAATGAAATTTGCAGTAAGTCCGGTAATGCACCCTTGTCTGCTTTTTCTTTTTTCTTTGCAACATGTCAAAGTATTACTATACCTGGGATAATTATCTGTGCGATGTCCTAATCATCTTAGTTTGGCTCTTAGTTTGGCTTCCTTAGTTTGACTCTTAGGTTGACATGGTTATCTAAACTGAACCATACTTTCAGCAAAGAATGCTTCATGCTTCTTATCTTGTGGCATTGAGTTGTGTCATGTCTTAATCATCTTAGGTTGTCTTCCTTGGTTAGCCATGGTTAATGTCATGTCATAAAATTTTCCCATTAGCGCATTGCCTACACTCAGTTTCATTGTTCCTTTGCATTTTATATCCGACTGCTATAGCATTGGACTTGGGAGAAGGACAGTTAACAGTAACGAATATGCTATGAGCAGTTTGGCTGGCTTGTCTTGGTCTTTGATCACAAAGAAAAAAATGAAAGATATATAAAGCCTCATGGTGCTTGGTAGTCTTTCACTGGAGTTGTGAAATCATGAAACTTGATTAGCTGTCACTCTGGAGTCAAACAGGCTTCAAAAGCTAATCTCTGTAATATGTGTTTCTCGTATGCGCCAACTTTAAACATTTCACTTGCATTTTTCAAAGCTGACAAAGCATAATATTTCTCTCATCATAAATCTTTATGAACTCTATTTCGACATTAACTTTGCTAAAGACTTAGTCTCTACTACAGTGGTGTGTTTATACTCTCTAGAGTTATGGAATTGTTATCACCTCTCCCACACTGAAGCGCAGAAGAATGTTAGAGGCTATTCCCAGTCCCATTTGTATTGACAAAACAAAGTTTTTTTTTTCTTCAGGATTTTTCTTACAGAAGAGGTGATTTTCTCATATTTGGCTCAGAAACCAGCGGCCTACCACCTGAAGCTCTGGAAGACTGCAAGAGTGAAAAATATGGCGGCGGAACACTTCGGATTCCGATGGTTGATACATACGTTAGATGTCTCAATCTCTCTGTAAGTGTAGGCATCGCTTTGTATGAAGCTGCAAGACAGCTAGATTATGAGCAGCTTCAATCTCCTCTTGAAAGTTGTAGTGATAGTGAGGAATCAATTGTCACGGAAGATATCTTTGCCTAATGGAAAGTGTAACCAATATTCAATTTGTTTTGTTGGAGCGTTAATTATCTCGAACTGTTAAATTAGAGTAAGATATGCTCGTTAATTTTTGCCCATCTTTTGCTCAACTATTTACGAGTGTCTCTGGTGATGGTCTGGTTTATATATTACATTGGACAGTTTGTCACAGATCGAATACGATGGATTTATTTGATCTAAAATACTATGAACTAAAAGTCTACAAGATTGTTTGAAATTCTGAGTCATTCTTGCTGCCAAAGATCGGCCTCATTCTTTATTATGAGATCCATTGAAATAAGAAACCTATGAAGAACAAATAGTACCCCGGAAGATCATATCTTACATCTTGGTCCTCGATGTGAAACTCATACCAGTTCTAAAGGTCCTAAGAATCTATTCATCTAAGAATGGGAATTCTCTTATGAGTCTCTATAATGCCTTCTCGGTGATGAGTACTTTCTTATGAGACTCATTTTTTAATCAATGTGTGGATTATATATTTAGATAGATAATTATATATGAATAGAACAACAAACATAAATATAGGAGATATATGCCAAAATATTTCCGTCCAAGACTCCAATTGCAAGGTATACAAATTCTAATCAACTTGGTAATTATGTTTTAGTCCGATCCAAAGCATACTACAATTGGGTTTACTTCAATTTGGTTTGATCCAAAATTCATCGGCAGTGACTTAATAATTAAGCCATAAACCAATAATCTCCACCTTGGCTTAAATGATCAAAAAATCTCTAAAGTCGAATTTCCTCTGAAAGTCTCCTTCACCAAAACTACCAATTACAAGTAGCAATCAAGCCCAAGTAACACTTGAACTTGCAAGCAGGAACTGACTTGATCACAAAATGATGACTCTGAAAAAGAGACTGAATTTCTTCAAACAAAGCAACAAAGTAGAACCGAAGTTGCTGCTCTTCAATATCACCAACAAAATCAAGCACATCCTAACTAGGATGAACAAAAGCTTGTACAAACTCCACCTGCTTACAGACACCGTAATCTTAACCTACATTAAACTCTTCTACACATAGCATGGCATACTCCTCAGAGTGCAAAACTTCGCTGATCACATATTTGGGTGACATAAACTAGACACACCACATGTCATATAAATTTACCCCACAAACAAATCCTAGGAAACTAAATTTTGTTCTCATCTCATGTTTACCATCACTCATATGAGCCACAAAAGAACAAGTAACAAAACGACTAGCATGAGTATCAAACCATACCTCAAATAGAGTCTTCACACAAAATGCAGTCGATGGAGACCAATTCACCAAGTAGCAGTAATGACCAAATTCAGCACTGAAGTCCGTAGACTTAATCACATAAAAAGCATGCAGACTGCTTTCTCCACAAGAGAACCAATACAAGATGTAGGTAGTGTCATCAAAATATTGCGGTTTCTCACTATCACATCTTCACAAACCCGATTAAATTGGCCCTCAAAGAATACAACTGTTACAAAATCTGATAATAGATATGATGAAGCATCCAAAACTGTGCTACCCTGAAGCATGTAGAGGTTATTACGAATCAACTTTCCTTTCATAACCACAAGACCATCCTTGCAAACTCTTAAAACTCCACCTAAAAACAAATACTTGTAACCTTGTGAGTCAAGAGTACCCAAAGATACCAAATTCTTCTTCATATCTAGGACATGCCTAACATTTGTCAAGCTCCTGATAACTCCATCATGCATCTTAATTCGAACTGTTCCAATTCCCATAACTTTATTAGGAGTATTATCTCCTATAAACACAAAGTCTCCATCAACAGACTGATATGAGTCAAACCAGTCCCTATTGAAGCACATATGGTGTGAACAACCCGAATCAAGCAACCAAGCATCACCAAAAGAATTACCAGCAAATAATACAAAAGCAAAAGTAGAAGCATCATCCTCCACATCATTTGCATCATCATCACCATACGAATTCTCGGAAGATCTATTATTATCCTTGAGTTTAGGACATTCTTTCATCCAATGCTCTGTCTTGTGACAATAGTTGCATGTACATCTCTTCACTCGAGACTTGAATCTCGAATTACTTTTACTGCTGCTTCCTAAATCTTTGCCCCGAACTATTAAGCCATGCTCTTAAGTCCCACTCAAGTTCTCAGACATCATCTTCTTTAGTTCTCTCGAACTCAAAGCTGCTTTGACATCTTCTAAAAAGATAGTTTCTCTTCCATACAACATAGTGTCGACAAAATGCTCAAACGAATTAGGCAAAGAGCACAGCAAAATCAAAGCTTGATCTTCATCATCAATCTTCACATCCATGTTCCATAAATCAGATATGAGTTTATTAAACTCATCAATATGGGTTTGAACAGATGTACGTTCAGACATACGAAGAGTGTATAGTTGTTGCTTCAAATACAACCGACTTGTAAGGGATTTGGTCATATATAATCTCTCAAGCTTTAGCCACAAACCTAGTGCAGTTTCTTCATCAGTAACTTCACGCAGAACCTCATTAGATAAACATAACAAAACAGCATTGCGTGCCCTCTCCAACATGTCTTCTTTATCCTCATCTGACATGTAGCTGGCACAGCTTTACCTCCTTTCAGCGCCTTAAGTATCCCTTGTTGAACTCAAAGGGCTCACATCTTCCCACGCCAAAGGTTGAAATCATTCCTCCCTGTAAATTTATCGATCTCATATTTCGTCGATGTAGCGGACTTCATAATTGTAGACAAAATCACAAACCCAGACGCAGCCTGAGCTCTGATACCACTTGTTATACGAAAACTCCAAACAATACGAAGTATTAACGAATATGAAAGATAAACTAAAAAAAAATTAACACACAGATTTACGTGGTTCACCCAAATCGGGATACATCCACATGCAGAGATGGGGAGGAGATTCTCTAAGATCAAAAAGAAATTACAAGGTGTTTCACACACAAACCTAAAACTCAATTACACCAAATACACTCACTGAGAGAGAAAGACCAAAGAGATCAAACAACTATAACAAAATATAGATACAAAAAAGAGATGATACAAAACTCAAAGAGTAATCTCAAGGCTGCAAACTATATTGGTTGTCCTCCCTTGAATTAGCTACGTACGAAGCTAATATTCTCTCTACTTCTGTCGACATACAGCAAACATATATATAGGAGATATATGCCAAAACCTTGATGTCCAAGACTCCAATTGCAAGGTATAAAAATTCTAATCTACTTGGTAATTATGCTTTAGTCCAAAGCATACTACAATTGGATTTACTTCAATTTGGTTTGATTTAAAAATCATCGGCAGTAAAATTAAGCCATAAACCAATAATAATCACAAGGAAAAATAATAATTCTCAGTCGAAATCAAAAGGGTCTTTCGTGTGAAACCGCCTAAACATAACCAAAAAGAATTAGCCGAAACTAGGTTCTTTTCCAATCAGAATTAGAAGAGTATTTAGTCTAAACAGAAAAAAGTCACTCTTTTATCATCATAATTAAGAGAAGTGATCACCCAGGTCAGGATTGTTATATAATCAATCATATTCAGGTGGTCAATAATTTCGTTGTCAGCCATAGTCGATTACTGCTAAATCTGCCCTTGAATATATTATTTTATAATAATCATTATATTATGTAATGTATTTCATGGATATACAATGATATACAATGACTGGACATTTGATAATTTCAGTACTAAACTTATAATTTTCATGTATTATTGTTTCAAAAAGAAAGACCTAAAGTGTCCCAAAGATACATGATTGCATGTGCCAATGTGTGTATTATTCACACTGCATGTCTATATATGCTCTTCTCTTCCAATCAATTCATGTGCCAATGCTTATATTCAATTACTCCCCCTTCATCTGTCATCACATGCACTGATGCACCAGTAAATCCTAGCAACGACAACAGTCACAGACTAGTCACACTCATCCACACCCCCATATTCCAGTATCTAGCTAACTTCATATATTGTGTATATATAAAGTAAGGGCACCCCCCAAGCCCTCAATCACCTTCAAAACCAAAGAAGCCATGATGAGGTCGATCACACCGTTGTTGAAATGCAGTCTTCTATTTGTGTTTTGTTTTTGTAATAGTGTCGTCTATTCCTGCTTACCCACCGACCTCGCTGCCCTCGAATCCGTTAAAGCCGCTTTAACCGACGATTCCAATTTGGGCCTGTTCTCTACTTGGGCCGGCACCGACTGTTGTCACAACTGGTACGGCGTCAGCTGCGACCCCACCACACGGCGCGTCGTCGACATCAACCTCCGCGGCGAGTCGGAGGACGCCATTCTCTCCGGCAAGTCCGGACACATGTCCGGCTCCATCGCCGCCGAGATCTGCAACCTCGACGAGCTCACCGCCCTCGTCATCGCCGACTGGAAAGGAATCTCCGGCGAAATCCCGCAATGCCTGGCCTCCTCTCTCTCCTCACTCCACGTACTCGACCTCGTCGGAAATCAAATCTCCGGCGAGATACCGGCCAACATAGGAAACATCAAAATGCTCAAAGTACTCAACCTCGCCGACAACCAGATCTCCGGCGAGATTCCGGCAAGTATCACCAACCTCGCCGGACTCATGCATTTGGACTTCACCAACAACAAACTCTCTGGCCAAATTCCCGCCGGAATTTCGAAGCTGAAAATGCTGAGCCGCGCTTTGCTCGCCCGGAATCAGCTCACCGGTCCGATCCCGGACTCCATCGGAACCATGCCTCGCCTCGCCGACCTGGACCTCTCCCAGAACCGGATCTCCGGTTCTATACCAGACCGGCTCGGAAAAATGAAGGTCGTTTCCTCCTCTTAAATAAACACCATTTGTTTTTGGTTTTTTTTTAAATGTTTAAAACATCACCCAGTCAAAACCTAGCTAAAAAAAAAGTTTAGAGTGAGGCCCTTCAGGCCGTCTATATCCGCCTAGGTATTTGAAGGTGCCCAAGCACCTAACATCGGGTACTATTTGTGTGAACCAAGTTGGCGTTTTCTAGTTTTAATTCTACGGTTCAGATTACATAAATGGTAGACAATTGTTGTGATTTTTCAAAATTGAGCCCGATCGATCGGGTTCACTTTAAAAGCTTCCTTGTAGTTGATCACCTATGGTTCTAGTCGCTTAAGCAGTTAATTAAAAAGAAGATTAATCCGTCTAATATTCGATCTATCTATTACATGTTACAATGTGACAACCTAGCTATTTTTTTGTTGTTACAGGTCCTCTCGACGCTCAACTTGGACGGAAACCTAATCTCCGGCACGTTACCGCCATCCCTCCTGAGCAGCATTGGCCTCGGAATATTGAACCTTAGCCGGAACAGCATCGAAGGGAATATTCCGGACGTTTTCCACGGCAACACATATTTCATGGTGCTGGATTTGTCCTACAACAATCTCAAAGGTCCGGTACCGGGGTCTCTTTCGTCGGCCAAATACGTAGGACATTTAGATCTGAGCCACAATCACCTGTGCGGGAGTATTCCTCTAGGGGATCCATTCGATCATCTCGAAGCGTCGTCGTTTACCAACAACGATTGTCTCTGTGGCAATCCATTGAAGACTTGTTAAATACTATTTTGATTACCCTAAATTTTTAAATTTTTAAATTTTACTGGTGCAACGTTGTGTATTATTACGTGATAGTGAATCTACAGTGTTGTTACAAAAATATGTCGTCTGTTATCTGTGTCGTGAATGGTGAGTTTGAGGAGACAAAAGATGATGAAGATGAGCTAGCATGCACGTGAAATTATGGCATTATGTTTCAGAGGTAGATTGCTTGGTGAGTGAGTATGAGTGAGTTAAGAAAAGAATCAATCTCACCACCTCACACTACCTTCTTTGTATATTGGCATTGGATAATGTTCTTTACTGTGAAAGAGCAGAGATATTGGTCATATTTTATCAAAAAAGGAAGAAAGATATTGGTCATATATATTACCATGAATCTTGGAAATGAGTATGTATGTCTAAAAAATTCTAATAAAATGCTTCGACTAAATTCTCTTCAAAATAATTATTTTAACTTATAATTTTATCTTAAAAATTGTAAAAAAAAATTAAATTTTTTTTAGTAAATAATTACTATTATTAAACTAAAATTATAAGAAAAATATTTATTTTACAATTTTGAAAACTAATGTATAAGTATCTGCATCACCGCATGGTATGTGTTAAAATGTTAAATCATGCTAAACTTCCCCTAGTATCTCTTACACTTTCAATCTATGAGTCCTATTCTTTTCATCCAGCACCGACACAAATTCACACAAAAAATTATGAAAAAAATCAGCCATATATAGTTCATACAAATAAATCAGAAGTTGGTTTACGATGCACCAGATTTATAAGATCTTCTTCGAGAAACACTAGCAACATCTTAACTACTAACAATAAAAAAATAATTACGCGATATAAGTTTGAAGAAAAAGACTAATGAAAAAACATCGTATATAATTATCACAAATCACATCAAAACTTTAATGTAACTTGTCAAATCAAGTGCTTGATATTACGAATATCTACTAAATGCTTAGTCATTTTACCCCGAAAAATGGTCCAAAGTGCCAGTTTGATGATCCCCCGGCTAACATATTTCATTCCAAAGTGCCAAAACAATAGTTCAAAGAACATCATGGCTTCAATGTCCTTCTTCTGCATCTTTCAGCTTCAGAGTACATAGATGAAATTTTGCGATCACGTGAAAAACATCATAAAGTTTTGCACACAAATCCGATGGTAGCCGAAAGCGATTGCCATTCACCAGCTAGTGTGTGCTCATGTAGAGAGGAATAATGGAGTTTGGATCTCAAAGTCGAAAAGTTTTTACCTTTTATTTTTGGTACATCCGAATGATGAACACCAAATGCAACTAATTGTATTTGCCAGTTGTAGTACAGAGAGAAATGCCACAATAATGTAAGTCGAAAATATGAATGAAAACATGTCACAGTTGTAAGGTAGGTGGCATTATTAAGTTGTGATCTTTATAATATATTATGTTTCAGTGCACACTGCACAGTTTAGGGTTTCAATACAGAAGATTCAACTATTTATTGAAGAAAAAAAGAGTACATTAGTGCTTCTGCATAGAAATCTAGGGGAACATTGTTAAGTTGTGAGTGCAGTAGTATTGACTTAATATAATAACACAGCATTGATGCTCCCAGAATCTGTATATAGAAAAGAGCATTACAGAAGTTGGCATTCAATAAGCAAAGCAAGCTAGTGAGGTCAAGTCTCATACAGCAATACATGATCTAAAGATAAATGGAACTACCTACTATCTCCCCCTCTTTACTATCTCACATTTAATCTACACACAGGGATGATGAGGGACACCGCCCCCACTTCACAGCTCAGACCCTCAACTCTCAGGGAATCCTAGCAAAGATAGGCATGGGTTTACAATACAAGTCTTCTAATCTAGCAGACCAGAATGGAAAGCTGATAGCAATTTGGCTCCTAACAGTTCAGCACTGCAAACTATACCTGACCAACCTCCTTAAATACACCAATATGGATCATTGCATTTCCCCAATCTAAAATCTCTTCTTCAGATCCATAATGGAGGCAATAGAATACCTTCCATTCCATCCATTACTCAGACAGCTTTTCTTATCATGAATTTGAAGCTTTAGTTAGCTAAGAAGTTCTATAATGGGAGTCTCCTAAGAGGTTCTCTTTAGATAGTTGGCATGATTACTAATCATGTCATCAACAAACTAATCATATGAATCAACTCCTCTTTAGATAGTTGGCATGAGCTTCTCCAATGGGATTCAATCGTCTAACAAGCTTAAACCTATCAGCTTTCACTTCCAATCAGGATTTAACAAATTGTCTGCCAAGAACATATCTGAAAGGACTTGACTTAACCATAAACTTCAATGTAAGTATATAGACAGTACCAAGAGAAATACTGAAATAAAAAAGATAACGTCTTAATCATACTCTCGAGTCTTGATTAAGAATCAAGCACACCAGCAGTAGCATTAAAGATAGTACCATAAGAAATAAATGAGCAATATATATAATGACAGGAATGAGATGGTAGTCACAATACTCGTAAATGGAACTTGACATGAAGAGCCAAAAGTCAACAAAACCAGTTGGGCAAAATTACCAGTAATAACCAAAGCAAAGAAGATATTTTACTGAACCTAATGAATCAAGATACCAAGAGTATGAAAGCAAAAAAATACAAAAATTAATTTACAATAAGATCAAGCATAGACACCAAAAATAATGTATTAACCCTCTATCTGTTCCAAGGAGAATCAAACCTATGATCTCTACCCAAAAATTGTTGACCACTACAACTCTCTTGTGGATTTGGACAAGTATCAAGAGAAGATCTATAAGTTTCCTGGTCCTCTCCACCCAATAGCATAAGCTTTTAAGTTGAACACTTCAGATTCAGTATAAGAGTCACCAAATGTAAGAACTTCCTATCACCCGAAAGGTATGTGTGACCAACCAGAGAAGCAGTCTGCTGTGAGGAGCATCAGCACAGCTGGTTGGACTAATAAGTATATAATGCTAACTGTTTCTATTCTGTCTCTTCACCTAACAGCTTAACATAGGTTGGCAACCTCAACAAAATCAAAATCCTGCATGAATTACTGCAACTAGAATGAAGAGGTGCCGGAACACGAAGTTATTGTGATATTTTATAACACAATGAACCCTTTTATTCAGGTAAACAAAATGAATCCTTTACTTTCAAATAATTCCAGTGGTATATTATTATTCCAAACAGCTATATAACAATTAAAGGATGTTGTCCACCACATGCTAGAGGACTTATCCACTAAAAAAATACCCCAAA
Source organism: Geum urbanum (assembly GCA_946800695.1). Classification (NCBI taxonomy): domain Eukaryota; kingdom Viridiplantae; phylum Streptophyta; class Magnoliopsida; order Rosales; family Rosaceae; genus Geum; species Geum urbanum. The sequence goes on from OX327015.1 coordinate 811,135, forward strand.
CTGTATACAATTTATTGTTCTAACCGACAATATTCTCAGCAGTTCAGTTTATATCTCAAATTGAGAACTTGAAATTTTACAATGTACACTTTATAAATGATTATGGAACTGTCTAGTTAATTGACACATGAATTGTGCTCTGTGGCATGACTGATTTTTCTACCCTTTTGGTATTATTCCCTGATTCGAGTGTTTGAAGACCATGAAAGTGGTATTCGAAATCAATACAAGCCTAGCTCTACCAAAGAATAGATAAATCAAATAATTACTCAAAATCACATTTCAGATTCAAATCCAATATTCCAAAATCCTTCCGGAGTTGAAGGGGGAAGATACCTATACCTGTGTCGAGAAACACCTTCATGATGCTCACAGCGGAAATCATGCTTACCGTTATCATTACCCTTACCACCATCATCCGGAAGAACAGCATCGTAGAACTTTTTGCACTGCTTGCACTCAACTCCTTTCAAATTTTCCCGCTCAGCTTTCTTTCTTACAGGTTCTACATACTTGAAACCACTTTTCCCAGAAACTGAAACTGGCATATGCTGCTTCTGTACCCTACACTGATCAGCATTCACATCCTGTGTTTCATCATCAGAGCTACCTAAATTCACGTCATCCTGAACGGGAACTGGAACTGGAAGGCCAGAAACTTGTTCTTTCGTAGGTCTATTCAAGTTTGCTCTTATGTTCTCAATTGGTGTATCAAGAAAATCATCATGTGGATCAGGCCCATTTTGGCCTTGACGCGATCTAGTGTCTATCCAGGAGGATGCAGCTCGCTTTCTACCAGCTACTGGAACGGACTTTACAGTGGAAGGACATTTTGGGGCGATGGTGACAACGGAAGTAGGAGAGATAGTACTTGTTCCTTGAATGGGTTTTTGTCTTTTTTCCTCCTTCGAGTTATTGTTAAAACTGATTTCATTCTTCAATTTTTTGGTGTTACTAGCAGCTGGAGAAGCATGTTGGTTTTTGTCCTGAAGCTCTACAATTGTGGAAACAGATAAATGGACTCAGTAAAAGAGCCCACCAAATACAATCACAGCACAGAAACCAACCATAGGTTACATATATATACTTCTACTATCAGCCTGTACTATAAAACTAGGAGACCACCAAAACTTCTGGGATGCTAACAAGCTAGGACTAATACTTGGTCAAAAAGAAACAAAGAAGCAAACCAAACCATAATCATCTACTGAAAAACATATCGAGTAGGTAACAAAGGGAACAAGAAAAAAAAAAAGAACAAAAGCAACAACATTCATACCATAAAAATTTGACAGATTCTGATCAATTCTCACTAAATCACTTTCATCTTCTAACTTATCTTGAGGGAGCATGTTCTCACTGGTAAGGCCATACTTGCTGCGGAGATAAATGTGCTGGGATTTTAACCTTTTGTAGGCAACAGTAAGAGCCTCGTACTTTGTCCTTTCGGCCAGTAACTCTGAGGTTATTGAGGCAATCTCTGGGTGTAATTTATCCAGTGAATCCCTTCTTTCGGCCGCTTCATTAACTTTCTCCTTTAAACCAGACATTTTCTTCAGAAGCAGTTTTTTCTCTCTCGCACAATCTTCCACTTCTTCACTTTTCACTACAAGTTCCTTCTGGAGTTGGCCAACCTTCTCTTCCATATGATTCAACTTGGCCAAGATTAGTCTTTTCTCTTCTTTGAGATCATTCAAGAGCTTATCTTTGTTCACAATCTCGGACGCTTGTGACTCAATCTTTCTGAATAGATTCTGTTTGAGCTCATTTCCCATCGCTACTTGACCAATCTTCTCTCGTAAATCCTTTTGGAGTTCATCAGCTCTTTTCTCAAGCTCACCCACTTTGCCAAGAATCAAACTTCTACTCTCTTCAGTCTCTCTCAATTGTTTATCCTTACTTGCAACGACACCATCCTTCGACTTAACCTCATGAACTAACTTCGTATGCAACTCCATTCCCTCGTCGACTTGCTTGGACTTGCACTCCAGCATTCGTTCCAGCTCCCGAACCCTCACTTCCAAGCTCGTAACTTCACCTTTCGACGCCTTCACCCTCTCAAGCTCAACCTTAATCGAGCGATTCTCTTGAACGAAACGCTGGTTTTCAGCTCGAAGCGCCTCGATTTCAAGCAAGAGATTACTCTCTTTAGACTTCCATTCGTCTCGAGATTTCTCAAGAGTTTCAGACTTGGATTTCAAGAGTGGGTAAAGCTGAGCAAGGAAGACATGTTCGATCTGCGAAACCCGGTCTTTGGTTTCGATACTACGGTCTTTCGCTTCCTGAATTGTAGCCAGGAGTAGAGTAGATAGCTTGAGATCAACAGATTGAGTGGTATCAATTGGGGAAGAAATTACTCTAGTAGTCTCTTCCATCTTTTAACTCTCCGAAGCATAAAATTAAAGTCTGAAAACTAAAATTTCAGATAAAAAATTGCAGAATGATTAGAACAAATTGCATCCCAGATTAGATAAATAGTTCGATTCTGATTTCCCTAATTTTTTTATTATTATTGTACCGAAGCTGAAAATGAGAAATGGGAAATGGAGAATCGAGAGTAGAAGAAAGAAGAAGAGGAAGTGAATTACCTGGATTGAAATCTCGAACGAGACTAGAAGATCAAGAGAGATTGGGGATCTGTCTCTCTTCAATTTTTTTTAGGGTTTAGGACTTAGTGCAGCGAACTCTCTCTCTCTCTCTCTACTTGGCGCGGGACCATTCTCTGTTACTTTATAACTTTAAAACTTCGCGGGCACGATTTGTTTATTTGTTTTTTCTTTTTCTCTATAATATTTGTTTTTTTTCTTTGATAAAAAAGAAATATGAAGGTTAGAGGCAAAAGCCCCGATTCCAACCACCTCCCCTAAGATCAAACTCAATCACACTCCTAATACTACCAGGAAAAGACCTATCCCATATGTGGGGTTATCTAGACTGTGTCTAAGAGAAGCAAGATTGTCCGTTGTGAAATTTGTCTCACGATAAACATGTTTAAAGTAACCTCACCGAAGTCTCGAGCTATCTCCTTAATGTCATCAATGATTGTCTTCAAATGCCAAGGGGTAGCACAGCCTCCATTCACACAGGATATGATGAACTTGGAATCACTCTCAACGACCATCTTCCTCAGACCAAGTCTTTTTGCACAAAGGCTGTCAAGGAGGGCAGAGGCTTCAGTCATTGGTACAGTAGTTTTACCAATCTTCCTAGCTTTAGCAACAACAGGAGAGCCTATCTCATCCCTGATAAGAAAGCAAGCAACATCATTTTCAGCTCCTAGATTTAAGACTGAGCCATCAAAATTTGCCTTCATTACTCCGGGGGGGGGGGGGGGGGGGGGGGGGGGGGGGCAGGATATGATCACATTAGATATGTTCTTCTTAGTTGGGATAGGATTATTCAACAGGTAGTTTTGAAATTGTTTGGGCCCAAAATAAACATTATATTTATTTTAATACTTTTGGGACTCAGACACAGAACAGGCTGACCACATGCGGCCTGATTGGAGCTGTGAATCAGGAAATGATATGTATATGTGATTCCTAAATGAATTAGGGAAATTCAGAAGCAAGATAATATCCCTTTCTTTCCTAGTCGATCATGTTACCTTGTCAAGCCAGGAAAATTGAAGTTCCTCTATAAATAGAAGAACCGGAGAAGGTTTGAACACACACACACATATGTACAAATTTGCCCACAAGCAAGTACTTACTCCATCAGCGAGTAGACAACCAGCGACAGCGAATTCAGGATCTAGGCCACCCAATAGAGAGTGGGGATTCGAAGATTTACTCAAGCTACACCACGACGACAACAATCGAAGGAATCTAGGCCACCCGACATAGTGTGGAAATTTTAAAGATCTACGAAGTCACTCTATCCACCGACAACGACGATCGAAGGAATCTAGGCCACCCGACAGAGCGTGGGGATTCTAAAGATCTACGAAGTCAAAACCTATCCATTGTAGTCAACACTTTGTCCTTAGGCTTGCTCTGCTTTGTATTTGTACAGAATATAAGGTATCGATTCTTTGTGGCTCGGCAGAAATATACGAAGCTTACGCCTTGCAACACATCAAGACAAGTAGGACTCAAAGAGCTCGGTTGGTACCCTCCTATCTCCAAACGCTTGACAAGAAGCAGGATACAGACGTGACGGTCTTTACGACAACATTCTGCCCTCGGCAGTGGCACGCCACGCATGCAGCACTACACCAAACGGATCAAAAGAGACAGTTTGTGACATCTCCACTCGCAGTAACCTGACTGGAGTAAAATCGACGCCAAATATTTTGGCACACCCAGTGGGACCCAGGTTTAGTGTCTTACAACCATTGATCCATACAGAAAGACCTTCGGTAATTGTCTCAAGCATCCAACACTGGAGTTCCAAGCTCATAACTCGGCTCATTGTAGAGGTTTAGGAAAAAAAGAAGTGCTACGGCGATTTGGGGTAACAATGTCTCCTAAATCCACATCATCATCTAAACCTAAGACAATAGACAAAGTTGATGCCATGGACTTTGTGGCCTATCGAAATTACTCACGTGAAACCATCGAATGAGTGTTAAACATTATGGAAGAAAGTGAGAAAACAGTAACAAAGATCAATCAAAGATTGGACAGCTTGCATGAGGGCAGGGAAATCGACCCCATTGCCAATGATAAAAAACTCAATGATCTCACAACAGTTATTGCGAATATGGCCAACACTATGGCAGCGAGTTTTGCAAGCATCAACGAGAGATTGGCAGAAGCAGGTTCCCAGTTTCATGACGATGAAGAGATGAAGGATGACGACATTCCAAATCATCATCCACTGCCACCTAACCTTGAACGAGAATTGGAAGAAAAGATCAATCGCGTTATCAATCAGAGGTTACCAGGCACAGCTAGAGCTCCAGTAACCTACAATGAACCATTTCCACCACCACCATTCGGATGGAAGTGGCCAAAGGGTTATCATCCTATTTCCTTCACTCGCTTCAACGGAGATGGTATAAAACCAACATCCACTCATCTTGCACGATTTAAAGTAAAATGTGGACCATAGGGAAGGCTAAGCAAGTTCAAGCTCAGGGTGTTCATATCTTCACTATCAGGAGCCGCACTACACTGGTACATAAACCTAGCACAGGACTTTGTACGTGATTGGACAGCAATTTAAAGACTATTCACTAAGCACTTTGGTGGAACAGAACTTGCTATCAAGCTCGGCAAGTTATGTCACATGGCACAAATGCCAAGCGAGTCTCCAGTAGCATACCTACATAAGTTTAGAACTAAGTATACTAAGAGCAGAATGTCATGCACCATGGAGGAATTGATGGACATCGCAGTAGGAAGACTCGAAGAACGTTTGCATACGAAGTATGTGGATGCAAAGTTCACATCATTAAATACTCTCATTGATGTAGTAGCTTAAACCCATGCCGCATACGAGGAAGCTGATAATATGCACAATCCATCCATGGGGACATATACTCCTAAAGCACCTTACCGAGAGCGTCCCAAGATGATTGCGCCAATACAAGAAGAAGAGGAATCTGATGAGTATGAGTTAGATGACGTAATAGTAATTGATCTAGAATTGACAGCCAAGAGCACGGTAAAGTCAAAGAAAATAATCCCCTCAAAGGGACCAGTGCGAGTGTTGGCCATTGCTTTCACAAAGCTGGAATTTGAGTTATACACCTATGATGCAAATGCAGCTCATGAAATCATAGCGGACTTGATTGATAGGAAGCTGACCAAATATGACTTTGGTGCATACCCTACTGCGGAGCAGTTGAAAGGGAATAAATACTACAAGTTTCACAACATGTGGAACCATACCACCAAAGACTACATCAAGCTGAAAGATCAGATCCAAAAGTGGATTAATGAGGGAAAACTCGCAATCGATGCATCACCAAAAATTGCTTTATTAGATCACCAGCCTTTTGCGGAGACTTCAGTCGGAGCAATGGAGTTGGTAGAACCCAAGACGATTAGCACGTTCCGTAGTGATAGAATGGAAGAAATCCTAGATGAGTTAGTCAAGGCTAGCATTGCAAATATAGCTATCCCTTCATCTTCATCTTCACAGCAAGCAGAAGGAGGTCCATACTGCAGGTTTCATCACACTTGGACTCATAACACAAACCAATGTGAAGCTTTGCGAGACCAGATCCAACAGTGGATAGATGAAGGGGATATCGTAATTCTAGGTTGCGAGGAAGAAGAAGTTTCTGAAGGAGCATTAATGGTTGGTACTCTAGAAGTATCTTGGCATGGAGAAACCAAGAGGAAGCAAACATTGGATCTAGAAGCCACCAATGAAGTAGTCTCTAGCAGTAGCAAAAAAGAGGATCCCAAAGGGAAACATAAAGAGGTCTACATAGAGGCAACTTCGGTAGTATTTTGTGCTCGATGCGAAGCAGAGTGTGGCCTCAAGATCACCTATGAAGAGTTCGTGGAAGCAGTGCGAGCAGGACCACCAGTCAAATCTCCATTTGAGAGTTACCAGCCAGCGAGTCCAAAGGAATCACGTATAGTTTCCAGGGAGTCTAATTTATTCAAAAGAATACGAATGGCAGAGAAGAAGACTGAAACAGTTGGTGATAGACAGAAAGTAGAAACAAACAAACCTTACATCCCTCCAGCAAGTCGATCTGTGATTAAAGAAGACGTGTGGTATATAAAGTCAGGAGGAAAGACTGTGGAGATTACCCCCACCAGAAAAAGGAAGCTACATCGTCAGTTTTACGTGGAAGCCTTAGACAAAGGGTTGATCAAACCAGATCAGTTAGTGTGGAATCACCGGAACAAATTCAGAGGAGAATGAATAGGCTCGAAGCTACCCCGGTGATTACGTTTGACAAAGATTCCAACAGACCAAAGATACGAGCGGCTAGACCAAATGTGTTTTCCAGGATAGATAAAGCAGAGTCTGTCGTAGAGGCACAACAAGAATCGAAGAGAGCTCGAAAGGCGGTTGAAAATATGCCAGTATGGAAACCAGTCTTCCAACGTATAGAATCAAAGGCAGAATCAGTTGCTGAGCCAAGCAAGAAATCAGTCCTGCGATAGAGACCAAAGCTTTTAGTAATTGACGAACAAAAGAAACTCTCTAGCCCTTCTTCTATCTTCAGTATCAAGGAAGTTAGAACTTACATCAAAGGTAGAATTCTCAAGAGGACCTAAATCAGAGGTTCACATAAGAAAGGAACAGAACCCCTCCCATTAAGGATCGTCAACAAGAGCCACTGTTAATTGAGACTGAAGCTGGTAACTATGAGGATAAGCAATTAGTCAACTATGGGGAAGACAGTGAGGACTTAGAGGAGGTCTACACCGAAGACATGCCGTAGGCATGGTGTACATGTTACCGGCCAAATTTGCCAAACCAGTCAAGGCAAAGCACATGACTGTCGTAAGCAAAGCGGTTAGGGGAGTAACTCTGGCAAAGCTAGAAGAACTAGAGGAACGTGGACCAATTGTGGATCCTGTTGTGCAAAAATCCTACACGATGTTCTCCAAACCAACAACCACAATGGCATCGCACATGAGGCCGTTGTACATTACTGTGAGCATGGGGGGCATCCAGCTTAGCAAGGTCTTAGTCGATACCAAAGCAATAGTGAATGTCTTGACTACTCGAGCAATGACATTATTGAGTATTCCAAGATCAGCCATTCAAGCGACATCCATGACAATCTGGAACTTCACAGGGACAATCTCACAGACACTAGGATTGCTGCTCATAGAAGTAAAGGTTGGACCAGCAACATGGATTCATACTTTCTTTGTCATTGAGTACAATTCACCCTTCAGTGCAATACTAGGTAGGTATTGGATCCACATGTGCTATTGTATACCTTCATCACTTCATCAATAGCTCCTTATCTGGGACATTGAGACATCAGAATCACACATTGTCAACGCAGACCTACGACCTTACTCAATGTCTATGAATGCATTGGATGCCGATTACTACAATGGAAACCTCCGACCATTGGAAGTGTGCAACGTTGACAAGAAGGACCGACATGTTGGAGTAACAGCCTTAGAATTAGCTCGATGGGGAATAGTGTAAGAAATAGAAGATAAAGCACGACCATACTTCCTTAAGCTAGCCTCCACGAGTCATCGATGATACGACCGTCCAAGGACAAGGAAGCAGAGGCTTATGCTTCTCTATATGCGAGATAATGTTGAAGTTTGGAGTCATCCGAGTGGCTAAATACACAGAATGAATATCCAACATAGTCCCAGTATGAAAGAAGAATGGAAAGATTAGAGTCTGCATGGACTATAGAAACTTGAACCAAGCTACTCCAAAGGATGCTTACCCTATGCCAGTAGTTGATTTACTCATTGAATGGCAAGACATGAGATGCTGCCGTTCATGGATGGCATGACGAGATATCATCAAATCCTAGTTGCTGAGGAGGACATGCATAAAACTGCATTTAGATTCCCGGGGGTGTTATGGGTGTTTGTGTACGTAAACATGCCGTTTGGATTGAAGAATGCATGAGCAACATATCAGCGAGCCATGCACTATATCTTCCAAGACCTAGCAGAAGACATAATGAAAGTCTATATTGATGATATTGTGGTCAAATCAAAGAAGAGGTCAAGCCATGTGGAGGATCTAAGACTGGTATTCATACAAATGAGAAAACATCAGTTTAAAATGAATCCTGCCAAGTGCGTTTTTGGGTGTAAGCAGGGGACTTCCTGGGTTTCTTAGTACATCAGTGAGGGATCAAAGTACCGAATGACAAGAAAGAGGTAGTTATAAAGGCTTCTCCTCCAGAGAACAAACGAGAGCTTCAACAGTTACTCGGGAAGATCAACTTCTTGAGGAGATTCATCGCAAACGCTGCGGGAAAGACCAAACATTTTGCTCCTCTCCTTAAGTTACAAGGGGGAAAATAGTTTGTGTGGGAGCTGGTTCACCAAGAAGCATTTGACAAGATCAAACAATACCTAATTAATCCACATATCTTGGTGCCACCACGAAAAGGAGTGCCACTTAAGCTTTATATTTCAGAAAGAAAGTCATCCGTAGGAAGCTTATTGACACAAGACGATGAAGTGAAGGCAGAAAGAGCAATATTCTACTTAAGCAGGACTCTCACGAACTGTAAAAGTAGATACACACCAATGAGAAAATTATACCTTGCTCTTTACTTCTCAGGTTGTAAGTTGAGGCATTATATGCTTTCCTACACAACGTGCGTCATAGCAAAAACAGATTTAGTTCGGTACATGTTAGCCCGACCTATACTTCAAGGATGGATAGGGAAGTGGATTCTCACACTGTCTGAATTTTCACTACAATATGTCCCGCAAAAGGCAATAAAAGGGCAAAGCAGTGGCCGATTTCCTCGCACATCACCCTCTGGAGGAAATCCCATAGCAAAAGGAGTTAAAGTTATCACACGTATCACTGGCCCCTTAGAAACTCTACTTCGATGGTTCCAGCATGAGTGCTTTCGCAGGAGAAGGGATCGCACTGGTAAATCCTCAAGGTGAAACATTTGCCTATTCCTTCTGACTATAGTACAACTGTTCCAACAATGTAGTTGAGTACGAAGCCCTAATCATTAAACTGGAACTTTTATGGGACCTTGGTACTACGGATATACAAGTTTGGGGAAACTCGTTGCTTGTGATTAGACAGCTCCAAGCCATGTTCAAAACATGACTAATTCTAAAGCCATATGTGAAAAGAGCTAGCGAGTTGCTGGAATTATTCACAGATATGTCCCTGACTCACATCCCACGAGGAGAGAATTATGCATTGAACGAGTTGGCTCAGCTTGCTACGGGGATGGAACTTGTTGATGATGTGCATGAACAGATAATGAAGGTAGAAGTTCGTACTCTCCCATCCTTCATGACTAGGAAAGAGGAGAAGCATGAATGGTACGTCGCAATATTGGGAACAATCGATGATGATTGGAGACAACCAATTATCACATATTTGAAAGATCCTAGCTCTACAGTAGACAAAAGGATTAGATACTTTACTCCAAACTACATTCTCCGGGGAGATGAATTGTTCAGACGTGGAGAAGAAGAAGTGAACTTGGTTTATGTATTTGGAACTGAGGCCAAATGATTGCTGCAAGAAGTACATCTTGGAGTCTGCGAAGCTCACCAATCTGGCCCAAAGATGAGATGGTTCCTATGGAGACATGGATATTTTTGGCATTCGATGTTAAAAGATTGTATAACTTTTGTGAAAGGGTGTGAGGATTTTCAAGCTCATGGACCAATCAACCATATTCCAAATATCCCTATGCAACCAATCATCAAACCATAGCCAGCGTAAGGATGGGAATTAGATCTAATCGGTTTAATCCATCCTCATTCTTCCATGCAGCACAAGTTTATCATCATCGCTACAGATTTCTTCACTAAGTGGGTAGAAGCAAGGCCTTTAAAAGTGGTATATGTCGCTGCGATTAGGCAGTTCCTATACGAGGAAATCATCTGCCGATTTGGGATCCCAAAGTGCTTCGTTTCAGATAGAGGAACAACGTTCATGTCTGGAGAAGTAGAAGAGCTCATGACAGACTTTGGGATCAAATTTTTGCATTCTTCACCATACTGATTGGATAAGATTATGTGTAAGCAATGTGGCAAGAGTTAGAAGATTTAGACGAAAAGTGCATCAAAGCATTAACCAACCTACTTGCAGAAAAGTATAAAGTAGCTCGCTGTTATGATCGACGTACCCGTGGACTTAGCTTTGCAGAATGAGAGCTGGTTTGGAAAACGGTATTGCCTTTGGGAGAGAAGCAAGAAGGACGGGGTAAATGGTCCGCGAGGTGGGAATGACCCTTCATCATTGACAGAATTTTAGGCAAGGGAGCTTTCCAGCTGCGAGACATTAATGGTGAAGTTCATCATAATCCAATTAATGGCAGATTTTTGAAGAAGTATAGGAAGCCAGTTTGGGAGTACGAGGAAACAGAAGGATTAGTGACTTAGTTTTGCACTCATTCGCAGCCTATAGAAGAGGCTCGTTCTTCATGTAAAACTAGGGGGACAACCAGTATGTCCAAAGCCTATTCATGTGGCCAAAATATTGCAACATGCTAAAAAATTGTTAACATGGATCCAATTTCTGTGGTTCTTTCAAATATTACAAGTTACTTACGACTAAATTGCAGTGGTCAAATCGCTGGAGATAGTATTTTTGCTGCTTACGAAAGACAAACAATAATAGTTGAAAATACAGAGATTCATTTGATCAAAATAAAGAGTACAAAATATTATGAGGCTATGCGGCCTCTAGCTCTGATACCATACAATCGAATGAACAATCTCATGTTAAAAAACCAATCGTAGGAGGTGGTTTGGAACTATCCTAACTAGCCACAACGAAGCCCTCGTCTCGCGCAGGTGGGCAGTCATTAACTGAAGGATAGATCTACCTTCGATTCTGGAAGACTTTGGGATATTTGCACTCGCCTGACATTAGTTACTCAACAAAACCATTCCTCTGATCATGATCTTAAACGCTCCACTCAAAAATCTAGAAGAGCTTTAGTGGGGGTGAGTGGGAGCATGTACCAAATCAGGATGATCAGGTTCAAGGATGGGGTTAATGAGTGCCCATATCAACTATTGTCTGCTAATTCTCAAAGGTTTGAGAACTAGCACAAAACCGAAGGACCTGAGCTTTGGTACTACGACCTAAGCCAGGTTTGAGTTTTGGTACTTCGACCTAAAAATGTCTAGCAGAATACAAGATCTGGAGGCTTTGCCTTGAAACAAGAAAGGAATAAACTATGAACTAGAAACACCATCTTTTTGCTACAGAGAGATCTTGTGAAATGAAGGACAAGTGAAAAGCTATTTGTAAGCCTAAAACTTTAAGAGGCTTTAAACAAAGAGACCCAGAGCATTGTATTGAGTCAATACAAACAGTCAAGGGGGCTCAACATTCAATCACCGATTTGCGTATCTCTTAAAAGCTGGAAATTTACCGTTTCGAGATACAAAGTTATGAGTCATTAAAAGCGGACAGTTATTCTAGACTTCGCGTGATTTTTGGAGGTGCAAAGTTATTAGACGGCAGAGATACACGACGGGTGATTAAGGCCATGGGCCATAAAATATAAGATAAAATAGCAAGAGTTTTATAAAATAAAGTTAAGGCATAAAATTGGGGCGTAGTCCATGGAAAATAAAAAGTCTAGTACTTTACAACGAAGCTACCAAGAGCTTGCAGATTTGTTTTCACTTGAAGATACCGGGCCTGTGCAGCGACCCAAACCCTCTTAGTATCCTTAGCTACGGCGCAATCCTGCTGAACACTTTCGGAAAGAGTTTTCCCAGCATTTAGAAGAGATATAGCAGCTTGCTCCTTCCCAAAATAATCTTCCTCCTGCTGACGTAGTTTAGCCTGGAGTTTTACAATTTCTGCACGTGTGGCCAGAATGTCTACCCACTCATCTTCATAGTTCTTTCCCATTGTCATGATTTTCTCCAGATCACGTTTCCACCTACGATTATGGTCTATGCAATTGGAGATAGTTTTGTCTTGCTCTTGGGTAACTGAGACTACGATGTTAAGAAGGTTAGAAAGTTCCCGCAGTAGCCCTTCCATTTGATCCAGGATGGCATGATCTACTCATTCCATGGCACAGCGAGCCATTTGAATATGAACGGCCCGTTCTTGACGAACAGTTTTGTTCTCAACATTCAGAGTCCAGAGATCACGTAGATAGGCAATAGCAAGCTGGTCTTCAGGAGGATCTCTTTCAGAAAGAGCCACGTCTTTGTAAATTTGCACTACATCTCGCAAGGTCTTTGCCATTCCCTCGTTATCCCTGGCAAAAGCTGGAAGTATTGGCAGGATGGGAATCGCAGACTGGGGGTTAGCAATCTTGTTGCAGCTACGAATGACGTTAGAGAATTTCTCCAAGCTTATGTTAACCCTCAGTAAGAGATAACTCCTGAGTACCTGGATCTTTTTTGCAGAAAGACTTATACCCAAAGAGTTATGAGATGATCAAAAAACTTCTACCAGAAAATCATACACAAGTAAAGTCATAATATACCTGAGATAGATGAGGAGGAAATGGATCATCATACAATGCAACATTGATATGAGGAGGGGATGGCACATCAACAACGAACTGCGAAGAACAAATAAAGGTTAAAATCAGCCTAAAAATAAGCAAACTAGACTCAGAATTTCAGAAGAAGTGCAGTACGGTTGACTCCATGTGGCCAGTCTCAAAGGCTAGAATGGTGGAGGGAACATCCAAAACACGAAGCTTCTCTTCACTACCTTTATTCACAGTAACAGGAACCATGTTCGTAGCAGTGGAAGTGTGTACTTGTGATTCATGGGCAATTTCCTGGGGCTATACAACCAAAAAATAGTGGTTAGAAAAACACAGTATTCCAAAAAGCAGCAAGGTCAGAACAGCGAGTACCTCTGCAGCAGTGGTAGTAGTCTGTGGAACAGGAGCATCAGGAATCTCAATACCTCCTGAAACCTCAAAAGTTCCTCCCAGAAGCTTGTTGTCAACTACAGTGGTAGCTACTCCTTCCGTAGTGGCATTGACAGCAGCGAAAACCAATTGGTGAAAAGGTTATCCGTAAACCTGCTCAATAAGCTCCCGACGCTGAACTTCTTCTTCTAAAGCATTGGAAGGGCATGTGCCTAGAAGTTTAAAAGGAAAAGGCTCACTAGATACACCCACAACACTGGAAGAAGACTCAAGAGTTGCAGCCGGCTGCGTGAGCTTTCCCTTGTTCCACACATCTTGAATAGCCAAATTATCCTCTGAGGGCTTACTATCGGGAACTTGCTCAATAGAAGGAGAATTTCCGCTCAACTCGTCCTCCACTAGATGCCTGCGTTCCCTAACAGCGCGACGTTAGGAGCAGCGGGACTGAGTCATAAAGAGCAGGATTAAGAACAAAAGACAGAAGGCTAAAGAAACTAAAAGTTCTTAGGAAGATTAAAGTCATACCAAAGGGAAATAATCACTGGAATCTCTGTCCTTATGGTCCCAGGCTACAATAGTGTTCTTCTTCTTCTTCTTGGCAGCGACAGCCTTTGCAGCACCTCTCGCAGCAGGAGTCACAACGGCGGAACTCGCACCCAGCAGCTTATTACACTTCAAGGCAGACACATGAGAAGCACTGATCTCACGTTGTTTACTTTTCTGACCCTTCTCCCCTTGGTCTTTAGGGCTCACATCTTGTATATCCACCATTTTCTTGAAAAAATTATGGAAAGAGGATGGAAAAATTGTGCGAAAGACTCCGGATTTGAACTGCTTTCAAATGTCACCGTAATGATGCTCATTCCACTCATAATAGTCCTTAACAATGGAGTAGGTTATACAAAGGGAACGCTAACGGAACTCTGATAAGTCCAGTAAAGGAAAAGTTGGAATAGTAAGATCTTAGAGAATTACTGTAGAAGGCTTCTCTACACAGGTCCTCCATGAAGTATAACAAATGCAAGATTCTATCAACGGGCAGGGAAGACCTTGTTTACACCCAAGCTCATGAGCGAAGTGATTAGGAGCATACAACTCAACCCACAAGACTGCATCAGGAACAATAATATTTGCACAAGAGACACATTGAGTGAAAAGCTTCCTCGCAGCAGGAGCTTGGCGGGGAGTCACGACAAACCCGGTAGATAACTCGGCAGGGAATTTCCTTGTTACTACAAATTCAGCCATATCCTTGGGGAAAAGCTTTTGACCCCAGAGATGATCGAAACATTACAAGTAACTTAGAGGTTCAGTTTCTCCAGCAAGAACCAAAGACCTCCCCAGCAGATCCTTAGAGACAAACTCCTTGTGGTGGGGACAGTGAAATTCAGGAAAATAAACCTACAACCACAAAGGCAAAATCCAGACGGAACCTGCAAACTTAAACTTGAATGGATTCAGCGAAATCCACCCAAGGCCACGGTACAATTCAGCCAATGCCGGTTGTGCGAGGACAAGGCAGTGGCCGTTGTACAACGCTTCAGTTGCCTTATCAAAAGTGTTGGTAATCCTGTCTGCAGCAACGCAAAATATATAGCGACAGAGCCAAAAATTCTAAAAAAGCAATGCCACTATAGGCATTCTTCACTCGTTGATCGTCAGAGGCAGGAGTAGCCTGAAATTCTTTTGTGTTGTAGTGTTTATGCCAATTGGAGTAGGCGATGCTAACGGTTGAACGCTCAGGGTCGAACGAAAAAGGAAAGATATTATTATCCAAAGCACTGGGAATGAAAGGCTCACTCGCAGTAGGTAAACCAATAATAGTAACGACATCTAGTAAGGAAATCCCTAAATTACTGAACGGTAGAACGAAACTATTACTACTGGTTCCCCAATAACACAGAGTTGCGACAGCAGTGGCACGATTCTCACCTTGGGGAAGATGGAAACACAAATAAAATGCATGCAAAATACCAACATTTTTCCAGAGCTCCTCATCAAGAGATTTCCGCTCCTGGTACCACTGAAGTTCTTCGGCTTCGGTGAGCGGGCCATTTCCCCAATTTCACTTCGAGCTCCTTCTGATCCCACTGGAAGGGAGTAGCGACTTCACCACGCGCGACCAACGAAGGACAATGTACCGCCGAATCAAGCACAAAAGAGGTCATCGTAGTACTGGTGGTTGGACCCAGTATAATCTCATCTTCCTTCATAAGGTCAAGCCTCTCATAGGAAAGGTCTTGATCACGATGAAGAAGCCGGTCCATATGAGCGCGAAAGGCTTCCACATCCTTCTCAGAGACCTCTGGGCAAAATTTTTGATAAGGGGCCATTTTAGAAAAAAGGAGGGAAAAGGGAAATAGGGTTCTTAAGAGCGATTGGAAATCCAAGAACTTTTGCGGTGAAGCTTCCGAAAAACCTTAGTGTAAAAAGGTTGAAGACGACCAAAGAGTATAAAGGGTTGAAAATAGAAGGCGCGAATTTTGAAGAAAAACACTCGAGTAGCCTATGCGAGGCTATTTGAACCATTGTCTAGAAAGTGACACGTCACATTCAAAAGGTTCTAAAAAGAACCCTTCGATTGCCCATGGGTTAATCTCGAGGTCTGGGGGGTAATGTTTGGGCCCAAAATAAATATTACATTTATTATAATACTTTTGAGCCTCAGACACAAAATGGGCCAACCACATACAGCCTGATTGGAGCTGCGAATCAAAAAAGGATATGTCTATGTGATTCCTAAATGAATTAGGGAAATCCAGAGGCAAGAAAATATCCATTTCTTTCCTAGTCGATAATGTTACATTGTCACGCTAGGAAAATTGAAGTGCCAACCTTTATAAATAGAAGAACCGAAGAAGGTTTAAACATACACACACATATGTACAAATTTGCACACAAGCAAGTACTTACTCCATCAGCGAGTAGACAACCAACGGCAGCCAATTCAGGATCAAAACCACCCGACAAAGCGTGGAGATTTAAAACTTCACTCAAGCTACACCACCGACAATGGAAATCGGAGGAATCTAGGCCACCCGACAGAGCGTGGGGATTTTAAAGATCTACGAAGTCACCCTATCCACCGACAACGACAATCGGAGGAATCTAGGCTACCCAACAGAGCGTGGGGATTCTAAAGATCTACGAAGTCAAAACCTATCCATTGTACTCAACACTTTATCCTTAGGACTGCTCTGCTTTATATTCATATAGAATATAAGACACCGATTCTTTGTGGCTCGGCAGAGAGACACGAAGCTTACGTCTTGCAACACATCAAGACAAATAGGACTCAACGAGCGAGGTTGGTGATTTTCTTGCTCCAATCGCTTGATAAGAAGTAAGATATAGACACGACGCTCTTTATGGCAACATTCTGCCCTCGGCAATGGCACGCCACGCACGTAACACTACACCAAACGGATCAAAAGAGACAGTTTGCGACATCTTCACTCACAGCAACTTGACTGGAGTAAAATCGACGCCAAACAGAAACATTGTAGCAGCAATTGCAATACAGGAAGGCATGAACCACTCATTTCTAAAAATGGTACAGTTAATCCTTGCCTTCCAAACCTGTCAACAGATGCAAAAATATGTCTCCAAAAGGCATTGGTCAGAGACAGTGTTTGAAAATAAATTTTTCAGGTTCTTTAAAGCTGATTCATAATGGTTAAAAGCAAGAAAAATTTGACATTCTCCAAACATTCAAGGTCCAGGGACAGTTGATGAAAAGATGATCCAAAGACTTTTCATCAGAATTACATATGGGGTACACATTTGAGTCAAGCATGTCTCTAGTTTTCAATCTACCTCTCATTACCATCCAAGCAAAGATTTTAATTTTAGGAGGCATGTGCAAAGTCGAGATTTTGTTAAGAATACCTGCATTCTCATACTTTTCTTGAGCATCATATTGAAGCCAGCAAGCAGATTTGATTGTGAGATAGCTTTTTGAGTTATGACCCCAAACAAAACGATCTTCCTTTTGGCCTCTAGTAATAGGAATGCTGCAAATTTGTTCCGCCAGACCTGCATCCAAGCCTTGCAAAACCTTTGACTTATTCCAAGTGTTAGTGATAGAATCTGGATTATCTATCAGCTCATATAAAGGAACAGTAAATGCCCAATTGAATAACCATAAATTTATGGTCTTCCCATCCCCAACTACCC
This sequence comes from Geum urbanum, assembly GCA_946800695.1. Taxonomy (NCBI): domain Eukaryota; kingdom Viridiplantae; phylum Streptophyta; class Magnoliopsida; order Rosales; family Rosaceae; genus Geum; species Geum urbanum. The sequence continues at coordinate 828,779 of OX327015.1, forward strand.
ATCTCATTCCTTTATGAATGAGGGGCCTTGCATCTAGAACACCTTTCCAAGCTTGAGAAGAGTTGACATTTTTCTTCACATTCATAAAAGACTGATGTTTAAGATACTTACTTGTTACTACCTTCATCCACCAATTGTCAGGCTGAGTAATAATCTTCCAAGCCAGCTTAGCTAAGGCAGCATTGTTAAAAACTTCAGGATCTCTATATCCCATAACTTCAAAAGGATTTGGCTTACCTATATCCGTCTATGCAACAGATCCAATTGCTTTTTCCTTTCCCCAGAAAAAATTCCTACTCTCCTTGTTGATCTCCTTAATAACCTTAGAAGGGCACCTGAAATAAGACATTACATGATTAGGGATAGAAGTAATACAAGAGTTGATTAACGTAAGTCTCCCTGCTATTGAAGGAGAATTTTTCTTCCAGCAAGAAAGTCTAGGTTTGATCTTCATAATAAGTTCTTTTTCATTAATAGAATCCTTCCAAAATACAATGTTATGTATTCCCAGATATTTACCAATATAGCACTTTTTTAGCCACACCTATGATATTAGAAATCTCATTTTTAACATGGTTAGTAACTTTAAAAGAAAAATATGAAGAGGATTTATGGAAATTTATTTTCTGTCAAGAAGAATCTGCAAATCTTTTAAGCACAGACATAAAATTCCTAGCATCTTTTTGAGTAACTTTACCAAAAATTAAGCAGTCATCATGTAAAAACCAAATTAGTAATTCTTAAACCTTTGGGAGCAGAAAGTAGACCAACTTGAGTTTTTGCATTCCTGGCTAGATAGTTCAGTTGCCTAATCAAAAGTTCCATGCATAAAATGAAGATATAAGAGCATATGCACCCATGCATTGGGAGAGGAAGTCCTATTTTGAGGAATTCCTCACTCATTTGAGGAATTCCTCAAAATAGGAAGTCCTATTCCTGTTTTTCGTGCAGCGGTGTCCAAAATAGGACTTCCTATTACTATTCATTATTATTTAAAATATTTTACATTTAAATTTGAATAATACTTTCACCCAATAATTAGCCGACACGTGTCATTCCGGATCATATAATTGGTAGCGGATTTCCGACAGTCGACACGTGTAATGTCTACGTGTCGGTGTCGGCAAAATTATTGATGAAGATATCCGGTAATATTTTCAACCAATCGACAGTCGACACGTGTCGTTATCTAAAAAAATCTGGCTTTTCAAAATGGCTATAAAAGAAAGAGCTATGGGAGAGGTAGACTCACACCAACTACGCATCCCTTGTAGTTCTACTCGTATCTAAGCTACCATAAACACTTCTTCACATTTTGGTTTCATCAAGATGAATCCCATGGGTTTCGGTACTTTTTTCAATAGGAGGCGACAACAACGCCGGCGAAATGCAGAAATTGCCAATCAATTCGTTATTGACGCGGTGGCCGTCAATGCAGCTTTTGATGATGAACCACCACCACGCCGCCGTGCAAATCAACCAAGGATGAGGGAGTCCAGGGGCCAAAATCTTATGGAAGATTACTTCATCGAATGCTTAGTCTTCACCAACCATGACTTTCATCGGCGGTTCCGAATGAGCCGAAATACATCCGTATAATGACGGACCTCTGCAACTACGACCCATTTTGGCATCAAAGAGTCGACGCCACTGGAATGGTCGAACTACTTCCCCAACAAAAGATGACCGGTGCTCTCTGGATGTTGGCCTATGGCTCAGCTGCTGATCAGTATGCCGAAATCACAAGGATGGGGGAATCGACAACTCTGGAGTGCATGAAGAAGTGGTGCACCCAAGTGGTAGAGCTTTATGGTACCCGTTACCTCCGTGTTCCAGATCAGACAGATATCACTTGACTTCTAAGATGGGCTAGACATCGAGGATTTCCTGGTATGATTGGAAGCATTGATTGTATGCATTGGGAGTGGAAGAACTGCCCAACCGCTTGGTCCGGGGCGTACTCAGGGAGGAAGGGTCGTCCAACTATCATCTTAGAGGCAGTGGCCTCATATGACACATGGATCTGGCACAGTTTCTTCGGGGTACCAGGAGCTCAAAATGATATCAACGTGCTCTACCAATCAGATGTCTTCGATGCAGTGCTTGCTGGAAGAAGTCCGGCTGCAACTTATAAAGTGAACGGTATGACATACCGTAACACTTATTACCTTGCCGACGGGATATATCCGAGGTACTCCTCATTTGTCAAAATGATTTCGAATCCTTAAGAGCTTCCATAAAAGCTTTTTGCGAGGAAGCAAGAGTCGTACCGCAAGGATGTGGAGAGGTGTTTTGGCATCTTACAAGCTCGTTGGGGGATAATTCGTCATGCAGCTCAATGTCATCGCCTTTCGACGTTAAAAAGCATCATGTTGGCGTGCATCATAATGCACAACATGATCGTTGAGGAGGAATTCGTGGAGGATGAGTTTGAGGAGAACGACGAAGAAGATCTCCAAAACCTATCTACCGCATTCACAACTTATGATGGGCCAGTAGATGAAGGGGGAAACCGAATTCCTTTCGAGCCGGTTGGAAGAGATGGACAAAATGAACAACGGTTTAATGACCGTCTTGTAGATCTCTAATCTGCTTACATCCATGGAGGGCTTCAGAAGGACTTAGTTAAGCACAACTGGTTTCTTGAGACCGGTGAACAACTATAAATATGTTGTTTTAATTGTTTGTTTGCATTGTTGTGAGTTTGAATTATGTATTTCTATTATGTGTGTTTCGATTTTTGTAATGTGTGGGAACTTGATGGAAATAAAGAAAATGCAATTTTATTTCTGTAAAAGGGAAACTACATAGTTTAATTAAAGTGCATAAATTAAACTACATAGTACATAATTTAAATTACATAAACAATAATTAAAGTGCTTGGAAAAAGTCTTCGGGGGTTATTTAAGTGTTTGCACTACAAGAAAAACTCACTTAGACGATGAAGAGTTTCCGTCGTCTAAGTGAGTTTTTTCATCGTCTAAGTACTTAGACGACGGAATCTCCGTCGTCCAAGGTCCGTGCTCCAAGTGCTGTCGTCCAAGCACCTGGACGACGGAGAATTTAATCTCCGTCGTCCAAGTTCACTTGGACCGCGGACATTCTCCGTGGCCCAGGTGAGCACCTGGACGACGAAGATTCCGTTCTCCGTCGTCCAAGTGATTACCTGGGCCACGGATATTGTAACATTTTCCGTGGCCCAGGTACGCACCTAGACGACGGAGAACTGAATCTCCGTCGTCCAAGTGCCTATTTAATTTTTTTAAAAAAAATTAAATTGTAATTAAATATTATTAATTTAATTTATTATTAATTGAATTTAAAAAATGATAAATGATAAAATTAATTTGTACATACACATCCAAAAAAAACCCATAAAAATGAAAATATTGTTCGAAATGCGGAAAGAAACGAGATAATTAATAAACTACTGCTAGTTAATTAACACACTGGAGGAGTAGATGCACCACCGCGTCCTCCGCCTCTAGCCGGGTCGTCGTCGTGGTATGGGTTCGGAGGAGGTTGACATACTTCTCGAGATTGTTGCATGAGGGCAATGAGTTGGGCTATTTGTGCTTGTTGCTCGTCAAGTCTTTGCCGCATGGATTGATTCTCCTCTCGTGCCAGTCGAGCCTCTTGAATGGCTGCTTCGACGGCCGCAGCCTGAGTCCTTCTCCGCTGCCCCGAACCTCCCGTAGATGATGAGTCGGAGGTCGTCGACAAATCTCGAACCACCTTAGGCCCGAAGTGCCTAACCTCCTTGCCAGACACTTTGTAAAATAACACACAATCATTCGGACATGCGTCAATTATCCTGTACTTTAGGCCGAGGCTGCTCAATATATTTCTAACCTTATAATGAGATTTAGAAAGATTGTGATCATCGGGAAGCAACTTACATATTTGCTCCTGAATTTCGTCAAAAGCACTCACTGACATTTTGTGCTTCACTTTTATCTTCATTTGCTCCATCACATATTGCAACACATTCTCTCGACATCCAGGGAACACCGGGGTCTGCGCTTCAAGTAGCATCTGGTTGTACTTATCCATCTCACTGGTGTCAGTGGCCAAGCTAGCAGCGGGGAATGTGTCATCATGCTCATTAGTGGTACTGTAACCTCCGTCTTGGTGTTGGTGTCCACCATGACTACATCCCGGAAACGCATCATGGACCAAATCTGCAGTTGGGTTGCAAGCTGAGGGTCCGGCACCACTGCCGCTGGATGAGGCACCATGGTAACTGTACCCTGAGCTGAAGTCTGCTGCGCTGAACTCTACTGCTTCACCATGCTCGCTCCATATAGTGTAAATCCACATCATACCATTTTCGTACAGGTGTTGCACCATAACATTAACCTCCACATATTGACAATTAAGACATTTCTGGCACGGACACCTAAAACGCTTCTTTCCCTGACCATGTTCTATCGTAAACTTCACAAATTCGCTAATTCCATCCATATACCGGACATCACATCTATTCTTCAACTTCATCCAACTCTTGTCCATACTGCTACAAAATATTATAATTAATTAATTATTATATATATATGAGTCCATTAATTTACGCTTAATTATACGTACTCGATCTACATCGATCCATCAATTACGTACGTAATTTAATCTGTATATATAGCTAACATCCATGCATGTATGTACGTTTTCACTAAATATATATTAAGCAAATTTTAACTACGTACATACCTGCTGGCCTTCTCGATATCAGTTAATTAATTAAGCTAGCTAGCTAGTCAGCGGATATCACTGATCCTGATCCTTCTCCTTCTCCCTTCTCCTTCAATTCTTCTTCAATCTTTAAAATTTCCCGCGGGACAGAGGATCGGATGGAATGAAGAGAGTTTGGCATCGAGCTTATATAATGCTTCACTTAGACGACGGAGGTGTCGGTACGTCGTCTAAGTGGAAGTTACTCGGACTACGGCGTGTCGGTCTATTGTCCAGGTGATCACCTGGACGATGGAGACTTCTCCGTCCTCCAGGTGTACACCTGGACGACGGAGATGGTATTCTCCGTCGTCCAGGTGTTACTTGGACGACGGAAAAGTCTCCGTCGTCCAAGTTTCACTTGGACCACGGAACAATTACGTTTCCGTGGTCTAAGTGTTGTTTTCTTGTAGTGTTGGAAAAAGGGGGCGATAACAATTGGAATAGCCTTCTTCGCTAGCTTCTTCTTCAACCCCATCCAATTGAGAAAGGATTTCTGCTTTCCTCTTTGTGAAATACCTCTTGGATTTAGGAGTCATGCTCTCGGTATCCATTGACATAATCCGAGTTTCCTCCGCCAAAGCCCTCAATTGGATTTCTTTCTTTTGAAGGGCAATTTTCTCTCGCATAAGGGAAACCTCAATTGCATCACTATCTTTTTTATTGCGACCATAAGATTCTTGATTTGCCGCAATCCTATTCAAAGCCTTGGCTCTTTCATTTGTAGGCGTCATACCCTTTTTCCCTTTTTTTTCGCTTCCTTGGCCGCTTTCACTCCCATAAGACGCTCCGGAGAAGAAGGAGCTTGGTTGCTCATTGGTGTGGCAAATGCATCATCCTCCTCCAAGTTAACGGTGGGAGGCATTGAGCTTGCGGGATGTGATGATGAGTAAGACGGAGTAGATGATAAGTAAGGCGGAGGTGTACTAGCCTCGACATGGATGAAGTAAGGATGATTCTTCACTACTTCCCAACAAGCAAAGTCTTTAAACTCTTTCTTCTTTTTTGCCACATAAAATGATTGAGCACATCTCATCTGAAAAATAATAATAATAACATGGAATAAATAACTTGTAATTCATAAAAATATCATGAAATAAATAACATGTATTTCATAAAATATGGTAAAAACTAAGTTGAAACATAAGTTGAAACAATATGGTAAAAACTAAAAAAAATATTGGAGATCAAAAACATTACCTCATCGTGTATGTTGGAGCCGGAAGATGCATTCCTTCGTGCGAAAGAAAGAGCACTACCCCAAACTTTCAAATTCGGCTTCAACTTTGCGAAACGAGAGGATAATGTATTTTGGGTCCTAACTTCCGGCATCGATTCACCATAACCTATCTCCCAATTCGCCTTAAAATCGCCATAAACCTTTTCCCACAATTTTTTCACCTTTTGTCGATTTCCGGTGATCGAATCAACGCTAAAACGACAATAAGAGATGCTTAATTGTACATCTTCCAAAAGAAGCCAATTTGTAACCATTTTTTCCCACAAAAAAAAATATTTAGAGGAGAGATGGAGAGAGGGAGAGAATGAATTTTTTGTGCACAAAATGGTGTGAGAAATGAATGAAATGAATGTAGTATTTATAGAAAAAATGTAGGAGCTCATTTGCAATTTTTTGGAGATTTTTTTGGATTTTTTTTGTAATTTTTTCACTTTAGGCCAAAGTGGCCATTGCATTTAAATATAGGCCGTCGATGGCTTATATCCGTTCAAAATGGACGGCCCAGATCAACTTAGCCGTTGATCTGTCAACAGCCCAGGGGCATGCCACGTGTCGCAAGCCGATTGGTCCGTTACTTTTTTTTTTAACTTTCTTATTGGCACGTGTAGTACACGCACCGGGTTAAAAAAAAGGGACGTCAGCCTGGCGTCACCCACGTGAGTGGGGCCCACCAGGCCGGCAACCTCGCCTTCGTGCTTAACAGGGGACGCCGGGGAGGACGACCTCCCGGTCAACGTCCGGTCTTCCTTCTTTTTTCCTCCCGCTGCACCGATTCCCTCTGCCGGACGTCCTCAAAACCTGGGGCCCCCTGCCGGACGTCCTCACCGTCCCGAACCGATGTAGGTGCTCTAAGGAGACAAGAGGTCTCCTTGCCTAATTCCTTATGAAGGTCTGAAAAAACCTTCAAGCCTACCATTGATCATTATAGAGAAAGAAGCATAAAAAATACAATTCATAACTAGCTTAATCCAATTTTGGTGAAAGCCAAATCTGCTTAGACATTTACTGATATAATCCCAATCTAAAAAATCATAAGCCTTCTCCAAATCCAGCTTTAGAGCAATGACTCCAGTATTTCCTTTCTTCCTCTTAAAGTCAGAAAATAATTCATGAGCAATCAGAATGTTGTCCTGGATGGTTCTACTAGGAGCAAAAACGCCTTGATTTTCAGAAATGCATTTATATAAAAAAAGGTCTCAACCTTTGAACAATAATCTTGGTAATCATCTTGTACAACACATTGCACAAATTGATAGGTCTATAATGGCTAACCAGTTCAGGGTTCTCATTCTTTGGGATCAGAGCTATGTTAGTATGATTAATGTCCTGAACAGAAGCGCCATTTTGGAAGAATTTTGTAATTAGAGGAATGACAATGTGCCTAACCTGATGCCAGTTCTTATGGAAAAAGATGGTATGCAAACCATCTAGACTTCAGACCACCAATGGAATTGAGGGCATCGATAATTTCCTTCTCAGTCACCTGCTGCATTAACAAGGAGTTCTCCTCATCAGTAATACAAGCATCAACAATATTAACAAAATCATCCATCATTATAATGCTAGGTCTATTATTTGTAGTAAATCTCTTCTTAAATTCTTTGATAAAAACATTCCCAATTAAATTGGGATCACTAACAACTAGGTTGGACTCATCTCTGATTAAATTGATCCAATTCAGTTTCATTATGATTGAGACTTGAGTATGAAATTTTTTGGTATTTTTGTCACCAAGCTTCAACCAGAGAGCCTTAGCTTTCTGAGCCCACAGTAATTCTTCATCTCTTAGAGCTCAAGGAGTTCCATTCTTGTAGCTTTATTTCTTTCCTGCAAAATCATAGAAAAAGGATCAGACATTAGTTGTTCCTGAACTACATTAAGTCTCTCCTGAACCTCTTTAATTTTCCGAAACAGATTCCCATAAGAATTTTTGTTCCAACTTCTAGCAATTTTGTCATAGTGGTTATTTGTCCAAGTAAGGGGAGGCCAATTGCTGGTATTGTGACTACTTTATTTGCATTCAGGAAATCCACAAAGTTTGTCATATATCTAGTGACAGTGCTGTTACCCCCAATTTTTTCAGAAAGATTCATGATGGAATTAAAATCCCACAAATTACATAAGGCTCATTATCATCAGGTTTCCATTGAGTAATTTCATTCCATAGGTTTAATTGCTTCTCTTTTTGGGGGTAGGCATACACAAACGTAGCATAGCAGTAGTCATCACTGGTAGTACTTGAGATTAAGCAGTGTATGAATCTTTCATGTTTAAAGATAACATCAACGTTAACAGAACGAGATTTCCATAGTAATAAAAGTCCACCGCACTTGCCCAAGGCAGAAATAATACAACGACCATCAAAAGATGAAAAATTTCTAGCTAAATTATTTCCTAAGTCTTCATATGCTCTGGTATCAATGATAAACAGAACATCCACAGCTAGATTTAGATACATAGGTAGACACCTGCTTCTTGAAACAGGCCATGCCGAGCTCCTACCATTCCCTGATAAAAGCTTCATCAATTAAACACCATTTTTGGGGGAGGAAGGTCCCTCCTCAAAGATTGCCTTCCCAACAGCCTCTTTATCCTCCTCATCATCAGAAACCTCCCTAGCCCTTTTCTTTGGACTCTTAAAGCTAGAACTGACTTCCATGAGATCCTCACCATCAGCAAACTTCCCAGCATCAGAGTCTCCCTCCCTCAGATAACCAGCAGCAGATACTCCGATCCATATACTTCCAGGGCATCCTCAAACTTGTCCTGATTACTCAAATCAGTATTGCCACATATACTATTATAAAAGGGCACAGCAAGTCTTGGTGAATAATCAGATAAAGGATCAAGAACATCATTGACATCAATAGGATCAGGAACATCACATAGAGCAAGAATTAAGAAGTAGAATTCAGAGTCTCCCTCCTAGGACTCTCACATGTACCACTCAAATTCATAACACTTTCACTATCAGTATAATTAGGCATGGACTCATAAGAGAGACAAGACATATTAGTAATGGATTCAAAGCCAAAAAGGCTAGATATACTTGATATATCACTAAACACTCCAGCAAGAATGTCAGTGGAGTTTTCAGAAGAGTTAACAGAAGAACTCACCCTGTCTTGAGAATCAGGCGAACGAGAGCCCGGAGCCAGATCGTGCCTCCTAGCAGGACTTCCAATCACAATACCAGCTCTCTGGACAGGCCTCAGAGCCTCCAAGTAACTCCAGGTCCCCCGAGCACCCTGGGTACTACTTTCAGGAACATACCTCATACCCACAGTAGCTCTTCCTCTGCCAGTATTCCCAGTGAAAGTTTTGGCCCCACCACTCCTACTACGTCTAGGAACCTGCTGCTAATAAAAATTACAAGGGCATAAAAGTCTTTTAACCTATTTTTTTATAATAAAAAAAACCACATCAGCACCATGCCAGAGAATTGCCAGAAAATGAGGCACCACACTCCACATCAGCACCATGCCAGAGAATTGCCAGAAAATGAGGCACCACACTTATAACGTTTTAAGAGTCTATGTACCATATTGATAGTTTTTAAAGTTCGGACACATTTTTGATAGGTTCCAAAGAGTTCAGGCACCATGAGTAAATTTTTACCTTCAAAATTTTACTTGCCTACTAGTTATTGCCCCTTGCTATGGGAGTGCAAAATTCCATAAAATCTATTGGCTAGGCGCACCAAAAAATGGCATGGCACATACTTTTGCTCGATACTTCAACCCCAACTCTAACACCAACTCATGAGCTCTACACATCCATGATAAGTATGGCTACAGAGAAACTAAGCTGAGGTTGTCTAAGCCATAATGGCTATAGAATTGTTAATCTTATGTTTGCACCGAGTAAAAGTCCTTCACCATAAGATAACTTTGTAGCTAATTGAAGTGGCGTAGCCATCAGATATTGTGCCACATAATGGAAGCTGGTGATACAGTTACAGATACAGGGCAATACAAAAGCAGTCACATAATACACCCTGAAACTCCATAGTAATCAAAGTACAAATTTTCAACCTCATAGTTCCTTTCAGATCTTTTGATCGACAAAGGCAAACTGAAACATCGAATAAAACTTCAAACAAACATTGTCCAGCTCATTCGTGCTCCAAAATTCCATCTTGCAGTTTTGCATGCCATGTTGCCTAAGAAGCACAACAAGGTGAATGTTACAAGATGTGCATGTGAAGCAAAAGAGGGTTTCCAGAAATAGAATTTATGTGTAGATGAACTCGAGCATGTTATCGGAAAACCAAACACACTGGAAGCAACGATCAGCACGGAGAATCACAACAGCAAGATCGGAATAAACTGAAGTGTCGATAACTAGCACACTAACCTTTGCCTCATGTCCTCTTATGCTCGAGCGAGTGACCTAATTTGCTTAAAGATAAAGCTGAAAACCTCCTTCAATGTGGCTTTCCTATCTTCTTTTGTGTTCCAAAGCTCAGCGATAACATACCGTCCAATAGGATTGTGCTCATTAAGTTCTTTCAAAGCTTTAACGACACAATCATGTACGTCAACACCCCACTCTTCCTTTAGATTTTGTAGCTTCTCATCTTGCTCGTTGATACATTCCTGCATCACACCTCATGGAAAAAAATTAATCATCATCTAACGATGTCCCAAATGCTGTTCGAAAATTCTAAAAGGAAAACAATTACATGCATGAATACACATATATTCTGTCATGCATCCCTGAAATAAGTTGACAACTTCAGTTTATTAATTCTTCATTGAACCTTCTTCATTTCATCTCATTAATCTCACCAAGATTTCATTTTCCAACTATATTCAGTGTTGCCACAGTATAACTAGTTCTTCATTTCATCTCATTCATCTCACCAAGATTTCATTTTCCAACTATATTCAGTGTTGCCACAGTATAACTAGTTTGGACAGGGATGTAGTTGGGGTTCATAACATTTAAAACCAAAGTTCAAGTCATTACGGCAAATCATAACCTTAAACCATACACTTGCAGTGTCATCCAAATACAAGTCCAGGCAACACATAACACACAGCAGAGTTCCAATACACAGACCAAAAGAAGAAGTATCAAAGGCAACTTAAAATATGATAAGCATAACTGCTTTGCTATTCTAGAATAGGAAACTTTCCCTAAACTTTCCCCATTTATACTAGTCGAAACCCCCATGTTCCCTGTCTGCTATTTCAGGTGAAAAACAAAAAAAGAAGAGAAAACATGAAAGTGATTCCATCTAATTCATGGGAATAACCCTTTATTTTTGCTTCCCCTCTTATTAGAACTTTGAGAAAATTGATGTGCCAAGTACTAAACTTTTTTATTATAAAATCCATGTCCATAACCAAAGTCTTGCCTAACAGTAATGTTTTCAGCCCTTCTCCTAAGGCATTTGGTTTTGGGTTAAATGCTCTAACTTAGAAGTTAAGATTAACCTCACACGAGAATTTCTAATATTCTGGACGATTGGACCACTTCAACCATTATTAGTTGGGTTGCATGCCTTCACCAGATATAGTGCCGGACCCCAATCCATCAGTTTCAACATCAACCAGAGTTCTTACGTTTTCCTAAACTCATACAATATAGAGGACCCCAAGATAGAAAGGAAAAGCTACTGACTCCTATCCACATACTAATTTAATCGCATCACAAAAATAGCAATAGCCCTTAAACACACTTAAAAATATAACAACACATTACGAAAAGTCGCAAGGCACATTTGGTACTAAATGAGTTAAGACGTAACAAGAGTTCTTCAAACGACATACCTCGCAGTTTCCATCTTTCTCTATAATCTTGAAAGGATGCCAATCTGGATTTCTCAGATTTTCCTGCCACATAGAGCATAGAGTGGATGCCTGAACCTGTGCTTCCTCAGGTGGATATTTATTTTTGCATCTTTCAAGGAAGGGCATATGATCGAGGTCTCCCACTCTCTTAATCACAATATGTGCTCGGTTACTCAACATCTCACTCAATCCCTACATGATAGTATCAGCATTTATTTGAGAAATATATAATATAATAATCATGAAGGTTTACAAAACAATTTCAGTGGAGATAGTTTTGTTTCATTTTATTTACATCAATGAACTTACACCGGTGTAATTTGTAATTCAAAATCATAATTTGCTGCGTTGTCTGGCACTATATCATAACTTGGTAGGTAGAATTTTTTTTCTATCAAAACTTTCTTTTAATTAACTGCTATTTTGATTGGAAAACTCAATGTGTCTCTCGGAAGCACGCCAGTTTTAACTTCATCTATTTTCCTATTGTGAACTTTATGTCAATTCCAAGTAAATGAAACGTTAAAATGAGAATAAAAACGAACTTATTATTTCTACCACTATAAAGGCTGAGCTGTGACTAATGATTCCCAACTGTTGCATGACTTCAGTAAATTATAACGTAAGGCCTATGAAATTTAAGTTCAATTCTCAGATAGAACTAAACCCAACTCTACACCCTTAGGTAATGAACTGGGGAGATGGGAACAGACTTAAGAGGGAAAAACAAGAAAATAAGCAGTCGTTCGACAGCCAAAGAACCCACATGGAGATTGCTGTGTGTGTGTGTGTGTCCATAGTTCCATACATATGTTTGTGAATAATATACGAATAAATAAAGTCCAAAGTCCACAGGGAAATGAAGTGCATACCGTTATTAATTCTATCCGAACTTCTTGTAACTCAGCATTAATCTGGCGCTCTTTGGTGAATAGAACTTCATTCATAGTTTCCAAATCGTCAAGCTCATAAATTTTTTCTGCCAATTCAGTTTTCATGTCTTGCATCTTCTTTTGAACGGCCTCATCATCTTGATCCCCAAGATGCTTCATCAACTCCAACTTACCTTTCAATTCTTCAATTTCCATTTCTACCAACTTACCTTTCAATTCTTCAATTTCTATTTTTACCTTCTGTTTGGCATTCAATTGTTTTTCTAACTGAAGTATTTTATTTAAGGCATCCTCTTTTTCCCTCTGAAAGTGAAAGAGTCTGAGTCAGTGAATATAATGGAACACATGGTTATGAAATTTTTACACATCAGCAACTTCACCTGCTATAATGTAAGATTTTAATGTATTTCAAAGAAGAGAGAGCTATATAACTAGGCATGTTACATTTACAAGAACAAGTGTAATTTAACATTGGATTTTGCAGATGAACTGTGAATCAAGTGAAGCTATCTGGATGGATAAATCCAATTACATAAAAGATTATATGAACAAGGACATGAGTATTTTGATGCACCAGAAAATAAATGAAAATTATGCCACAATGGATCCTTATAGTAGATCTGAAACTCTTTGTCTCCTCATGAACAAAACTGAAAGAAAAAAAAATGGTACAAAACAGAAGAGACTGACTCACACCACATAGAGAATGCAAACAGTTTCAGAAAGAAAAAAATATACAAAAGCACATCAGCCACTTTTAGAGAGGTACAGAACTCTTCTAGGCTCCAGACGACTTCGTTATGCCATAATATGGACCATTAAATGAATGACTCGATATAATACTGAATGAGGTTGAGACTTCTAAGTTCTAACAGTTCAATCATTTGAAATTTTGAATAAGATCTCTAATTAATTACCAAGTTTGAATTAGAAATTTACCAAACCAAATTTAATCAAAAGTATCTTATGACAATGTAGCTCGATGATTAAACAAGTAACCTGCAATAGTTTAAATGGAGAAGAATGTAGCATGTTACCTTCTTTTTGTCCTCATCAAGTTTTTGCCTATCACGTTCAATCAGTGCTTCACATGTGTTCAATTCTTTTCTCCAGGTATCAAGTTTCCTTTTCTTAGACTCCAGCTCATAATTCAGTTTCTCTTGCTCTTCTAATATTCTCTTAACATTATCTCGTGATATATTCTGCATCCTCCTTGTTTCTGATTAGAGAGAAATATCTAAGTCAGGCTATATCACATGCCTACATATTTGTTCTCAGTAATTAAAACTTGGTGGGAGGAGTGAATCATACTTCTAAGTTCAGTGAAGAATATAATGATTTTGAAAAAAAAATCTTAACTGCAAAAAGCCATGAATCATGTGAAAGAAATATAGCTGGGAAATAAGTCTGATCTAGCCTTTACAGTAATCTATATATTAAATAATTTTGTTTGAAAATAAAAATAAAAATTAGTAGTTATAAACTTACAGTGTCACATATTTTATAAGAAAATCAAATGCTGATAATAAAGCACACTATAAACACATAGGCTAAACAAGGAGATAAGACAACTACATATGCTCAGAAACACATAGTAGCAAAGAAAGCACGTACAGAAAAAGGGACACAGTCAAACCTTCAGCAAAGGCAGTATGTACCCTGTCCTTTTTATACAGCATCCTACTAAAAGATAGTGCATTCTCATTGTACTAGTAGTAGTCTAGTACCGTAGTTCATCCAGATTTTCATTGGCTCCCAGCACAAAAGGAGCAGTTACAAGATGGAAAGTATAAAGTAAGGGGACCTAATGGCACTCTCAAATGTCCCTTTTGTTCTGGGAAGAAGAAGCATTATATATACATGGATCTGATACATGGATTTGTACCTATCAATTATAAATACATGGGTCTGACTTGAATATATCGTAATTGCTCATATGGTTTATCTACGTAGTCATTGATATCAGATTCACTAATACCTGATTCTTCGTCAGAACTATAGTCTCGCTCCATTTGATCGAGTTGTCTACAAACATTACAAAAGTAAGTTGTTAGATAACTAGACATACATATTCACAAAACATGACTTGCAATAAACACAATGTATTGGCCAATTCCGTTTCGGTTTCATTAAAACTTTACCCAAACAAAATAAAAAAATTGAACAGAAAATAGTTAAAAGATTATATTTACAATTGAAGAATATTAAGTTCTTATATTCACTAATTTCATGTTGGCGGTGATCATTCAGGTGGCTAAAAATTTGTTCCGAACACAGTGATGACTCTTCTACGCCTCGATCATCACAAAGCTTTGGCTTAAATTTCGCTACATTTCTCCATCAAAGTAACTAAAAATTCACACGCCCTAAACAAATTTCGGAAAGAAAAAATAAAACTCCAATAATCGCAAATTCGAAGCTGCATTCAGCATGCGAACAGTTGGAATCATCAAATTTCTACACAGTTAATCGTAATTGAGCGCAGATTGTAGAGAGAGAAACTTACAGTAGAGAGAGAGAGAGAGAGAGAGAGAGAGTGGTGGACTGGTTGAGGTGAAAGAGTGAAATGGTTACAAGCGAGCGAGCCCTAAAAAGTGAAATTGAACAACAATTAGAACAAATTGCATCCCAGATTAGATAGATAGTTCGATTCTGATTTCCCCTAATTTTGTGTACCGAAGATGAAAATGGGGAATGGGAAATGGAGAATCGAGAGTAGAAGAAAGAAGAAGAAGAAGTGAATTACCTGGGTTGAAATCTCGAACGAGACTCAAGAGCCTGGGAATCTGTCTAGGATTTAGTGCAGCTCTCTCTCTCTCTCTCTCTCTCTCTCTCTACTGGCGCGGGACGATTCAGTGTTACTTTAAAACTTGGCGGGCACGATTTGTTGTTTTCTTTTTCCTTTTTTTTTCAAGAATATTTGATTTTTTCGTTATAAAAAAAGGGGAAAAAATTCAAAATATAGTCGTCTTCAAGATTTTTTTAATTTTTTTAAGAAAACACATGAGACGTTATTTCTCATCGATGAAATAAGGATACGACACAGCAAGAAAAATTGTGTGTTGTGTGGTCGCGGTGTTGAGGATAGTATGCATTTGTTTTGTTCATGCCGAGATTGTTGGTGAGCTGTAGAGGGTGAGTAACTTGCATGGCAACAGATTAGTCAAGTGAAGGAGTGGGTAGCGTGGGTTTCATCCACTGTTGCAAAAGAAAGCCTTGATCTTTTCTTTATGTTGTTATGGGGCATATGACATGAGCGGAATAACGTATTGTGGCAAAAAGGAGGTTTTATTCCAAGTAACATGATACAGTGGGTGGGTCAATTACTTCTTGACTATCAATGTATGCATGGCTTCAGGAAGAAGAAGTCCAAGCATAGTCAGAAATGGTTTTGCCCACCACGGGTCGCCTCAAAATTTGTTGATGGCGCATACTATTGGGTGTGGTATTGGTGGTGTGGGGGGTGGTGGTAAGAGATGAGAAGGGAGAGCATGTAGCAAGTTTGGCTAGGCCGGTTAATTTTGCGTGTTCGGCTCTTCACACAGAGACTGAGGCATGTAAGGCGGGCTTGCTCATGGTTGTTTTCTATGGATGGCAGGGAGTGGAGTTGGAATGTGATAATTTGGTGATTGTTGCGGTGTTACAACGATCGGAGGAGGACTTTTCTGAGGTTAGTCGTATTGTTGAGGATTGTAAAGCTTATATTCTGAGGATGGTCGTATTGTTGAGGATTGCAAAGTTTATATTCAGTCTTGCCTCGTGTGACACGTCCCCCGTGAAGCAAATGGTGTTGCACATCGTCTTGCACGCCTTGCTAGTAGTGGTGTTGATGAGGTGGGTAGAGGAGACGCATGTGATTATCCAGGACGCTCTCTATAAGGATTTAGATTTTGTTAACCGAGGTAAGAGTACTATGTCTCCCTCGTGTTCTTGTGCTTAGTTATTTATCCATCTAATAAATGGGGCTACCCCTCTTCAAAAAAAAAAATAAGGATGAGAACAGATTACAACATACGACTACTCTTAACAAGGGCAAACGACAGAGCAAGAAGTTGTAGTCTAGACTAAACAAACATAGTTTGGTTAGTCCAAATAACCTATTCAACAGTAAGCTAAAAAAAATGTAACCAAGTAACCAGTATCCATGATGTAGAGTGAAACGGGACGGTAAGCAATACCTATCCCGCCCGAACTTATTGAACTACAAAACTAAAAATCCATAGGAAACTAAGTCACGGCCCAGGAATACAGCCCAATCTTTGTCCTCCTAGATCCCATAATAATCTGATATAGAACCAAATAGGCCAAAGCCGAACAAGCTTGAGCCCAAAATCATCAAGCCCAAACTCCCAAAACACATGGTAGTACACGCACAGGACCATGCGTACCGTCCTCCACGCCGTACGCCATACGCCGCACAAGCCACCCACTTTCGACATAGCCAAACCTCCGAGTTGTGAAGCCACACCACATCTACATCCCACTTTCTGACGTAACCGTCGAGAAGAGGCCCGACGTTGAAAGAGACCATCCCTGCACAAACCATCGCCTACAAACCTACACAAATCACGTAGCTTGTTTCCCATATTTGAAAACCCTTACACCATCCTTAAGGCGGGCCCGATCCGGCCAACGACCATAGACCTCCTGCTTTTGAAGCCCCGACAACCTGTGAATCACCAGAGCCTTGTGCGAGATGACATCCTCCACGGAGAAACCAGGGAAAATTGATGAAAGGATCACCAAGGCAGAGAAGAGGACAAAGACTTGCCCTCAAGATACCTGGTCGCACTAAAGTGACCACTACGAGATGTCGGAGGCGTTGGCAAGGAAGGAGGCGGCGTAGGGTAAAAAAACCCTAGCAGAGCCATTCCATATGTATAGACATGTTGATGACGTCTTCAAGATTTAAGTCACTGTATTTTACATAATATCACAATAGTCTTCAACTTTGACATGTACACAATAATCATTCTGTCGATTTAAACTATTATCAATACTGCTTTTGTTTACTTTCACTAACGTGAAATATTTCGTCTTTTCCTCTCAATTAATAAATCAATTCTAAGACTCAACTCTTACAAATTTCATGGTATGAATCAGCGTCTTATTAACATCTCAAGGCCTAACTTTGTAAACACGGTTATGATCCTCTCTTTTTTAAAGGTTAGACGCGAGGCAATCCATTTAAAAGAAATCGGTCTGTATAATTATCGGCTATGATAGCCTCTATTGCTTGAGGGGCATTCCCAAACCAAGCCCCATTATGAAAAGAAATTATACTATATTGTGCTAAAGTATGAGCTAATGTATTAGCTTCCCTGTAAACATGAACTATACTATGATTTGGCAAGGCGGCAAGCAATGCAATAATGTCATCAATTACCTTCCCCAATTCGGAGTGGTCTTCATCGCCGTTAATAACAATGGCTATAAGCATCTAGCAATCTGATTCGATCACAAAGTTATCCAGCTTGTGTTGTGTTGCGAACATACAAGCTTCCCAGACTCTGAATGCCTCACTTAACTCAGGACTAACAACATGTGACTGTTTATGGACAAAACCTCCAATTACGTGCCATTCTAATCCCTGAGGACACCTCTTATTCATTCAATTTGAGTATCTGCTGCATACGCTCCATCCACGTTCAAATTCATCACCTCAGGCAAATAAGCTTCCCATTTGACGACTAGCCTTTGTTTTTTGATACCTTGTTTCTTCTGGAGAAGCCCACAATCATGTGCTCTAGCTGAGCTTATTCCTCTCCAACAAGTTGACATGTTACATTTTCCCTCCACCTCAAAGAACTTACTATTTCGATAGTATTGTGCTTTGCAGGCCTAACCACAAGGAAATTCGAATATTTGAGGAGTTGCCAACCTTGTTTGGCCAAGAGCGCAAGATTATGGGCTCAGAGATCCTTAAATCCCATGCCTCCTTCTTTCTTTGGCAAGCATAGTTTCTACCAAGAAAGCTAATGTATTTTAGTCTTATCTGTCGTGTCACCCCACCAAAATTTTGCACACATCTGATGAAGAGTGTCACACAACGATTGAGGTAATAGAAAGCAGTTCATTGAGTAGGTAGGGAGAGACTAAGCAACGACCCAAATCAGAATGTCCTTTCCGACGCCACTGAGTATCTTCCCTTCCCATCCTTCCAGCTTCTTGCTTAATTTCTCTCGAATGTAGGAGAACTTTCCAATCTATTCTTCCTGATATTGGTAGGTAGACCTAGATACTTGTCATGTTTCTCTTCAATGGTCACCCCCAAGAAAGCTGCTAGGCTCTCCTTCAATTCGGTTGGCACTTTTTTCCTGATGACAATGCTACTTTTATTAAAGTTGATTTTCTAACCATACACCATTTCATACTCTTTCAGAACATCTTTTATCGTGAGCACATGTTGCCTTCCCGAATTGCAAGCTATCATCAGTAAATAGAAAATGACGGATGATCGGAGCACATATACAAATCTGAATGCCTTGGAGAGCACCTAGTGAAGCTTTCTAATTCAACAAAGTTGTAAAGACCTCAGTACACAATAAAAATAGATATGGGGATAGAGGGTCACCTTGACTGAGTCCCCTGGAAGGTCTCAAGAATCCTTTAGGAGCTCCATTGAGGAGGAAATAATACTTGTTTGTGGTCACACACTACATTACCACATGTATCCATGTTTCTTGGAATCCTAGCCGCAGAAGAACAGACTTGAGAAAGTCTCATTCCATTCTATCACAAGTTTTTCTCATATCCAATTTCAATGAAAAAACACCCTTCGTGCTTGGCTAACACTTGTAAATGTAGTGAGAAATCTCATTAGCAATAAGAGAGTTGTCAGTGATCAATCGCCCTGGGATAAATGCACTCTGAAATGGTGAAATCAGATAATCAAGTACTCTCTTCAATTTATTAACAATGGCTTTGGAGCAGATTTTGTACAAAACATTGCAAAGTGCTATAGGCCTCAAGTCTGCAACTTTAGTAGGATTTTTGACCTTCAGAATTAGGCATATATGAGTAAAGTTGAGAGAACCTAGTAACTGACCCGAATGAAGAAAATTTTGAGCCGCCATCACTACGTTAGGTCCAATTGTTTCCCAATATTATTAGAAAAATAGTGGTGACATTCCATCTGGTCCTGGCGCTTTGATGGGATACATTTAGAAAAGAGCATGTTTAATCTCCTCTACTAAATAGGATTCGTTCAACATAATATTGTTAGCCTTTGTAACCTTCGGTTGAAGCAAGTTTATTACTTGTTGACGGCGACTGTGATCTGATGTTCGTGATGTCAACATGGTTGTGAAATAATCTGAGATAACTTTCTCCATACCATCCTTAGAGTCTTGTCCTTCATTATCATATAAGCTTTTGAGGTTATTTTTCCTTTTCTGGTTGGACGTTTTCCTGTGTAAATACTTAGTATTCCTATCATCTTCTGTTATATGTTGGACTTGCAATCTTTGCTTCCAATATTGAGGCTCAGTAGTGAGTAGGAAATCAAGCTTTTCATGAAGTGTCACACTCTCAGCCTTAACCTCATTGGAAAGCGATCTAAGTTGGATCTCCTCTAACCTGACTCGTAGTTGTTCTATTTCTCTTTTTCAATGGCCAAAAGTGGTACATTGCCATGCCAAGAGAGAGAACCTTGTAGCCTTAATCTTTGCCACTGCACAAAACATCAGCGTGTTCTAGATTGAACATCGCTATCCTTCCTCAATCACCGATTTACCATCCTTCCTCAATCACCAATTTACATTCAGCGTGCTCGATCCAATAGGTTTCAAATCTGAACCTATGTTGTTTCCTATTTTGACCAGAAGATAGCTCTAGGAGAACATGCAACAATGGGGACATCCTATGGTCGATAATGACCACGGCCATAGTAGCAACGGGAGAAACTCTATTTATCTTGACGTTCGAAACCGAAGCAGTACTCCCACT
Organism: Geum urbanum; assembly: GCA_946800695.1. Classification (NCBI taxonomy): domain Eukaryota; kingdom Viridiplantae; phylum Streptophyta; class Magnoliopsida; order Rosales; family Rosaceae; genus Geum; species Geum urbanum. The sequence continues at coordinate 849,385 of OX327015.1, forward strand.
GGAACTAACACATCAGAGCCTGAGAATCAAAAGCTATAACTCGGACACGAATGGGGAGGGACTATGATTGGACAACGAACTTCTCAAAGAAAAGATAGATGCAACACACCTCCACAACACAACCAACAAGCAGAGAGATGCACGATTGTACAACCAACGCATTCGGGCCCGACCATTACAACTTGGAGACTGAGTCATGAAGGCAATCCAGCAGAAAGTTAAAAGTCTTTGATCATTGTGGGAAGAACCAGACATCATCGACAAAGTCGTCAGCTCCAATACGTTTTATCTTAAGGACATGGAGGGACGACAACTCCATCACCCATGGAATTCTCAGCACTTACGCAAGTATTTTCACTAAGTTGTATCCATTTACGATTACCCATGTTTTAAAGCTTTTTCGCCCAAGCCACCTCGAAACACTGGGGAATTGGGAGAGAATCCATAGCTCACACTCGTAAGCTATTTTTGTACGGATGTTTCATGCTTTGACTTAATGAGAATGAGAACTTATTCAGACACATCAGCTATATCCGAATGCATAAAGCAACATGTACAAGATGATAAACTTGAATAAATTCCCAAAAGAACTTTTGTTAAGCAAATTATGCCAAACAAAAGCTAAGTGCTTTCACCGCACCATTCTCGGCCCATCAAAATAATTGTATCTTCGTTCTCACTCTGAGAACAAAAAAATCACACGACGTTCAAATACATATCCTAAAAATAAAAAACATGTAAAACAAATCTCTCAGCTTTTGTTCGAGCTCAGCAATGTGCTTGTTGGTCGACTTCTTCAGTATGTCAAAACCACCTCGTGTGGCCGATAGCTCAGACTGGGCCTCTACCAAATCTTTCTCCACATTGGTCAACTCAAGAATTAGATTGTTCTCATGAGCGATTTTCTTGTTGGCCAGCTCGTTAGCCTTGGTCATACCCGATTTGAGATTAAGCACCTTCGCTGTGAGCTTTCAATTTTTGTTCTTGGCTTTCAAAATCTTGGTCATTTGGAGTAGAGACGCCTTTGGGCCCTTCAACAAAGTAGAGTTGGTGTTGAAGTTGAGTGCATGTATCAAAGACCTGATCCAGGATGTCCCCAGGCATCGCTCCAAGTTGACGGCATTTCTAGAGGGACTCTATGCCTGCACCCATCGAACGCTGGATCCGAGCAAGGAAGTCAGGGGAGAAAGTCGTCTCACCAGCAATCACAACACTCATCGCTGACAAAGAGGGCTCAAAAAGGTCTTTTGGTGCTTAGTAGGAGGAGTTGCACCCACCTCCGTCTCAGGACGAGCACTCGGGGACTTGTCTGCATGGCTCCGACTAGCATCAACGACTACCTTGAGAAGGGAGAGCTCAAACGAGTCAGGAAATGAGGTAGACTTTGAAATAGAGCCTGACTTGCTTTGCAAACCCGAACGAGTTTTCTAGGCAGCCCCACGCTTGTCGTTGTTTTTAAGACTCCTTTGCCACCTTTTGAGGCTCCGCACCTCCCTCTCACGCTAAAGTCGATTCTTTCTCTCCTTGTCACCCTCCCTTGTTCAGCGAGTATCCAGGGCAACATCCACAGTCATTTCCTCCAAATCATGCCCCACACTATGAACGAGAGTGGTGCGCAGGTACTGGCTGGAGGTTTAGATAACGATTGTGTCCTTATTACCCTTGTTAGTCAGATTGATAGGATCCTCACACTCTTGGACACTCGGAGGCTTCATATTGGGCTGCACGGCATCACTAGCAAAGATGTTACCATGCCCGTCATCCACCAACTTTTGAGCGCCCTCGGCCTTCCTCATAAGATCAAGCATACATTTGTGCGCAAGGTCTTGCTTCACATTCGATCTGGCCTTGGTCATTTTCACTAAAACAGAAAAATGTATAATCAGAATACACGTGATACGATAAGAACACATAACACAAAACCCCGAAATACAACAAACGAGGAGCATGAGAAAAACCGTAACACTCTATTAACTCACAGTGGTTAGCATCCTAGAAATAGCGTGCATCCGGAGCCGGGTTGAACACGAAGTGAATGCGATTAAGCCTTCTTTCCCTCCAGTCATGTCAACAAGTACAATTGGTTGTCTGCATCACAATTACTATGTTAATACACATCCTTTCCCAAATAAACAATACGTAAAAAACCAAAACTAAACAAGCACACACATACAAACCAACCTAAGGGTTGGAACCATTAGGGGACTCGATCAATCTTGCTTCGATTGCACGCTTACTATCATCAAACTCCCATTCTCCCCTGACAAGGCAGTGGAACTTACGCCAGGTTGTCGAGGACACTGGAGGCTCCGTCAGCCACCATTTAACAGTCATGGTTCCCCGATCTTTACTTCGAGGTGAATACTTCAAATGGAAAAAATGTAGAATATCGGCACATATCAGATATATCTGCCCGCTAAGTAACCATATGTTATGTAATGCAACTAATACTCGTGTCAAGATCGAGCCACACTGCCCTGGCATATTATTTAGCAACGACAAGGCATACTAGAAGAACAGACGTAGGGGAAGCTTCAAACCCGAATTCAGATGGAATTCACTCACGCACACATGTCCTAGAGGGGGCAAGCTAAATGTTTCACCTTCACCAAGGGCCCTCAATTTAACGGTTCAGTGTATATGGTAATCTCTGTACCACCAATTGATCTATTTCGCTGACGAGGACCCTTCCGGCTTCTGAACGGGCTCGCCATCCAGAAAATGCCAGTAAACGGGACCGCCTTTCAGATAAACGAGAAGGGCAACACCAATCTCCCCAGCAGGAGGATTAGAAGTACCAGTGGCCGAATCGCGATCATCTCGTGAGACGCATCGGACCCCGAATCTAAATTACGGGTATTTACACCAGCGTCTGATGATCATTTCTTAGGGCGACTCATATGCTCCCTATCAAGCTCCATTATTAGAACTACGATAAGCACTGTCAACGTTAATGGATAACGGGGAAATGCTCAACACACGATCAGACGAGGAGTTCGAGACACTATGGGTGGAGCTACACCTAAAACATCCCATCCAAGATATTTGTATATGCTGACGAGACTCATCACTCGAAATCGATATAGGTTCCATATTCCTAAAAAAAAGGAAGGGGGGGAGTGTAAGCTAACGAAGTATCTCAACATTTAATGCATTTTTCACTCTGTCAAGACAAACACCTAACCATCTATTTTTTCAACCAAAAACAGATCAAACCACTCCTCCATCCAAGAAACACGAGGCTATTCTTAAAAAAAAAAAACCCAGAACCACAAACCCAAAAAGTAACATACATCTTTTCCCATCCCCTGCAAAATGCCTATAACCCATCATATATCCAAGATCATCACACAACTATTACCTAATAACCCAGAAATTAAGCTACAGAAAGCACAAACCAACAACACATGCATATTTACCCAACGCCACATCAAAACTGAAATCAAACTCATGCAAGTATACTTAAGCAAATCAGAGAAAGAGAAACCGGCCTTACCTTGGCAAAAGTTGACGAGATCCACAAACCGTGTTGCTCTAAAAATCCACATAACTCTCCGGGCAATATCGGAGCAGCATTTCAACAAGGAAGCGAAAAAGTAACTTAACGAAAGTGAAATCAAACTATTTATAGGGATTCAATTTAACCCTAAGGAAATTATGAGTCGTTAATACCAAGCACCTTGGACCGCTGGATGGCAACGCGTGTCCAACACATCTCACGCGCTCCTACTCAAAACTATTACCCAAATCTGCTTTGAATTCCATTGGACATGTGTCACACATGCAAGAAGTAACAGTTACACATGTCTCTGACACGCGTCCTTCACACAGTAAGTAACTGTTGCACTATCTGAAAGAACAGAATATGAAAGGGCCAAACTACTTATGGGCAGTCCGAAACAAGCAAGTCTGTTTCGGAAGCTATCTGATAAGCGAGTGGCATGAATGCTCGCGCTATCATGGGCAAATCGGTAATATTGGTTTTCTCCATTCGAGGCAGTCCGAAACAAGCAAGTCTGTTTCAGAAGCCATTCGATAGGCGAATGGCACAAATGCTCTCGCTATCATGGGAAAACCGGCAACATTGGTTTGTGCCATTCAATATTTTCATTGATAAGAGGTTTTCAATACATGCATTTAAATCAACAAAATCAATGCTAACGAATAATCAAGGATTTTCAAAATCTATATTCTAATCTAATTAGGATAAAACACACTGGAAGATACAAAGTAAAATTTCCTTGAACACTTCCTTTTGTGTCGAGCTTCTAATATGTGGTGCATTACTTGTTGCCTCACTAAAAAACATTGTCAAGCAAACATCATCAGTAAAACAAAAGTTTGGTCAAAGGGAAAAGTGAGTACAACGCATTAACTGCAGATGATATTACATGTGATGTAGACTCCCCCTGATGTCTACCAAAATAACACCCCCTAATTGCTAACTCTATCTCGGAGTTCAGATAAGCGTCATATGTCAATGTGCTTAACATGTTTCTCAAAAAGTAGTTTTTTGAAGTGATTTGGTGAACAAGTCCGCAACATTATCCACAGATTGAACCAATCTGGCTCACATTGGTATTTAAGAACTGTTGTTGTTGTTGATTATAGAAGAACTTTGGCGAAATGTACTTTGTATTGTCCCTTTTTATAAAACCCAACCTTATCTGCTTAATACAAGCTGCATTATCCTTAAAGATGTAGGTTAGTGCAGTCGTAGTAAATGGTAATCCACTAGACCCTTCAATATGGTGTATTATTGACCTAAGCCAAACACACTCTTTAACAACTTCATGTAGAGCTATGCTATCAGAATAATATTCGACGTGTTCCCAAAGGTGAAAACATAGCTAATTTGAGAACGTCCTCTATGTGGGTTAGAAAGATACCCAACATCAGTAAATCCTACCAACGCATTATTCGGTGTCTCGAAGTAGGGGACTACACTGTAAGAAGATGCAATGTTAGCGGCATTCAACGTGTCGAGTGATTCGTTCGACAGGTCGATGGACTTCAAATGTCCCTTCCAGGAAGTCTAGGTTACAATCTCTCATTCACCCGTTTAACCAAAATAATGTGACATTAAATAAAATCCAAAGTTACTAATTTATATAATTTGTAAATATAAAAGAAGATAGGAAGAACAAAATTTTGGAAACTTTGAATTTGTTACCTAAGTGGTTCATGTCCATGAACGAAGAATGATGAAAAAGTTGAGTCACGTGTACCATACGATTTCCTTAAGAACTTTCGCGCCGCCCACATGCTTGTATGGTCTTGTTCTCCCAGGATAAAAATAACTTATGTATTTTGTACCGCAACGCAAGAACTCCTCACCGAACTAGAAAGTACCTTACTCTATCACCAAACTTGAGAGGGAGAAAAGAGATCAGAAGAAAAAGATGCTTTGATTTCTGATGGTGTGAAGAGTGAGGAGGATGAAGGCTCTATTTATACATGGAGGAATGAAGAGGATCATCAATAACGTCCACTTCAAAGGTCTTCGGTTTTGGAGTTAACTAGTCAAATTTATTCCGTTAACTTATTGCCAAAATTTATATTGGTAATAAGTTTGTAACTGGAGTACTCTGAAAAGTCAAAAAATTTGTAACCAAAAAGAATGTGGAAAGCCAAAAGTAAGTATTCCTAGATGCATAAGAAAGTCTATGTAGCCTAGCCCAAATCAGAGCGGTATGATGCGAACACATACAAGTTCTTTTTGCAAACTCATTCACTTGCTTACTTAAGGCATAATGAAGTGGAATACCACTTAGACACAACTATGTTCCTAATTTTTCCCATGTGTTCGCATCATGCCTAGCCCAAATCAGAGCGGCATGATGCGAACACATACAAGTTCTTTTTGCAAACTCATTCACTTGCTTACTTAAGGCATAATGAAGTGGAATACCACTTAAAGACAACTATTTTCTTAATTTTTCTCATATGGAACAAACTTCTTTTCTTATATTTCAAGTTGCCAACTTTAAGTAATAATTTCTCATTAATCTCTTAACCAATTTTAAAAAAATGAATATATATATTCTTTATGTATTTTTGTAGGAGCACACAAATCCATGTTTCTCTTCAAATAATTTTAAGTGCATTTTACTTAATTTTCTTGTTTAAATTGTTCCAATAAAATGGTGAAAAACCACCAATTTTCAAACAATTCCTCATATGAATGAAATTGATGACCAAAGACTCAATAGACTTGGTGATAGATTCCGCAGTTGAAAACTTGCATAAGATAGGTAGGGGTTAACCATTTGAACATTCCCTTCTTAAAGTATGCTTACTAGCAGTAGACACGATGTCTTTACTCTGTTCGTCATTTATGTAAACAATGACATACCTCACACATGTATCTTCTTGATACTTTCAGTTATCACTGTTGTGTCTGTTTTGGCCTTGGACACGTACATGGTTCTGTAAGAGCTTAATAAGAATTGTGCCCAGAGTAATTCTATTAGGAGCAAACTCACTTCTCTCTTATATAGGTGATTTTTAATTAAGAGTAACCCGTGATTTCTTAATTAAGAGTAACCCACATTACTACGCTCGGATTACTGATGCATAAGAATCATTAAAAACTTTTAGCTTAACTTTATTCTCTATGGGATCACTGGATCATAATTTTCATCATAGGAATGGACATTGGGAAGATCCCCACAGTAATAAGGCACAGTCTCTACAATTTAGCTGTCCCTTTTGAAACTAGATCTTAGGATCCAATGTAAATACTTTAACTCATGGGCTTCAGTCCCATTCCCCTCAATGATTTGTCAACTAACTTTCTGTTTAACTATTTGGTCAAGGGATCCATTACGTTATCTTTTGACTTCACATAGTCAATAAAGATAATTCACGTTGAGCGTAGTTGTCTCATGGTATAATGTCGTCGACAAATGTATACAATGACCATTGTACATATTGCTTGTGTCATTGGGATTGCATATATACTATCACAATGTATGCAAATTGCAAGCACATGTTTTGTCTAGTTTGGAATATCCTCTATGATTTTGGCGTAGCCATTCATGCGTCTTCCCCACATTTATTTAGGGCAACAAACTCAGATTCCATCATGGATATGATTATTACAGTTTGTTTGAACACCTTTTAGTGATAATACATATCCACTAGTAGACTTAGAGTCTTTCATGTAAGATATCCAATTTGCATTGCAATATCCTTCTAGGATAGCTGGATATCCCGTATAGTGCAGTCCATATGTATGAGTATACCTTAAGTACTTGAGTATTCTTGCAATTGTTTGTCCATGAATTCCTCCGGGTTAGCTCGTGTACTTGCTTATCTTGTCCACAGCGTAAGCTAAATCTAGCATTATACAACTTGTTAAGTATAATAGGCTTTCGATGACTCTAGAGATTCTAACTGAAAAACGTTGTCACTGTATTAAGAAAAAAAGAGATATCGATTATAAGCGGTTGATTATGAATATTACGGTTTCAGATGTGGTATTAAGCCACTGTTTATCGAGCATCAATTTTTGTGACAATACATGTTGGATCACGTTCTTCTTCCCAAAATTGCTTGTAATATTTTTTTTTCACCATCATAGATGAATTTCAAGAGTGAATAGTCCATTTATAAAATTCAGATAATTAGCGATAATTCATAAAATTGAGAACATCTCATATGCCGTAACACGTAAGTGAAATCCCTTTCACATTATTGTTTTCTTTTTCAATCCTTAAACTTGCATGCATGGTGGTACAAATGTATGTTAATTATGGAAAATTTTAATTTATTTACCTGTGGTTTGGTCAGATTATCATTTCAATACCTATATTTTTTAGTTTCATCATCTCAACAGTTGATCACTTTGGACGGTTCGTTAAGTTTTTCCGTTCAGTGTCTATGTCAGCGCTTATGTGAATATTCCATGTTGGATAATCGACTCCATGTGGGCCTCATTGCATGTTGGAGTTCAGATAAGCGTTGCATGCTAATGCGCTTCACATGTTTTTCAAAAGTAGATTTTTGAAGTGATGTGGTGAACAAGTCCGCAGCATTAAAGGCATATTGAACCAATTTGGCCACATTGTGAAGAAAATAAGAGTTATAAGCGTTGCATGCTAATGCGCTTCACATGTTTTTCAAAAGTAGATTTTTGAAGTGATGTGGTGAACAAGTCCGCAGCATTAAAGGCATATTGAACCAATTTGGCCACATTGTGAAGAAAATAAGAGTTATTATATACTTGTGCAAGCAGTCAATGCTTTCTTTATACACGCAAGGAAATTTTGAGGTGTTAAAAAAAGACACACACAAAAACAAGAATAAACCCCAAATGCAATATGAGGTGTGTAATAAAAGAAGACCAAGATCTCCTTTTAATTAACTTCATGGACAAGACCTTTGACCATAAGCTATATAGAAAAAGTTTGAATGTGCACTATAATTTTTACAATTATGAACTAGACCATAATTACTTGGTCAAATACATTGAAAACGTTTTGATTTGCATAATTATAATGAAGAATCAGTTTCATTTCAATTGTGTTTATATAAACGAGTTTTACCTCGAGGCAATTCCTCAGTTCAGAAAAACAATATAGTCAGACTGTCAGAGGAAGCATGGGTCTACCTGTCAGAAATGTGTTGTTTCTAACAGTGCTTCTGGTGCTAAAAACCACATGTGAAGCACATATCAGGAATAAAAAACTCATCTTCAAATAAATAATTACATGGAGAATGACATCTATTCATTGTAAATCCAAGGACAATGATATTGGCACTCAAATTGTGCCTCCTCAAGGCTCCTACTAGTTCATCTTCCGGCCAAACTTTTGGCCCACCACTCAGTTTTTTTGCAAATTTATTTGGACAGGTGGATCTCACTGGTTTGATATCTATGTCCAAACACGAGACCTACATAAGTGCATAGTGAACTGTGACTGTTTCATGATGAAGACAGGCAGTGGTGTGTGCAGGTTAGTTGAAAGGAAGCCAAACAAAGTGGACAAATGCTTCTCGTGGAATAAGGATGTAGCGAGCCCGGGACCAGATCCAGTGGTGTGTGCAGATTAGTTGAAGGGAAGCCAAACAAAGTGGACAAATGCTTCTCATGGAATAAGGATGTAGCGAGCCCGGGACCAGATCTAGGAATAATTAGTCCGGCCAATCAGTAAAATCTAGCTAATATTCTTATGTCATTATCTATGATCTTCATGTTTTTTTTCTTAATAAAAGATTTTTAAAAGATAGAAGAGTATACAATAATTGAAACTGTAAACTGTGTGGGAAGTCTGAAACAAGCAAGCCCATTTCAGAAGTCATCTGATAAGTGAGTGGCACGAATGCTCAGGCTATCATGGGAAAACTAGCAACATTGGTTTGAGCCATTTGAGGCATTCTAAAACAACATTTGACCGGAACACCCAAAGAAACGCCGTAAAAAGTTGAGAGAGAGAGAGAGAGGTATTCCTCGTATTGTTTTGTTGGCCTGAAAATGATGATCTATAAACGCTCCTATACTTGAAATTTATTATAATTGAAAAAAAATGGTATTTATGCATTATAAGGAAACAAAAAAAAATCGAAATAAAACCCTAGCTCTCTAGTCGCTAGAGATCTAGAGTGAGAAAACCTAGTTGACGGTGCCTGTGCATGAAGTTCTGTAGTATGTGCTGATTAGTGTGGATGTTGCAGATGGCGGTTCAGAGCAGTTACTAGAGACATCAATTGATGTGGATTCTCTTGTGGTGGTAGTAGCGGAGACAGGCCCTGAAAAACCTGCTACGGCCGATATGGACAAGGAAGAGGCGACATTAGAAGCAGATGATTTAGTGGCTGGAATTATGGTGCCAGCCAGCTCCGATGACCATTCGTCAAAAAGCAACAGGCGCAAAGAGGAGTAAGGAGAACTATATCTCGCCAACAAAGGTTTGTCTTGGCATTAATCTTAGGTATTGTCAACAAAAAGTCTATGAACAAGAAGTCTGCGGAAGGGGCGAAAGGCAAGAGAGCAAGACCAGTAGGCAGTCACAATAAGAAGCCAAGAAAGCTTGTGAAGAAGGATCTGGTGGCAGTCCCGCTGTGTCTTACCTATCCGGTAGCAGAAGAGTTTGGGTTTGCCGAGGAGGGCAAAGGAAAAGTAGTCCAAGTCTACGGTTGTTGGTTAAGTTTCTATTTACAGTACGTTGATGTATTATGCCTAGTTTTCGATTGTGCTTCATTCACAGTGATGCGTCAATGCTCAGCCTAGGTTGTTATTCGGTGTATCTGATTATTAATGCAATTTGTTTTAAGAAAAAAATGAAACGGGGCTCCACAGCCCACAGGGTCCGACCCTAATTCCACGAATTTGGTTTCATCGGTTATTTAAAGAGGCGAACATTTTAGATTGGAGCAGTCTCTCAAATCTTGAAAGCTCCCGCTCGCAGATAACTCACTGTATCAGCATCACTCTTGAGTCTGAGACCCAATTTCACGTACCCATTTTTCTCTTCTCTCATGCTAACCCGATCCCAATCTTTGAAACCCTAAATTTTTTATTCTCAATCCACTCAGTTCTTGACTCCAAAAGAAGAAGATGGTATGTTTGGTACCCAGAAAAGAACAAAAGGTTTGATTTACTAGAGTAAATTCTGGGTTGATGATTATAATTTGTTTTTATATATGCTGTTTCAGTCAGGGAGGAAAGAAACAGTGTTGGACTTGGCCAAGTTTGTCGACAAAGGCGTCCAAGTGAAGCTCACTGGTGGTAGACAAGGTTACCATACTTATATATCTCTCTCCGTACTTCGCAGAATGTAGAAATTTATATTTCAAGATCCAAAAAAAAATTGTATCTTTGAATGTCTAGCAATACTGTGTAGGTTTAACTTGCAGCATTGCATTCCTTGGGGAATATATTTAATTGATCGGATTCTTAAGGGTTCCACTTTATGTGCACAATCTTATATTCTGTCGTCAATTTGGTGAATTTGCTTACAGTGACGGGGACTCTGAAAGGATATGATCAGTTGTTAAACCTTGTTCTTGATGAAGCAGTAGAGTTTCTAAGAGGTATGTTTTGTTGCTTTCTAGACCTGTTTATGGATTTGTTTGTATGCGTAAGTTTCTACCATACTTGCGTCAATAATTAGCAATTTACGGCTCCCGATGGCAGATTCTTTACAAGTTCATTCATCAATTGTTCCTAAATGTGAAATCTCATCCGGAGTTATAGTCTTTGCTGGTTATTTTTATGCCACAGTTTGCGACTATTCTATGGATACTTGACCTGAGAATCGTTTACTCATGTTGTTGCAGATTCTGATGATCCACTGAAGACTACTGACCAAACCAGGCACCTTGGCCTAATTGTATGTATTCTTCTTTGTTAATCTTTATGTCCACTTTATTTTGTATTGAGATTGAATCTTGGCATCAAAATGACCTGAATACAACTATACAAAACTCTAGTTTTGCTCCTTCTAGAAAATTCCACTTTTAGTTGCAAGTCTTGTCTATTTCCTCTTTCTCAGTGATTTGCATCATTTTTTTACATTGTGAAAGTAGGGTTTGAGGCATCTAGTTCCAAATCCTAAGGGTATATTTTAAAGTTTATTGTGGGAAAGCTGATATGCTACATTTTAACTTATCTTTACTCACAAATCACAATCATTATGGTTACTTATTTGGAGTCTTGGTATGAGAAGTTTTTGATGGTCTGCTCGATCATGTAATTCAGATGCTGGAAATTTTTTTATAGTCTACTCCACCAAGGAACCTAATCTCCCATCTGTGGTCATTGCTGAAGGTTCCTTGGACCTTGGAATCCTTAGGATGTCTTGTTCACTCACTCAGAAGGGTTCAACATTTGATTCTTGCTACCCAAATTTGTGCTCAGTCGGAACACATAATTACTGCTGAATTCATAAGTACTGGACCATGGTTACTCTCTGACTCTAAGATAAGCCTACTTGCACCCTAGCACCATATAGCTCTCTCATAGGGTCTGTTACCAAGAAACAGCTCGGTTGACAAAAGGTTGCCTAATCCAATTCATTAAATGCTTCAGTAGTGTACTCCTGCGCGGTCCTTTTTCTTGTAGTATAGTGAGTGGAATACTACTACATCATGTAATTGAATGGTAAAATTTGTGGTACATCTTTGGTTTTTCACTTTTTCTATTGTTGAGACTTGATCTTCAGTTCTCGTCCTTTCATCGAAGGTTGGCGTTTTTATAGTTTTATGTATTATGTTATTTCTTCATGCACCAGGTTCTCATAAAGTAATTTTGGGCAGACTAGTTTCCCAAATTTTCACTAAAATCCTCCACATGTATATCCGGGAAACTTCTTTAATTCCCCCGTTAATGTCAAATTCTTGTGCCCAGAATAACAAGTAGCTTATAACATGCTTCCTGACATTCGTTGGTCCATGTGTGTAGCTCCATGGTGCAGGACTAATGTTTTCATTATGACTTGGTTGAAAGCTTTATCTAAGAAACTGTAGACACTTGCATATTTGCAAGGAGATGGTAATTGAGTATTAAATAATAGTCTTTTGTATAAAAAAGAATGGATGATATGAAACAAAAGGAAGATGATGCTGCATGTCTTATTTTAAAAAATCTGATCCTCTAGTTTAATACCGCTTTTTTTGTGCAGGTTTGTAGGGGAACTGCCGTGATGCTTGTATCGCCAACAGATGGTACAGAGGAGATTGCTAACCCTTTTAGCCAGCCAGATGGTGCCTAAAACGGTTAACTTGCTTTTGGTATGCTTAAGAAACTATGATAGGGGTGTTTGTGATGTCCAAGGCCTGTCATATGTCATGCTCATGTGATAGTGATGGATTTATGACAATAGGATCATGACTTTTTATTTCATGCTCATGAGATAGTGACTAATCTATGACAATAGGATCATGAATGTTTTCCCTTTGATTCTGTGAACATAGTTCTTATGTGATTATGAGGATGAGTTCTGCTAATGAAACTCTACTTTTCGAGTAGCAGAATTTCTAATTGCTGCATTTGTGTGCACCATATAAGAGTTATCCCTTGTCCATAAATTAGATGCTGCAAAGCATACATTTGTGTGTGTAGCTTTGCTTATATTTCATTAGGATCTTTGCTGGTAATACTAGATGATAGATGTATGCTGGCAACTTTCGTTGATTGCTATTTCGATTGTATTCTCCAAGTAACCAAAAATACAGCATACCAAATTTCTCCACTTCCTCCCGCGAGATTTTTCTATTCTCTATTCTAGTGATTTGACAATGTATTTTGAAAAAAAAATAAAAAAATTATCTTACCTTTTGGGGCGGGTTGTAGTGTTATCAATAGGTCGCATAGCCCGGATCAAGATATTTCTCATGTCACAATAGAATATATCAATTGTGTTAAAATAGACACATTGTAGTAGAGTGGGATGTAACGCGGACAAACAACACTATATTCTTGATTGTTGAAAACATGAATTTGAGGGCCGCCCACGATATTCAGAGACATGTAGCGGAGGCGGCAAAATTCATGTGAGGTGTAATGCGATTGATTTTTTACTTTTTAAAATTCAATTAACAATAACAGAAAAAAATTAATCGTCTTATTATTTCGAATTCTTCCAACTTGCAACTATGACTCTTCTATTAGAGTTGCCCGACATTACATGGAGTAGGTATAATATATCTCCGAGGGGCCTTGTTTGAGGGCTTTTATATTTTTTTGAAAAATATGAAAACAAAAACGAACAACTCCTTTTCATATCTCTCAAAGGTCTTTTTTTTTTGGTCAGAATATCTCTCAAAGGTCACCACCAAGAGACCTACCACCACAACACTCTTCCGCCACGTCACCAACACTCAATCCTGTCCGTCCGATCATGAAAAGGGCAACGAATTATCATACACGCCAATGTGTCCCCTCACCACTAGCCCTTTACAGCTTTCTAATGCCACGTGTCAAGTTCTTATTCGACCCTGCCTACGCTCTCACGACTAATTAATTTCTCGCTCGCCACTTTCATTAATCATCTCGCGATAAAATAAAAAAATACCCCGCCCCCGCCACACAGCATGTCTCCCGTGGGCCCCATCTACCCTCCAACCTTTCCAACCGATTCACCGGTTGCTTTCTCTGAAATGACGACAAACACCCTGTCTCTCTCATCCTGTATAATTTACATGTTCACCACGTTTGACATTTCACATTAGAAAGATTCATCCTTACTATTGAAGCCAAGCTACGCCAAAAGCCAAAGAAAAAAAAAAAAAAAAAAAAAAAAAAAGGCTGAAAGAGCAACCACCACCAACCAAACAACTCGGTCCAAATATCATCGAAAATCACAATAATTTTATAATAATCTTCATACAAAGAACAACACACACAAAAATAATAAAATTAAAATTAAAAGAAAAATAATAATAATAATAATTTTTTTAGAGAGATTTGGATGGATCCATCTCTCTTGATCTTGTTCTAATTCTAAACAGGGCTGATCGTCCGGTGATCTCCGGGAAAGAGATACCGTGTGAAATCGTAGCAGCACGAAAATTCAATCTAATTTTCTTCTTTTCATTTCTACAATTTTTTTTTAATTTAAATAAAAATAAAATTATGGATCAAACCCTGACGATCTTGGCGGCTTTGACGACGGGGTTTTCTCTGGCTATGACCTCACGGCCGGCAGCCTTGTAGTCGTAGCTGCACACGTGTCGATCCGAGTACCGGTGCTCGGAGCAGAACAGCTCCCCGCACCGGCACCTGAACCCTGTCAACCCAACCTTCCTCCGGCAGCCGGAGCACCGGCTGACCACGCGTCTCGTCGACGACAACGACGAGGAGGAGTCTTCGAATCTCGCGCCGCCGCTCTCCGCCGTCGACGTGGCGGCGGAAGCCTTTCTGCTGGGGGTGGTGGTGACGTCAGAGGCGTCGAATCGGAAGGTGGTGGAGCTGGATCTGGCGATCTTCTTCTCGCCGGAGAATTTGAAAACGGGGGAGCTGGCGGTGGAGGTTGTGGATGATGGCGGTGGTGGCGCGGCGGAGGTGGAGGTGGAGGTGGCGGTGAAGCACTTCTGGCACATGTTGTTGGTTGCGGGATTGCCTGTGAGGCCGCAGTTGTTGACGCAGTGGGTCGTCAACGCTGCTTCCGGGACCTTGAACTCCGTCTCTTCCTTCTCTGTTCTCTGAGCCATTCTAATATGATTGATGACGATCTTTGATCTCGAGATCTTCCGTTTAATTTTGATGGAAGGAAATGGTTTAAAGTTTCTAGAGAGAGAAAGAGAGACAATTCTGGGTCTAGCTGGGGAGTTTTGGAGAGAGAGAGAGAAAAGGTGCGGTGTTGTGGTGTTGGGCGAGGAGAAGCGAGACGGGGGATATGAAGGGAGTCTGAGAGGTCGGTAATGGCGAGATGGAACAATATGGGCCTCATAGAAACGCGTATAAATTTTATTTTATTTTTCAATTTTACCAAAATGACCTCGCTCTTTTGCGGTTCTTCTTCTGTGGGTTGCTTCCGACTCACTGACACTATTGAGAGAAAAAGGAAATATTAAGGACCAAAGGTTTGAATTGAATCAAGGTTGGGTTGGAGCCGTTCTTTTTTTACCACATGCGGCACGATATATGTTATGAAGCCGTCCGGTATCTTCCACTGCTTGCTGTCTTGTCGATGTTACAAACAACTACCAGTTTGTGTATATATATATTTTTTAAAGGATCAATTTATATATTTTGTTTGCTGGCTTTTTTGATAGTAAGGTGAGAGTGAATTTTGTTCACTGTGAATTATAGCGTCCAGAATATATAGATGTTGATAAAAAAAAATTGACGAATAGTAGGTATCATCTATCGACAATCTCGGCTTAAATAATACAAATTTAGATTGAAAAATAACCCCACTTCATTAAAAACGGACGAAATTAATCAAAATAAATATTATTCTTTATAACGTTAAGCTCAACAAATATCAAGATTATTTGCATCTTAAACAGATAAACGAAAGACATATGAGAAATGAAGATGACATTCTCCTAAACATGCAATTGTGGTAAGTGTGCATCAACCATGAATCCCGTCATCCATAAAAGATGCAAGTAAGCGGGCACAATATAAGTGTCTAAATACTGTGAACCTCTTCTTGCTTGTGTTTGCCACTTGGGTAGTCTAGACATGCTTATTGCAGAAGCCTTGGCTTTAAGAACAAGTCTTCACCAACTTCATCTAACTCTTAGCCCAAATGAACCTCGATCTGCTCTTTTCATTGAAGGTGACTCAAAGATTCTTAATTATGCGATAAACAGGAAAATTAGCACTCCCTGGAAAGTTTTCACTATCGTTGCAGATATTCGGTGTCTGGTGGAAATGTTTCCAGGATCAGTGTTCATGTGTGTTAGTATTGCATAATTAGTTGTACGATTAACATACTTATCCACTTAAGCAGATTAGCAACACCTACTCAACCACATGCAAGACCACCAAGGAAGCACCAACTTCACTCACCGGACCCACCCCTTCCGAGCGCGCACGCGCCCGTGGGGGGCGTACCCGAACACACGGATCACACACCAGCAGGAACAACAAAGTCTCACATCGAAGAACACCACCAGGTCCCAATCTCAACCACCTATATATATCAGGTATTTATTACAGGTAAGATCACTCCATTGAATCTCAACACAACACGTTGGACTCAATCTCACTCGATCCACATCACACCACTCGCACGTTCGCTTGACTGTTATATCCGATACATATTCTGACTTAGGCATCGGAGCGTTGAAGGCGGGCCACCCCGTCTTGACCCCTGACCGCCTGCTTTATTGTTGTATTCTTCTAACAGATGCTCCCGAACGCCCGAGGAAGGAGGCACCCGCAAGAAGAGCCCGCACACACGGAGAGAAGGAAGAAGAGAAGAGCCCGCCCATCCGAACAGCCCCACCGTTCGGACGCACCAAGGAGGAGAGGTCCGCACGCACGACCAAGGGAGGAAAAGGAAGCTTATTCTTGTTGCTTCTGCCCCATTACGCCTCCGCGCGTAATTCGGTAGAAACAATGTGTATTTATTGAGAAGCAAATTTTCTTGCTGATAGCCTGACTAAAATGGGTCATTCACAAGATAATATGAATATTTGGCACCAGGAGCTACCGCCTGCTACAAATCATGCTTTCAATTTTGACTTACTAGGACAAGGTTGTAATTGGGATCTTTAGTTGTAGTTTTTTGTTTTGTTGTACCTTTGTTCATAAAAAAAAATATAAGTGTCTAAATCATCTTCGCCTCACCCATCATCAAGCAAGGGAAACTCGTCAAAACACAGCCCCATAGCAAAACAAAAAACAATTTGCTCAATGACCACCAACCCAGTCCATCAAAGAATAAGCCCAATCCAACTTTTAAAAAGCCACATCCAACATGCTGGAACCCCAACTCAACATGCTGAGCAGTATCATTCGACGCTGGTAAGACCGACTCCGACCAGATCCAGATGGTATGCGTTGACGCCGCCACCAAATGACCTCTAACTGAGCACTTCTCCAATAGATCGATCACCTTTACTCTGAGTTTGGGCGCTTGCAGCCCGCGCGAAGACAAGATCACGAACATGTTTCCCCCTCGTCCGCCCCAGCCGCAACCTAATCTAACTTCAAACCTCCAAGGTCGCGCCATACCTTCCATGGAGGCTTCCTCTGAACCCTTGAAAGCTGCTTGGGTCTCCTCATGGATTGAATCCCACCCAACAAAAACAAACTGCAAGCATAGCGTACAACTCCATCAGCCAAGTGAAACAATAAAGTCGCACCATTCAGTAGTGACGACACAGAAGAAACAACACCCTCTTACATAGGGGTCTGCAGCAAAGCCCTCATCGGCGCCCATGAACTTGACGAACGACATTTATCGATGTCGACTTGAATAGCAACACCACGATTGCACATTGACATGTCAAAACTGACGACTGAAGAGGGAGAATGACGGCGATCGATACCGTCCTTAGACCTTGCGAGTGAGGAGGAGGCTCCGAGACTCTTGGAGCCGCTAGAGTTTTCATATTGCTTCCATGAACAGTAAGTTGATAATTTCTGTTATTTGTCAAGTTTTTACTTTTAATTTATGATGAACTTACTGTGGCAGACATAGAATTTTATTTTAGAAAGAACAGAGTTTATTTTACCTTAGAGGTTCGTAATATGTCGTAGAGGAAAACAAAATTAGAGCTATTGTTATATAAATCAAAACCTAATTGGCAACAAATTTGTGTCATAAATGAAAAAAATTCACATTATACATTATACATAAGAAAAATACCATTTAACTACACCGACAAAACTCTATTTATGGAATTTATATTATAATTATACTACGTACGCATTTGTTGAGGGTAGGCAACTACGGACCATTCTAGACCTATACAGGTCCGCCGACGTGAACTTGGTTAGGAGGAAAAGGGAGAACTAATTCTAATACTCTTCAACCTAGGTATATGATCAGTTGCATAACAACTGGAGAACTAATTCTACGGTTCTACCTTATCTGAAACCGACATGTTCAATTCTTGAAATTTTAATATGATATATTTTTCGGTTCTACCTGATTTGTCGCGTCATATTTCCGTTATTGTGTCGTCATCATAGTAAAACAGATAAAACAGCTGATTTTGCACCATATTCTAGTTTGTGCGTGTATGAATAAATGTGTCTTATGAGTAGTCTTGTTAATATTAGAGATATACTCTAAGTGTTTCCGTAACACAAGATTTAGACTTAACATCTCTTCTCTTATATGTATTCAAGCTGTTTTGTCAATACAGATTTTTTATATTTAAAAAAAAAGGCACTAAAAGCCCAACTGTGATGATATTTTAATCTTCATTTTTAATAGGTATGCTTTCTGTTAGTATATCCGGATCTAGTCATGGATGTCGCGTATAAAAATACATATGTGTATAATTCGATAATTTTATATGAATAAAATTTATAAAAATTCGGCTAAATTTTTAAATTTTTTTATAAAAAAAAATAAAAAAAGAAAACTAGGGAAATTTAATATAAATAAATAAATAAAATTTAATTTTTTTATTAAAAGTAAAAATTTTGAATTATTCGGGGCGCTGAGGAAAAAAAACATATATTTTTTTTCAAATCTTTCAAAAATTAGAAAAACGGACGTAAGAGGGTGTGCTCGTAAAATTAGGGAAGAAATTAAGAAAGATATTTTTGTGCCATCCACTAAGAAGCAAGAGGGTGGTGATGTTGTGTTTTGTTTGGGGTAGTGGGGTCTATTTTATTGGTGCATGTTATTGCATGGGAGAGAGAGCAGAGCAAAGCAAGTTGAAAAATTGTACGCGATCCCAGAAGGGGCAAGTGGAAGGGTAAAATGAGAAATTTAATAAAAATTGGGAAACCCCACCGGCGAGATTGGGGTACACAAGGTGCAATTTCTCGCGTCTTTTTTTTCTTTTCCTTTCTTTTTATGCGACAAAGCCAGCCACAGCAAGCCGCCCTGGCTGACCCGCCCTTCGCTTTCGTGGATGTCGCTTCCTCTGCAAAGTCCGGCGTACACGTGTACTTTTCTCACCCGCGTCGGCGTCCGGCTTTTCTATACGCGCGCCCCCAAAACAGACCCCAACTAGTACGTAACACTCATAGTAATAATATTTACATTTTCACCGTCAATGACAGTAACCCACCAAACACTATAAATTACTAGCAAAGGGCAAACACAAGTGTGTATTTAAAAATGAAAAAATATTTGTTTTTTATAGGGGGTTATTCCTGGACAAGTTAGGAAGGCTCAACCCCACGTCATGAATTGTTATTTATACAAGAGTCAGAGGCAAAACAGGCGAGAGGAACGTAATGCCTATACCTTGCTGTAGAGTACAATTATCCTCCAACAGGACATCCAAAATAACAGTTGGTGTCTCATCAATCCATAAGGCATTAAGATAATTGATTATAACAAGGTGTGTCAATCTGTTAGCAACACTGTTTGCTTCCTTGTAAGTATGTGTCACCCACATACCACTTATACTTCTCATATAATGACCGCAATCGGCAATGATAGACCGACCATAAGTTCATATTTTGTTTCAATACCAATACCAAGATCGCACAATCACTTTCTATAGTCACCTCACTTCATCCTTGATTGATTGCTAGGAGCACTCCAGCCTTAGCTGCCTCAGCTTCAACATGTAACGCCGAGCAAACAAACTGAACTGGGCGGACGAACGAACGCCGCAAGGACCGAACTTGTTTCATCTCTCATAACAACCCCAACACCTCCATTATGTTGGTCTGCATCGAATGCCTCATCCGTGTTAATTTTCAGGCGTCCCGACGGGGGCAATTCCCATTTAACCCGTGCCCTAATAGAAAACAGCCTTGACTCCGAGTGAACAGTACGGTATTCCTCTAACAGCTTAATACACTGTTCCAGTATGTTACCAGCATTCGCACAACTACCTTTCCACAATATGTTATTCCATTCAGTCCAAATCACCCAGATGAACATAAAAAACACTTCCACAGTAGGTGTCGTAGAAACCTCCATCACATGAAAGATCCACTCTTAGCAAGAGGAAGCCTGGGAGCTTCTAAGCTCTTTTGGTACCACTCAATCCCACATAGAAAAAAAGAACGGGCAGTCCTTGAAAAGATGTATGTCCGTTTCTATAATATGGCCACAGTATAAGCAAGAAAGATCTGCAATGCTTACCTACTTTCTCAACGTTGCTCCCATAGGAAGTATACCTTGACATAGCCTCCATACAAATGATCTAACATTTGGTGGTACTTTCGTGGCCCAGACTCGTTTCCACAGCCCTTGGACCGATCGACTTCCCTCACCACCCGAAGACCATGCAACTTTGTATCCTTGTTACACTTGGTACTCACCTCTTCGATCAAAATGCCACAGTAACTTGTCACTCATGTTCCTCAAGCTAAGTGGAATGCGTAATATCATCTCGGCCTCCTTCTAACAAAAAAGATATCTCACTAAGTCCTCCATCCACTCCTTCATATCCTCATCAATCAGCTCCGCTACTCGCATGTCCTTCGTTGCCCCCATTGGTGGTGTGTAGGGTATAAACCTGTGGGGCATCGGTAACCAGGGATCCAACCACACTCTTGTATAGGCACCATTGCTAATTTGGTAACGCAGACCTCCCTTTAGTACCTCCCTTCCTACTAAAATACTCCTCTAAGAATATGATGGGTTGTTTCCAAGACACGCTGCCATAAAGTCACATTGTGGGAACTACCTAGCTTTCAGGGTCCTAGCAAGGATAAAGTCTGGTCGTTGCATAATCCTCTAACCTTGTTTCGCTAGTAGGGCCCCGTTTAAGAGTTTCATGTTCCTAAAACCCACACCTCCCTCCGACTTCGGTTTACACAATTTGTCCCAAGCTAACCAATGGATCCTATTGGCCGCTTCTTTATCTCCCCACCAAAATCTCGCCATCAATTGGTGCATTGATTTGCAAATGTACCCTAGAATCTCGAAGTAGCTCATCACATACGTTGGTATGGATTGACAAATTGCCTTGATCATTACTTCCTTACCTACAATACTTAGAGTCTTCTCTCCAACCTTGAGTTCTCTTTCTCATCTTCTCCTTAAGAACCCCAAAAGCTTCCTCCTTGGAATAGCTGATCTCTACTGGAAGGCCAAGGTATTGGTCATGTTTGTCCACCCTCATCATCCCAAGCAACCTTGCAAGTTCCCATTGGGTCTCCAATTTAACATTGTGGCTGAACGAAACATTGGACTTAGCTATGTTGATCTTCTGTCCGAATGCTGCTTCATATCTCAAAAGGATAACCTATACCACCTTTAAGTGTTGCTTCATAGCTCGAATGAATATGAATGAATCGTCAACGAAAAATAGGTCGTTGATTCGAGGAGCCCTAGTACATATTGATACTCCATGTATAAGGTTCTCATTCTCAACGAACATCAACATTCTAGATAGAGCTTCCGCACAGAGCAGGAAGATGTACTGGGACATCGAGTCACCTTGTCGGATCCCTCTCGAGGGAACAATGAGCCCCTGTGCCTCCCCATTGATCTTGAACACATAAGACACCGTTCAAATGCACCGTAACACCATATCTCTCCATGCATGACAAAACCCTAACCTCTTTAGTATCATTTCTACAAACTGCCACTCCACCCTATCGTAAGCCTTACTCATGTCTAATTTTAGGGCTCCAAATCCATTGCTTCCCCCTGTCCTCCTCTTTAAAAAAATGTGATATCTCAAACGCAAGTAGGGAATTGTCCGAGATCAGCCTCCCTAGACAAACATGCTCTGAAATAGAGAGATTAACTCATTAAGTATAGGCTTTAGCCTATTCGCGAGTACCTTTGAGCCCAGTTTGTAAATTACATTACACAGGCTTATTGGTCTATAGTCACTAACCTCCATCGGATTCTTCACTTTTGGGATCAAAGTCACAAACGACGTGTTCACACTCCTTATTGCCTCATCTGACCTCATAAACACTCGAATGGCCTTCACTACATCACTGTCGACCAACTTCCAGAATTGTTGATAGAAATATGGGGCAAAATCATCTGGGCCCGGTGCCTTTGTTGGTTTCATTTGCTTCAAAGCCTGTACCGCCTCCTCTTCTGAAATGTCTTTACTCAGCTCCACAGTCATCTCATATGTTATTACTCTGGGGAATAGTCGCCCAATCCCTTCATCCCTCTCGATGTTGCTTGATCGAAACAGATTTTGGTAGTGGGAGACGACCATATCGATAATTTCTTCCTCTTCGTTTATCCACACTCCAACAGTGTCTCTAAGCCCTTTTATCGTATTCTTCTTTTTTTATTACTGGCTTGCAGGTGAAAAAAATCTGTGTTCAAATCCCCATCAGTTAACCACATGATTCTTGACCTCTGCTTCCAAAAGGTTTGTTCCTGAACCTGTAAAGCTCGTAATTTCTCTTCCAACTTAGCTTTGTAATCCTGCGGTGGGATCAATAGCGAGCTATCAAAAAATATGGATAGCTTCTCTTTGACCTCCGTGATCTTCTTCTTTATACTAGAAAACTTCGCTTCGCTCCATCTCAACAAGGCCTCCCTGGTCGTACTAATCCTTCTAACCACAGTCTCCAGGTCATTAGTCTCTTCTCGTGACAACCAACCCTGCTTAATAATCTTTAGACACTTCGGGTCCCTTAACCAAAACTCTTCAAAGCGAAAACATTTGGTCTTTTTCCTCTTCTTATTCTTTCTCATTCGTCTCTTTGCCTCCAGCAGGATCAGAAGGTGATCCGATGCTTTTGGTAGTAAGTGTGACACTCTGGAGACATTAAAGTAATCTAACCAATCATTTGTAGCTATAAACCAGTCCAGCCTCATCTTCATATCCTCACCATTACGCACGCCATGCCAAGTATACTTTGGCCCATAGAAAGGCATGTCCTGGAGGCCGCAGTCCTCCATTGCTTCAATAAAACCCTTCATTTGGAATCACGCCTCCTAGTGCCTCCCTCTACTACCAGAATAAGTATTATAGCCAACAACCAAAAATCATCGGCCTATTCGTTATTTTCGTCAGCTATAGTTATAGCCGACGAACTGTCGTCAGCTGTAGTGTCGTCGGTAATATGGTGTCGGCATTACCTATAGCCGACGACACTTGCTGACGTGGTCGGTCAAAGATTCCCCTCCGGCCAAAATTGTTGAACGGAGAAACTATAGCCGACGACATTGTATATGAATGTCGTCTGCTATAGTCCCAGATCTGGAAAAAAAAACTGCTGATCTGGATTTTTATTCCCAGAAATCCAGATCTGTCAATTCATTCACCAAATCATAATCACAAAAGCTAGCTAATTAAATTTACCAAACCATAATCACAATTTTATTTCACCAAAACAAAATTACAATTCATTTCACTAATTCAAATTAAACCAAACCAAAATTACAACCAAATTCAACAAAACAACCTGAAATTTCAGGTTAGACGGAGAACACTGGGCGGCGGGATGGGCTCGGCGGTGGCGGTGAAACCTGTAAAAAACATGAAATTTCATGTTAGAGAGAGAGAAATAGAGAGAGAGAGAGAGAGAGCGGCGAGGATGGTACTTCGAGGAGCGGCGGGCTGGCTGGGCGGGCGGAGAAAAGCGAGCGGCAGTGGTTGGGACTGAGAGAGAGAAAGGAACCAGGGGTATAAACTCGATGACTATAGCCGACGATAGAAAAACTCTTTGGTTATAGTATAGTCGATGACACGTCGTAAAAAACATCGTTGGCCTTACTATGGCCGACGACATGTGTAGCCATCATCGGCTTTAGTTGGACAAAAGTCGACAATTTTTTTTTCGTCGGCTTTCCTACTATATCCGACGACATAAATTATCATCGGCCATAGTACACTATAGCCGACAAAAATTTGCGTCATCCGCCTATTTTTTTATATTTTGTCTGCTATAGTATTTGTTCTAGTAGTGCTCCTTATCCTTTAAGGAGTTTATTTCGTTTATGTCCTCCTACAACCCAAAATAGGTTCCTACTATGGTTCAAACTCCTCAGCACCTCCCATGTCTCTACTCTATCTTGAACTTTGCGGAACCCATACAGGCCCGTGAACCGCTAGCTTTGTACATCAGAAAAGTTCTTCACAAGTACATCGATATGGTTGTTAGAAAATGATAAAAGTTTAACATACTCCACATCATTCCACAAAATACAAACACCACCCGAACGAGAAACTCTCTTTCCCTTTTATTGCTAACAAAAGAACAACTTATTGGATATGCATTTTTCTAGCTTAGTTTACGAGGGATGACATACATTTCTACCACCGTACATCTAGTTTCAGACAAGAAAATTAAATTGGGACTGGTAAGTTTGGGCAACTCCAATAGGCCATCAACTGTCCAAGGGTTCCCAATCCTTTGGCAGTTCCAGCATAGGACATTCATTTCTCATTATGAGTCGAGGCTGGACCCATCACGGAGAGACATTTAGAAGTACACCTAAAACTCATTTCTGCAATCCCCACTTCTATTGTTTTTTCCTTACTGAGAATTACCTCTGTCACCTTTCTCCCTACTCCCTCATGCACATGCAATACCCGCCGAAAATAGGACGCACTTGACTTGAAGAAGCGTGCGGCGGTGTGCAAAGGCCCCGACGACTGAACGATGATGAGGAAGAATTCCTTGAGGAATTCTAGAAATCGATCAGTAGAGAGGAATTCTGCTATGGCGGAGCCCACCCACGTGGGTGATGCCAGGGCGAGTGGTTTTTTTTTTTCAATCTGGCGCGTGTAACACATGTGCTGTAATTATGTAATTTTTTTTATGCTGCATAGTTATGGACCAATGGGAGGCTTCCACGTGGCCCGACTGTCTCCCATTTTAAACCCAACGACTAGTTCACTATGGGCCGTTCATTTTCGTAGCATTTTTAGATCGGATGGCCACGATTCAACCACAATGGCTACTTTCCTAAAAAATGGTATGATTCTCAATTTGCTCTAAAAAAATTCCCAAAAAAAATTCAAATGATCACATACTGCTTTCCTATAAATACCTCCTTCATTTTTCACAATTCTCACACCAATTTGTGTACAACAAATTATCATCCTCCACTCTCTATTCCTTCTCTCTCTCTCTCTCTCTCTCTCTCTCTCTCTCTCTCTCTCTCTCTCTCTCTCTCTCTCTCTCTCTCTCTCTCCTCTCTCTCTCAATCATTTTGGTTTTTTGCAAAAGATGAATCCTAACGATCACGAAGAGTCATCCAGGAGAAGGCGTCAACAACATCGGCAAGCTGCCGCAATGATGAATTTCTTTGTCATTGATGCGATCATGGTAGTTGCATCGTTTGATGATGAGTCACCTTGCCACTGCCGTCCAAACGAAACAAGGCAGAGGGAAGCAATGGGTCAGAATATGCTGGAAGATTACTTAGTCGAATGCCCTGTTTTCAACAAGCAAGATTTTCGCCGAAGGTTTCGAATGAGCACGCACTTGTTCAAGTGGATCAAGACAAAACTCTATAACCACGACCCATTTTGGCATCAAAGAGCTGATCTACTGGATTGTAAGGACTCCTCCCCGAGCAAAAGATGACCGGTGCCCTTTGAATGTTTGCGTACAGTGTAGCCACAGATCAGTGTACTAAATACACAAGGATGTGGGAGTCATCAACATTGGAATGCATGAAGAAGTGGTGCACACAATTGGTATTGCTTTACCAAGACCCTTACCTCCGCGCTCCAAATGCAGTAGACATCACTCGACTTCTACGAAGGGCAAGGCAGCGGAATTTCTTGGTATGATCAGAAGCATTGACTGCATGCACGGGGAATGGAAGAACTGCCCAACAGCTTGGCAATGGGCATTCTCGAGCGGAAGGCTCGTTCCACCATAATCTTATAGGCGGTGGCATTATATGACATGTGGATATGGCACAGCTTCTTAGGAACGCCTGGAACACAAAATGATATTAATGTGCTCAACAGCTTGGATGTCTTCGATGCACTCGTTGCCGGAAGAAACCCACAATCGACGTATAAAGTAAACGGTATGACTTATCACCAGACTTATTATCTAGCTGATGGGATATATCCGAGGTACTTCTCATTTGTCAAAACAATCTCCAATCCCCAGAATCAACCACAGAAGTTGTTCGTACGGAAACAAGAGGCATATTGCAAAGATGTGGAAATGTGCTTTGGCATCTTGTAATCTAGATGGGCTATCATTTGTCACTCAGCTATGTGTCATCACACATCGACATTGAAAATGATCATGTTGGCTTGCATCATAATGCATAACATGATTGTTGAGGAAGAATTTGTGGAGGACAATTTTAAGAAGAACGAGGAAGAAGATTTACAAAACTCAGCTAGTGCTTTCACAGTTTATGATGGGTCGGTTGATGAAAATGGCAACTGAATTTCCTTTGAGCCGGTTGGAAGAGATCAACATCAACAACGGTTTAACGACCATCTCGTCGATCTCCAATCAGTTTATCTCCATGGAGAGCTTCAAAAGGACTTAGTGAACAACTCTAAATAACGTGTTTGCATTTTGTGTGTTTTAATCTTGTGTGTTTCCCTTTTGTGTGTTTGCATTTTATTACATTTTAATGTAATGTGTTTGAAGTTTATCTACGTAAATAAATTACATTTTTATTTCTTGAAAAATAAAATTACATAATGTAGTCGATAATGACATGTGTCGGCTAGTTATTGGATGAACACATTACTAACAATTAAATAAAATTTTTTATAATTGATGAATTATAACAGAAATTCCTATTTGTTGCACTACTGCGCAAAAAACCTGAATAGGACATTCTATTTGATGAATAGTGATAAGAATTCCTGAAATAAGAATTCCTCACCCAATAGGAAGTCCTAAATTGGTGTGGATGCTCTTATAGCCGATACGATGGGTGACATGGGCCACTCACAAGCCAGACCACCAAAAGCCAATTGACGGCTATACTCTAACACTCCGCTAGGGTTCCTAGGGAGAGAAGACACCCTTCTTCAATCCTTAAAAACTCAAAAATGAAACTCAAAAATGAAAATATTGAACACCTAACATCGTAAGATTCTTTCGATTATTAAGGAGTAGTTAATTAAAGATAATATGATTAGTGAGAGAAAATATAGGAGATAAACATGGACATATATCTTTATTACTTCTTTGCCTCTCTTATATGTTAATATTGATAATGTTGAATTATATTGAGAGATCGACAAATTTAAGGTTTTTAAATGTTTGACGTTGGTAATTGTACTTGGCCCAACTCTTAATACTAGCTTTCTTGCCTGTGCGTCTGCTCGTGGTAAACAACTGCTCCAAACAATTAAATTTCTTTTCTTTTCTGATTTAGACAGTATCCTTGTTTTTAGTTTTATGGTTGGTTTTTTATTTTTTTCATTATGTATGGACATATTTGGAACTTCATAATTTGGTGAAGCTGATGACACCAAACGCTTGACTTTATTATAGTAGATATATAGAGATTTTTGGAAAAATTATCTAATGATCACTTATCTTTGTCACGTTCGACACTTTAGTCGCTCTACTTTTCAAAACATCACTTCAGTCACTCAACTTTACTTCCGTGTATCACTTTTATCACTATGTTTAAAATAAACATCACTTTAGTCACTGAACTAATTGTCTATATATCACTTTAGTCACTATGTTATCCCTCATATGTATAAAATTGACGGAGAGACCAAAGTGATACACGAAAGTAAAGTTGAGTGACCGAAGTAATATTTTGGAAAGTAGAGTGACTAAAGTATCGAACGTGACAAATATGAGTAATCATTCCATTAATTTTCCCATTATTTTTAGTTAAAATATTTTAAAAATCTCTTAAAATTCACTCCAACAACATCCCTTTCGTATTAGTCTGTTTAGGGATTCCCTATATTTCATATTTCATATTTCATCCCTTATGTCTATACTGAAAATATGAATTATACATAACGAAATATTCGATACTGTAATTAATTATTTCCTTCTAGATAACAACTTACCAACTCAATCAATTTATATTGATCATCTCAAAAAAAAAAAACTACATAAGTAATGTTGTTAAAGAAATTTACACAAGTAAAATGATTAGCTAAAATAAGTTTAAGGTCTATTTACAAATAAGTATCATGAAATGTTTAATAACGCATTATCCATTGACTACCCAAATTTAGCCAAGCACAATAGTTTTTTTTTCCTGTTTGATAGACCATAAAACTAGTTGTATTTCAATATTTGAAGCAACACTCTAAAGCCTTAAAAACAACTTTCAAAATATCAGGACTTCATTGGCATGTATGACTTTAATTAGTTCTAAAGTACTCTACTTAATTATTGTTAGAGTTATGTGACTATAATGTCTGTGATTGACACAAAAAAATATATATATTTCAAGCATGAGAGAGGAGTCCGTTTTCTTCTTATTCTTTGATTGTGGGATTATTATTCTAATAACAAAATATTATTTTTTAAAAATATTTTTAAAAATTCAATCGTCTAATAAAATGAAATTTTAATTATTATATTTACACTTATGATTTTACACAATATTCTTTCATCTTAGATGATCTACAATTTACTTATATCTCTTGTAATACACTTTTTTTTCCTCACTAAGTTGTCAATGTGATTAGACCATTATGTATAACTGGAACAGACACATGCATTGTTGAATTTATCATCTTATCATGAGCCGAAGAAGCCTAGGACTATAAATTGCCTTTAGAATTCCCTTAACACAGTCATTAAAGTTTGTAACATACTTCTTAATCATAATCAAGGTAAATTGCGAAACATATTTATTTTCACATCGATAGAAACACTCTTAAAAGTTGTAAGCTGGTGAGACTAGCAAAATAAGAAACGGAACATTGAAATTATTAATAAGAAATCCTCTGCTCATTCTCATTAGTATTTAGTTGGTTGTCTAGGATAAGATCAAGCATTATTGAAAGGTATATTACGGCATAACTACGCAAAGGGGAAAAAAGAAAAAGAAACATGGTGCTCAGTTGGTTCAGTAAACTAAAACTAATGTGGCCGCTGCTTCTTCTTAAGACGCACTCATGAAAAAAGAAAGAGAAAAATGGTCCCGCCGCCATTGACGGTGTCCAAGTGATAATCACTTTGTTTAATGAAAAAAAGTCAAACACGGTGAGACTGACGGCTCTGATTGGATTACACGTCGTTCCTACGTGGCATGTAATAGAATGGAGGGCCCCACTATTACCTCCTGCCTCATCTCCGCCATTTTTGTTTTGTTTTTTCTTTCGTTGATAAGTTTTTTTGTTTGTCAAAGACTAACTTTCATAAAAAAAACGCGGAGGGAATAACTACAATGAGCGGAAGGCCCCAACAACCAACATACAACATAAAAATTATATAGGAAATTACAACTCGAATCTAAACCAAGGATAATCAGGATAATAATCAGGATAATAAGGACGACCTTAGAAGAAAAAAGAAAATATCTTAATAACTCGTACTCGACTCCCCATAATCACGTAAGTAAGTGGCTTGTACCAATAGGTGACAAGTTACTTTTAGGTGACACCCACCAACAGGTTTTTCTTAAGTTCATAATAGAATGGAGGTTCTAAACTCGGACGATGATGATATGCTGGGTGATACACTGTCTTAATACTCGCTCAGAATGACTAGTGAAAATTGTGAGAGTAAAATCTCGTATATCTCTCGACTCCTTACATTTCCCTGCAAAAGAAAGTCAGAGTACTATGTGGTAACAAACAACTCTCCGAAGATCAAGTAAATAAAGATATCGTTGTTCAGTGTTATATTTTGTCGCTGTTCAACTCGATATCAAATATGTTGACTCTTGAATGCTATATCTTGTACCGAGACTTTTTGTGATAGAACCGAATACCTTCAAGGTAGTCAAGTTGGGACAACAATTTCACGTGCCACGTTTATCGTTGTTCAACTTATCCGAGATAAATGCGATACCCATGCCACCTCTCTTTATATAGAGGTCTGTGGGGTTCGCCGGTTGGGGTTAAGAAGGCTTGTCGAGAAAGTAGAGCGAGTATACTGGGCTGTATACTGAGCCCCTTGATTGAGATTATCAACCACCTTTCAGGCGAGGTGCTCCCACAAAAATAAGAATGACTGATGCAATCTCACCTTAAATTTAAATTTATAAGAGAAAGGTATATGTACCAATACTATCACTATCCCCATATCTGATACATTAAGCCACACCGCAACCCTTTAGAACATACCATTACGTCTTAGAACTTAACAAGCAAGCGAATTCAACATTGCTATCCCATAGCAAAGCAAGGCCGACAGCAACGATTATAACACACATTGATCCAGACATTTAGAAAGATGCCCAAACCAGCTTCCAATCATCTATTACACATAATAGGAACCTTAACTTAAGAGAAGCAGAGGCCAAATGACTTGAAACAAAAGCAAGTGTGCCAAATACATCAGGGAGGAGCACATTCTTTATTCATATTTTGTCCAGCTTTTCGGCCTTGACAACAGGGTTGGCCTTTGCTATAGCATCTTGAGCAGCAGCTCGAAAATCATACTGGCAGTCATGTTTATCCGAGTACCGATGAACTGCACAGAAGAGATGTCCACAACGACAGTTGAACCCAGTAAGACCCACGCGCTTCCTACAAGTGTTGCACCGCGTTGGAGTCTCTTTCACCTTTTCCTCACTGTTTGGAGGTAGAGTACTGGATGCCTCTGTCGGGATGAGCGGCAGATCTGGGGATCCAGCTTGTACATCTAAAGTAAGAGCAGGCCCCTTTCCCCGACTATTGAGATTGGCATTCACAGCATTTTCAATGGACACTGCAGCCACTTTGGCTTGTTCTTGCTTCAAGACCAAGTCTTTGTGGCATTTGGAACACAAGTTCATGGTTGCTGCACTTCCAAAGAACCCGCAGTTATTCGCACAAAGCTTGGGAGCTTCTGGAGGGGATTGGCATCCTGTCTCAGTGTGGTCCATCCTCTTAAAAGATTCCTGCACCAAAGCCCTGTAAGTTTATAATAAGACTAGAGGTAGAAACATCTATAAATAATTTAATAATTAACCCTGTCTAAGACATCTAAAACCAAAATGAAACACTGTTGGCTGAAGTTTTGATATAACAAGAGATAGCCACTGAGACACATGTATACCTTAGCCTGCAAAGAAAAGATTGAACCGCTCAAGTAAATCATCAATAATAAATTTCACATTAAGAGGCAATGACCCGTTAACTGATACACTACAACTGCAGCACCGCCATACAGACATGATGTTACATAGCTCAATTACTCAACTTCAATCAGCCCATGCAGGGTCATATTCACACTCTTTCGAGTCAAGGTGATAGATAAAGTACGGATAAATTATTGAGACGGGCTATACACAAAGAGTCGGAGGGAAAAGGCCATGGATGGAAGGGGGAAACCAGTCTTCACTTTATTTATAGTTCTCGTGTTTTGGTTTCATGTTCTCCTTACTACACCAATCCTTGTTCCCAAACTCTGCCTTGTATTCTCTCCATCTCCCAAACTAAAAATAAAAACTACACGGACATTTCTAAGAGGCTGACTTGTGTCCTCAGTAATACAGGAATTGAAATACAAGAGAACAGCAATGACAAAAGACCTGGATCAGATCCTCTTCCCTTCTAAGGAACTATGTCTATGTGTATGGTAAACCCTCTGAATGACTAATATATGACAAAAATATATCTCGAACAATTGAGGAAACATTTCTCATAAGCTTTCCTTTCTACATTAGTAAATGGCCACTGCACTTTTACCATGCACTATCAGCATGGTACACAAATATTAACTCATGTTGAATTTAACGACATGCAGTTCACATAGTATAGTATGTACACATGCTGAAACAGGAGTGTAAGCAAATTGAAATGGAACCAATTGTAAAATCTAACCCACAAGTATCGAGTCAAAAATAACCATTACTCTGATATCACAACAAACTCAAGTGGGAAGCTCCTGGTCCAAGAAAGCAAATAAATGAAAAGTACTATACTAAGTAAATATCTTTCACATGAGAGAGACAATATAATTTATGAAGGTGGAGGCCTAATTTGAAATATAGAAGCAAAGTTAAATATGAATAACCTCATAAAAAGTAAAGAACAAGCTTGCAGTCTTGCTATGTCGCCTTGATAAATGTTCTGCAAGTTATGATAGTAGTACTTAGCTATAATGATTGACTATGCTTTTACAACTCAAAATTTATGCAGCAGCTTCTGCCCAGTTATGGGTATTCGCATACAATAAGCATTGCTAACTAGTAGTGCATCCATGTTCGGATGACAGTCAGGAACCAAGTGAAATAAATAAACTCCTGTTGCAACGCTTCCATGATAAAAATTCACCGAGTAGATCAATGATAATAAAGCAAGCACATACATTTAGCTCAACATCGTAGAAGCAAACTGTGCTTGACGCATACACCAACTTTGGTTGGAGTATACAGCATTTAACAGCTACCTTCTGCCATAGAAGTGAAAAATACCTACCTAATAAAGGAGAATTAATCAAAAGAAAACACAAGTGAGTATGAGAATGACATCGACTGCACTCTCAACATATCAATACTCATCTAACCCCAGAAAAAAAATCAATTTGCTTGCCCTCTTATGCCCTCATGACAAGGTTTTCTTTGTACCGTTTAGTCTTCTCTTCACAAACAAACTGAAATATATTAGATGTGTCTACGAAAGAGGGTTGAAACAATGTAACGATACTGCGGTTATAACCACAAGAAGCGTATGAAAAATGAATTGGAGCAGCGAGTGCTGTTTTCTACTTAAGATGCCCCAATGCCTACTAGACAATTCATGGTTTTCATATACACAACCTGTCCACAAGAACTAAAATTTGCCCCAGCACTAACCAGAAATTAGTGTTCCTATGAATTGCTGTCGAAACCATAACATGTGTGGGCTAGGTACCAGATACTTATCCTAGACTTAGTCTCAGCATCTGCTTATTTAATAAACAATCACATGCAACAACCATCCCCACTACGCAATCAAGCACATCATACAGATGACAATAGTGGCTAAAAAATAGAATTTTTTTTAGCCGAAAATACACTGCTAAATATGACTCTAAAACAGCACACTGAGCAACAAGCCATAAATAACACATCAGTCACACACAATCGGCTCGAATTCGATCTATTTAGTCCAGATATGGTCACAAACAAATCCAAAATTCAGTGGCAACACTGAAGTCGGAAACTTTAATCTCATAGATCAGTAGAATTTCACAAATAAACATTGGTATCATTAAAACAAACAGAAACCCAGAAATTAAAATTGAATAGTAATCAATCAAATCCATGACTCACCGATTGGCTGAGAAGACCAACTTCTTCAAACAACAAGCAGAGACTAAAAAAATTCAAATACAGATTGCTCCTCTTTCCGCTTCCCCTTCCCCTTCAGTAATTAAATCACAAGAAAATTAAAAAATTAAAAAACAAATACAGAAAATAAAATAGTAACAGAGACGAACCCTAAGCGAAGCGAAGAGTAAATGTCAGAGAAGGAGAAGGAGAAGGAGAAGAAGAGAAATCCCGAGGCAGAAATTGCAGCTGGGAATTTATACCCAGACTGGAGTATAAATTATTCGGTGTTTCTCAGTCATCGTCTACGCCACGTTTCGCATATCTGTTGGTGTTGCGGGTACGAAAAGTCTGGAAAGGACAAGAAATGCCTCGAGTTTACGTGGAGTTGGGTGTACAGGGTCAGGATTAGAAGCGGTTACGTGCGCCGTTTTCTTTCTTTTATACATCTCCTTTTGAGTTTGGGTTTAATAATTTACTTTTTTAGAATATATACTAAAAGATAATATAGAGAAGTCAAATACACTGACAAGACACCTTAATTTGAATAATAAAGAACAAAATCTTACTTGTTTGTAGGCTGTCATGTGGTACGTATAAATTTACTTTTATGCTCTACCTTGTCTTTTTGTATATTTTATATTTATTTTTTTATTTTCAAATAATTATATTTTAATAGAAATTAATTTTTAATAAAAGAAATTAATCCAAAATTTCCTTAATTTTTTAAAATATTTTTTAGTCTGATTATTTTCATTCAAATTTGTTCTGTGTTCAATTTTTTTTACTTGAATTAATTATTCAATTTATTAACACTATCAATAAACATTCAATATCAATCCAATCACAAATTTAATAGTAATTTTAATACAAATTCACTAGAGGTTCCGATCCAAATTGAGTAACAATTTCGATACAAACTCAGTACCAATTTTGATACACATTCCGTAACATTTTTTAACCCGATAACATAGTAGCAGTCTCAAACAATACTGCTACTGTTAACTATGTGCTACTGAAAAAATAAAATGTCTGCTACTGTAAAATAATACTCAAAAATAAAATGTTTAGTAACACTGCTACTGAAAATCAACAACCAAAAACACGCATTTTATGCTGTTTAATAGTGCACATAATTTTATTTTGTTTACATTTTTATATAGGAGCACTATTTTTTATTGCTTCAATTACATTTTTCAAAAATATGCAGTAACACATTCAAGAGCAATACTATTCCAAATTCTCGAAGAAAACATAAACACTTTTCAAAAATATGTAGTAACACATTCGTAATGTGCGGTAACACATTCAAGAGTAGTGCTACTTCAAATTTGTGAAGAAAAAAAAGAAGCTATAGTAGCCACGGTACTGGTAAATACAAAAACATACTTTACCTCCATCGTTTTAAATAATTTCAAATCAACACAAATCACAAAAGTAGATCACTAACACAATTAGCTGAAAAACCACAAAACCACAAAAAAGAATTAAAAACAGAAAAATATAAGATAGTAGCAGTAGCCATGAAAAGCATTTCAAATTGAGCAAACTGCGACGAGTCGAGGATAAAGCGGCGGAGGCCGTAAGGGTTAGGCGGTGGGCTAGGCGCGAGTTTGTAGTTATTGTAGTAGCAGTGTGCGGAGACCAAAATGGTGGCGTGGCAACTAGAGGCTGCGAGCGACGGTTGTATATATCGCGAGGGGCCGACCGCAAGAGTTGAGGGCCGTGTGGCGTAGTGACGAAACTGAGGGAGGCTAGGGTAAAGCCGAGGGAGGCAGAGGTGGCAATGGTGGAGCTTGTTGCAGGAGAGCTTTCACGAAGCCGCTGGAGGCGAGCGACGTGGAGGTTGTTGCGCACGAGGCGGGGGGCGACAACGAAGATTGGGAGGCGGTGGAGGCGCCGTAGGCAAGGTGCCATGCACTGCTACTGTATAATTTTTCTCTCGGCTGAGAGAAGAGAGTGAGAGAAGAGATAATGATTTAGTGTCTAGGGTTTTAAGAATATATATAGGGGCATTTTTGTCCTTTTAAATTTATTTTGGGCTAGACTTCTGCTACTACATTTCTGGGTTTAAGACTCTGTCCTTGGTTGTCTAAATCAATTTGTGGTTGGATTTTTTGTATTTAACAATCTTATTTTGTCCTTTGCTGTCATTCTCCCTTTTTTTTTTTTTACCTTTTTGGGTTGGTAATGGACTTTGCGTTTTTCCAATTTTTGGGATGGATGTGGAATTTTGATACTTCTACACTTTTACTCAAGCTTAAAAAGGCGTTATGCAGTATTAAGCGGTGGAGTTACTGACCTTTAAGTGCTTAGTCGTCTAGGTGAAAATTAATCAGAATCTAGGCAGATTATTATTTTTAATTAATTATATAATTATTAATACATTATTTAAAGATATATTATGAGTAATATAGAAGAAGAAAAAAATGTCATCAAAACACAGTAAAACACATTATTTTAAATTTTTCTAATTTTTCTTATTGTCTTTAATTCATCTTCAATCCGAAGCAAGTCAAAAGATAAGTTGCGAATGTTTAGTTTTGGCCCTTTTTGAGTTAGGCGGCCGCCTAGGCGTATTAAACATCATGACGACTGCCTTAGTATTGACTAGGCGGAGAACTGCCTAGGAATGAGGCCTAGGGCTAAACTTAGGCTTTTTTCTTATTTTTAAAGCCTAGGCGTCGCTTAGGCGGACGTCTTTTCGAATAGTGTTTCTACTACATATACATATATGACGTGTTTACTTACTTGGAATGAATTTGTTTATGAAGAGGAATTAAAATCGATGAGTATTATAAGGAATTGGCAAGGGAATAAGTCATTCTTATTCACTTGTTTACCAATTACCATTCATAAGGAAATTGAATAAGAATGTTGCTACTTCTCATTGGTGTTGTTTACATATCACATGAATTGGTATGAGATTTAAGTAAATTGCTATTATATATCCGTCAAATATACTTAGTACGCCGTGAACCTTAGTACCCCGACGTCAAACTGTCTCACGACTCCTCTTCTTTCACCGAACCTTAGTTGAAGCAATCCCTAAATCTACAAGCTTAATCCACGTACCGATCTTCAAACCTAGTATAGGTTTCACGTCTTATTCCTTTCTCCTTTTTTTATATTCTTTGATTCTCTCCTTATTAGCCGAACCCTATTCCCTTGAAACTCTTAAATAAGAAGCTAGGTTTTGTTGCTATAGGTAGCAAATTCAAGGGATCTCGATCCTTTTATTTTGCTCTTTTGGTTTATTTGGTTGTTGAAAGTTTGATCCATGGCTCCTCGATTTGGTTCTATCCCTCAGGTTCATCTCGAACCTCCTCCTCCTACGTCATTTGATTTATTGTTGTATGGAGAGGAGGAGGCGGACGGTTACAAATTTGCAGTTATGAAGGTCTTTTCTCAGGCTCCAATCTCGGAGGAGAAAGGAGAGTCAATCAAGTTTTAGATGATTTGGCTATGGAAGTATTCCAAAGCATTTTGCGCAATCTCTATTTGGCGTAAGATAGATGATCTTTTTCTGGTTAGGTTCCGCGACAAGGCTGACTTTTAGAAGGCAGTGGGGCATAGCCCTTGGTTTTATAAGGATGCCGTGGTGGTTGTGATGGCTTTTGATGGTTTTGCACCAGTGGAGACCATCCCGTTTGATAAGGTACGAGTTTGGGCCACTATGCTTATTACAAGTGGTGTTCTATCTGGCGAAGAAGCGACGTATGCATGGCTGGAAACCCAAGGTGACTATCTAGGTGCATATGTAGACTATGACAGGATGCACCTGGCTTGGAATGAGGAGATACGTCTGATGGTGGAGGTTGACCTTAGTCAACCCTTGGTTACTAGCTTTCGGGTACGCTTGGGGCAGAATGCCTAGATTCAGGGTTGTGCGGATTATCTGACCCTCAAGGGGATTTGTATGAGTTGTGGTACCTGGGACCATAATTTAGGGGGTTACCCAATTACGATTACCAAGATTGAAGCTGAACTGGAAGAGGAAGATGAAACTCGTGTTGAAGAGCAGATGTGGAGATTGAGGGATAAAATCTCAGTTTATTCTGAGCCCGGCGGTGGGGCAGGTGATCACCAAGAGGTGGTGGTGGATACATGGGGCAGTGCAGCAACTGCAGATTCAATGGAGCATGCGACCAAGCATCGCAAACTTCCAAAAGAACCCTGACCAAGGAAGGATATCACCTCTCTATAACAGTTAAAGTTGTTCAACTGGTATCATCAGGTGGTGGAGGATGCAGAAGAATCTACCAACTTTGTTGCAAACAAGAGGCAGAAGGTAGACCTAGGTACACGGGGTGCTATGTAGAAAGCGTCCTAGATAACTATGGAGTGGTGCAACCTAAGTTTGATAGCCCTCTCGTGCTACTCCAATATGTTATTCTAGGTCTTGGTTCTGCGCCATGATGTTATCGAGTGTATTAGTACTATAGAATTTCTCACATTTGTGTAATTGTGTCAAGCAATCCTGGTGAAATTCTATACTGTTACCAATATTGATCCAAGTGGATATAAAATTTGTGCCTTTTATAAAAAACATATATCATCACGAGTCTTTCACCCAAATTTTAAATTTACAGTAACAATCATTCAAAAACATATGTGAGTAATAAGTAAACCATTATCATAAGTCATTGTGAATATTATGAATAGTATTTTTGTTATTAAAGTGAAGAACAATCTGGAAATTATGAATTTTAATTGGGGTTTTAGGTATAAAAATTTGATTCCAAATGATTGCATTCCAAATACATATTTTCACTTCGGTATCAAGTCGAGTGTTTCTTCAGGAACAAATTCCTGATGAAAGTGTGGGTCTCATTTCCTTCCAAATTCAATTTGCACAAGTAAACACGGTTATACTCATCAATTGTAATCGATTCTTGATTTTCCATACCGATTCCAAGTAAATAAACACCCCATATAATTCAGTAACTATCAGTAATCATATATGCAATGCAATTATATGCAATTGTACGCAATTTTGGTCACCAAACTAGTTGTCAATTCACCCTCTCCTTTGGATTTCCTAAAGCCACACAGAGCTACTCAAAGTTATCTTGGATCAAAGGCGCTAAAATATCTTGTTTGTCCAAAATATTCTTCATAATTAACAAAATTAATCTTGATATAATGTCTGAAAGTATAAGAATGACTGATTTGAGAGAATATCATAATTGATTGGCCAATTAGAATGTTGTTGGTGTCATAGTTTAGTGATTAAAGTTATATTTCAAAAACTCAGTAAGCAAAGTTTAGAATGTTGAAACATGAGTGAATTTGTGATTTTCTGTCTAAAATTTTAGAAATTGCTGTTTTAAATGAAATTCCAACCGACCTACATCCAGACTTTTTATCCAAACATGAGTGACAATTTGAGAAGTTTTTGTTGAGGTCCAAACTCCCCCCCCCCTTCTCTCTCTCTCGCAAAATCCTAGTGCGCCACCAACATCTTTCTCTATTTTCTCTTTTACTCTTTCCATATATCCCTCTCATAGTGTCTCTAATATGGAGGCGGATACAGAAGAGGTGGCTGATCGATTTGAAGCAGCTATCAGACTCGACTTCAACGGTGATGATGATGACTTGGAGGTGGTCAACCTCATGCCTGATGTTGATGAGGCGGAGGGTGGTTGTGGGACAACCACTGCATCATTGCAAGATTGTTTGGGCAAGTGGCTTTGACAGAGATCTGTGAACAATCTTGCAAATCGGTAATGGTATGGCTATGGCATAGCCCTCTCAGCCCTTGCAGCAACATGGTCTGGATCGGTTCTTGTTCAAGCATGCCGATCTGAAGACGGTGAAGTAAGCCACTCATGGACGGCCACACCTTGGTATTATCTAGATTACACGGTGGTGGTTGAAGAATTGGATGATTTTTTGGATCCATCGAAGGTGATGGCAGTG
Organism: Geum urbanum; assembly: GCA_946800695.1. Taxonomy (NCBI): domain Eukaryota; kingdom Viridiplantae; phylum Streptophyta; class Magnoliopsida; order Rosales; family Rosaceae; genus Geum; species Geum urbanum. Next base: position 889,152 of record OX327015.1, read on the forward strand.
GTGACTAGGGCTTGGGTGTTTGTGTAGAACGTACTCAAGGCGGCGATGGATGATGAGTGGGCTAAGAAGATCGAAAACTCCACCAATATTTTCTTCTATGTCGATCCGGTATTGTTGAAGGCGGGCCAAATGAAGATCTTTATTCGGATAAATCTTCAGCGAGGTGTGATGGTAAGAAGGAAATTTCGGTTTTCTTCTTCTTGTGTGATTACTCTTGGTTTTGAGTACTTGGCTATCAAGGGTTTTTCCTCTTTGTATGGTATTTTTGTGCATGGTGGTGATGGTTATGTATTGGCATAGGTGAGGGAGGAGAAATGACGGTGAGGGAAGCGGCGAGGGCCCGAGGTGAGGGGCAACAAGAGATGTCGTTACCGCCGGGTTTTTAGAGAGGCCTATGTGGTGCAGGGCAATTCTCCCGTGGTCTCTCAAGCCCCTCCAGTGGCGATGCTACCGAAATCAATGGTGATGGTAGCCATGAATGGGGATGTTGTAGGCAGCAACATCGAGGTAATGGCTACACTCAGAACTGTGCATGCTAGCCACATGGGAAACATGCATGGGGCTCGGGAAGAAAGTATGGGACACATGTCTTACATGCAAGAAAACCCTCTCTTTATGGGGAACCCACTAATCAATTCTAGTTTTTTTTTTGCAGAATACAAGTGCACCTGGTATTCCACAAGTAGGCCCGGCTGGGGCAAAGCCCAACGCACAACATGGCAAAGATAGTGTTTCTAAGGCTTTGGTTCCTATTGTCCATTTTGAGTGACGTCTTACTAAACAGACGTCGCAAGAAAATGGAGCATCTTGACACGTTGATGGTGTAACACCCCATGTAAATAGAGTATGCCAGCATGTCGGTGGTGCAACCCGGCGTGCATGAATGGGCAGAGGGAAAAGGTTAGCCAGGGAGGAGATTATGGTGCCAGACACGACCACAAAGATGGTGGTAGCGAGTGGCCACATTGGGGTGGAGAAACTAGAGTTTTCGTAGAATAAGGCATCAACGAGTCCAGTCGCTTTCACAAAGAATCAGGTTGAGGAGTAACGTCAAACGTTGCTATAGTTTGAGATGCATAACCAGATAGAATGTGTGCCCCCAATATTTTTTTTAAAAATCCTTGTCCGACGTCTAGACCGTGTAGTAATGTTATGATACTTGTACTGAGCAATATCTTCTACCGCTTTGTGTATATATATAAAAAAAAAAATCCTGTGTGGGCTCTTGTGTTTGGGCCATATATGTATTTCACGTCGGCTTCTATACCCAAGAAATAACAAAAGCCCAGAAAAAAAAACAACGAAATTATCCATAATAAACGGCTTCAAACCAAAAATGTAAACCAATTCCATTCCAGTCTGTGTAGTAGAAGTTGTAGGAAAACCTATAACAAAACAAATCAACAAAGACAAAACCCTCTTTCTTCTTCTTCCTCCATTTTTAAGATCACAAATTTCTCACCTTACCCTATTCTGGTTTTTTTGGGGTTAACCCCCCATGAATACCCAGAAGACCCTCTTGTTCTTTGTCTCCCTGAATCTTCTTCCTCATTCCTTCTTCTAGGGTTTTTGTTTTTAGCGATTGATTGAAATTTCTATCCGAAACGACAACGTTTAGGGTTTGTGGGATTGGGAATGGGCATCATGGATCGAGTCGATATTGATGATCGGACTTTTAAGGTTAATCTCACGGGAGATTCACTTGTTAAGTTAAGAGACAGTGTTGGCGAGAAGCTTAAGGAGTTCATGGGGGACTATACCGACGACACTCTCGTGGTACGGAACGAATTTCGATTATTATCATTATCATTTTGGTTATTATAGTTTTTTGCTTACTTTATATAATCCTAGACTAGAGTTTACAATAGGGCTCTGTGTAGTTTGGAGTATTTACCTAGGTTTGAACTAGTTGCATTTATTCTGTTTAAGTTACGTGTTATCAAATAGTTAGTCTTCTGGAGTCTTCGATGAACATTGTGCCCGTTATTCAGTATTTTGAATCCTAAAGAAATGCGGCCGGTGGCTAATATTGTTGGTTTAGACTTCAACATATGATTGTGCTTATCGGTCCGTTGACATGGAACACTCCATGTGTGCCGGACACTCTCATTTTCCGATATAAGATGACAGAAAAAATATATTGAACAGAGAAAACTCAGGTTATTCTACGTAGGTTTCTAAGTAGGAAGTAGATGAATAAGTAGACAGATAGAAGATTGTGAACAGATAAAACTTGGGTTATATTGCGTCAACTGACTTTGTAATCCAAGTTGTTTTTGTGAAACTATTAGAGCTATGATGTAATTTTGATTTGAATCTACAGTGTGGTTGATTAAAATTTGGCTCCAATTGGGTGGTGCAGTTTCAATTTTTTTTACAAGAAACACTTTATGTGGGCCTGACACTTGCATTTTCCGATATAAGAGGAGAGAAATTTGAGTAGAAGGAAGTAAATGGATAAGTAGACAGAAGAAAAGATATTGAACAGATAAAACTTGGGTTTTTTTTTTGCGTCTAACTGACTTTGTGATCCAAGTTGTTTTTGTGAAACTATATAAGCTATGATTGTAAGTTAGATTTGAATCTACAGTGTGGTTGATTAAAATTTGGCTCCAATTGGGTATTATGTATTTATGTTCTGTAATTAGGATTTGTCGTTTCTACTAATTTGAATTTGCAGTTTGTGAGGAATGACAGTGGCTTATACTGATTTAGATTGATCGACACATATTTGAGTGGGAGTAAATTTAGGCTAAGTTAAATACTTGCTGTTTTAAATGGTTCTTGATATTGCATCTTTGGTCTTACGAATGTTTTCTGGAGGCATTATATAGCTCTCATTCCCATCCCCACTTTGCTTCCTGTCTTCACATTTTGTTATATCTTATTAGAATGTTACTATCTCTGGGGTAACCTACTGTGTCTTTTTGTTGAATTGGTTGTGCTTCCTCTTCCTCATCCTTTTGTATTTCTATAAATTTTCATTTCTATATTTTACTTATTCCTGTATATTTTGTATTTTATTTTATTTTTGCGTAAAAAGTTATTTGCAGATGCTATGGGCCTGGAAGTGTAAATTAACTTTTCAAGTTTAAATGCAGGAGTATGTTATTGTGCTTCTAAAGAATGGCAGGGGTAAAGAAGAAGCGAAGAATGAACTGAATGTTTTTTTGGGGGATGACAGTGATGCTTTTGTTTCTTGGTAATAAATTCTTTGTCCTCTTAGCTAAGTTGATTTCATGGACAATGCAGGTTTCCAAACCTGGCTGTTGTGATCTATTTACTATAGCCAATTAATGACTCATATAAAATTTCTCCAACAGGTTATGGGATCATCTGGCTTCAAATCCTGATTTGCATATACAGCCTTTGGAAGATGTTACGAAAAGGAAATCTGCATCAGGGGATGAAACAGGAAAATATGATTCTCATCATTTGTCTTCTGTGCCAGAGAAATTTAAGTCATCCAAATCATCTAGAAGCCGGCACAACAGAGAATGGAGAGGACTAGTGAGGGATGCAGCTGAACCACCTCCTCTTCGAAGCTCTGAGCTTGGAAATGTCCATGTAGAGGAAAAAAGGCATAGCAAAGACAGTCGTGCCAAATCTCCTCCTCTGGAACCTGCAGCTCAGAGGAAAAGGATTCGGCCTGATGAGCGGCAGCATTCAAAGGTTTGGATATTCATATTTTTCTTTAGCACCCATCAGCTTAAAGCAATCATGAGTAAATTCCAGTTATCTGATTTTTGGAGCTTGCAGCTGTTTGTGCTTATGTGACACAGAAATGTGTTTTATTGAATTGTAGTGTAAAATGAATATCCTAGTCATTAAATTAGCCATGAATAACTTATAAGAATCGGCAATGAGTAATAGATTGTTTCATGATTGAATTCAAGGACACAATCAGTCATTGGAACTGCATTTTTTCCTGTGCTTATCTAAAAATTGGACCTTTTTTTGAAGAGGTCTTTTACCCATTGTCCATTGTACATGTTATAAGCATGAGTTTGCTTGGGTATGAATGGATGGCGTTATTGTATAAATGGTTTTAAGTTTACTAATTGGACCTGTACTTTAGTTTTCTTACATTTTTTTTTTTTACATCCGTTCATACCTATTATTTGAATTCAGCTAATTTTGCCCCTCTCTTTTTCTCATCAACCGGTGTTTTTTTTTAATTAATTTGGTGCTGAAATGGACTACATATATGAAAAATTTGCTGGAGGAATATAAAGCATATGATACAGATTAGCTAAAGAGTGAATACAGTATCCAAGGAGTATATTGAGTTTATTGAAATATAGTTCTGTGTCCCTCCCCAGCTCCATAAAATATTTATAACCTAGATAATTTCTAGTATGAGATTAATCTTCCCTCCTTTAAGTTAAGAATCCAGAAATTATGCACTTCAGTAATTACTGCCAACTTTACGATTCAGTATCAATTTTTCTGACAGAGGGAGCAAGTTTCTCAAGTGAATGTTGATGCCCCTCGGCGGCTACTCCAATTTGCTGTTCGTGATGCGCTGACAACTTCCCGGCAATCAGCAACAGAGCCTACTTCGAAGCGTCTCCGTTCTGTGGTTTCTACATCAACCGAGGACTCATCTTTGGTTAATCATCCTAGGCGAATTCAGTCTGTTGCCAGATTGCCAAATTCCATGGCAACGGTAATGAAAGCTGTTGCAGAAGCTGCCGAAGATGTAACAAGAGTTAAATCTTCAGGAAGTGTGTTTGACCGGCTTGGGCGTGGTATGAATGTCTCAGATACCAGTGGTTCACTTGCATCAATTAGAGAAGCCGTTAGTGAGGATGTTCATTATAAAAATTCTACCCGAATTCACGAGCAAACTAGATCGACATATTTACCAAGTCAATACAGTGGGCATTATGTTGGGAGCATGTCAGAAAGTGAAGCTTGCTTGCCTTCTGGTTCTGTTTCAGATAATGAAGGGTTTGATGATGTCAATGTTAGGGGTCGTAGAGTTGGTGATGTTTCTCAAAATGGTACATCTGTCGGAAACAAGGGTGATGATTCACTGATGGTGCAGTACATTGTAGCGAAGAACACTGATGATCTAGGGCAGAAATCAATAAACAAAGATCAGGGTCAACCTACAGCCGCAAATAATTCTCATAAGATAGTGAACATATCTGTGAATGTCAATACATGGAAACCACCCCATTATCAGGAGCCAAGAGAGGTTGCAAAGCTGGACGATTGGAAATCTGTTCAGGATATTGATGCTGGCATGCCCAGTTCTGAGTTGCGCTTAATGAAGAACAACAACCCTGTGCCCGTTAGTAATGGAAACGTAAGATTCCCAGACACTTCTCTTATGTGTACACCACTTCTCTTTCTGAACTTTTGTTTCTGTACTTGGATTGCTGACTGACATTGAATATGTGGCGTTGATGAACAGGCGAATCCTGCTGCAGATTCTCAGAAGATGCTTCCTTCTTCTGCTGGTGAGTTCTTTAAAGTTGTAAGATTGTTCAATCAGATGGTATCAGTATCACCTGCTACAGTTTTTCTTTTTCCTCTTTAGGGAATAGTCACTATCAAACTTCAGACGATTTGCTTTTCTTTGCAACTTAGCAGCATTGAATTAGATTTTTACTGATGTATTGTTTTTTTTAACAGATCGTGCAGGTCTATATTCTGCAGGCCGTCCTTTGGAGGATGCCGAGGCTCGCACCATTTTTGTTAGCAATGTAAGAGTTCACCTCCGTGTTCTTCTAGGTCTCGGTATCTGTATTGAGTTCTGAAAGGTTAATATTTAAACTTGTTATGAATACGCAGGTTCACTTTGCTGCTACAAAAGATAATCTTTCTAGACATTTCAACAAGTTTGGTGAAGTGCTAAAAGTGGTCATACTTACTGATGCAGCAACTGGACAACCTAGAGGGTAAGATGGGTAATCTGATAGTTGTTCTACTGGGCTGGAATACTGCCTCTTTTTGGGGACTACTTATTCTTTCTCATGGCCGATTCTCGATATTTGAGCAGGTCCGCTTATGTAGAGTTCATGCGAAAGGAGGCAGCAGACGATTCATTATCTCTGGATGGGACCTCTTTTATGTCACGGATCCTTAAGGTAGTACCATTACAACTTAGTATACCATTGTTTTGCTAGAAAGTGATGATTTTATACTTGATATTTTCATCCAGAAAGCAAAACCTTAGCACCAGGGATATTCAATGCATTTTGAAGCTCTATCCATTAAATATTGAATATATTGTGGAATCCATCGGTTCTTGCCCTGCACGTTACATTTGATATAAATTTTAGATATCTGGCATCTGGCGAGACAATATTGGTTAATGTTATCATTGTTGCAGGTCGTAAAGATGACTGCGGCACACCAAGAAGCAGCAGCTCCTGTCATGACATGGCCACGCGTAGCTCGTGGATCTTCATTTTCCACTGCCAGGTTTTCCAGGGCACCATTCCCAAGAGGCATGCCGGGTGGATATAGGCCTCGCGGCTTGATCAAACCTGGTGCCAGGAGCATGCAGTGGAAGAGGGATTCTCAAACCACTCCTGGTGATAGTGGTACTCCTGTTGGCGTTGTCGCTCCCTCACCAACCGGCCGTAGCCTCACATACGTTCGAACAGAAGCTAAACCGGTTGGCAACTAGTTTACTAATCGTAATTGCACCTTGACTGCTCAAGGCTAGTTGGACATCCAGCAAACTGGGGGTACATTATTTTTGTATATGGTCGAGAACATTGTTACAAGGAAGGGGTCCAAAGGGAAGGGAATATCACTAACAATAATTTTTTTCCGGTATATTCTTTGATATGAGAGGAGATAAGGAGGTTTGGTTAGATAAGTGAGGGAAAGTATTTTGGACGAGTGACCGATTCCTTGAATGTTTTTTTTCCGGAGATGTACTGTTTAGGGACAAAATTTGTATAGTGCTGACTGTAGATGATTTCTTTTTTATGGATGGATAATAATATCTCTCATTTTGTTCTGTACTTTTGTTTACTTATTGACAAGAGAAAAAAAATATGACGAAACGCAGAGAAAGTAAAGATAAGTTGCCTCTTTTCATCAGCAGACGTTCAATGTGCATGTGTGGTTTCATTTTGTATTGTCCAATTGCTTTATGTATGGCAGTCTTCATTCTCTTAAAGAATGCAGTATGAATCATTTTATTGTTTCATGCTATATAGGAACTCAGTGATTGGGATATGCATCATTTTATTGTTCACACTATAGGAACTCAGTGCTTTACCAATCTTGGTGAATTTGACTGTGTTTGCAGGTTTATATATTGTGCTACACTGCCTAACTACATCATTCTAACAGATTTTGATTTTGCTCCTTTGCCTGTGAATATAGCTTTTTCCTCTGGATTGCTTTAGCAAGGTTCATGAGGCACAATAAGTTCCAAGTATGTAGGGATCCATTTCAGAAGGAAAAGAAACAACTTGAAGTTCATTTCAGAATCATATCACATATAATAGTTGGCTAATTTTCTGTAATTCACAAAGCAAGAACCTTTATATATTTCATATCTCATCTAGACACTCTTTCTAAACGATGGTCTAGAAGGCCGTCTAGGCCCGCCCAGAAGGTGAGCAACCTTAGAGACATAAGCGGTGCCTAGAGCCGCCTAAATCCTGCTTAGACGCTCGAAGGTTCCTTCACCGTATATGACCGTATAGCATTATTTAGAACCTAACGCTAGAACCTTGCATCGACATAACGTTTGAAATGCCAAGTAGCCAAAAGGTGTACTACATTCTTGCAAACTTGTATACAATTTGGAAAAATACTCCGGCGGAGACACCAGCAATACACAAGAACGAAACCCCACGAACTCGAACAAACAATACATTCAAATTCTTAGCAATCTGAAGAGCCAGAGTCAGAATCTGCAGCCTACCTTGCTCCTCCATTTTCGTAAAGAAGTAAATGGGCTTGATACTCTGCCTCAGCATGAACGCCAACGAAAACGGAAGCCCGAATGCGAGAAAGCTCTGAATCGAGACTTGGGGTATCGGCGAAGCTCGAGTAATGCATGAAATCCAAGCTCCTAAGCCCAGTTGAAGCAGACCCAGAAGAGCCATAGTCCTGCTTAGACTGTACATGTTCTTGGTCATTGTTTCGAGGACGGTTCTGGTCTCGTTGCCTAGATCGGAGAGGTCTCGATCCACAGTGGGTCCTTCGATTTCTTGGTGCTTGAAGTTGGGGTTTTGACTTGGGTACTCATCACTACTCGGCTTTGGGTTTTGGGGTTTCTCAGATTCTGATGAGAAATATCTAAGAGGGTTCAATTGGGTACAACCAAAAAAGGGTTTTGGAATTGGTGGTGTTGTTGTTTTGAAGATGGAGGAAGAAGATGTGATGAATGGGTTTAAGGGTTTAGGGTTTATGGGGTTTTGGGTGATGAAGAAGGAGGAGGAACAAGAATGAGAGGAGGCTCTTATTAACTTTGAGCTCAATCTGCGTGAGATGGCGGCGCCCGCCATTTTCAGAGAGAGAGAGAAACGATCACACAAATGATTAGGGAGCGCGAGAGAGTGAGAACACAGCTCCAGTATTAAGATTTTAAGGGGACCCGAATGTTTGAGCAAGAACGAGTCCCAAGTTCAGATGAAGACTGAAGAGGCCCGGCCCAGATCACATAACACTGACTAAACTTTTTTTTATATTTAATATTCAAATTTCATAAATTCAAGAGAAAGGGTTACAAACTTTGAGCGGCCTACTCAATTTCAACAGAGGAGAAATCATTTTTTCAATTGAGAGCAATTTGCGCAATTAACATGCGAGAATGTATTACCTAAAAACAAGATCGAACAAACCTCTCCCCAGAAGGAGAACTAATCTAGAAAACAAGTAACCAAACTCAAATTGGTGAACATCAATAAATGCATCATCTTCTCAGGTGAAGAATTTGTTGTTGTCTTCGTAGAAAAAATGCATGTAGATCTGATGAGAATCAAAATCTAGCTGGGGGGGGGGGACTCAGATATACTTTCATCTTCGGCTTATTCATGTCTTTCTGTGAAATAGTACGGAGAGAACTCATATCTATCTTCTCTCAAGTTTAGTCATGTCATTATGTGAAATGGTCCAACTGTACATTATACCATAATGTCTTCACTTTGACAACATCGTACTTAGAACTTATGTTAAGAAACACTCAACTAAACAATAACCATTAGACCACTTGTAACGATTATTTCTAGATGTCACATGATTAGCTATTAGCTAAGATAGTGATTAGTTTACACATTGCTTGTGTGAGTATTTGTGTAAACTATCTTTAATTATCTCATTACTTTCGGAGGGGTTTCTTTGTTATGATATTATCAAAAACCTTATGTACAACCCAGAACCAGGCCGCTTTATTTATTGCATTAATGTGTACATCAATTGTGTCAATTACATATATGTGTAACATATCATGAGAACCAAGAGAAACCCTAGGAAAAATGAAAGTTGCAACATTAAATTTAACAATCTATCAGGATCGTTCTCTCTCCATTAATTTGGTCGATCTTGGTCTCATGATTTGTTCTTCGATCAGTTTACTGCAAGTAGTAGGCAACAAAGGCACCAACCATGGAACCCAAGATAGGTAGGCTTGCACCGGCAGTTGCACCACTGGTTGGTGCCTCTGCGCCCGGTGCTGGGGCGGGGGGCTCGCTGGCCATCACGGCACTGAAGGAGGCAGCGGCGAAGAGGACGGCACATGCGATCTTCTTCATTTCCATGGTGGCTAAGTTGATGTTTTTTTTTGGTAATGTTGTAATCGGCAAATGAAGAAGGAATGAGAGTGATTTGCCGAGTACTTTGAGTTGAGCCCGAGGAATGTCATGGGATGATGAGATGTATTTATAGGAAAGGTTCGTGCTAATTTTGCTTGTTGAGAATGTGTCATGCTTGTGTACACAATTGTTACAGCAAATGTTTGATGGAACGGGTCATGGGGTACTTGTTCTTTGCTGTCATACATGATCGATGTTAAGTTCCTAACTGATGCATCATGTTATTCTTGTATGGTTGGTATTGATCAGTTTAGTATTTTACGGGAAATTACAGCCCTGAAACTGGCATGATATTGAGGACATTTCCAACTTTAGCTTTTTAGTTTAGGGGTTTCGATCAATGAATCTTTGAACTGTTTTGATAGAATGGTATATATATATATATATTATATATATATATATATATATTTACTTATTTAGCAAAAGTGGTGGAATCTGGATGGTCCATAGACATCTAAGTGGTAAATGAACAAAGTTCTCGATTTCATTCATTTAGGGTCATTTTTATAGAATAGTTTTATGGTGTACGAGACACAAATATAGAAGACAAAATCTTAAGTTTAAAATTTTTTATTTACTATTTATTTAAACTTAAAACTGTTAGGATTGTGACGGATGTTTCTATAAGTGCTGACTGAGTCAGGATTTATGTTATTACTTAAGATTACTATCAGAGCTGTCGATCTATGTCCGTCTCACATATGTCAAAACTAACCGCAATGCACCAACGTAGATATGATGTGTTGAGAAGAACGTTGGATACAAAAGTTATTATGGTAGTTTAGGTTAGCATGATCATGAATTACATTTGCTCGTCGCTAGTTGAGACAGATTTAATATAATCTTGTTCGAGAAAAAATTAGTACAAAATCTAACATGTACATTAAAAATGAAAAACATCACTTCATACTATTCATAGTTCATAAGAAACAAAAAATCAAAGAAACAAACGCCGCCCACAAGTTTGTGCTTGGTAAAATTTGAGGCCCAAGTAGCAAAGGAATCCATAGTCCCACCTACCAAATAATATGGTCTCAATCAAACAGCCAATAACTCATGAGAGCCCAACTTTCTCCAGCTATGTCTATATGGCCACACTAGCAAAGCAAATGTAGCCGTTAACATATAGCCGTTGCTTCTTCTCTGCCTCAACCTTTTCCGCTTTCCCACACCAGAACGTGGCCACCCCATAAATCCAGCTATCCTCCATGTTCTCTCTTCACTCTTCTTCACTATATAACCCTAGTCTTCCCCCAGGCTTTCTTCCATATCATCATCGAATATCACTCTTCAACCTCTTCATTTTTCTCTCTATCTTTTAGTCTCTCTCATTTGCCCTACTTCATTTTATCATTAAAAATGGCTCGTTTGAGTAGGAGTGTTGCTTTGGTGTTGGCTTTCGCCGTGGTTGCTCTGTTTGCCGTTTCGACTTCTGCTCAAGATTACGATGTTGCGGCTCCGGCTCCGGCGCCGGCTCTAGACAGTGGCGCCACTCATACTGCTATGGCCTCTGGAGCTATGATCACCTTCTGCCTCCCACTCTTCTTGTCCGTGCTCGCTCTCTTCAAGCACTAGTAGTATTTAGTTAATTTTTTATTACTGCGAATTATTTGTTGTCATTGAGGGATTATTATTTGGTGTATCTAAAATCTTTTCCACATTCTTTATCGATGTAACACGAAAACAGGGTGCGTTAGTGACTCATCTATATGGATTAAATGTTTCAACAAAGTTATTTGATTTGTCTTGATTTCCTTGAGAAGTAGAAACTTGGCTAATAGCCAATATGAATATAAAGCACGAGAGATGATTATATTAGACAATGTTGATGATTCATGTGCTCCACCCATATTGGCCAATAATAAGTTTCATAATGTTGATGCCCAATTGCCAAGTACGCATAAAAACTACATTAAGAACCCAATATTAAGAACCCAAAATAGAAAACAAGAACCAACCAATTTTTTTAGATGTTGAATACATACTAGCTGGGGAGTAGATGTAGTACATAACACTCCACCATAGTTCCCTAGTTTGAATACATACTACATGTAAGTACACAACTCCACCTTATTGTCCTCCCTAGTTTGAATACATACTACATGAAAGTACACAACTCCACCATAGTGTTCCCTAGTTTGAATACATACTACATGAAAGTACACAACTCCACCTTATTGTCCTCCCTAATTTGAATACATACTACATTATCCTCCCTAGTTTGAATACATAGTACCTTACTCCATTCTAGCTTAAATCGATGCATAATGTTCCATGTCCTTACTCGGTTTTTTTAAGAATGTCTATAGGTAGCGTGTAGCATATGACCATGCTCTTCGTCGCCCACCAAACCCGTAGAGTCCGGAGTAGTTTTATTGTGCGAAACACAAATGTGTAAAACAAAAACTACAATCTAAAAATACTCATTCACTATTCATTTAACTAAAACCGTTGATATTGTGACAATATCAACAAGTATCCCCACACACTTGTGCTCAACACACTATAGATGCTCTCTAAGGCAGTGCCCAACTATAATAACCTCTCTCATAGTTGAATCTCGGCCTAGCCTCGTAGCATGGTGTGAAGGGTCAGTCTTAAGAATCTTGGAGCCCAAGGCAAAATTATTGGGTTTTCAATTCTCAGAATATATAAATGAACATAGAAAAATAGATACAAGCAAACTACAGAAAGGAACACAAGCATCCTCAAAAACGATCCATAATAATGTTCCAATGAAAAATCCCTATCAAAATTCGGTATGCCTTTACATGTACAGTCCTCAACAAGTATGGTATGTTATGCTATCCATGTATCCCTTATTTGAAGAGATTGTCTAAACCCAACCAATAGAATATTGAAGCCACAGACATGCATGGTATATAATTGTCCAAATCCTCGACATAACTCATCCTATCCATAAAAAAATTATTCTTTGAAGTCTGAATTATATTGTCAAATGTAATTCATAACCAAGCATGTGATGTCTGTCTTCTCCACAGACCAGACCTCATTCTTCGGCAAGAGTTTCTGTGTCAAGCAACAATACACCATATAAATAAATGTAGGTAATAATAATTGTAACGAAAAAGGATGAACCACTGGCTAGAGAAGGCATGAAAACACTAAATACTGGTCACTGTAACTTTTACAAGTATATGAAACTGGATTTATCTTATGACCTCAATTGGACCATAAAAGATGAAAACCTTAAATCCTAATCATTGCAAGTATTCAAACTATGCCAAATAATTGGATAAATGGATATTTCTTTTCAGACCAATTTCCACAAAGATAGATAACATAAACAGCTTCAGACTTAATACTATCAATAAGGGGAGTTAACAATATCAGACACATTTAGACAACAGAAAATAAATCACAGGATAGGACCAAACCTTATAGATATCTGGAAAACCCCACTGGCAGTTGGAAATCAGGATCAAAGCTGCACCTATATTCTTGCTACACACAGAACTCCTGCATACATATCCAGAATTAGGGTAAATTTCTGGTAACACAACAATTTCATTACAATAGAAGATTCAGAATCAGTAGCTATAACTTCTCCTATTACACAACTAAAACCTTCAGACTCCTATTAAAGGTACATGAGATGCATAAACCAAACCTAATATAAAATATCAAACCAGTTTAGAACCTTACATCGAAATACCAAACGGCTTTATTCACCTTATGCGCAAATCACCAAGAAAGTCCGACAGCCTGAAAGTGCAGATTTAGTACAACAAAGAAGAAGGGTACCTATTAAGAAAGAAGAAGGAAGCGACATGATGAATCTGATAAAGAGGACAAAGTAAGACCTTATATTTGTAGCTATCACCATCTGACCATCTTCATTTCCAAGATGACGCAGTGAGACTTCCTCTAGGCGGCCATCCTGGTACGCATGCTGCAATGACAGAACAGTCAAGTTCAATATGCAATTAGTGCAAGAATACTCTATGATATAAACCAGACACAACAATAGCGATATGTCAAGTAGAACAGTAAGCACCACAATGCAATAGACACTGAGGTGTCTCACTAAATAAAAATTGCAAACCGAACTTTGAGAAAGGAACTTAATCTAAACAGATAATGTTAGCATACTTGGGACACATACAAGAACACAATGTCACAAGTACAAGGCGCCTACTGAAACCTCATATAATCACCAATGAAAGAGAAAGGAGAATGATGGATGCATAACATGCCAGGTATTTATCTCCCATTATGAAGGCCATACACATATGACAGTCCAGCTTTTCAATAACCTAGACATTACAAAATGGTGGTTCAAAGCAATTTAACAGTTCTGTAGGCCTTTCCAAATTCATCACTCTACAAAGCAAGTTAAGTGTAAGCTCACTGCAATAGAAATTCAACCAAAGAACCATTTTTTCACCAAAATGCTCAAAATATATATCCCATCACACCAGTACTCATTATTAGACATTCAGATAAGAAAACCCAATCCTGGCAGGAGAATCTACATTCAACTGGAATACGAATTGGAGTTGCCAAAATACAAAATACATTCAGAACACAGCAACAACTCCAAAACCCAAAAAAATTGAAGATACAACTGGCACACTAATAAAAATAGGGCTAATAATTCAGTTCATCATCACTCGAATCACTCAGATCAACACCCAGCTGCATCAACAATAACTGCAAATCGTCAACATCCAAATCACCAGTAGCATAATCCTCCAATTCATCCAAGTGCTGAAACATCTGATAAAGGGCATCCATTCGCTCTATATCAGATCGGCGGGGAGGTGGCCTTCTTGGAGGTGGCCTGTGAAATGTCCATACATAGGAGCCCGGCTTGACCGTATGCTGGAACACAACAAACCGTCCATTAAAGATGTGCTCTCTGAATAATAAGAAAAACAAAAGGTACATGATTCTATGGGCAGCATTCAGAAGAAGCAATTTTGTAGTACTTCCTACTATACAGGCCAGATAAAACTGACAGGAGGCTCTGAAGACTCTTGGTTCCGTTGATCGATCTATTCAGAAACACGTGGGGGGGGGGGGGGGGGGGGGGGGAGAGAGAGAGAGAGAGAGAGAGAAGAGAGGGGGTCGACTTTATCCTGGTTTTATTATCATAACACTCAGAATTATTTATACCATCTAAAATAAACATTCAATTAATACACTGTACATTGATGCTTGCCGTAGCTTCCCCTCAAGTATAGCAAGCTACCAGTTACGATGGTAAATATTACATTTTACAGACTTCTGCATGTTACTTATCTTACTGTTTGATCACCTCTACCTTGAAATTGATATGGGGAAACCAGGATTCTAACAAAGAAAGTCACATAACCACATAGAGTTGAGACATTACAATCATGCGCAGTTCAAGAGAAATAAACCGGTTGTATAAACTAGGTTTTGAGCAATCCAAGCAATTCCTAACATTACATAATCACAAGAGAGTTTAAACTAGACTCAAAAGAGATGAGAGGATATCCAACCTATGAGCTGTCACCAGGGTCCTTCAATGATTAGATAGTGCAGATATTTAAGAGTGCCTTGATAATCATTCTCAATAAAATAAAGGACTTCCCTTAAGTTGTTTTGACTTGGAACATGGTATAGAAATTTTTTAAACTACTTTATCACAACCCAAAAAATAGACTACAAAGACAAAACAATTCTCTGTATCCTAGAGCATATATAAACAGAGCACAAAAAGTTGTAAGCCCCTAAACAACAAAACCAATGTAAACCAAAACAATACGTAAGCAAAGGACCACAAAAAAACTAATAAGCAAGTGATCAAGACCAATGTTATACAAATGTACCACTAGTCCTCATAAGCACATATACCTTATCTGCAATTAGCATGTTCAATACAAATTTTAAAAAAGAATACAGAAAAGGCATCGACCAAAAAAAAAATGAAGCTTAGCAAACAGAATTTAAGAATATATATATATATACATATATATGCACCTGTAATGGAAAACATTAACTACAGCAACAGTAGATGCCATTATATGCTCGTCAGACACATCATTAGATTCGTGACAGAAAAACTGTATTTCAATGTGAAAGAAGGAAAATATACATGAATGACTATAGCAGCAGCATATTTTCCAGAAGCAATTACAATACCTTATAAAAACAGCTGGTCCCAAATGGGCAGTTCCCATTCCCAAAATCAAAGTGCTTGCAATCAATTGCCCTGCAGGATTAGAAAATTGTAGAACTTCAAGAAGTGAAACAAGTAAATGGAAGGGAGAATACTAGACAGAGAAGAAGACACAGAATTCCCCTCAGCACTTCTCCAACTATTAAATTAATCATATATGACCCATTTCTCTCATACAAACTCCGTAACCCATTATTAGACAAATAAACCTATAACAATTCTGTTCTAAACTTAAGGGAGAACTATATGAAATATTGTTGTTGTTTTGCTCATTGATACAATTTAGAAAGTTAAATTCAAAGTACAAATTCATGTCTAGCAAGGAAAGTTGTTATCAAAGATTTTCAGTAAGTTTCTAGGAGAGTTAGTTTTTCCTTGATTTGTTAGGATTTGTGATATAGACTTAAGATTAGTCTATTTGGATTAGGATTTCTATACTCTATATATAGGAGCTCCAAGGAGCTTTCTAAGGCAGAGAAACGGAAACATAGAGCTAAGGGTAATGGAGAGATAAGAGCTAGATTTAAGGGTCTGAGGAATCTCTAGAGATCCAATATGGACACACGCTAAAGTTTTGGCTATATTACTCTAAAACTGCTGTGTTATTTCTGTTTCCAGTTTTCATCTTTTTTATTTTGCTAGTCGTAAAACTACCTAAATCCTAATTCAGGAATTAATATTAAACAGCAACGATTAGACTGAAAATCACCTTAGGCGGGACTTGTAGCTGTCAACAATTTCATCTTTCTCTTCTTTTGAGTTATACCATATGACACTTGGAATCACGAAGTACGACAGCTTCCGACATATTGGACAAGATCTCAATGCACTATTGACATCCATACCAGAGGTTGGGGAACTACTACGCCAGTTTCGAATACAAGATATGCAAAAAGGGTGATCACATTCTGAGAGTATTCCAAACTTTCGTTCAGCGACTGTAGGCTTTGAAAGAACACGTTCCAGGCAAACACTGCATTCTATTTCTTGACTTCGCTTTAATGCCTCAAGTTGCCTGTGTTTTTCCTCGCAGGTCCGCATATGCTCCTCTCTTTCAACAGGTCTGTGAGGATGCAAACAATGTTTTCCACAACTGGGGCAAATATCTCCATGAATATAAGGACAATTTTCTCCCCGAGGACAATTACCAGCAGCAGCAAATGAACAGATAGCATGATCATCTGGTCTAGCACTTGTGTTCTCCCCCACATTATCCTCTTCATTCTGATCATAATCATCATCACCATCCAGAGAACCAGTCCAGACAGGTTTCGTGGGAGGTAAGAAGGGACTACTAAATGCAGAGAGTTCAGAAAGTGTGCTCGGGAGTAAATCAACTCCGCTCGATGGGTTTCTCGAGGGATGAGCAAGAGCCACAGATTGATGAGAATTCGCTGACGAAGATGAACCAGATGACTGAGCTCGAGAAGCTTTCACATGCTCGTATCTGCATCGACTACCAAATGCACAAGCTCCTTTTTGATAAAAGGTACATATCTGCCGCGATGAACACACACACACACACCAAAAGCTGTTGATCCATAATTCCGTGAAACACATTAAAAAAACATATAAACATTAATTGAAATTGCTTACATTATTCGAAGGATCCTTCCAATCATGAGAAAACTCACAATGCTCCCCTTTCAAACATGCTCCATGTGCGTAGAACTTGCAAAGAACCCTAAACACACATCACAAATTTACAAGCGAAACCGTCAAAACTTCCCCACAATCAAAACACCAACAAAAAAAAAACAAAACCATTTCGCCATTAGCTCAACTCAGTAGTTTCAACATAATAGATTTATGCAATCATTTCAAAGATGAAAAATACACAATCATTATTTTCACAATTCTAATTCAATTTCCAATAATAATTTTTTATACAGATGAAAAAATAAGACCAAATTTCCACAATTAAAAAATCAAACCATTCAAAATAAATAAATTGAGAATTGAATTGTTGTAGGATGAAAAGAATATACCTTTTGGCGGCCATAGCGAATCAAAGCTTCCGGAGAACAACGATCCCCCACTAAGCGAGCGAGGTTTCGCTCAGGGGAACAGAACAGAGGCAGCGATGAAAACAAAAGGAAAGAGAAACCCTAAACAATTTTCAATTCGACGAAAAACGAAAAACGAAAAAGCGAAAAGTCTCTCAATTTCAATTAAGGAGAAGAAGAATTTAGGTTTTTTTTTTTGGGTGGCGGTGGGTCGTCGCTGTAGATTAGAGAGCCGCCGTCAGTTTTGGGGGATTATAATCACGGAAATGCCCCTATGGAGAAGAGTCAGTTTTTGGGGATTATAATCACGGAAATGCCCCTATGGAGAAGAGAAGAGAAGACAAGACGAAGCGAGACGCGGAGAAAACGGTGGAGATTGTAAGGTGGATTGAGAATTTGAGGTTATGGCGGAGTACGGAGGAAAAACTCTTAAATTCATTTTATGAGCTGACTGTCTGTTTGCATTACTTATCGCCCTCTATACATTCTCTCTGTTTTTATCACTATGCACCAAATATTACATTGCTCAATCAAAAAAATAAAATATTAATCAGACAAACATAAAAATATGGCTCAGATAAAGTGTATTTTTTTATATATACAAAGAAGAAAAAACGAGAGAGAATCGGAGACAAAAGGTATTACAGTCACAACCAATCCTATCAAATAAATTATTTGATATGAGTGGTTGTGACTGTAATAGAGCCTTTTGTCTCCGATTTTCTCTCGTTTTTTCTTTTCTGTATAAAAAAATAAGGCTCTGATAGATAAAAAAGTGTATTTTAAGCTCGTTTCTCTCTAATGTTATTGTGCCCATCTCACATCACACATCAAATCCTGACTTTGTCCCTTGCTCAGTAGGAGTGTAATTGAGATAAAATCGTCCTACACTGGACCTAATTCATGAAGAGGATAGCGTGTATGAATTTGTCTATTATTACACACTTTTTCTATGGATACTACAAAAATTTATTTATTTTTTTACTTTTCTATGTTGGACTACACAATTTTTTCTATGTAGATATAAATTGTAAGTTAACAAATATAATGTGTGATGGAACGGATTTGATTAGGTAAAGAGTGAAAACGAATATTTATTCATCATAGGAATCAAAAACTTTATGATCAGTGTGCACTTGCAACAGATATACAATTGGTCAAAATGTTGCTCTGATCAATTTGTTGCAAGAATTCTGATTATCCCGTCCAATATTTTCCTCTTCGCTCATCAATTTGCACAATTACACACAATTTGTCAACATGTGTTCACATGTTTAGATTTTTTAGAAGCTGTATATCTGCCGTCATTGGTGAATCTTTTCAAGAAAACCTCCATGACCTCTCATGTCAGCCAGGTCTCATATATAAAGTTAGTTTTTCTCCAATGTCTCATGATATTACTCAGAGAGTATCCATCTCTCAAAAAATAAGAGCTATTGATATCCATGCATGCAGAAGCATAAACTCCAACAAATTTTGAATAGACAAACACAACCGACGACTCATGATTTAACAAAGAAAACAGGTATCTCATGCCCTAAAGTTCATGGCACATCCATGGACATGAAGAATCATTCATAGAGTTTCAATCTTTGTTAATTGTAGTCCGCGTGATGGTAGCACATCCATGGACATGAATAAATTATTCATAAAGCTTCAATCTTGGTTCATTGTAATTAGGCATGTTATTGGGTCCTGTCGTGTCGAGTTCGTGTCAGATCACTGTAGAATTAAAGAGTTGTCGTCAATTTTGGGATTAATATCAGTTAATCACAGAAATGCTCCTACGAGGAGAGAAGATGAGAGAAAACAAAGCGAGACGCGAAGAAAACGGTTGGATTGTAAGGTGAATTGAGACTGTGGCGGAGTACAGAGAGAAACTCTATATTTCTTTATGAGCGATTGTTTGTCTGTCTATTTCAATTATCAGTCTAATTTATGGTTGTCGGGTGTAAAACACGTCAATACATTTTCTTTTCCAACTATACACATGTAATACATCCAAACACAACATTCACGTCACAAAATATTACAACGATGAGAAGAAACAAATTTAAATAAAATATTACATAAGGCTCAATCAGAAACTCTTATTAAGCAGAAGAACATAAAAATAAGCTGATAATTAAATAAATAAAAATGTATCTTAAACTCAATTCGTGTAGTGTCACCTCAAACTATTCGAAGAACAACTGCGTGATCATTTTTTTTTGGTTACAAAATGGGGTTAAAACAACCCAACCAAACAAACACCTAGACTAGGAGAACATTCCTAGAGCGCTTAGGAAAACAGACACCACTACTGTCATAAAAAAATATGAATGACATGAATGGGTGGCTCTTCAAAGAGAATTAGCCCTAAATCATAGATGATGCTGCACTTGGCAAGAGCATCAGCAATCATGTTGCACTCCCTCACAATGTGATTGAGAGAAGCACAGCTCACAGATTGAAGCATCTTTTTACAACCCTGAATGATAGAACCAAGAGGGTGAGTCTGCAAATCCTCACTGCGAAACAGTAGCACCTCCGAGTCAGATTCAATATGAACCTGTCTAACCCCATGAGAAATAGCTCTTGCACAACCATTATTTAAACCAATTTCGGGTCCTTCTCTAAGTAAACACATGCATATGTAGCTAAGTGTAAAGAACATCATACTAGCCTACTAGGAGACTATGTGTAAATCTCACCTACCATCCTGGATCTGCAGTACACAATAATCACTCTTAATTAAGCATATAGAGAAACAAAAGAACAAAGTAAACATGTATGGTCATATCACAAGATATTCAAGTAGCTTGACAATGTATATGTATCTAAGAAGAAACTCTTATTACTACCTATCCCTTCAGGTACCATTTCTCAACCAGCTTACTTTTCATGCGTAACACATCCAACCACTTCAACACAACCTAATTTATACATAATTTGTCAAAAGAAAAACAGAGGAATGTGTCACTTACGCTTTCTTCCTTATACTTGATCAAATCGAGAATGAAAACCATTGACAACACTATACTTGATCATCAAGATTCAATATTCTTTTAGGGACTGAAAGATTAGGATTGATCCCACTAACTACCTCTTCTCTGATGACAATAATAACATCAAAAGCTACTACATCGATTCGAGGATGAAAAGCATTGGTAACACCGTACTTGATCTTAGGTGGTTCAAAATTTATCACGATCCAATAATAACTACATAGTCTCAGTCGACAATTGTGCATAGATGACACTAGTATCACAAATTTGCAGTCTAATGGTGAAGTCATAAATTGTTCGAGGTTACAATATAATTGTGGCAATAACTCATTTCAAGTTTACATCTTGAAAACCAACAAATATAAGTTAGCAAGACCAAACATTCCAATGCCCAAATATTAATACTTGTAAAGCTAATCATGAACATGAAATTAAACCAAATGCGAATCAACTATCAACATATTGAGTTCAAATCAATGTTTACAAGCTACAAACCTGTAAACCTCTCATCTCTGCTTCCTAGATAATGCAATTTCAACAATCCAATAATTTAGCAATACTCTGTTGAACTTAAAACATAACTATACAAAAGATTATGTAGTAATGTTAGAGCATATGAAATGCTTTCTTCCAATCTCACAAGCTGCTATCACACCACACTAATTAAACACGCTCCATCTTCTCAATGGTTAAGATCCAACTCATACATTCATTCAAGCAGTATTTTTATCAGTCGATTTGATTCATAATTCAACTTAGATAAATCCCTATAAACATTAGGTGCAGCATTTTTAATCCTTATTTACAGCCTGTGCTACTCGTGTGTGAGGTAAAAATTTACCTTCCTTCTTTTTGGTCGCCGACGCGCCAGCCGCTTAATTGTTCATGGCTTCACTATGGCGGTGCGCCAAACATGACAGAGAGAGTGTAGGTCAACGCCGGAGGGAGAGAGATCGCTGGTGGCGGAGCTCTGAGTGTCCATAGAGAGTCGAAGGCAAAGGGAAGAGGGAAGAGAGAGAGAGAGAGATTGGACGCAAAGATTTCGGAGACGGAGTGCGGTCCACATAGGCGGATAGGGATGATGGAGTATAGATGTTGCCGGATTGTTGCGGCTCGGTTCGACCCCGATGAGTGGAGACAGTTGCGGAATGGGTTGTGGAGATGGATCCGGACTGGTGGTTGCAAAACAGCAATTGCGGAGGTCATTCTCGAAGTATGCTCTCGCGGCGGGTCATCTTGGAAAGGGGTGGTAGTTGAGAGACGGTCGGCTCGAAATAGGAGTTCTCCGGATCAACAGCTACAGTCCAACGGTCGGTGCTCGCAGAACAGAGGTTGTGGCTGCCAGAGGTGGGTGTTGCCGAAGTGACTTGGGCATAGGCTGTTATAATGTGGGCTTTGCTCATTGTAAGCTCAAGATGAGAGAAATATCCAACGGCTGACATTTAATATAATTTGGGGCGTGGACGAAGTGGGTGTGGAGAGAGAGAGAGAGAGAGAGAGAGAGAGAGAGAGAGAGAGAGAGAGAGAGAGAGAGAGATTTCAATAGACCTTTGGTGGTAAGCACTCGTTTCCGATTTTTTTATGATTATGCGATTGATGTGGTTTTGCTATATGAAAACATCAAAGGCTTTTGTGGAGATTGTGGGGCTTTCTTGCATTGTGGTTTTCCTTTTCTTTCTATGATTAAAATCCTTGAGAGTGAAAACAATTAGTTATTGAGGAAATCAAGAACTTTATCAGCATTGCATTTGCAACGAATACACAATTTATCGAGTTGTTATTGCACTAATGACTTTATTGCTAGGACTCTAATGACTTTATCGTGTTCTTTTTTTCCGCTCCGCTTAACAATTTGCATAATAACATATAAATTATGAACATTTGTTACCAATGTTTAAATTTCTTATAAGTTGCTCATGGACGGGTATCGGTTACTTTGTTCAAGAAAACCTCCATTTCCATGTCCCATTGGTCTCGTATATAAAGTTAGTTCTTCTCCAATTTCCCATGATTTTACTAAGAGAGCATCCATCCATCCACCGACAAAATAAGAGCTAGTGATATCAATGCATGCGGAAGCATAAACGCAATATATTTTTTTAAATAGACAAACACCGCACACAACTCATGATCTTAGCAGCAAAACAGGTATCTCACGTCCTAAAATTCATAGCACATCCATGGACATGAATAAAAGAAAAAAAAATCCAACCATCATCCCTAGTTCCTTACCAAGTTAAGCCCAAAGTCTCCATCGGCAATAATAGGCCCATCTTAGAATTTGTAATAGCTAGGTCCATCTATTGTGCCTTAATAATTTGAAAAACACATTTTGAAAACTAATCTACACGAGTGTGTTGATCGGATAAGGAAAATGATATTAGAGAAAGAAACCACATCTCTGTAATCCAATCTCCCTCATCCAATGGCTACCCTGTTCTCCACCGGCACACCAAACACCACCATCCCACCTCCCAAACCACCTCTAACTCCACCACCGTCGTCCAAATCCCACCTCCCCATTCCGCCACCCTCCAAGCCATTCCTAACTTCTTTAACCGCCACCGCCGCGGCTGCCGCCATTTTAACCGCCGCAGTCACTCCACCACTCTCATTAGCAGCCGACTCCCCCCCCACTTACCAAATCTACTACGGCACCGCCGCCAGCGCCTCCAACTACGGCGGATACGGCGGCAACTCCGACAAGAAGACTTCAGCTGAGTATGTGTACGACGTGCCTAATGGTTGGAAAGAGCGCCTAGTCTCGAAAGTCGAAAAAGGTAATTAAGTAACTTGAAATTAAAAATGTTATGTTGTCAAATTATCGATTTTAATCGGATGAATTGATTTTCATAATGTATGGCATATTTTGCAAAGAGGGTAAAAATATGTTATGGTTTTTACTTTGAAACCTAGCAAAACCCTAGCAAAGTGCAATGCTTGTTATTTTGTTTTAATGTTATATCGTTAGATTCTCGCTATTAACTGAGTTAGAACCATGATCAGGTACGAATGGAACTGACAGCGAATTTTACAACCCAAAGAAGAAGACAGAGAAAGAGTACCTTCTTTACCTGGCTGGAAAACCTCAGCTGCCTCCCATGGACGCGGTGCTCAACAATCTAGCCCTGTCGGATGTGAACTTGCAGGACTTGATAGCCAGTGCCGACTCGGTGACGTCGGAGGAGAAGAAAGATGACAAGGGCCAAGTTTACTATGAGTATGAGATCAATGGCGTTGCTGCACATAGCTTGATTTCGGTGACTTGTGCTAACAACAAGCTTTATGCTCATTTTGTCAATGCTCCTACGCCTGAATGGAACCGAGACAATGATATGTTGAAGCATGTTCATGACTCTTTCAAAACTGTTGGATCATTTTGATCCATCATGTACTGTGTTTCACATGAAGCATATATAAATGGTACTAGCTTGATCTACAAATTGGGTTCTGCTCTATTTTCTTATATGTTTCTTTAATGCCATTTAGCTCTCGAACTCTCGTGAATTTCCTCCCTATCTTTGGGAGAAAATGAGTGCAGAGGAAACAAGGAAGCAAGTTTGATGTTCATCAGATGTGTGTAGGAAACTCTGCATATTGAAAAGGTGGAAGAAAATGACCCAAATCTTTATCCATTTTTGATGGATCAAGGCTTTGTATAGAACTAAACAGGTAGTAGTGTAAGATATCATTATTGAACAACATACTGTGAAGATCATCTGTTCAAATTTACATGCATGCATTAATTGAATTCAAATGTCATTTTATAATCTGAGGAGTAAATTAAGTCCTTTTGTTGCAACTGGTACCTTGATATACATGAATTTGATTTTTATAAATTGCATTTCAATCACACAGATCCAGTGTAGGTATGTTCTAATCCGAAATAACTTAACAGTAGGCACAATATTCATGATGCTTCTCCCAGCTGGCGATTTACATAAGGAACTGTTGTATAGTAGAAGCCAGATACTAGCTAAATTGTGGCTATACTTGCTAGTATAAAGTGAAGCCATCATCGTAAGAAACGTGCCACCCTTTTTGACAAGGTGTGGCTTCTTGATCATACTCTTGACAACAGCTCCATCTCTTCTTCCAATTACCTCTTCCGGTGTTTGGTCTATTGTTCTTCTCATTCCATTTGTAGACAATCACTCCGGACTTGTCACTCCACTCTCCGTCAATCCCTTGGTGTGGTGGAGCCATTGCATATAGTCCTTTCTCTTCTGCATAAACCACATGCCACAAAAAAAAGTATTCATCCACTATTTTTCGAGAAGCTAATCTCGTTTAATCTCTTGCTATTTGAGCACCCGAAAACAAAAAAAACTTGGGGCAAATATCAGTTTATCTACTTGTGGTTTGTTTCAAATATCATTTCACTACTTATGGTTTCAAGATCATCAGTTCACTACTTAAGGTTAAAAAAATTCACCAGATTATTGCATCAACACAATCAGAATGAAGCACAAGAAGCTTGCTTTTCTCCTCCGCCTTGGCTCCGATGACGCCTTCCCTTCCGTCCTCATATCCCAACTGGTGGCTAACTTGTTCAATAGGAGTAAAGGTTAAAGAAAAGTGACCTGGTTCCAATAGCTTTATGAAGGTTGATAATATGCAATTCCTCATCAGGAGTGAAGGTGTCATGTTTGAGGTCAGGCCTGAGGTAATTAGTCCACCTAAGCCTGCAGCTCTTCCCACATCTGTTCAAACCTGCATATTGTGAACACAGTGATGAACTTGTAATGATCATCTAATATGTTCCAGAACAACACAAATAATGAAATTAACTTCAACCTGCTTTCTTAGGAACCACAGTCCAATTTCCGACTCCATGTTTTGGCACACAAGCTTGAAGTTTCGCATCCTCGGCTGCAGTCCAGAGACCCCTCTTCACATTTGATTTATCACAGCAAGGTGGCCTCCCCATTTGGAGAGAAGAATCTCAGAAAGGGAGAAAGAGAGATGTGAATTAAGATGCAGATTATTATTATTATGTAATGGTGATGCAACTTTGCAAGTACATTTAAAAAGAAGAAATGTAAGGGTATTATTTTGCAAAGATGCTAGGCAAGAAGTGCATGCGCCATTAGGCTCCCAGTGAAGTTAGAAATGCATGAACATTTTCATCTCTTAGAAAACGGTCAAACATGACATCACAGAACTGCATATTCTATCCAGGCTCAAATTTGATGAATTATTTTGGTTAACATGACACAGCACAGTAATACAAACTGATATCCGTAATTAAACACAAAGGCGTCTTTTCTTTCTTAAAAGAAATATGGAAATGCTGCACACTCTTAAAGGTTCCCAGTTAACCAGAACTGCATGATCATGCTCATCCTCAATAAACAGTTTACATGGCATCAAAAACTCATGCATTCCATCTCTTCACTTATGACATTCACAAAAACTGAGCTTAAGTGGTTAATTTCCCCACAAGCGCGTGTCTGATAAATGATCCTAGACGCACTGTATTCGGAATACACCAGTATTCAGATTCCAACTTTCAACAGAATACATCAGTATTCAGATTCCATGAGTTCACGAAGAGAAGGGAAAACATCATGATTATGCTAGGTCATAAAGAGTCGTAAGATCATATATTAAAGGTATTTAATATTAAATCAAAAATCAAAACAGAATTCGCTGATATACTATAAATCTGATCTTTCAAGAGTTGGGACTCGAGAGGTAAAATGAGTCTACATGTTCATTTTAGTAATAGTAGGCTGTGCAGCTCCAGCAGCATATATCTCAATGTGGCAGAGCTCAATCTTATATACAACTAAATGGCACTCTTCTGTATTGAAAGAACTATAAAGGAAATTAACAAAAAATTGTTGCCTCCCTAAGATGAACAGACCTTGCAACTCTTCCTACAAAACCCGGGGAGCTCCTCTGAACCCACCATGTATACAGGGTTCTTCTCACATTCACCGCCTTTAGCCCATGTGGGACAGTTTACATTCTGATCCATGTACTCCCCATCAGCTATCTGCTTCATTGACTTCTCAAATGATCTCACATGAATCCACTTGGTTGCAGACCATTTTTCACCTTCAATGACAGGGCAGCTACCATGCAAACTGCTTGGATCGGTTGTTGCATTCGGAAGTAGACTAAAGAACAGCAAGGCATCGCCCTTGTAAGGTTTCACTATAAGGAAGCAAAGAAGACTTTTCAGAGTCGAAAGTAATTTACATGGTCAATGAGGTTCACGATGGTGTATACAAAGTGAAGCCTATTTATAAAAAAGATCTCTGATCCAGACTTATGGTTGTACGTTAACAAATACTGGCTATATGAACTAGAAATGCAGAAAGAAAGATCATACACAGCTCCCTTTCTCCCTTGTTGTAAAAAGAGATGCTTTTAGTTAACAACTAATCTATGTACATATGGAGGTATGATATGTCGAGCTTTTACAACAAATAAAGAGGAAAATATATTTTGTATAGATCAATACAAAAAGACGACAATCCTCATAATGTAGTACCTGAATATCCATTTTTAGCACAGTCAGATAAGACATCATCCTTAGCTTGAACAGTTTTCACCTGTTGATGGCAATAAAGGAAGAAGTAAGAAATTCCAAATATACGATGTAAAACAAAAACAAGCATGAAAATTTAGAGATGCAAGTGACCTTAGCATGTGGAAAGACAGTTTCGCCTCCCTTCTCAACATTAGAGAGATACATCAACACAGTGGCAACACGGTGGCCGCCCAATTCTTGATTAGCTTTGTCATGAAAATAATCAAAATGTGGTTCATACTTTTGACCATTTTCATAATGAAGTATCTGCATTGCCTCCCCATTCTCTGATTAGAAAGAAAACAAAGGGGGAGATAAAAGTCATAAAACATCCATCAAGATAAAATAGGACACTTTCTGAAATTTTCAAAAAGCGGAAGAACACTTACCAACTGGAAGAAAGGTCCATGCAGCAATCTTGGTCTCAATGTTGGAAATTATTTCATCCTTCAAGGAGAAACAAATAGCACCAAGTAAGGTTTGCAAATTAAATCATGTATATACTCAAATTTGGAGTTTGCTAAAAAAAACATTGGGTATCTTGCTACAAAGACATCACTATGAGCCATGTATATATCTAGAGCTCCAACAACTACATTTGAATTTGGATTAAGCGAGTAGAGCTATTTAAACCCATCACTGTAGCCGGTGTTTGCATCAACTGGAATCGAGGATGCTTTATGGTGCACTTGCTGAGGATAGTTATTCCTTTAGTCTACCAAATTAATAACTCATTCTCATCGGATTTTTCCTTAGTGCATAATCAACCTATTGATATTTCGAAAAACCAGTTAGGAACATTGACATGAAAAATAGCAACTATCACATTTCATCATGACCAAGTAATCGAATACCTGAGAAATAGTGAGGTTACGAAGATCTTAAGGCTCTAAGAGTTTCCCATCACAGTACGGAACTTTTGTCTGAGACATAAGCATGTAGTCACTATACAAAAGTATCTTCACAGCTTTCTTGTTTCCGGCAGGAGTCAACTTATACCTATCTGTACCACATACCGGGCAACCATCAAGGGATTCAAGATCATTCCCATAAGCATCTTCACCCCAGAACAGAACACAATCATATCTACAAGCATGTATTTTGATGTATGAAAGGCCAAGATGTTGAAGGATCTGTCGCACCTTACGATGAGTGGTAGGAAGACGATGACCGGGGGGCAACAATGAACCAGACCACTTCAGCCCATCATCAACAGCCTTCACACTCATTTTGTTCTCCACTTTCATCTTCATTACTCCCATAACACTTTCAAGAACAGTATTATTACACTCGTTGTACAACGGGGTCTATTGGAAGCCAATGAGGTTGTTGTACTTGTCCATACGAGCAGTGTTGACAGCTGTAGTTAATTGCTGGACTGGCTCAATATGAGGGAAACCCCCAACAGCGGGAGGGATATCTCGTGCTTCAGCAAATACACCACTCTCATGAGGAAACATATCGTTGATCAACCTTGTTGTTGGATCATTGGATGTACTGCCACTCTCAAAAAATTGTTCCTGATCATGCTGACCAACTGATGAGCTCTCACCGTGATAAATCCAACATGTGTACTTATCCCAAAACTTGTTTTTCTTCAAGTGCTCCAATACTTTATCGATGTGAAAACGATATCGCTCACTGCGACATTGACATTTCATACACGGACAATAATGAATTGTCATCCCTCCACAATTAACCTTCACATATTCCACAAAACTCTTAATTCCATGGTGATATCTTACATCCCATCTTGGAAGACACATCCAACTCTTGTCCATCTTGAAAATTATAACTGTATATATATATACCAATGATCTAATTAATTAATTAAAAATTAATCATTATATATATAAATATATATCTAGCTATATATATATCGATATTCAAACTATATATACATATATTACATAATTTAATTATATATTCTACTCGATCCCTAATTACAAATGAACACATATATATTAATTTTGTCTAACTTATAATATTCATATATATATTTATAAATTATTTTTGTCTAATTATTCTACTCGATCGATCCCTAATTATTCATATATATTTTCGTCTAATTTAACGTACGTACTCAAAATCAATGTACAATCAATCAATTAAACTAAATATTATTAAAATTCCCATAATTTAAACTAGCCTTCCGCGCTCGCGCGTGCGATTTATCGATGGCATACTTAAAAATGTGCAATTATATCGTCTTCACTTAATTGCCCAAGTCCATTGCTCATGACAGATACTATCGTGCACTTTTAGGCCTATCTCTATTATTCGAATACTGTTATAATTGAGATCTCTATTATTCGAACACAGATCTAATTGAGATGTGAGAAGAATTACCAATGATTGATGATAAAATTTGTAAAATAATATTAGCCTACTTCATATTAAGTCAACACTATGTAAAAAATAATCAATCACTGATAATTCTTCTCACATCTCAATTAGATCTGTGTTCGAATAATAGAGATCTCAATTATAACAGTATTCGAATAATAGAGATAGGCCTAAAAGTGCACGATAGTATTTGTCATGAGCAATGGACTTGGGCAATTAAGTGAAGACGATATAATTGCACACTTTTAAGTATGCCACCGATAAATCGCACGCGCGAGCGCGACGCCTTTCGCACGCGCATATGCGCGTGCAAGAAGGCTAGTATACCTTAAGCGCAAAACTTTTCTCCATGTTAGTGTGACTTCAGATAACGGTTTTGTTGTCATCAACTCTCTCCGTGCCATTTTATAGCGCCAACTAATGATAATATTCAAAATTTACAGTTAAGTTGAGAACAGAACTTGGAATATAACAAAACCAAAAGTGCTCAAAGGTCCATACTGTTCATGCTTCTTCTTGTTCCATTCTTTCAAAACCAAGTTACTGAGATAACCGGTATTCATTTTTATCGACTTTCCCATACGCCAACCGACCGAAAATATTGAAACACGTCGAGTAGAGTTTTTGTTCATTCGAATAGTTTTAGTACCTACGAACATACAGAAAGAATTTTCGATCAAATTAGTAATTGGAAACAATTACGTAAATATCAAGTATTAATATGTCAAACATAAACGATATTAAAATACCTAATGAGATGCAACATTATTTGTGTCTGACCCCAACAAAACCTCTTTAAACACCACATTTCTAGTATATACACCATCTTGACCAGATATTGAGCCTTTTTTAACCAGAATTGTTGTAGTGGACTCTGATGTTCCCCTGGACAATGCCACATACAATTGACCGTGACTGAAAACATGATCTGGGAGGTACACACCAACGCAAGGAATTGTCTGACCTTGAGACTTGTTTATAGTGAGGGAGAAGCTCAATTTGACTGGAAATTGCTTTCTTATGAGTTTGAAAGGTAGACCAGCATTATCCGGCGGGCTCAACAGGATTCGAGGTAGAAAAAACTCTAGTCCCAGCAAACTATCCCGTTAGAACCTCAACATCCAAGAGATTCAAATATGAACCACGACATAACAATCGAGTTCCGTTCATCAATCCCAAGTTTGGGTCGATATTCCTCAAAAGCATAATCGGGGCACCTATTTTTATGGTCAACTTGTGTGGTGGGAGTCCTCCAATTGTTATTGAGTTCAAGAACTCATGTTGGTATAAATTCCTGGTGTCGTCTTGCACTGAGTCAAAAGAATAGAACGTGATTTGTTCACCAGGAAACATGTTGATGATCTTTTCATTTAGCATATCCACGTCATCATTTAGATGAGTAATCAACGCTCTCTCCACCATATAACCGGTATCATGTACATGATCACCCAAATTGGGAAAGATGGCATTTATGATTTGATCGATCGATTGAGCTCCTACCCACGGAATCACCATGGTTTGCGGTAACTTTATCATCTCACCATCGAATGCATGCTCATTGCCATTGCCAACACGAAGTAAAAAATCAGAAAATTGAGGGTCATTGATGGATCTCATATTATGTCTCAACCTTAAAATCTTTGTTTGTGCTCAAAACAAAGATTTCACAATTGAAGCTTCAATGAGTTGAGACCTGGTTCCTTTCGGAACAACTGGAAGCACTTGACGAAAATCTCCCCCAAAAATCATTATCTTTCCACCAAACGGTAATTGAACATCTGTTATGTCCCTGAAAGTTCAATCAAGTGCTTCAAAGACATATCGATGCGTCATAGGTGCCTCATCTCAAATGATTGCAATTGCAGCTCTGACCAACTCAGCTAGATCAGATTGTTTATTTATGAAAGTCGGGGTCGATGCATCCACATGAAGTGGAATACTTAACCTTGAGTGAGCCGTTCTGCCACCATGCATATTAATTGTAGCTATTCCAGATGATGCGGTGGCTAAGAAAATACGATTCATTCTTCTTAGATTAGCCAGTAATGCACGGTATATATATGTTTTTCCCGTTCCACCTGGACCGTCAAGAAAGAATAATGCACCATCGTCACTTTCCACAGCAAGCATTATGGTATCGAATGCATATTTTTGATCGTCGTTAAGGCGACCTATTGCATCAATGTCTACTTGTGGGACTGGTACTGACATTTCATCTTCAATACATCTTGGGATGCCTGAATTTTCTTCAAGTGCACTCGTCATTGCAGGAAGGTCGAACTGTCCAATGTTTTTTCTAAATTGTTCCATCATTCTGTCTAAATCACGTAATAACTTGTTTATATTGAACAAATTATTGGATGAAGGATAATCTTCCATTATGAAAGGATAGAACTCATCCCACAATCTTCGAACACCAGTTGGTTGGCTATAAACCAATATTGTGACAAACAATCTTCTCAAGGCCGATGACATTCTAACTCTTGAGGCCTCTAATAGACAATCTCGAATACTGTTATCATTCTCTAGCAAACCTCGTCTCTCAGCCGCTTGCTTAAATGAAAGTTGGAGTACACTGTCCACAGTAAGTAATTCATGAAAGGATCTCAGTCCCCTAACATGATTGAGCAGAACCCGCAGGTAGAACTTTTCACCCTCTGACGGTGACACACTGTATATTCGCCCAAGAGACTTATAGTTGGTTATTCTTTTAGCCCAATATTTTTTTCTATCCCACCTATAATTTTCAAGAATTTCTCGATGCAAATACGCTCTTGCATTCACATCCGTTTGGTTTAAATGGAAAAACTCAGTAAGCATAGATTTTTCTGCATTTTCATCTTTTAAAATATCCTCCACACTTTCATCTGCATTGAAGTTTATCTGTTGCATGTTGGGGAGATGTATCTGCAATCGTTCTACTGTTGGATATATTCGATTGAGCACAAATTTAAATATCCTCCATAAGGCTTCAGGTGCGCAAACCCACCTAGCATCAACGAACTGTCGAATTTCATCAAAATTTGGATTAGACTGGAGCTGTAGTGCAACTCTGTCAGGACCCTTGTAGATGTACTTATATAAATACTTGACACTTTTGATGCTCACACATATTTCAACATTGATGTGGCAATTATATTGTAGTAACAACCACGGGTTGTAGGGAACTACCCAACTGTTATCAATTGTTGCATGACTTCGTCTTCTAAGAGGTACAGATAAACGATCTGATCGTCTTCGATATACAGGATAGGCTTCAGTTCCCTGAACAATGTAATTTGAAAATGATTTAGGGTATTCTTTGCTACATTTACCGCCTTTCATGCATGAAAGGGTTCTGTTTACAACTCCACACGGACCATGAATCATATGTGTACACACTGCTTCATAAAGTAAGGGTTCTTCTTGATCGTCTGGTATCTCTGCTCTAACAATGCGGTCATATTCATCCGGATTATTAAGCTTATCACCATCTTCTAGCATGATCAACATATGAACGTGCGGCAAACCCCTCTTCTGAAATTCAATGACATAAGCATGAGCAACCACGTTTCCCAACATTCCCTCTTTTATGATGTCCTCTTTTAAATGTTCGAGTTTTGCATGGAACACTCGTGTGACTAAATCTGGGCGTTCTTGCGGTGTTTGACCAGGGAGCAGTTCATCCATAACTTCTTTCCAATTAGGATTGCAAGTCATGGTGATAAAAAGATCTGGTCTTCCATATTTTTGAACCAAAGCTATAGCATCCTGGTACCTTTGATACATATCTCATGGGCTCCCAATAAATGAAAATGGCAAAAAGACTCTCTTACCGATATTACCAAAAAAAATTATATTACGACGGTGAGTTGACCATTTAATAAATTTTGATTACCACATGGTGTTATATACATTTAAGTTGAATGATAAATATGCATTCACACCTGCATTGTTTTCTCCTACATGTAGAGAGTCTTGAAGTCCTTGACGGGCCTCTCTCCGAAACTTATCTGATTTAGACGAAAATATCTAAGTTTTTGTGACTCAATCTTTACATAATTATCTATTGCATATTGTTGAAAGAGACGTCCATCTCGATGTAAGAGATTGACATGACCTCGGCGTATCTACACAATTTAGATTGTTAACTATGTTTTAAGGCATGTTGGCTATGTTATGAAAGGAAAGAAGAAATAATAGACACTAACCTGTAACACATATGAGTAATAGTCACAACAACTCATAGACTTTCCATTATTGTCTGTGTGTTAATGTCCCAACCGTATGACCCATACAGTAATAATAACGGATACTGCATAGGATCATAATATCCAACTAAGTCTTGAATATTTCGAAGTAGTCCAGAAGCGGTTTGAATCACGAAGTCTCTTCCATTTAGATTTATACTATTCCCTTCTACTATAATAGCAGCAACCTGAGCTGCTGATGGTAGGTTGTATTGACGACGATGAGAAGGTTGCTCTCTTAAAATCAATCTGCAATTAGGCAAGTATTCACGATGTCCAAGACTTCGTAGTGTATGAACATATGAGTTATATTGGTTCAAGATATGTTGTATCCTCTCAACTGTTTCCCTCTCTAACACACTACTTTCTGACAATCTATTCTCAAGTTCATGGTCGGTATCGTATATATAAGTTTGTAGATATCGTGGTCTTCTTCCATCAATCGGCATAAGGCCACCAATCTTATGGTATATAGAACCCTGAGCACGAAAGGTGTAATGTGATCGAACGTTAATTCTCTCATCAACATGAACGCCCATTGAGGTGAATGAAAAAACATTATTGTATGCACACATGTTTTGTCTGAATCTCTTTCCCATTGTTGTTTGGTCACAGGATAAAGCAAGCATTTCTTGGGGACAGTGAATTAAAGGCAGACTAATTCCCCCGTTCAAACAACACAAACTTGATGTTTCTTTATAAAACAATTGCGCATTGCACTTAGGGCATGTTCTCGGTTGTGGCAGTTGACATATTGGTACCCCCGTTTCCTCATGAAAATTTCTTGCATCATTGGACCTTATCCTTGCTCTCCTTGTTCGTGGCATAGGTCGGACTCGAACTCGCATTTCATCAATAAGCATGTTCCCATTTTCGTTCACTTCCTCATCAATAACCATATTTTGCTCCGTTGCAATAATCATTGTAGTATCGATATTTTCTGATTTATAATAATGAAATTGATAATTTAATAGAATTTTTTTTTGTTATTATTCAACTGTAGTGCATATTGAAAAAAAAATCAAGATTATTTAAGGTCTATTAACATCTCATATATAAAGTAAAATGATGCAGTACCTGGAACCTCTTCGTTTGTATCATTTGTAACGGGTTGTACTCGATTACCATCATTTATCTGTATCCCTTCCGAACGCGCTCTGTGCCTAATGTGAGTTAAGCGCACTCTTTCTATAAATAAAATATAATAAAAAATGTCAAAATGTAAGAAAATTTATGAACACTACTAATTCAAAAACCTTTCATAATCAACATTACCCCTGGTTGGTTCGTTTACATTTTCTGATAGAGAATTTGGGTCATCATCAATAGATTCAACCACATGTCGTTTTCCTCTAGCATGGTCTCGTCGTCGGGCCAAATAATTTTGATATTGTTCGGGAGTCAATGTCTCTCGCCATTGTCGACTCGTTCGAGTACGGGAACTATTTGCTTGATCCATAAGATGTTCGATATATGACCTAAAAATAGAAATTATTTTTTGTTTTGGTGATTTTGTTGATGATAGTCTATTATCGTGTTACTATTTTGTTGATAATATAATCACTAATGTTCTTTGGTGATTTTGTTTGATGGTGTGTGAGACTAAAGAGGCACATATTAATATTTTGTGGGTTCAAATTATATGATGCAGAAGGGAAAAATTAGGAATATCAAAAGTTATGCCATGATAGATGTCGTAGTGGATCAAATTTCGTTAATTAATAGAGATTTTATGTCAAACTCATACATTGAAATTCAAGTATATAACCCAAAAGATACATCTAATGGGCGAATTTTGTTCTACCTCTAGCAGTCAGACTCTTCTTTGGTTTATAAGTGGAGCTGCACCAAGGGAAGGAAAGTTGAGTATCGCAATTAGATGAGCTTAACAATGAACCCCCTACAAACTGCATTGCAATTAGGTTTGATAAGTCATCATAAAAGAACACAACAATCACAGTATTCATGTAGAGATATTTATTAATTAATTGAAAACTAAATAAAGGCTAGTATAACAGAAACTTGAAATTAAAAATGAATGAATGACTTGCTAATTCATTGTAAACAAAACACAATATCTTGAAACTCTT
The DNA here is from genome assembly GCA_946800695.1 of Geum urbanum. NCBI lineage: Eukaryota > Viridiplantae > Streptophyta > Magnoliopsida > Rosales > Rosaceae > Geum > Geum urbanum. The sequence goes on from OX327015.1 coordinate 925,311, forward strand.
TCATAAGCACCATACCCACTTTCACAGCTTCAATTACCTTAGATAATAAAGCTGCTGCCGTAAAATAATTCATGACAAAACTCCAATACTCTACTCATACAGCACTAATAGTAGCAACAATAACAGTCACATTCATAAGCACCACACCCACTTTCACAGCTTCAATTACCTTAGATAATAAAGCTACTGCTGTAAAATTTTCATTGAATCAACTGATCTAATCGAAACCAAAAAATTAAATTATGAGAAATCAGTTTTGTTATCACTTTTCATCAACCCATTGTAACAAAATCATGACAAATCAACTTTTTTTACTTCGACATCCATCTGCGTTTACCCAAAGTATATATAGTAACAGTCTATCAAGTTATCGAGTATCCTATCCCAAATTGAAATTAAACTTCATCTCTTAGTTGGAAAATTCAAACATAAGCTATATGTGCAGATCAAGTTAAAGTATACCTGGATTTTAGCCTGTAGAGATGACCTCGGATTGACGCTTTATGGTTTCAATTGATCAAGCTCATTACTGCAGCAAGAAAAACAACAAAGAGGTGAGCAAAACAATGAAGGAGAAGAAGACTCATGTTTAATGTATAACGGGCATGTAAAGGCTTGAAGAAGACTCGCTTTTTATTGTATAAATCAATTTTTTTGTTTAGTGGTTAAGCAAGAGAATGAATTTCGTCATGCAAAATCCGTCTTCTTCATACTTGTAAACTTGACTACCTCATAGCAGAGAACAAATTAAAATTCAATACCAGCAAAAAAATTTGAATCAGCATGCTTATGCTTATGTTTATGTATATAACTAAAACTGAACAGCAAGACAAACAGAATGACCAAAGAAGCAGTGCACGTTCTTTTTAAAGCTATGGAAACCGAATTTCAAACTAATCAGAGGAAGACTCACACAAACTTCAGATTGGCAAATATTTTGAGGTAGGATCAAATTACTCACCTCCAATTAGCATTAGCATATGGCAATTTGTCAATGTCCTCTTCCTTACTACAATTGCACATGAAAAATGACAAAGAAGCTAAAAGACCTACAAAATCACAAATCACATACACAAATTAAGTCGCATCAATGAAAAAAAATATTGATTCTCAACAAATCAATAGTAATCATTATCACCCATCAATATCAAAAAAAAAAGAAAAAATGCAAGTTTTTAATTCTCTCAGTTCCCAGCAAATTCAAATTACAACACCAGCATCTGTAATCCATTCAGCATAAAATTCTCTAAATCTCATGTACCACATATCCAATTGTAGATGAGTCCCAAACTCAATCCCTTAATAAAGGAAACATATAGCAAAGTACCATATAGTTGTAATCCAGATAGTTGGAATCTGTAGTAGGCCTAAAGTCACCCAAAGTTACTGAGGCTATGAAATTCAGATAGTTATAATATGCAAGAAAGAAACACAAAATATTCCAAATCAACTTTTTATTTGTGATGAAGGAACGATGAGAGCAAAATAGAGGAATTGTGCCTACTATTGGTGAATGCAATTATTGTTTCAATTCTTTAGCTTCTTGACGACACTGTTAATCGACAGACTTAATGGCCAACACCGATCAAAGATAGAACACCACAATAGAGTATCAAGAATTCAGAAATCAAAAGCAATTTGACATCAAAAGATATTTGAACATTATCGAAGTTCAGAATTCAGAATTCAGTATATGTTATTCAGTAGGAGCCTTTACTTTCCATGAGATAAAAGAACATTCAGAATTCAGAAACCCTAAGTTCTCACGTACTTAACTTTCACATTTCGACCATTCATCGCCTACAACCTACATACACAAAGCACAGAGCCATGAATACCAGCCACCCTTTGCAAACTTAAACCACACAATCCACCCTGACAATCTAACAAACCCGCATTCTTCCTTTTTCCACCATTAAGTTTTTCCACCATCTCTATGGCTACAAATTGTTTTGTATACAACACTGATCTATTGGAAACTCTCGTGAGCTTGAGAAAAGGGTTATTCGAGATGTACACGAAAATACATGGGGAACAGGTTCCTCGACCTCCATATGTGGATTACATGAGAATGTATGTGGATTACATGAGAATGAAAAAGTTGGATGTATCTGACATGCAAGAGCTAGCATCTTACTCTATCCTTTTCCATATAAAAAGAGGTAACTTTATAATTACTTGTTAGCTGCTCGCATTGAACTACTGAAATTCAAGTATCTGCTTATATCATTTTACTAATGTTAGTAATGATGTTGACCTACTATCATAATCACGATCAATTGGTAAAAATTCAGTTTCAGTTGCAGGAGTTTGAGTGTTTATTGTGTTGCCTGCTGTCCAACTTGTGATTGTCATGTATTTTATTTTGAGATTGTCATGTATTTTTTTTTTTGTAAAAGTCCCCAGGTTCTACTATCGCAAGACAGCAAATTATCAAACTAATTCATATACAGTAGCAGATGAACAACTTGTGGATGCAGACATAGCTCTGCTGGACTTTCTTTCTCAATCATTAGCTTCTAACAGATAATCAGTTCTGTTAACACCAATAATACTCAATTCATGACAAAACTCCAATACTCTACTCATACAGCACTAATAGTAGCAACAATAACAGTCACATTCATAAATTTTGAGAAATCAGTTTTGTTATCACTTTTCATCAACCCATTGTAACAAAATCATGACAAATCAACTTTTTTTACTTCGACATCCATCTGCGTTTACCCCAAGCATATATAGTAACAGTCTATCAAGTTATCGAGTATCCATATCCCAAACTGAAATTAAACTTCATCTCTTAGTTGGAACAAATTGAATCAAACCCAAAACTGAAGAGAGAAACTCAGAAAAGAAAACTCACAAACTTCAAGATCCGAGTCCCAATGACATTCAAATGAGAATCTGCAACAAACATAATCGGCTGATCAGTCTCAACATTCACAACGGTGAATGCAACCGGAAAGATATCATACATCTATTACAACCTTACTCTATGCACAATTACACACCTGATTGGGCAATCAATTGAATCGTAGTCCTACTAACAAAATTAATTAAAAGTATTAGACAGAGCAAGCCAAAAACAGATTCAAGGCCTCTCGGCTATGGAAGACCAAGTAACCGAATTCCTTTGGGCATTGTATCAAACACCTTCCGTGCATAAATAACAGACCCAATAACTAAATTCCACTAATACAACATCGAAAATAAAGACTCTGCTACAGGAAGAGATAACAATATGATTCACTCAGTATAATCAATACAACAATTTACTTTTCTTCACTATGATAAGAAACCAATACGCCTCAAAAAGTTAAAACTCATAACTTCATATTGCACCTTAACATTGTCAATTCCACAAAACACTAAATAACTCGAAAGTAAAACAACAACCATAAGCTCTGATCAAATGCCTCTCAACAGTCTCAAGAAAGTGAATCAAGTGTCAGATTAAACGCATGGAAACAACATGGTTTTGTCGAGTATCAGAAAATTACAAAGCAAAAGGTTCACATAAGAGAAATCCACATCAAAATACAACTACGTAATCTAGAAGAATAAACAACAACAACAACAAAAAGTAAAATTCACCAAAAACTGAAGCCGGAAACACATGCACAAACTGAATGCTTCTAAAAATCGAAGACAAACACAAACCATATACACGTATGCAATTCTAGGTATTCATCTTCTTCTTTCACAATGACATCAAAAACAATATCATAGAACACAAACAACAAACCATAGAAATGCATAGGCAATTCAAGGCAGTAGCCTTAACCAAACAACAACTATTGAACGACCAGGTAAATAAAGAAGTAGCTTATTGAGAAAAGAAAAAAAAACCTTATTGAAGCCGATTAGAGAGAAATTGAATGAAGAAGAAGAAATCAAAGTATCTACTTGCTCTGTTGTGTGCGCGATGATACCAGACCAGGTGAATGGAAATCAAAACTGATTGGAGATGTGGTGTTACAAAATCAAAACTTACGATATAGAAGTATATCGTAATACAAAATCATAGAAGTATATACCCACAATAGCAGAATGAAGTATTAGATCGAGAGCTCCGGCCATAATCGAGAGCTCCGACCATAATCAAGAATCATACCCATAATCCAGAGCTCCAACCACCAAATCGAAGCCACCAAATCGAACACCGGCCAACCGTACTCCAAATTGCTGCAAACAGAGAACCCATAGATCAAACAGTAATAAACAAAATCTCTTCTCGGTTTTCAAAAGAAGAAGGGAACGCATACCAAATCGAAGAGCCCAAGCGACGTGAGAGCTTTGGTGGACTACAGAGGGAGAGGGCCGGACTTGAACTCCGGGAGGCACAGCTTGCCGGACTCGGATTTGGACACCAAAGTGTTTGACGGAGCAGAACTCGGACCGGGCGATGACGGCGTGGATGGCATGGACAGCGAGGACGATCCAGAGGGAAAGGACGGCGATAAAAAGGAAAGGACAGCGGGTCGAAGGAAATATGGGGATTGGGAAGATGAAACTGATCAGTTTTCTTTGGGCAATCGATCAGTTTTTTTTTGTACGTGGTTGGTTGCAAATTCAGGAATTACTAATGTTCTACTCTCTTAACTGTCTTAAGTCCATCGATCTGCCTTAATTAATAGAGATATATACTCTAACTATAATCGATCACAAAAATCTAAATAACCACACTATAATCACAATTAACCGAAACATCACAATAATCACAATATTACCCATAATAATCACAATTAACCCTATAATAATCACAATATATTCACAATAATCAACGACAATTATTCCAACTCGATCAACTATCAACTCAAAATCAACAATATATATATATATCAACATACTCGATCTAGCTATATATATATACACATCAACATATATATATAATAATCGATCAACACACACATCCATGCATATATATGCCTATATATATAAGTATACGTACCTATTGTGGACAATTTTCGACAACACCCAATGATTTAAGAGCGTTTTCAATTTCCGCAGGAGATTTTTTTTGAATGACGCAGCTGCTGCCCAGAATGGATCTGAAATAAGAAACTATAGCTGACGATTTATTATAATCGTCTGTAATAGTTAAAAATTATCGTCGGTTATAGTTTCCCACTATTACCGACGATTTTCCGGCCATTATAACCGACGATTGGAATACATCGTCGGTTAAACCACTATAACCGACGAGGTGTTTAGGTCGTCGGTTATACTTAACTATAACCGACGAGAACCCTTGTCGTCGGCCTGTTTTTTGGCAAGTCGTCGGTTATAATCATTCTGCTAGTAGTGACTATATATGTGTGTTTCTTTCTACTGAAAATATGAGAAGGTCAGACTCCTCATCTACTCATACATCTATGAATTCGTGTTATTCAAATTGCAGGTGGGTTTGGATACTTTCCTAGCAGCAACTCTATCAGAAAATCACTTTGTGCTTGTTATTCCTTTTTGCAAACTGAATTTAGCTAGCTAGTTCATGTCTTTAGGTGGATAATTTAGTAGAATGACTGGTGTCTTTATATGTATGATCCTTTTGCACATTGAGAAAAGTAGCTTTTTATTATGTGCATTTGGTATCAAGTTGATTTTTCATAGATATTGTTTCCAGCATATGATTTCTGATGAATGGTCAATTATGAGCTTATAATCTGTTGTTACACAAATTTGATAACAACAGATTAAAACTAAGTTTGATGGTCTGGCCCGAAAAAAAGCCCGCAAAATCCCGCCAAGGTGGTTGGTGGACCGAACTTGGTTTAGAGATCTAAACCCCGGCCCGGCCCGCCAAAAATCCGTCAAGGCCTGTTAGGCCCGGCCCGTCAAAAGCCCGTTAGGCCCGGCCCGTCAAAAGCCCGCAATTTTTTTTATATATAAGATAGTAGTAGATATATCATTATACCTACACTTATATATATAATATAGTGACTAGTACTATATAGATATATATTTTGTATTTGTGTATGTCTATATTAATATATTACATATACATATATTGATCAAATATTGGAATTCCATATATAGTTATATTTGTGTATCTATTTTACTATTAAATCATTGTTTAGAGTTTAGGATAAGTTAGGGTTTAGGTTTAGGGTAAGTTAGAGTTTATGGGATTGAGATTTAGGGTAAGTTAAGATTTAGGAATTTTGAGGTTTAGAGTAAGTTAGGGTTTAGGGTTTAGGGTTTCATTGTAATTTTTTTTATCGATTTACCTTACACAGTAAAATAGTAAATATAATAGATGGTTCAGATTAGATCTTGTAATTTTTCAATGGTGAGAGTTTAATTGAGAGTGTGTGAAATGGCATTAATACCCTTATCTTATATATTGCTTATTTTTCCATGGAGAAACTAGATAAATCAATTTTTTTTGACACTATGAGATAGATATGTAATTTACAAGAATGTGTCTTAAAATTTTGATCTTAAAAAATTCCTTTAGGGATGGGTAATTTACGTTTTAGTTGTAAGGGTACTACGGTCACATTTAACGAAACCCATAGATGTAGGTCTAAATCAAGTCCAAAATTTATAAAATTTTAACGGCATGCTTAGAATATTATGAACAACCAATTTGACAGTCAGTTTTGTAAAATGATGATACATGATCGATTACGTTTCACAAAGGTCTTTCAACCCATATAACCAAGGAATAAAGGTAAGAACATTAGTCTGCATATAGAGAATTCAAGCAATATAAGAATTAAAAATGTTTTAACAATAAAGAAGGCCATATATAATAGTTCACCTTGTAATAAAAGACACCGTACGTAAAAATTAGCCTAATCGAAGTACGTTTGGATCCCAGTCAATACAGTTAAACAAATTTTGTGAAAACACTAAAATACACTCATCTTATTTTCCTATGGGGGGAGTAGATAAATCAATTTTTTATGTCAATTTTTTTGACACTATGAGATAGATATGTATTCCATAAGAATATGTGTCCAAAATTTGATATTAAAAAATTATTTTCGAGAGGGGTAATTTCTGTTTTAGTTGTAAGAGTACTACGGTCACATTTGGCGAAATACATGGATCGATGTCTAAATCAAGTCCAAAATTTATAAAATTTTAAATGCATGGTTATAATATTCTAATCAATCAATCCAACGGTCAATTTTATAAAATAATTAAACATGTCTGATTAAGTTTCACAAAGGTATTTCATTCCATATAACAAAGGAACAAACGTAAGAACATTAATATACATATGGAGAATTCAAGCAATATTAGAATTAAATATGTTTTAATGATAAACGAGGACATGTAGAAAGGTCCATCTTATAGTGATAAACACCGTACGTAAAATTTAGACTCGTCGGAGTACGTTTAAACCCCGGTGCATGGATAAAGGTTACGTTTATTTTGAAATGTCTTAATTTTTTAATAATTAAAGCCCGATAGGCCCGGCCCGTAAAAGCCCGCAAAGGTCCGCAAAGCTCGCTTGAATGGGCCGGGCCTGGATCCTTATATAAAAGATAAAACCCGGCCCGGCCCGCAAATATTAAAATGTTGTTGAGGCCCGGCCCGTGCCGGCTATACATGGGCCGGGCCGAGCTTTTTGCCGACCCCTACTGTCGGATGTGAACTTGCAGGACTTGATAGCCAGTGCCGACTCGGTGACTTCGGAGGAGAAGAAAGATGACAAGGGCCAAGTTTACTATGAGTATGAGATCAATGGCGTTGCTGCACATAGCTTGATTTCGGTGACTTGTGCTAACAACAAGCTTTATGCTCATTTTGTCAATGCTCCTACGCCTGAGTGGAACCGAGACAATGATATGTTGAAGCATGTTCATGACTCTTTCAAAACTGTTGGATCATTTTGATCCATCATATACTGTGTTTCACATGAAGCATATATAAATGGTACTAGCTTGATCTACAAATTGGGTTCTGCTCTATTTTCTTATATGTTTCTTTAATGCCATTTAGCTCTCGAACTCTCGTGAATTTCCTCCCTATCTTTGGGAGAAAATGAGTGCAGAGGAAACAAGGAAGCAAGTTTGATGTTCATCAGATGTGTGTAGGAAACTCTGCATATTGAAAAGGTGGAAGAAAATGACCCAAATCTTTATCCATTTTTGATGGATCAAGGCTTTGTATAGAAATAAACAGGTAGTAGTGTAAAATATCATTATTGAACAACATGCTGTGAAGATCATCTGTTCAAATTTACATGCATGCATTAATTGAATTCAAATGTCATTTTATAATCTGAGGAGTAAATTAAGTCCTTTTGTTGCAACTGGTACCTTGATATACATGAATTTGATTTTTATTAGGGCTGGGCACAAATCCCGCAAATCCCGGTCCCGTCCCGGTCCCGTCCCGATCCCGGTCCCGTCCCGATCCCGTCCCGATCCCGGTGGGATTTGAAACCAAAAATGTTCGTCCCGTCCCGTCCCGTCGACGCGGGACTGAAATTTTTCGTCCCGTTAGGCCCGTCCCGTCTCGCATATAAATTTAAATTAATCTTCACCGTTGATTTCTTCATCTCCACCATTGATTTCAACCCTAATAGGCTAATACTAACCAACCCCAGCAGATTGCAAAACTGCAAAACTTTTGAAACTCCCCACTGTGCCCAGCCTCCTCTCGAACTCCTCTCGAACTCTTTGTGCTTCACACTTCACAGCCTTCACTCTTCGACACCACAGACTGCACAGAGTCACAGATCTGCAGCCGCCTTCAACTGTAATTCTCTCTCTCTCTTTCTCTTTCTCTCTCTCTCTCTCTCCCGTCCAGCAAAATTTGGGGTTTTGCTTTTAAGTTCGAATTTCTGAATAAACAAGAATTGGGTTTTTGAATTCGAGAAGAATTGGGTGTGAGAGTTAGTACTTAGTAGTGTTTTGGGTTGTAGCCAAGAGTTGGGTGGCCATGGATCTAAGCTTGGGAGGCCATGGACCTCTGTATGTCAGTTTGTGCTGTAGTTTGTTCTTTGTATGAAAGATAGGAAGACAGAAGTATTAGAGCTTTGGTTTTTAAGTAGTTGAGGTCTTGGACTCTATGTTAGTTGATCACTATTACAATAATTCTGCTCTCTTATCCTCGTTACTTTTGACTGGCAGCTTCTTCTACAGTTCTACTTGATATTTGCTTGTGCTGTGTGAACTTCTGGAAAACGCCTTTGATTTCGAGTGGTTTGATTGAGTTTGTTAGGTATTTGATACAGGGGATATCTATCTTAGCCTGAATCAGAGAGAATGGATACACTTTTGGAATAATTGAGACTCTATTAGTCCCCAATCATGAAACTGTATCATAGTATATGTGATACTAAGCAAGTTGGATATCTGTTTGACATCTTGGAGTGGCTAGATTAGAAGTAATGCATGATAGTACAGCACCTAAAATCATTTCATTGTTATGTTAGCTCTGATTTTTGGAGGTTTAAACTTTCTTACTATTGATTACTCATTTCATCGTTTGATCTTGATCTGCAGGTGTGGTCCTTGCAAGATTATAGCTCCAAAATATCAAGAACTGTCATATTTTTGAAGCTTGATTGTAACCAAGAAAATAAGGTTAGTCATCTATCATGCTCAATTTTTATACTGTTTACAGGAAAAGGCTGTTTGTGACTGCATATATATGGAGTTTATGAAATCCTCAATCCTCAATGGCTTTTTATAACCCCGCTGTTAGTTTTTCATGATAATCTGTTGTGAGTATATGAAGCGTTCTGGAATTCTGAAACTGATTTGAAATGGATATGAACTGCTTAATTGAAGACTTGTCTGGTTTCAAAGTGTCGAAGGCACATGATCTTTATTTTCTCAGTCAAATTTCTGGGTTGAGCATGATATAGTATCACACCCAGAAGCTATTGATATTTTTTTCCAGCTCTTTGCATGAAGGAATAAGTAAATTAGCTAACAAGGAAACGAAAGTATATACTAAGTACTAACTTTTCATGTAGGAAATGACGTGAGATACTAAGTACTAACTGGCATATTTTGACCAATACACATTGTCTCAGACACATGCATATAAAAATTCCATGTTATGATTGCTGGGTCCTCAATTTAGCATTTTAGCACATATAAAGTCTTGAACTCCTGGAAAATTGGCGTATCTCGTGTTTTCTACGCATGTTCTAACTGAATATGAATCACAGGAGGGATAATGTGTTACAACTTCTCATTGTTTTCTCAATTCAATACTGCTATCTTTCTCATTAACTATTTAGGATTTGGGTTATGCAAGTGAGGATTTCGTTTTCATGTCACTTTCATAGCTTGAATTATTGGTGCTCTGTTTCATTATCTTTATATTGCAGTACTACCCATCAAATTTGATCTTCTATTTGGTGACTACTCGAGTAGAGTACCTTAACACGTCTGTCCCTTTTGTCTCTGTCTTTCTTCTTTCCGGGGAGGGAAAGTACGAACTTCAAATCTCTTCTAAACTTGTGTCAACTCTGGGAAGAAGTTAGAACATCATTTTCCAATTGTTTGAATTGTATCCAGCTTGCTAACCCAGGAGTTCAAGACTTTATTAGGGTCTATTACCTAACCATGAGGGTGACTGCTCTCGGACTGCTCTCGGTGATTGCTCTCGGTGAGATGGTGAATCCCGAGGGTGAGTGTGAGAGGCGGAGAGGGAGAGAGGCTAAGCGTGAGATCGAGAGGGTGAGTGTGAGAGTGTTATGAGTTATAATAACACCAAAAGTTATTATACAGTTGATGGTTCAATCAAGAAAGCTTTGAAAGTGTTATGAGTTATAATACATGACCAAAACAATTGAATTTAGAACTCTAAAAATTTGGTCCAGGTCTACATTTATAGAGAACCTAAATTGACTGAACACCAATCTTTGACTGCAGTATAAAGCAGGGCTGCTCAAGCAAAGTAATCAAAAATATTAGTATAAACCACATTGACCAATTAACATATAAAAAACAGTACCTCCTGGTAACCAGAACAAAACTTTTACGCACTTCTATTTCACTGATCACAACCATAATTAATATTCAGATAAAAACGTTGAAATGATGAAACTTATTTTGTGACAATCTCGAGATCTATCTGGATCAACATATCAACAATCAAACCACTAGATCAAAATCGAATCATATCTTAGAAGAAATCAGATCTGAGAGCAAAGAATAGAGACGAAGCGTACAGATCGAAGTTCAGATCTACAGTCAAATCGAGCAATCAAAACATAACAGATCTCAAAACTACAAACAGGAAGCGCATAGTATCATCATCAATCACTGAAAGGAAACAAAACAAAACACAGATCTAAAATCAAATCGCAGAATTCTAATACACGAAGAAAAATCATTTCAGACCTAAAAACGTCATAGAATATATACCTAGATGGATGCGAGGGGGTCTCCGCCTTGAGCTCTAGGCAGAAAATGCTGAAAGACAAAGACCAGTGAAGAACGAAGCGAACGAGTGAGGGTTTGAGTGGTGGAGACGACTCTTGAGGGTAAACAAAGTTGCCTTTATATTGAGGTGACCTGACCCTTGGAAATGGGAAAGCATCGTTCGATGGCTCAAATCAACGGCTGTCATTTGCGCGTGGTATAATTCTGAACTGTCAAAGTGGACGGCGCCGTGACGATTGCATGTTTATGGGCTTCGGCCCAGATTTTGGAAGCTTCTATTGGGCTGGATTTTAGCTCACCGAAGATACCACCATGTATCGTGCCACAAAATATCCCAAAAAGTATATCATAAAATCCAGCCCAATAGAAGCTTCTAGTTTAGGCCATTACAATTTTATCTATCTAGTTTTGTGAAATGGTGCTGTTGAGTTTCTTATGGTTAATTCGCGCGTAGTCTTGAAGTTTCTAGCTTCTATTGCATATATGGTTGTTAGATTAGGCGATTGTGTAGTAAAGGCTGAAAAACATTACGATCTTGTATGGTGATGCTTATTAGTTCATAGTTGATTTATTGGTTGCTCAAATGGAGGAGGCCCATGACATATCTAAAACAATGTCAGATATATCATCTGAAAGATATAAGAAACTCGGGATGAAATGCTTTCGAGGCACTCCCGCTTACATATATAGGGGCGACATAAAAAGTTCTGAAGCCCAACTATGTTTTATGAGAGTAAACCATTACTGGTTAGTAAACCCCAACTAAATAGTCTTAAAATTTTGTTTCTTGGTTGAGAATCAGTTAAAGTTTTGTTGCAAGCATGTGGGGATGTCCTTTGTCAATTAGGTTTAGGGTTTTTAGGTACTTCTATTCGTGAGATGAGGTGCATCTGGAGTATGAGATTATGGGAATCTCATTTGTGAGTTTTTGGTTTTAGGAATGTCCCATTTTTAAATTTTAGTGTGAGGTGCCTCTCGACTATGAGCACATTGCCATAGAGCACATTTGGTTACTGGTTTGCTTATTCCCATAACATATTTTTTTATTTTTATGATTCATTCACTAAAGTTCAATGGTTGCTGTTGTTACCATTATGAGGCAAGTCTTGATAGTATCAAGTAAGAAAACACAAATTCCCTACAGACTGAAATGACATACACCTTTTGCACCACATCCGGATGTGATAGCTATTGTGTATCTCACTTACGATATGGTGAACCCCTGTATTGATATGATATAATGGCTTTATTACTGGATAGAAAATTAAGCAAGTATTTAGGCTTGTTAGCTGTTAATATCTATGAGAATTGAATTTAAGTTAATCGACTATGATATAATACATTGTTACTTTTTTCTTCTTTTTTGTCTTAATGTTTGTGCATGGATTCTGTAGATATTATATTTCATTTCAACTTTGAAAAGAAGTGAGGTGAAGATGGTAGATTCATTTCAATTATTTGAGCAGATAGTAGATTCACTTCAATTATCTATGGCAATTGAAGTGAAGCTAATCAACTATGAGATATTACATTGTTTTGGTGTTAATATTTGTGCATGGATTCTGCAGATAGTAGATTTCATATCAAATGGGTTGGAAAGCTGCTGAGAAACTTATTAGGCACTGGAAGATTCTTAGAGGAGACAATGTGAGGGCCATTTAGATTTTCCTTCTCTGCCTGTTATCTTTTTCTATAATAGTAAATCAACTGTGTTCCAATCACATTTGCAGGTGATGATCATAAGAGGCAAAGACAAGGGCGAGACAGGAATCATTAAGCGAGTCGTTCGCTCTCAGAATCGTGTAATTGTGGAGGGCAAAAATCTGGTATCAGTCTTACTTTATTATTGGTATATTCTTGATTTAATTTTATATTGTCTTACAGCTGTTTTGGAGCAACTCAAATTCTGTTTCACTATCATAACAGTATATGATGGGAGAGTTTGGAATTCAATCATTTTTATTATTCCATTCAGCAACAGGAATCAGTCATTCTGATTGGTTGATACTTGATAGTCTATATATATCGTTGGTTATCTGTCGCATGTGTAATAATGTTTAACTCTTCGAACTTTTCATTTTACTAATGAAATGTATGTGGATCGTCTATTTGATTCTTATCTTAGACCCATCTTGATGAAAGTATCCAAAGGTTTAGACTTCAGGTCTAAGACCATTCCAACTAGGGTGGGAACAATGTCGTTTTAAATATAGGAAACGATAAAAACAGGAACTTTACCATCCAGTATTTGAAACCATACGATTTTAAGCTATTTTGTTCCAATGCTAGTGTGGGTATACCTATGAATCCTATGTGTTCATGAACACGTACTTTGCCTTTGCAGGTAAAGAAACATATCAAGCAAGGCCAAGGTCATGAAGGTGGGATATTTACTGTTGAAGCCCCACTTCATGCCTCAAATGTGCAAGTTGTTGATCCAGTAACAGGGTATGGAAACTGTTGAGCGGTTTTTTTCCTTGCTTTACACCTAATATCAGTGTGGTGATTTTTATTTTTTTTATTTTTCCACAGGAGGCCTTGCAAGGTCGGGGTTAAATATCTCGAGGATGGAACCAAAGTTAGAGTAGCAAGAGGTACAGGAGCATCAGGATCTATAATCCCTCGTCCGGAGATCTTAAAGATAAGGACTACTCCAAGACCTACTGTTGGTACTTATCTGCACTCCTGTGATCTTAAATCTTTAATGTCAGTTCAAAAAAAAAAAACTTTAATGTTATGTTGGTACTTGAAAACATTAAAATCTCGGCTACTTCTGTGCTGAAATTTCTGTGCTCAACTTTGGTTCAGCTGGCCCCAAGGATACTCCTATGAATTTTGTGCTGGAGAAGACTTATGATGCCAAAACAGGGAAGGGAATGCCTGAACTTTGAGACAGCTTTGATGTCATGGGAGGTCAGACGAATAATTTTGCATGAAAAGGAAAAGGGGGTGAGGCATATTAGTTTTGGCGAAAATTTATTTTGTAATGAATTTTTGCTTTAGTTCGTTATGTCTTTGGACTATTGTAAAAACCACATGGCTCGATAGCTAAGTTGCCCTGGTAATGTCTTAATTTGAATGCCATAATTCACTTGCGAGTTACGAGTTACAACCAGAGTGATTTATGTTCACGCATCAATAATAGTGCGAAGGGTTTTGATTTTTTTGGTTTCAATGTGAATACGTGGTTCAGGCGCTTCAATTTGTTTCATCCAGATTCTTCGTAGTTTGTGTACTATCACTACTATCACTACTATGTAAGATTCATCGTCATGACTCATCTTACGCCAATTAATGGAAATTATATTTACTGAAGTTTTTCTCTTTTGTAATAGTGTACCGCCAACATGGGAATTGTTTGCTAGTCCGTACTATCCGTACTTTCACTGCTCACTATCCGTACATTGCGAACTCTTATGAGATAGACACAGCTCTCCCAACCCTTTAAGCATGCTGATCAAAACCGCAAACGCCTACCTTTGAGTTTGTCCTTCCCAATTAAGTAGCTACTAGACAACTAATGTAAAAGCCAAAATGACATATCTTTTATGTGAAGCTGTCTCTGGTTTGGCAGCAGGCAATGGAATATTGGAGACGATAATGTTCATCGTCAAACCCCGAAGAGTGACACGTGAATTGGTCACTCGTCACCGTGCATGGCTTCAACCCTCCTCCTCATCCACATTTGGCCCAAGTATATAACGGAGCGTCTCCATGATCATCATCTTCGTCAAGCAATTGAGTAGAAACAGAAAACCATGGAGTTGAAAAGCAAGCTTGGTTTGGCATTACTGCTCTTCTGTGTTGTTATAGCTGTGAGTGCGACTCAGGACTACACTGAGAAAGACCTGGAGCTGAGGCAGTGCAAGCACCAGTGTAAACACCAGCGAGGATTCGGCGATCAAGATAGGCAACGCTGCGAGCAGCGATGCGACGACTACATCAAACAGAAGAGGGATAGAGAGAGGCAACAAAGGAGAGAAGGTAGTGGAGAAGGAGGCACCAGTTTCTATAGGTATGATCAAGATCAAGAGCAACAGCAGAACCAGAATCCCTACTTGGTTCGAAGATGAGGATTTCGATACCATAGTTGAAACAGAGCAAGGCAGAGCTCAGGTGCTGCAGAAGTTCACTGACAAATCCAAACTTCTCCGCGGCATTGAGAACTTCCGGATTGGCGTTCTTACCACCAAGCCTCACTCTTTCGTAGCTCCACACCATTTTGATGCTGACACTGTTCTCTTCGTCTTCCAAGGTAACTAATTTTCATCCCCTTTGCTCTGTTTTCAACTTATCTTTTCATTTTCTCCAAAATACTCTTTGCTCTGTTTAATTAACTTTACTATTTTTGAAAATTCATGAAGGAAGACCAACCATTACAATGGTGATAGGGGAGAAGCGAGAGAGCCATAACCTTGAACGTGGAGATATTATGAGGATTCCAGCAGGTACCCCTGTTTATATGATTAACAGAGACGAGAATGAGAAGCTCTTTATTATCAAACTCCTCCGCCCAGTTTCTCTTCCTGATCAATTTGAGGTACATAAGCTTGCTGCGCGCCCTTCCTTTTACAACAATCGGGTCAATGTGTAACACTATATATGTTGTTCTACTTTTGTTGCAGACCTTTTACCAGGGAGGCGGTGAGTACCCGGAATCATTCTTCAAATCATTTAGTCCTGAGGTACTTCAAGCGGCTTTCAAGACCGATTCAGAGGAGCTGAGGAGGCTATTCGGGCAGCAAAAGCAAGGCAGCATAATAAGAGCCTCCAGAGACCAAATTGATAAGATGAGCCACCAGACCGGCGAGGACCGCGAAACATTCTGGCCTTTCCAGGGCGACCATCCAATGTTATCATCCAGATCATTGTCTCCGTTTAACCTCTTCAAGAAGCGCCCTTCTCAGTCCAACCGCCACGGCCGCCTCTTCGAAACTGAGTTCAAAGACTACAGGCAGCTCGAGGACCTCAACCTCCAAATTTCCTTTGCCAACATCACCCGAGGGTCCATGACAGCACCTTTCTTCAACTCCAGGGCCACCAAGATCGCCTTCGTCTTGGACGGTGAAGGCTGTTTCGAGATGGCATGTCCCCACATTGCGTCCCAACAACAACAACAGCAGCAGCAGCAGAGGACTAGCAGCCCTAGTTACCAGAATGTGAGAGGAGACCTGAGAAGTGGTACCGTTTTTGTTGCGCCGGCCGGTCATCCGCTGGCGGTGATTGCTTCGAAGAACAGTAACCTACAGGTGGTTTGTTTCGAGGTGAATGCGAAAGACAATGTGAGGTTCCCTCTGACAGGGAAGAACAATGTGGTGAGTCAGTTCGAGAGGGAGGCCAAAGAGCTGGCGTTCGGTGTTCCGGTGAGAGATGTTGACCGCATCTTTAAGAAGCAAGACAGCGAGTTTTTGGTGGAGGGACCAAACCACCAGGGTCGATTGTGGTCAGTGGTTTAGTAATAAGCTGAGGGTTTGTGTGGAAGGTGAAGAATGGCGCAAGTGACTGGTGCAGTGCAGTTTTGAGGTTGCTAATAACACTAATGTAAATTAAGGGGTACTCGGTTCTATGACTATGCATGAGCGATGGGAATGTAAATATGTACGTGTCTTCCAGTGTAACTAGGGTTACACTACTGGAGGAGAGAATCGGGGCGACGTAGTTACATTTCTACGTCGCTCCGATTTTCAATGAGGCGACGTATATTGCCTTTGATAAAAAGTACGTCGCTTCAACAAACTAAGGCGACGTAGATTGATCTTAGTCGCTTCAATAAAATAAGGCGACTACTTTTTCATTCGAAGCGACCAAACTAATTTTCGTCGCTTCGAATAAAATCGATGCGACGTAGATTGATCAATATACGTCGCCTCGATTTTATTCGAAGCGACGAAGATGAGTTTGGTCGCTTCGAAGAAAATCGAGGTGACGTAGATTGCTCAATCTACGTCGCCTCGTTTTTTTTAAATCTGGATCTACTCTTCTTCTTAAAGTCAAACCGTTCATAAAGTTAGAATTTTAGAAAAACAGTTCATTCGCGTTCTGGAGCTGTTCTTGTGCGATTTTGGGAGAAATTTGAGGAAATTGAGAAAGAAGGTTGTTCTTGCCATTGATTTGATTCTTGAGTAAGATTAGTTTGATTTGTATCTCTTTAACCCTCTTTATGACCATAATATGTTAAATTAGAAGTGAAATTGAAGTTTTGGTGAAATGTTTGAAGTTGAATTGAATTTGGTGTTATGCTGTAGTTTTAGTGTTTGAATCATTGAATTGTGGTAAATCATGTTATGGGTTCATGAATAATGTTTGAAATTTGGTTAAGTTTAGTGAAATTTATTGATGATTAGAAGTGAAAATGAAGGTGATGTGAAATTTTGAAATTGAATTGAATTTGGTCTTATGTTGTAGTTTTAGTGTTTGAATCATTGAATTGTGATAAATCATGTTATGGGTTCATGATTAATGTTTGAAATTTGGTTAAATTTAGTGAAATTAATTGATGATTAGTGTAGATTAGGTGTATTCGAGCCTTAATTAGTAGTGTTATTAGTGTTAATCATGAAATCGAGCGTATGGTTATATATAATTGTGGTGTTTATCAACTTAGAACTCCCATTTGAGAATCAACAACTCATCTAGTTGATCGAGTTGAGTTGTTGATTCTCGAATTGTCCCATTTTTGGACACTTTAGGTGAACATGACTTTGTTGATCTTTTTGCTATTCGTGTGATTTCAGTTTCAGTTTTGGGATATGGTTTCGACA
Organism: Geum urbanum; assembly: GCA_946800695.1. Taxonomy (NCBI): domain Eukaryota; kingdom Viridiplantae; phylum Streptophyta; class Magnoliopsida; order Rosales; family Rosaceae; genus Geum; species Geum urbanum. The sequence goes on from OX327015.1 coordinate 943,435, forward strand.
GTGTCTCCTTTCAATGTTCCCCGAGTGCAAATTAGGTTGTTTAGATATGTGTGCACTCGGGGAACTGTAGGGAGATGCTGCCGAAATTTCCCTAAACTGGAGCTGAAACGCATGGGTGCAAAAGCGTTGACAAATGTCGTGTTCCCCTGAAGGGGATAGGACCCAACCCGGAGGCATAAGGCGAAGAAGTGTGGGGTTTTGGTTGAATCGCAACTGTGGCGTGGTAACTTTGTTTATATTGATTGTTTATGTTGACAGGAAACATGGACGGACACCCAGACAAAACTTGGATGACATATCATCATGCTGATCCAAGGTACATCACAGGCATATTCGAGTTCATGAATTTTGCCCGGCGACATAGTAACAGAGCCGATTATCACTTCTGCCCGTGCAAACGTTGTAAGAACGGTCCGTTCAAAGTTACTATGGATGTCATGTATCATCACTTATCACACAGTGGTTTGAGTCCGGATTATACTGTCTGGCACCTTCACGGGGAAGTTTCTGCTGAACCGACAATGCTCAGTCAACGAAGATAGTGGCTTCAATCCAGAGTCGGTCCTTCTAGTGGTGCCGGTCCTTCAGTGAACCCGCAGTTGGAGATTCTACATGATGCATATCCCTATTATCCTGGATACCATGCAGATGCACCCCAACAATTAGTGGAAGATAATTCGGGCATGAACTTCAATGACATGGTAGACGATGATTATGAAAAGTACGATAGATTATTGAAGGAGTCACAGACCCCATTATATGAAGGCAGTGAGGAAACTGTTTTGAGTGCCATATTAGATGCAATGGAAATGAAAAATGAAAATGGATGGTCGGACACAAGTGTTGACTCTTTATGTATTTACATTAATAAACTTCTTCCTAAATGGCACACATTCCCCTGTTCATACTCGAGAATAAAAAAAAACTTGAGTGATCTTTCACTGGGTTACGAAAGAATTGATGCGTGTGAGTTTAACTGTGTGTTGTTCAGGGGGGCGCTTGTAAACGAGAGGATTTGTCCAGTGTGTTATTCTGAAAGATATAAGCCATATACGAATAATATTCCCAAAAAAATAATTCGTAACTTCCCTCTAACACCAAGGTTGAAGCGTTTGTTTTTGTCCCCACACACTGCCAAGCATATGCGATGGCTGGGGGAGCGGATATGCGTGGCTGGTAGCCTCAGCCACCCAGCTGATGGAGAAGCGTTTCAACATTTTGACAGAACTTTTCCAGGTTTTGCACGGGACTGCAGGAATGTGCGCCTTGGAGTAGCAACAGACGGTTTCAATCCATTCGGAACAATGAGAACTTTGCATAGTACATGGCCCGTTGTTGTGATGCCGTACAATCTACCACCATCAATGTGGATGAAGAAGGAATATAACATGTTATCAGTGTTGATTCCAGGCCCTAAATCTCCCGGAAAGTGCCTTAGTGTACTCATTGAGCCGATGATCGAGGAGCTAATACATTTATGGGTCGTTGGAGTCCATACTTTTGATCGAGTAGACAATGAGGTATTCTTGATGAAGGCAGCGGTAATATGGACTATTAGCGACTTTCCAGGTTTAGGGATGCTTGCGGGGTCAACTATGAAAGGGTAAAAGGCATGTCCAATCTGTCTAGATGAGCTAACTTCAGAGCATATATGTGGGAGGATAGTTTATGAAGGTCATCGAAAATGGCTCCACCAAGATCACCCTTGGAGATTGAGCAAGGCATTTAACGGGAATGAGGAGTTTGGCGGAAGACCCTATCGTAAGAGTGGAGATGAAATTTTGGAGGACGTTAGGTCACACGTTTACCCTATTCTTAGCCAACATGAAGACTTGAAGGTGCCGTACAATCCGAATAACAGACAGTGTTGGACTCATGAAAGCATATTTTGGAAGCTGCCGTATTGGTCATCATTGAAGATCAGACATTGCTTAGATGTCATGCACATTGAAAAAAATGTGTGTGACAACATCCTTGGAACCATTTTTTCGATTGATAAGAAGTCTAAGGATGGTCCAAAAGCTCGCGCTGCTTTGAAGAAGAGGAATGTGCGAAAAAACCAGTGGCAAAGAGCGGGTGACTTGGGTACGGCGAAAGTTCCTCATGCACCCTTTTTAGTTAAAAAGGATGATCTAGAAGATGTGTTCCAGTGGTTCAGGGATGTTAAGTATCCTCTTGGTTATGCAGGTAGTTTGAGAAGTAAGGTGAAAGTAAGTTCCCCGTCACAGTTTTATGGATTGAAGACGCATGATTGCCATGTCTTGCTTCAACGTCTTCTTCCTGTGGTTATCAGAGGGTTCCTGCCAGAAAACGTTGTGAAGCCATTGATAGCACTGTCAAATTGGTTTCGTCAACTATGCAGTAGGGAGCTTAAGAAGGAGGTTGTGCGTGACATGGAAACTGAGATAGTGATGATTCTCTGCAATTTGGAGCTCATATTTCCTCCACATTTTTTTACATCTATGGTTCATCTCATGGTTCATCTGCCCGAACAAGTATTCCTTACAGGTCCAGTACACTATACATGGATGTATCCAATTGAAAGGTAAAATGTTTTGTTCTTGCTAATATTATGTTCGTTATGTAATATGTCGGCAATTAGGAAAATATTGTACTAATCTTGAGTGGTGTTTTTGCAGGCAATTAGGAAAATATAAAAAGTCAATGAGGAATACACGTTACCCGGAAGGTAGTATTGCTGAACAGTACCTCGTACATGAGTCAGTGACGTATTGTAAGTCTTATCTAAGATGGATGGACAACGAAGATATCGACACTTCCATAGCTGGGTGGAATATCAGCTGTGTTTCACTCTTAGTAAGACCAGATATTATCGAGACTCGTTGCCAGTTCAGGTTGACTCAGGCAGAGACTGTTGAGGCTCACTGGCAAGTCTTGGTGGAAACAGACGAAGTCAAACCTTACCTAGAAGAACATCTCAGAAGGTTCGAGGCTAAAAATGGTGAAGATTTCGACGAGCTTCGTCGGAGGAGGAGTTTTCTTCGATGGTTCTTAACATGTGTACATATGCCTATTAATTCTTGTAAGGTTCTTTGAGGGTTTATAACACTTATCTTTAACTTCTCTTAACACTTATCTCTCAGGTGTCCCTTAAAGAAAAAAAACTCGGACCCGAGCTTGGTTGCAGGAATAAAGTCATTAGCTCAAGGACCTCAGCAATGTCGGGTTTATAAGTCGTGTTATGTGAACGGTGTCAAGTTCACATCGTTTGATAGAGATCAAACAACCGTGACTCAAAACAGCGGTGTCATGATAGACATGGGTTCATCCAAGTTCTACGGCCATGTTAACTACGTGGTCGAAGTATTATATGCAGGCCGTATGCCAGTGGTGTTGTTTAAGTGCACATGGCACAACTCCGAGGACCCTGAAGATCTTGACACCGTTATAAAAGATCATGGACTGATATCAGTGAATACAAACAACAGTTACTATGAGGATTCACCCTTCATAATTGCAACCAAAGCAAAACAGGTATTCTACATAGACGATCCAAAGGCTGGTGGTTCTTGGAAGGTAGTACAAGAAATGTCGCACCGCAATGTCTACAGCGCTGACGTACTTGCCATAGATGAAAACATATCGCGTACAGGAGATCGTATATTCGAGCCTTACCAAGAGGACACTCCGACGGTGATACAATTTTACCCAGATTTTCAACTACTTTTGGACGAAGAAGGAGACGAGGACGAGGACGAGGACGAGGACGAGGAGGACGAGGACGAGGACGAGGACGAGGAGGACTAAACTAATATTATTAATGACATAGAAACCTAAATTCGTATTTTCTTTAAAGCATAATTTATGTAAGCGTTAAAAAATTAAATAACTTTTGAATTTGTAAAAAATAACACAAAATGACTAGCTACGAGGCGACGAAGAATGGCAATATACGTCGCCTCGTATGTAAAGGAAGCGACGAAGATGGCAATGTACGTCACCTCGTATGTAGAGGAAGCGACGAAGATGTCAACATACGTCGCCTCGTATGTAGACGAAGCGACGAGGATGTCAACATACGTCGCCTCGTTGGATTTATAATTCCAGGTTCACAGTTTCTTTCTTCTTCTTTCCATTTCGTTTGGTTCATTTCGTCTCTAATCATCTTCGAGCCCCAAAACACAAAAAACCCAGATTCAATTCCAGAAACCCGAACCCTAAACACCCTAAATCCCCGTCGACCTCAACCCTAAACCCCCTCCCTCCCCTGCACCAAAACCCTTTCAAATCCCTAAACACGGTGTCGAACCCTAAACGAATTCGAAGCCGAACCCTAAACGAATTCGAAGCAAAAGGCAACAGAAAGCTACAATCAAACAAGTTTGTGTTGAGGATTTGGATGAGCAGAGGATTTTCATTTCTTCTTCAACATTCTCAAGAGGTGAAAAAGAAACACCTTCAGATAAGCAGAGGAATCAAGCTTGTTTGATTCCAAAGTTTTAATCTTTTATCATCATGTTTATGGGTTTTAAAGAGACTATATGGGAATGTTGCATATCAGTTTATCCTTTCTGGTTTGTTATTGCATTTCTTTGATGATTGTTGGAGACTGTTTAACCTTTGCAACTGTGAGTTTTGCAATTCGATTATTGGATACTACACCCAGAATGGTGATCTTAATTCTGAAAGTGAGGCTTACATATTGATCAATAAGGTAGTCTTCTGTGCATGTCTTTACTTGTGTGTTAATCTGAATGTTTATCTTTTTATTTGCAACTGTGATCCTGTGTAGTAATTGAGGTTTGTAGCAATTTAGTTTATCTCTATAGTTTGTTTATCTCTACAGTTTGTTTGAATCCTGTGTACAAATTGAGGTTTGTAGCAATTTAGTTTATCTCTACTATTTTGAATTTCAGTGATGTAGTTGTAGGAGTTTAGTTTATCTCTACTGTTAGTGATGTTCCTGGTAACTGACATAGTACTTTGTGTGAATGCTACTGTGAATTTCAGTGATGTAGTTGTTTTTCCTTAGTTTATCTCTACTGTTCAGTGATATGAGCTTTCAAAATTACTTTGTGTGAATGCTGGCCATTGTTATGGTTTGAGAATAGTACATATGGTTTGAGAATAGTACATATGGCCATTGTTTCATTACTTTGTGTTGTTTTAGTCCGGATTTGCTTTGAGTTTGGTAAAATGGTCTTCGTTAATTTCTTCAATACTTGAACCAGATTTCAGAAAGAAGAAGCATTCCAATTCCGTGTAGCTAAAGCAAACGAAGTGAGGAAACTCGAGAAGGTATGCTGCATCAATGCTTTATACTGTGTCTATTCTAATGCATCAAAGAATCATTTGAATTTAGTTTCAATCACGTAATAAATCATCTCATTTTTCATCTGATAAATGACGAAGTTGCTGTTCATGTGTAGTTGTTGTTCATGTGTAGTTGATAAGCTATATGCGATAAATGACGAAGTTGCTGTTCATGTGTAGTTGCTGTTCATTTTGATTGTGTAGTTGCTGTTCATTTTGATTGTTTAGTTGCCGAATGTTCATGTTTAGTTGCTGTTCATGTTTAGGTTGTCATGTCTATAATCATTTGAGAGAGTTTATCCCATATCTATCGCAACTATACTATAAAAATATGGTTCATACTCTCAATTTGGCACCCGGTTAACTCACATTTATGGAGTCAATTAACTCACTTAATTGAGTTAATTCACTTAATTTGGTTTAGTCAAGTTGGGTTAACTCACTTAATTCACTTAATTTTAATAGATTATTAGTTTTAACAGAATGGCTCCGGGAAATACAAGTCACCAAAGGAAGAAAGCGGCGATCCAGCGTCGTGAAGCGGCGGCGGCGGCAGCTGCGGAGGCGGCAGCTGCAGAGGCGGCGTGGTGACCATTCAGCAGAGAGGGGGCTTCCGGGTCGGGTTGCCCCACGGGACAATCTGCGACCCCAGCAGGCAGGGTTTTAACGCCCGCCCCAAACCTTGAGGATACGATTCCTCAAGTGGATGACAGCGACGCCACTACGGCGTCACAGCACCCTCCCGCCCTCAGCATCCGGTGCAAGAAGACCAAACTCCCCGACATGGTGGACATGGCAACCGGAGATCCGACGACGCAACAGCGCGGAGTCGTTGTCGGGACGAAGACGGAGTACCTCGTCCGGATGAACAACAATAGGCGACTACAAGTCGCTTACTCTACGAGGCATCGGGGGCCTGCGACGAGGGAAATGAGGAGTCTGATGTGCAGAGACATCGGTAGCATCATCCGCGGAAAAGTTCCAAAGCTTTCACCTAGCTTTTTGGGACTTAGCGATTTGCATCGCGATATCGTCAATACAAATATTGAGGTATACTTACTGGCCTTAGCTTACTTACCTACTTTATGGTTTATGTAAATATAACTTTTACATAACGGAATTTAAATGTCTTGTGCTAGACGAACTACGACATCCCGGCGACTGATGTGGAGATGTGGAACTTCATTGATGCGACGGCGCAAACAATCTACAAGGATTGGAAGTACGATTGCCATCAACATTATCTCCACGTCAGCCAGGAGACTTCGGCCGAGTTTCTCGGGAGGGAAGACCAATGGGCGTGGTTAAAAGCCCACCTTGAAGACCCTGTTTACTTGGTGAGCTTCATAAACTATCCGCACAGTTTTGGTAGCCAACATTCTGAAAATATGCATGTTTATCTATTCTTATTTTAAAATGATTTTTGTATGTGTGTGGCAGCGATTGTGCGAACGGAATCGAGGAAACCGAAACAAGAACAAGGAGCAGCAGCTCAACCACCATTCGGGATCTCTCGCCCTCTCGTACCGAAGCGAGGTGTTGGAGAAGGAGGGTCATAGAGCGCCCGCCGTCCAGACGTGGATTAATGTATACCAGCCGGACAAGAATGCGGCTGAGAAAGTGGTAAGCGAAAATAGGTTCACGTTACGTTATTTCAATTATTTTTGTTTACTATATTGTAATATTATTTATTTGATATATTTTAATTGAGCAGGCAGCAGTGAAGCGTCGACTCGATGAAGTCTTGTCGCAACAAAATAGTGTTGCGGGCCCAGCTGACGGCGATTCGGTTTCCCAAGCCCAGTCTCTTCCTCTTGATACACAAATAAATATCATAGAGGAAGATGTGGGTTCAAGGCCCGGGACCTCTATAAGAGGTAATACTCTAACAAACCACCGTCGTTCATCTCGATTTACGTTTTGCTTTATTTTTGTTTACTATTCCATTACTAATAATTGTTCTTGTTCGACGTGACAGGGGTGGGGCGCGCTCTCACACGCGACCCCAAACCGAGAGGAGGGGCCCGAGGACAGGAAACCGAAGCCCTGAAAAGGGAGGTGGCTGAAGCCAGAGACGAGGCACGCAGATCGAGCGAGGCGGTGCGTATATCGAGCGAGGAGGCGCGCAGATCGGCCGAGGTGGCACAGAAAGCCAGAGATGATTATAGTGAGCTCGCCCAAAGGGTCCAACAAATGGAGTCCCTACTGCGATCAATCCAGGCTGGGAGTCAACATCCTCAAGCCCCTCCACCACCTCCTGGCTCGTAATCGAGCTGCATTGCCGTCCCCCAACATTAGTCTACTGTGTGATAGGTCGCTTTGTATCAACGCTTTGTATAACGTTTTGAGTTGTGGAATATTTTTCTTTATAACTTGATTTGATGAATGAGTTTTTGTGTTTGTAAATTGCAATAGGTCGTGACTTGGTACAATAATATTTAATTTTTATTTTTTTTCTTTTTGAATAAATTAGGCGACGTAGATTGATCAATCTACGTCGCCTCATTGTGTAAATAAAGAAAAAAAATAAAAATTAAATACATTGAGGCGACGTAGATTGCTCAATCTACGTCGCCTCATTTATTCAAAAAAAAAATATTAAATACAATTAAGCGACGTAGATTAAGCAATCTACGTCGCCTCATTTATTCAAAAAGAAAAAAAATAAAAATTAAATACAATGAAGCGACGTAGATTGATCAATCTACGTCGCTTTATTTATTAAAAAAGAAAAAAATAAAAATTAAATACAATAAAGCGACGTAGATTGATCAATTTACGTCGCTTCATTTATTAAAAAATACAAAAAATGAAAATTAAATACAATTAAGCGACGTAGATTGATCAATCTACGTCGCTTCATTTATTCAAAAAGAAAAAAAATAATTTATGTATACAATGAAGCGACGTAGATTAATCAATCTACGTCGCTTTATTTATTCAAAAAGAAAGAAATATAAAAATTAAATACAATGAAGCGACGTAGATTGATCAATCTACGTCGCTTTATTGAGCGAAAAAGAAAAAATAAATAAAATGAAGTGACGTAGATTGATCAATCTACGTCGCTTCAGTGAGCGAAAAATTGAAGCGACGTAAATTTGTTTACGTCGCATGAAATCATCGAGGCGACGAAGATTTGGTTCTTTGTCGCCCCAATGGTGAAGGGATCAATCTCAAGCGACAAATCGAGGCGACGAAGATTTGGTTACAACAAATCGAGGCGACGAGAAATTCAGACGAGGCGACCACCTTTCTTCGTCGCCTCGAATTTCTCCTCCAGTAGTGTTAAGAAGCACCCTTAAATAAGTGAACGACTCTTTTCTAATACGTACTTCTGCATCGAACTGAACTTGCATGGCTAGATTTAGAAAGTGTGTTGCAAGCAGCACGGAGGTTCTCTAGCAGTAGCACATCTATATATTTGGTGTTTGATGCTGCCCGAAAGGGCACGTTCTTGTCGGATCTATACTTCCTAGGCCGGGTCCGAAATTGCCTCTGTAGCCAACTGCTATTATACATATACATGTTAACATGCCTCCTAGCTTGCAACGTGAGGGAATTCCTTATTACAAAAACCCAAGCATCCTTGCATCTTTCAATTCAATTCAGAAAAAAAAAACATGCATCTCTCATCCTCTGCTTTGTTCCCATGCATGCTGCATCACTATCTGCTTTCCTTTCTTGGTCGAAAATCACTAGCTCTTTCACTAGCACATCCATGCACAGAGGTTCTTTTTGTTGACGGAAACAGAAACGGAATTGTGCGTTTTGATTACTGTTAGTCATTTCCGTTTGTGGCGAACTCTAGCCGATCTGATCTCAAAGTGGATGTCTTTTTTACAGTTTAATTACTTGCTCGAATGCTGTTAGACCAAGTATACGATAATGAGGTGGTTCTCTATTAGTTGCATCATATCTTTGATAAAATAAAATTTACCAAGTGTTGTTCTAAACTTCTAATGGTCTAGCTAGCTCAAGTGGGAAGTACACCATACCATTATTTAGAAAGAGGCTATTAAATTTTGAGTTTTGAGTTGCGAAATGATCGTAGTAAGTGAAACTCTTTGATCTAGTTCTTAATGATTGCATTGATAAAGTAATATGTGGTTTCATACTAAAATTAATTAGTAATGGTGGGAGTAGTCTAAATCCTTATCCCATTAGTAAAACCCCTTATTTTTAATGTGAGAGTCATTCTCCATTCACATTTTTACTTATGAATCCTAAATCTCAAAACACCCTCAAAATTCTTTATCTACCAACTGATTTCCACATCTAACACCAACCATATATCCTATAAACACTTGCTGCTGATTACACTACAGTTGGGAGATCAGTTACCCTGAAACCCAAATCAGCAAAACCAAAATCCCAAGTACAGAAGGTTAAATTTCTCACCTTATTTGTTGTTGGTTGGTGAGTTGGGTTTTTGAAACTGGTTTGATAAAAGTCTACCAATCCAGTCTGCGAATTAAACTTGGGTTCCTCTAGTGATTTGAAGACAGTGAAATTACACTCAATGGCGGCGGAGACAAGATGGTTTGACACTCGAGAGATCGAGAGAGAGACTGGGAGGAGGAGTCGACTCAAGATAAATCAGTTCAAAAGCTGCCAATGAGCAAGAGCGGCAGTGAATTTAATGCCCAAAACGACGTCGTTTCATACCGTCTCTATGGCTCTTTTTTATCTATCCATATCATTTTTCAAGCAAAGCGGGTATTTTTTTTAGATAAACGCAAACTTCATTAAATATGAAGATAAAATTAAGTACAATAATGACAAAATATTTTCTTGAATTTTGATAATGATATACTAAATTAGAAACAAAATATTTTCATTCATTGGATAGATCGATTTTGGGCCGTGAATCACACAATAATGACGTGTCAATAGTTGTGCTAAATTTAATAGTCGGTCATTCACAGAGAATCTATTTTTACAATGTACCTCCTCGGTCGTCATCCCACATTATGTGCCGATAAAATAACACCTCAAACGGGAAGGAGAAACCTTGCAACGAATGCATAATTTGAAATAAGCATAATCCAATTTCTAGGAGTCATACCAAAATCAGCCGAACTGAGAAATATGAGGTCGCCTGGGTCCCACACATGAAATCCAAAGGACCTAAGAGGATAGACCAAGCCTCATGTAATACTCAAGGCCATGAAGGAAGCCAAATGTTTTCATGGGGCCCAAAAGGAGGATCTGGTTCGTGGGACCCTCTGCAGTCCAAAACGATAATCTATTACGCATGGGAACCCGTATTTGCCAGCAAGCCTTGGATCCCCATGGCGACGAAGTCGCTGCAACTCCAGCCAGCGAATCCCAACGTCTACCTGTCGGCCCTAACGCCGTCCTCCAGGTTCACAGATCACTAGTCAGGTCACCGATCCGACCATGATCACCGCCCGAGATCGGCAGCACCTCCTACACCTTTATTTTTGGTCGACGAACTCATATGCCTCGAGTTGCTTGGTACCATGTTCAATCAACCATCCAGGGTCGCCGCCATCACCACAAACTCCCTTGGGGTCCCAACAACGGCCTGCAACAGCCGCCAAAGCTATCCCGCAACCAACAAACAGATCTCAGTGCACTCGATGGGTTCAGAACCATAATCTCGAGCCGCTGGGGTCCCAACAATGGCTTGGCACAGCCGCGAAGTTGATCTCGCAGCCACTACCGACCTGATCCCTCCGCCATCCAAACTCGGCTTGCAAGCTTCCCCCTGTTGACGTACCATCGACGTCGCATCGACTTCACCTCCATATTTGCCCCTTGTTGGCCCAAGAACAGTCGCTGAAAAAATCTAGCACCGGCTCAACCAAAAACCTAAGCTAGGCGCCGCTAGATTTTGGTGCAAGTCGTCTCCACTTTTGACGGAGCCTAAAAAGTCGTGTTTCCCATCCCCATGACAATGTATTCAAAACTTTATCAATTAATGCAAAGCGGGGTCGTTTCCTCACTTTTTCCAATTCTTTTAAAAACACCCTCTACCCTATAGTAAAATATAATTATTCAAAGATTTTTCAGTAATTAACAAATCTATACTATATTTTAAGCAAAGCGGGGTTGTTTCCCTACTTTTTTCAATTCTTCGAAAAACAACATATATTTTTTTTAAAGTTCCAAAAACAACATCTACCTTATAGTAAAATATATATGCATTTATTAATGTCTATTTAAATTTGGTGAAATATAATTATATTTTTTTAGTTGATATAATTATTCAAGGATTTTTTTAGTGATTAACAAAATAAATATAAATATAAAAAAATTTCAAAAAATTTCCCACTCTCCTCTTTTCTCTCTCTGCACAAACTACTATAATTTACAGGATCCTGATCCTCTCCTAAGATACCTAATCATTTGCCTGATCCATTAATGTGGATCGTCTATCACATTTAGAAGGCCAAGATTGTTTCTCTTATTCTTTTAATTTTCACTCCCAAACTGCACACGTCGTTTTGGGCATTAAATTCACTGCCGCTCTTGTTCATTGGCAGCTTTTGAACTGATTTATCTTGAGCCGACTCCTCCTCCCAGTCTCTCTCTCGATCTCTCGAGTGTCAAACCATCTTGTCTCCGCCGCCATTGAGTGTGATTTCACTGTCTTCAAATCACTAGAGGAACCCAAGTTTAATTCGCAGACTGGATTGGTAGACTTTTATCAAACCAGTTTCAAAAACCCAACTCACCAACCAACAACAAATAAGGTGAGAAATTTAACCTTCTGTACTTGAGATTTTGGTTTTGCTGATTTGGGTTTCAGGGTAACTGATCTCCCAACTGTAGTGTAATCAGCAGCAAGTGTTTATAGGATTTATGGTTGGTGTTAGATGTGGAAATCAGTTGGTAGATAAAGAACTTTGAGGGCGTTTTGAGATTTAGGATTCATAAGTAACCACCGTTGTGCTTTAGGATTTATTTAACTTAAAAGACATCGGCTGTGATATTACTTTAGTTTCTCTACTTGTGGTGAAATTTGAATTTGATAATATGGGTTTTCTACTGTTTAGAATTGTATCTTTTACGTATTGGTTAGGGAGGAGTGTGAAAGGGAGACCAAGTTCAACTGATGAATTTTCCCTGTTTTGTTCCTTATTTCCACTTGCTCTCTTATTCTTCCTCACTTTATGTCAAGAGAGGAATGGGCAAACGTTATGATACATGTCAACACCCCCTTTCAAGTTTCAACTGTTTTCCAAAGGCTAATTCTTTCAGCTGTCTCAAGTTTTCAGTTATCTCTGTTTGGCTTTTAAATAGTTCACTGGCCTCTGGATATGATAGTTGTTTTGAGTAGGTACTCTGCTATTTGAATTTGTATTCCATTTCAAAAGTAGCTGCAGTCACTAAACAAAGAGATTTATTTTTAAGGTTTCTCAATTTTGAGCCAGAGCAGTGACAATGGTGTTTGGGCAAGTTGTGATTGGTCCACCTGGCTCAGGAAAAACCACCTACTGTAATGGCATGTCACAGTTCCTCCAACTGATTGGAAGGTCAGGTTTTAGTCTCATTTTGTGGAGTTTCACCACTTCGTTTTGACGCTAGCTTCCTTATGAATGCGTTGATTGGTATTGTTGTAATGACAGTTGTGTTGATTATTATTGCAGGAAAGTTGCAGTTATCAATTTGGATCCGGCCAACGATGCATTACCGTATCCTCTTCATTTGTTTCGTTTTTACTTCCATATATTCTATACAGTGTTACATATCATCGTATCATGTGATTCTTGACTTCAGATATAGCTATGAATGTGCTGTGAATATAGCTGATCTTATAAAACTGAGGGATGTGATGAGTGAACACTCTCTCGGTCCTAATGGAGGTGAGAGCCTACTTCTTACCATCTCCTTTCAATATTAAACACAATGTTTACTGTTCATGATGTTCTTCACTGTAAACTGTGATGGAAGGATCTAAGTTTCCATATCTATTTGTAGTATTTAAGTCTGGCGTATCTTACTGCAATTGTTCATCCAGGTCTTGTTTATTGCATGGACTATCTATAGAAGAATATTGACTGGCTGGAGGTTAAGTTGAAACCTCTTCTTAAAGGTATTATTTGCATTGCCTTAGTTTCTTATGATGATCAGGTTCCTTTCTGCATATATGTTTTAATATATGAGGTTATTAGCATAATGTAGTTTGTAAATGTACAATGATATGGTTAACAATGCTAACTCACTCCCAAACGATGTTACTGTAGATCACTATCTCCTCTTTGATTTTCCTGGCCAAGTGGAACTATTCTTTCTCTACTCCAATGCCAAGAATGTTATTATGAGACTTATAAAGAAGATACACCTCAGGGTATGATTTTTTATATTTTATTGTACTAATTGTAGCTTTGTACATTCACCAGGACCATGAATAAGATGTGCCTCCTGCTCATTATTTGTTGGATTTTATGCAGTTGGCTGCTGTGCATCTAGTTGACGCCCATCTTTGTAGTGACCCTGCAAAGTATGTAAGTGCCTTGCTTCTCTCGTTATCAACAATGATACATATGGAGCTTCCGCACATAAATGTCTTGTCGAAGATTGATCTTACAGAATTATGGAAAGCTAGGTAATGCGGATAGCTTTTTCCTTTTCACCCCTTTTCTTACCCTTGACTTGTGAGATATCTGATGCTAATAATGGTTCTGCCCGTCCTTTCTAACTTTCCACTGTTTTTGTGTGCAGCTTTCAACCTTGATTTCTATACTGATGTGGAGGATTTATCTTATCTTCAGAACAGTCTCGATCAGGATCCTCGCTCAGCTAAATTCAGGTGGGATTAATATTAAGAATTCAGGATCATATAGCAAAATCATGATGTACTTTTTGGTCAGTAAGTTGTTTATGAATTTTTTTGCAGAAAGCTGACTAAGGAACTCTGTGGTGTCATAGAGGACTACAGTCTTGTCAATTTTACAACCTTGGATATTCAGGCATGTCAATCTCTGTTCTATCTACTCCTGAGCTCATAATGTTTACTTTCCGTGTTCTCAGTCCGATGCTACTTTTCAGGATAAAGAGAGCGTGGGGAAGCTGGTTAAGTTGATAGACAAGACCAATGGATACATCTTTGCTGGCATTGAAGCAAGTGCAGTAGAGTTCAGCAAAATTGCAGTTGGTCCTGTTGATTGGGATTATCACAGATATCCTTTTCATTCTTTTATTTACAGTACTCGTAGTCTTTTACATTCATATTCCGTAATTTGTCGATATACTAGTAAGTTTGTGAAGTATTTGACAGTGTCTTCTAGCCCCATTTAAACATTGTTACCATCCGGTATGGGTTTGAACCCTCTGGCTACCTACATAGCTTTTTGAGACCGTATCCATTAAGTGGATTTTGCGGGATTTGGGTATCTAATGTAACAATTTTGTGTCTTAAGAGTACATATATAAGACTGAAAATCCTGTTTTATGAATTTTGCTTAACAAAGTATCTCACAGTTGGAGAAGTGCAAGAGAAGTATGTCAAGTTTGATGACATTGATTAATCTGGAGACTTGCCATCTTCATCTCAGGAAAAAATTGATAATGGTAAGCATCTCCCACCCATATAGTGTCCTGTTCCTGTGTGTGTATAAGCAACATTCTTTATTCAGTCTAATTTCCAGAAGCTCACTAAATTTGTGCATACCATTCTCGCATGTCTTTGCAGGAAGCTGATTGACTGATGTTATAATACTGAAGTTCAGAGATCTCTCTCAGCAGTTGTCCCTCTCCAATATCATGCTCATTCCCATTCCATCTGTGTACTAGCAAATGTAGTTGTAGTCTTGTAGACTAGGCTCTTTTTGGCCATGACTGCTATATATGTAGAAAACTGTAATTTGCACATATATATAGGAAGTTAGAAATTAACTGAAGTCTTGTAGCATGGTTTGAATTTTGGAGAGTGATGATTTTGGCGAATGTTGATTAAATTATGAGATTCAATCACTGCGTGCTGGTTCGCTCTATAACGATTAGCAGGTGGAAATAAAGCTTCTGCTGGGCCGTGAGCTTTAGGTGAGAAGAATGAGTGGAGATCACTCAATTCACACCCATTCTTTAGAATTTAGCCGTGGAGTTTTATATCATTTAGAATTTGGCTTCTATAATATACAATGTTAATCTAAAGTCTTCGAATAGGCGCTTGGAAATATTTCAATGTCTTACCGTCGACAATTTCTAGAGAAAGAACATGGGGAACATTACAAGGAGTAAGTTTACTGGGGCTTTTGAAAATTATGAAATAGAAAGGGAAATAGCTTCTGCCATGTGAGGTATGCAATAGTTCGTATGAAGGGTATATGTTACGTATGTTGAACTGACAGGTTATGAATATTGCATTCCTTTGAACGAATATTTGATGATGCTTTTGATCCAATAGATAAGCAGGGTTGCAATGTAACTAGGTGGCTGCCGCCCGTTGGGGCGGTTTTATCACAATTGATATACTATATAATGTCTTTGATAAACCACTTTGGATATCTTTTTATTTGAATTGACGTAAAACAATGTAGAGAAACTGTTAATATACACGGTTTCAAGCATTGTGTTGCTGCAATTTCAATACCAATTAATTTCTACTTAAACATGAACAGTGGCAAAAAGTTATACCATTAAATATAAAAAGTTGTATTGTAACATACATAAACTTCACTTGAATTAGAATTTAAACAATACATCATTGAATTGATGTCCAACTGAAATTATATTAAATGATATGGAAGTTACACCATGTCATAATTCTAAGACTATAACTCATTACATCATCATGAATCATGTATATACTCAAATTTGGAGTTTGCTAAAAAAACATTGGGTATCTTGCTACAAAGACATCACCATGAGCCATGTATATATCTAGAGCTCCAACAACTACATTTGAATTTGGATCAAGCGAGTAGAGCTATTTAAACCCATCACTGCAGCCGGTGTTTGCATCAACTGGAATCGAGGATGCTTTATGGTGCACTTGCTGAGGATAGTTATTCCTATAGTCTACCAAATTAATAACTCATTCTCATCGGATTTTTCCTTAGTGCATAATCAACCTATTGATATTTCGAAAAACCAGTTAGGAACATTGACATGAAAAATAACAACTATCACATTTCATCGTGACCAAGTAATCGAATACTTGAGAAATGGTGAGGTTACGAAGATCTAAGAGTTTCCCATCACAGTACGGAACTTCTGTCTGAGACGTAAGCATGTAGTCACTATACAAAAGTATCTTCACAGCTTTCTTGTTTTCGACAGGAGTCAACTTATACTTATCTGTACCACATACCGGGCAACCATCAAGGGATTCAAGATCATTCTCATATGCATCTTCATCCCAGAACAGAACACAATCATATCTACAAGCATGTATTTTGATGTATGAAATGCCAAAATGTTAAAGGATCTGTCGCACCTTACGATGAATGGTAGGAAGGCGATGACTGGGGGGCAACAACGAACCAGACCACTTCAGCCCATCATCAACAGCCTTCACACTCATTTTGTTCTCCACTTTCATCTTCATTACTCCCATAACACTTTCAAGAATAGTCTTATTACACTCGTTGTACAACGGGGTCTATTGGAAGCCAATGAAGTTGTTGTACTTGTCTATACGAGCAGTGTTGACAGCTGTAGGTAATTGCTGGACTGGCTCAATATGAGGGAAACCCCTAACATCGGGAGGGATATCTCGTGCTTCAGCAAATACACCGCTCTCATGAGGAAACATATCATTGATCAACCTTGTTGTTGGATCATTGGATGTACTGTCACTCTCAAAAAATTGTCCCTGATCATGCTGACCAACTGATGAGCTCTCACCGTGATAAATCCAACATGTGTACTTATCCCAAAACTTGTTTTTCTTCAAGTGCTCTAATACTTTATCTATGAGAAAATGATATCGCTCGCTGCGACATTGACATTTCATACACGGACAATAATGAATTGTCATCCCTCCACAATTAACCTTCACATATTCCACACAACTCCTAATTTCACGGTGATATCTTACATCCCATCTTGGAAGACACATCCAACTCTTGTCCATCTTGAAAATTATAATTGTATATATATATACCAATGATCTAATTAATTAATTAAAAATTAATCATTATATATATAAATATATATCTAGCTATATATATTGATATTCAAACTATATATACATATATTACATAATTTAACTATATATTCTACTTGATCCCTAATTACAAATGAACATATATATATATATATTAATTTCGTCTAACTTATAATATTCATATATATAAAAATTATTTTTGTCTAATTATTCTACTCGATCGATCCCTAATTATTCATATATATTTCGTCTAATTTAACGTACGTACTCAAAATCAATGTACAATCAATCAATTAAATTAAATATTATTAAAATTCCCATAATTTAAATATATACTCTAACTATAATCGATCACAAAAATCTAAATAACCACACTATAATCACAATTAACCGAAACATCACAATAATCACAATATTACCCATAATAATCACAATTAACCCTATAATAATCACAATAATCAAATAAATCACAATATATTCACAATAATCAACGACAATTATTCCAACTCGATCAACTATCAACTCAAAATTAACAATATATATATATATCAACATACTCGATCTAGCTATATATACACACATCAACATATATATATATATATTAATCGATCAACACACACATCCATGCATATATATGCCTATATATATATAAGTATACATACCTATTGTGGACAGTTTTCGACAACACTCAATGATTTAAGAGCGTTTTCAGTTTCCGCAGGAGATTTTTTTTGAATGACACAGTTGCTGCCCAGAATGGATCTGAAATAAGAAACTATAGCCGACGATTTATTATAATCGTCTGTAATAGTTAAAAATTATCGTCAGTTATAGTTTCCCACTATTACCGACGATTTTCCGGCCATTATAACCGACGATTGGAATACATCGTCGGTTAAACCACTATAACTGACGAGGTGTTTAGGTCGTCGGTTATACTTAACTATAATCGACGAGAACCCTTGTCGTCGGCCTGTTTTTTGGCAAGTCGTCGGTTATAATCGTTCTGCTGGTAGTGACTATATATGTGTGTTTCTTTCTACTGAAAATATGAGAAGGTCAGACTCCTCATCTACTCATACATCTATGAATTCGTGTTATTCAAATTGCAGGTGGGTTTGGATACTTTCCTAGCAGCAACTCTATCAGAAAATCACTTTGTGCTTGTTATTCCTTTTTGCAAACTGAATTTAGCTAGCTAGTTCATGTCTTTAGGTGGATAATTTGGTAGAATGACTGGTGTCTTTATATGTATGATCCTTTTGCAGATTGAGAAAAGTAGCTTTTTATTATGTGCATTTGGTATCAAGTTGATTTTTCATAGATATTGTTTCCAGCATATGATTTCTGATGAATGGTCAATTATGAGCTTCTAATTTGTTGTTACACAAATTTGATAACAACAGATTAAAACTAACTTTGATGGCTGACAACAATTTAAACAACATATCAAAGAAAGTATAAGTTGTCTTATTTTCTTTCCAACAACACAACTGCCAAAGCTCTGTTATTACAATAATCAATAGATATGGCTTCAAACTTCAAATTTATCATAAGTCTATAGTTTCACGCAATTTCAGACACCAGAATATAAGTCATATGTGTAGTAAGAAAAAAAAATACAAACAACATAAATTAAATATTTTTTGTTCTTTATGTGGGTGAGTGTTGACATTCTAACATCAATCACATTTATGTAAGTAGTTATAGGGTACAAGAAGCAACATATAACGTAGAAAATAGATAGATTTTGGTTCTCGATAAACAACAAACAGGTAAAATCTTCAGTTGTTGAAGATAGCTTACAACAACAGATAGATACCTATAAGACAAAAGAAAAGTTTTGTTGTCTATCGACCTTTTTAGCTAAGGGTCATCATTTGGCCAGTGGGTCTCGTGGGCCGGTGGAGGCCCGCAAGCCTATGGGCTAAAAACCCGGCCCGACCCGAAAAAAAGCCCGCAAAATCCCGCCAAGGTGGTTGGTGGGCCGAACTTGGTTTAGAGATCTAAATCCCGGCCCGGCCCGCTGGCTTGGCCCGCCAAAAACCCGTCAAGGCCCGTTCGGCCCGGCTCGTCAAAACCCGTTAGGCCCGGCCCGTCAAAAGCCAGCAATTTTTTATATATATATAAGATTACTCATATATCATTATACCTACACTTATATATATAATATAGTGACTAGTACTATATAGATATATATTTTATATTTGTGTATGTCTATATTAATATATTACATATACATATATTGATCAAATATTGGAATTCCATATATAGTTATATTTGTGTATCTATTTTACTATTAAATCATTGTTTAGAGTTTAGGATAAGTTAGGGTTTAGGTTTAGGGTAAGTTAGAGTTTAGGGGATTGAGATTTAAGGTAAGTTAAGGTTTAGGAATTTTGAGGTTTAGAGTAAGTTAGGGTTTAGGTTTTAGGAATTTTGAGGTTTAGAGTAAGTTAGGGTTTAGGGTTTAGGGTTTCATTGTAATTTTTTTTTATAGATTTACCTTACACAGTAAAATAGTAAATAAAATAGATGGTTCAGATTAGATCTTGTAATTTTTCAATGGCGAGAGTTTAATTGAGAGTGTGTGAAATGACATCAATACCCTTTTCTTATATATTGCTTATTTTTCCATGGAGAAACTAGATAAATCAAATTTTTATGTCAATTTTTTTGACACTATGAGATAGATATGTAATTTACAAGAATGTGTGTTAAAATTTTGATCTTAAAAAATTTCTTTAGGGATGGGTAATTTACGTTTTAGTTGTAAGGGTACTACGGTCGTCACATTTAGCGAAACTCATAGATGTAGGTCTAAATCAAGTCCAAAATTTATAAAATTTTAACGGCATGCTTAGAATATTATGAACAACCAATTTGACAGTTAGTTTTTTAAAATGATGATACATGATTGATTACGTTTCACAAAGGTCTTTCAACCCATATAACCAAGGAATAAAGGTAAGAACATTAGTCTGCATATAGAGAATTCAAGCAATATAAGAATTAAAAATGTTTTAACAATAAAGAAGGCCATATATAATAGTTCACCTTGTAATAAAAGACACCGTACGTAAAAATTAGCCTAATCGAAGTACGTTTGGATCCCAGTCAATACAGTTAAACAAATTTTGTGAAAACACTAAAATACACTCATCTTATTTTCCTATGGGGGGAGTAGATAAATCAATTTTTTATGTCAATTTTTTTGACACTATGAGTTAGATATGTATTCCATAAGAATATGTGTCCAAAATTTGATGTTAAAAAATTATTTTCGGGAGGGGTAATTTCCGTTTTAGTTGTAAGAGTACTACGGTCACATTTGGCGAAATACATGGATCGATGTCTAAATCAAGTCCAAAATTTATAAAATTTTAAAGGCATAGTTATAATATTCTAACCAATCAATCCAACGGTCAATTTTATAAAATAATAAACATGTCCGATTAAGTTTCACAAAGGTATTTCATTCCATATAACAAAGGAACAAACGTAAGAACATTAATATACATATGGAGAATTCAAGCAATATGAGAATTAAATATGTTTTAATGATAAACAAGGACATGTAGAAATGTCCATCTTATAGTGATAAACACCGTACGTAAAATTTAGACTCGTCAGAGTACGTTTAAACCCCGGTGCATGGATGAAGGTTACGTTTATTTTGAAATGTCTTAATTTTTTAATAATTAAAGCCCGATAGGCCCGGCCCGCAAAGGCCCGCAAAGCCCGCTTGAATGGGCCGGACCCGGATCCTTATATAAAAGATAAAGCCCGGCCCGGCCCGACCCACAAATATTAAAATGTTATTGAGGCCCGGCCCGGCCCTTGCCGGCTATACATGGGTCAGACTTTTGCCGACCCCTACTGTCGGATGTGAACTTGCAGGACTTTATAGCCAGTGCCGACTTGGTGACTTCGGAGGAGAAGAAAGATGACAAGGGCCAAGTTTACTATGATTATGAGATCAATGGCGTTGCTGCACATAGCTTGATTTCGGTGACTTGTGCTAACAACAAGCTTTATGCTCATTTTGTCAATGCTCATACGCCTGAGTGGAACCGAGACAATGATATGTTGAAGCATGTTCATGACTCTTTCAAAACTGTTGGATCATTTTGATCCATCATGTACTGTGTTTCACATGAAGCATATATAAATGGTACTAGCTTGATCTACAAATTGGGTTCTGCTCTATTTTCTTATATGTTTCTTTAATGCCATTTAGCTCTCGAACTCTCGTGAATTTCCTCCCTATCTTTGGGAGAAAATGAGTGCAGAGGAAACAAGGAAGCAAGTTTGATGTTCATCAGATGTGTGTAGGAAACTCTGCATATTGAAAAGGTGGAAGAAAATGACCCAAATCTTTATCCATTTTTGATGGATCAAGGCTTTGTATAGAAATAAACAGGTAGTAGTGTAAGATATCATTATTGAACAACATATTGTGAAGATCATCTGTTCAAATTTACATGCATGCATTAATTGAATTCAAATGTCATTTTATAATCTGAGGAGTAAATTAAGTCCTTTTGTTGCAACTGGTACCTTGATATACATGAATTTGATTTTTATAAATTGCATTTCAATCACACAGATCCAGTGTAGGTATGTTCTAATCCGAAATAACTTAAGTAGGCACAAAATTCATAATGCTTCTCCCAGTTGGCTATTTAGATAAGGAACTGTTGTATAGTAGAAGCCAGATACTAGCTAAATTGTTGCTGTACTTGCTAGTATAAAGTGAAGCCATCATCGTAAGAAACATGCCACCCTTTTTGACAAGGTGTGGCTTCTTGATCATACTCTTGACAACAGCTCCATCTCTTCTTCCAATTACCTCTTCCGGTGTTTGGTCTATTGTTCTTCTCATTCCATTTGTAGACAATCACTCCGGACTTGTCACTCCACTCTCCGTCAATCCCTTGGTGTGGTGGAGCCATTGCATATAGTCCTTTCTCTCCTGCATAAACCACATGCCACAAAAAAAAGTATTCATCCACTATTTTTCGAGAAGTTAATCTCGCTTAATGTCTTGCTGTCTTGCTATTTGAGTACCCGAAAACAAAAAAAACCTACGGCAAATATCAGTTTATCTACTTGTGGTTTGTTTAAAATATCATTTCATTACTTATGGTTTCAAGATCATCAGTTCACTACTTAAAGTTAAAAAATCTCACCAGTTTATTACATCGACACAATCAGAATGAAGCATAAGAAGCTTGCTTTTCTCCTCCGCCTTGTCTCCGATGACGCCTTCCCTTCCATCCTCATATCCCAACTAATTTCTATGTGTTTTTATGAATTAAAGAGTGAAACTTAAATGATTTTTGGGATGGATTTCACAAAATGATGAGAATTTGCTATCTTAAGTAGTAAACTGATGATCTTGAAACTACGAGTGGTAAAAGGATGCTTGAAGCAAACCACAGGTAGGTAAAAGCGAACTTTGCCCAA
This sequence comes from Geum urbanum, assembly GCA_946800695.1. Lineage (NCBI taxonomy): Eukaryota > Viridiplantae > Streptophyta > Magnoliopsida > Rosales > Rosaceae > Geum > Geum urbanum. The sequence continues at coordinate 966,260 of OX327015.1, forward strand.
AAACTTACCTCATAGAAAAACTTATATTAGTATTGGGAGAATGAAATGTGTTGTGAACTTGTGATAATGGTAACATACCAGTGGAGTGGCCATGGAAGGAGCAAGCAGTTGGGGAGTTGTCCTTGTCTGTGTAGAGGGTGTTGCACCTCAAGCATCGCGTCGTCTTCTTCGTTGGGATTCGGGATGTGTTTGATTGGCTCTGAGTAGTACTGATATTATTGTAGCAGCACAACTTGATTTTTGGACCGATTGATATCATCCTGCAACACCAGAAGAAGGTTTGAGAAATGCTTAAAGCCAGAGCCATATATGACACCTGACTGCCGCAGCTGCTGTCTTTGTGGGTAGAGAGATAGAGTGAATGGTGTGGAATTAATTCATGAACTTGGCATTTCCCCACATGGTGGTATCTTCGGTGAGCTAAAATTCCAGCCCAATAGAAGCTTCCAAAATCTGGGCCGAAGCCCATAAACATGCAATCGTCACGGCGCCGTCCACTTTGACAGTTCAGAATGATATCACGCGCAAATGACAGCCGTTGATTTGAGCCATCGAACGAAGCATCCCATTTCCAAGGGTCAGGTCACCTCAATATAAAGGCAACTTTGTTTACCCTCAAGAGTCGTCTCCACCACTCAAACCCTCACTCGTTCGCTTCGTTCTTCACTGGTCTTTGTCTTTCAGCATTTTCTGCCTAGAGCTCAAGGCGGAGACCCCCTCGCATCCATCTAGGTATATATTCTATGACGTTTTTAGGTCTGAAATGATTTTTCTTCGTGTATTAGAATTCTGCGATTTGATTTTAGATCTGTGTTTTGTTTTGTTTCCTTTCAGTGATTGATGATGATACTATGCGCTTCCTGTTTGTAGTTTTGAGATCTGTTATGTTTTGATTGCTCGATTTGACTGTAGATCTGAACTTCGATCTGTACGCTTCGTCTCTATTCTTTGCTCTCAGATCTGATTTCTTCTAAGATATGATTCGATTTTGATCTAGTGGTTTGATTGTTGATATGTTGATCCAGATAGATCTCGAGATTGTCACAAAATAAGTTTCATCACTTCAACGTTTTTATCTGAATATTAATTATGGTTGTGATTAGTGAAATAGAAGTGCGTAAAAGTTTTGTTCTGGTTACCAGGAGGTACTGTTTTTTATATGTTAATTGGTTAATGTGGTTTATACTAATATTTTTGGTTAGGAAAATGGAGTTGTGTAATATTGTAGCTTAAAATAAAACTGAATTTTGTCAGTCAATGTGTTTGATTACTTTGCTTGAGCAGCCCTGCTTTATACTGCAGTCAAAGATTGGTGTTCAGTCAATTTAGGTTCTCTATAAATGTAGACGTGGACCAAATTTTTAGAGTTCTAAATTCAATTGTTTTGGTCATGTATTATAACTCATAGCACTTTCAAAGCTTTCTTGATTGAACCATCAACTGTATAATAACTTTTGGTGTGAAGTATCTCTTGTATATTTTTTATGTTTGTTTTTATTGCTTGAGTCATTGATTTTCGGTTATTCTTTTCTCTGTACTGATGTCATGATGGTGTTTTTATTATCTTTGATTCATTCTTTGCTGTTTGATTCATTTGAACATAATCAACACCTATAATGAATTGAGGCTTTATTTGTAGCTGGTACTTATTATATATGTTCTTTATTGAGTCTGACATCATCTGTGTCTAAATTTTGTTTGTATTCCTTCATTTCAAGGTAAGACACAATGGTTGATCAGACTCAACACCCTACTGTCATGCAAAAGGTTGCTGGCCAACTCATGCAGCAATCCCTCCAGAGTTATGATGGTGGATTCCAGAGACAGGCAGTGTACCAGAGACGTCCTGCTTATGGTTACTCTAACCCTGCATTGCAGTATTCCAAGATACCAGCCTGTAGAGCAACCACCGATCTATCTATGATTCCTTCAACCGCTTCACCTATCTTTGTGCAAGCCCCTGCTGAGAAAAGCCACTTTGCCATTGATTTCCTTATGGGTGGTGTCTCTGCTGCTGTGTCTAAGACAGCTGCTGCTCCCATCGAGCGTGTCAAGCTTTTGATTCAGAACCAGGATGAAATGCTTAAGGCTGGTCGTTTATCTGAACCCTACAAGGGAATTGGTGAGTGCTTCAGCAGAACTATCAAGGATGAAGGATTCGGTTCATTGTGGAGAGGAAACACAGCCAACGTCATCCGTTACTTCCCCACTCAGGTTTGTGATGGTTTCCCCCCTACTTTATCTCTGTTGTAACACTTGTGTGTGTACTGACTACTGAGCTGTGCTAATGTTTGCTGTTTGTTATTCATGGCAGGCCCTGAACTTTGCATTCAAGGATTACTTTAAGAGGCTTTTCAACTTCAAGAAAGACAGGGATGGTTACTGGAAGTGGTTTGCTGGTAACTTGGCTTCTGGAGGTGCTGCTGGTGCTTCTTCTCTTCTTTTCGTCTACTCTTTGGACTACGCTCGTACCCGTTTGGCTAATGACTCCAAGTCTGCAAAGAAGGGAGGTGAAAGACAGTTCAATGGTCTGGTTGATGTTTACAAGAAGACATTGAAAACTGATGGTATTGCTGGTCTTTACCGTGGATTCAACATATCATGTGCTGGTATCATTGTCTACCGTGGTCTCTACTTTGGACTGTACGATTCATTGAAGCCTGTGGTCCTTACTGGAGGTTTGCAGGTCAGTTTAAACTTCACTTGTTTCTTTAACCCTCGGATTATGACTTTGACCTTGATGTTTAGCCTGCCTCTTTTTGTCCTATTGTGGTATCATTTGGCCAGACTTTTTTTTGGTATAAAATGAGTTTGTGCTACTTTGAATGTGATTAGTATGAGGTTCTTCAGAAAATATATACATCAATATGTTGTAATTCTGTATTTGGAGTCTGTTTTCATTCTGTACTTGTTAGTGTAACTCGTGTAACTTGCAATTGGTTATCAAATCCTCCAGCTTAAAGCATCAGTATGTTTAAAGACTGTATTTCGAGTTGGTTTTTATTCAGTATTATGTTGTTTAGCTCATTACTTGCAACACCTATTTGCCAGGGCCTCTAGCTTGACATTCTTTTATTGTTTCATGTTCCACAGGATAGTTTCTTTGCTAGTTTTGCTCTTGGTTGGGTCATCACAAATGGTGCTGGTCTTGCTTCCTACCCTATTGACACAGTCCGCAGAAGAATGATGATGACCTCCGGTGAAGCTGTCAAGTACAAGAGCTCCTTCGATGCCTTCCAACAGATCTTGAAGAACGAGGGTGCCAAGTCTCTCTTCAAGGGTGCTGGTGCTAACATCCTTCGTGCCATTGCTGGTGCTGGTGTTCTTTCTGGTTATGACAAGTTGCAGCTGATCGTTTTCGGCAAGAAGTATGGAGGTGGATCTGGTTAAGAAAAGTCTGTTCTCTCAAGCCAGATAGCTTTTAGATGGTGATGAAAATCTCTTCTTTTTTTTTGAGTCTGAAGAATTTGAATTTTCGGCAAAATTTTCCTTGAATAATTCAGCTATAGGGGAGACAATCCCAAACACATTTTTAATAGTGGGATCAATTTTTGTTCTCATAAGCCAGATTTTTACTGTTGAGTGGTATTTAATACCACACATCTTTGGATTTTATTCAGGATGTATGATATGCAGGTTATTTTGTGTGCCTTCTATTCTTGTTTCATCGTAGTCTGATGAATCTTTTTCCTAATATTTGTTGACTCGTGTATTTAATTGATGTTCTCCCCCGAACAATTCTTGAAAGCATTGTTGGTTGACGTGTTGTCCGAGGAGTGAAATGCCACATTACTTTGGAAGTGAAACATTATAATTGTGCTAGAAATGCTGTACGGGTCTGATCATATTTGGTGATACATTGTTGCCTAATGTGTTTCCAAACTTCGCTTTGCTGATGTGTGTAAAATGCTCCATGAATCTTTTGGCACTTGGAAAGTTCGGTTCTTTCCTATTTTTCTGTGTAATTTAGATGCAATTTTAATTTTAATCGAAGTAATCAGTTATCACTTGTGAAGTCTGGTCAGCATGTCACTTTGGACTAAATAGTGTTCTACTGTTCCATACCACAGAACACACACTCGATAACATTCATGTAATTCTTTCCATGCTCATTTTTGACCAGCTTTTCCTTATGAGCTGGATAATTCTTTGCTTCTAGCACAGGGCCTTGTCTTCTATGTGCTTAGTATGGTCCCATGACATTGGCATTTGATTTCTCTTGGGTATTATATAATGCTTAATTATCCACATTGAATAAGCTTTATGGGTCCAATGGAAGAATCTAATAAAACTAAAGTGGAAACAATATATGACTCATAATGTAGCTACATAGAATACATTGGAGAATACAGGTTTCTCTTCTTTTTATTATTTTGGGGTCAGTTATAGTAGGGATTGCGTTCCTAACTCCCTATGGTCCTAATTCTCTCCTGTTATGTCTTTTACCCCTAAAGGTGAAATTTGATCTTCACTCATAATTTACTAGTTTATTGGACTATGACTGACTATGAGTGAAGAACAATTAGCATTGACAAAATTGTTGGTTTGGTTACTCGTGTTTGACAATTGAGACGAATTAGTCACTCGTGTTTGACAAATATCAGATTGGTCACTCATGTTTGATAAATAATGTTTTATTTTATCATTCAGATTGATCACTTTGTCTATTTTGAACATTAAAAAAATATTTATTTTGTACAGTATATATAAGCATGTTTATTAGCTTAGCAATGACAAAAATATCAATTTAAGTAAAGCATGTGTGTGTCACATATGTAGTTTTTAATAAGGGTGAGATTCGGGCGGTTTGATTCGATTTTTGCTAAAAATCATAAACAAACCGAAATATGTTTTTCAGTTTGGTTCGGTTCGGTTCGGTTCGGTTTTTCAGTTTTTAAAAGAAAAACCGTGATTATTCGATTCAATTTGGTTCGTTTTTTTTTCCGGATTTTTTCGGTTTCTTTCGGTTTTTTACATAATGCATAAAAAAAACTTTTGAATAAATAACTAAAAAATTGTCTATAAAATTTCTTTTTTTTGAGTTGTCTAACATTTTAATTAGATTTTATGAGAGAAATTGAGAAGAATTATGCATAAAGAAATTAGGATTTTAGGAGTTTAAGGTTTTTGTTTTGCATATATTTATATAATATATTACAAAATTTTCAAAATGATATATTTTTATACATACTTCGGTTTTTCGGTTTGGTTCGGTTTTTATAAATTAAAAACCATAACCGAACTAAATATTTCAGTTTTTTTTTTCGGTTTAGTTTTTATTTGGTATGGTTTTTTTCGGTTGCGATTCGGTTTGGATCGGGTTTTTTTTGGTTTTCGGTTCCAATGTCCCACCCCTAGTTTTTAACATCCAAAATGAAGAAAGTGACCATTCTGAATGACAAAGTAAAACATGGATGAATAAAACGATATGAAAAATTATCACCACTGGTGCCTGGGGTTTGCAAGTGGTATCAATGTGATGCCTAAAGTTTAAAAACTATAAAAGTGATACCCAGAGTTTGCAAACGACATCAAAGTGGTGCCTGAATTGATTTTTCGTCCATTGGAGGTTAAGTGTGCTAACGCGTCACCGTCAGTTGAGAGAAAATGACCTTTTTGCCCTCGGTAACAATTTTCAGTTCTTATTTTTTTTATCTCTCTCTCTCTCTCTCTCTCTCTCTCTCTCTCTCTCTCTCTCAACAGAGAAGATGGAGATCGGAGCTCGAGGAGTGTGGTGGCCAAGCGCTGTCGCCGACGACCAACTCTGGCGACCCCGAAACTTCCATGCCTAGCTTCCTCTCCTCAAGCCAAGCTACTTATTCTTCATTGCCTGAGAGAAATTCAGCGGCGTTGTGGCCGAAAACACTGCCACAGCTGTGAATCTCTGATTTTTGCAACCACCACCAATGGCAGTGCTCGACCCTGCAAAATCTTCCTCTCTCCAAATCCAAACATTTCTCTCATTACCACCAAACCTAATTCCGCTTGACATGGCCCGAATTCAGCCCGAAAGCCAACGGCCTCAAAATCGTCGGAAAGCTTTCGAGCTCGATTTCGGCGCCGTTGAGCTTCCTCGTGCCTCAAGCCACATCAAGTCATACTCCTACCACTCTAAGATACAAAACTCTTATACCCAAAGCCCCCAATTTAGCCGGAACACCGCCAGACCCGGCGACAGTGCTACGTGGAGAGAAACCGTGTCGATTCACTCTCCGGTGTACCTGCATGCCTCAAAATCTCAAACCAATAAGTTCAGGGAAGAGAGGAGGTTCATTTTCATACATGAATCGCTGCAAATGGTGGCCGAACGGTGAAGTTTTCGGCGGGTCAGTACAGAGAGAGAGAGAGAGAGAGAGAGAGAGAGAGAGAGAGACTGAAAAGAAATAAAAAAAAGTTAATAAAGAGGGCGAAATGACTATAACATCCCTCGAACGTCAGCACACTTAACCTTTGATGGACAAAAAATCAATTCAGGCATCATTTTGATGTCGTTTGCAAACTCCGAACATCACTTTGATATTTTTAAACTTTAGGTATCACATTGATATCACTTGTAAACCCCAGACACTAGTGGTGATTTTTTTTTTCAAACGATATTCGTCAAATATGAATGACTATATCGTCTCATTTACGAGTGACAAAATCAACAGTCTTCCTGTTAATATTTGATGAACTAGGTCTTTTTTACACAAATAAATGAGGTCCGCACGAAGAAAAAAAATAGACTCACCTATTTTATGTATAAAAGAGGAAACTTCACTAATCAAAATCAACATCGGAGGAATTTAAACCTAAAAAATTGTGGGTTGCATCCTATTATTACCAACTTGACCACAAAGTGGTCTTGACTTGAAAATTATTGAAAATCTTTTAATGAGGCTTTGAGAATCTTTCTTTCCATGGTTGCGAATGGACATGTTTAATTACCTCCCCTACTTTCTGTAGTTTGAATGGGCGGGACAGGCTAGGTAGTTCATTGCGTACAAGCAAAGCTTTCAAATGGACCCATAATATATATTGGTCATATATTTGATTATTGGAGAGGATCTCACCTGAACTAAACTATGCCTTTTCTTTTCATAATGCATGAATGCCAATCACATAATTGAGAAACAATCTCCCGTGCTAGGCTTTTTTCAACGGTGCCAACTAGGATCAAATTCCAACTCCAACAACTCCATTTAGGTCAAAACACGAGGAGGCATTAGGTCACAACTTTATAAAGAGGCTTCGAATCTCTACACTGAGTTAACACTAAATCATGGTGGATCTATAGATTCTTACCAAGTTAACACAAAATCATGATGAATTTGTCAGGAATTGTGTTCCCTTTTTCATATCAGGTTCAGCTTGAACCTACCCATTTTCACAAACAAAACAGGTGAGGTCTATTTTTTTTATAGGACGGCCCCCACCTAGTTTGTGTATAAAAATATAAAGGTTTAAGTTAGACCTATTCCCCTTAGCCGTACCATGTCTTTTAAGAGATTATTTTTTCGCTATGAGAATTATAGACACGACTAATCTATATATCTTAACCCAAAATTCGTATTTTCTTGTACAATCACTCATTAAATTCTCAAGAAAACTCCTTTACCCCGAGAGTTATACACATCCTTTCTATTTCTACATGTCTACTCTTCAACCCAATAGATATACACTATGTTTGTTGTGAATGATGACACACCTTAGTTTACAACCCCTACAGTTTATTTATAACAAATCAATTTATAATTCACTATAAGAGGTTAACAAGTTATTGAAATATTGTATACGGCTAACGGTGAAGTTCGAAGGTTCGTAAGATTGTAAGAGTATTTCCAATATTCTTATTTCAACTCTTTAGATATATACTAGGGAAGAAAAAAAAAATCTCCATCCAACACTTGTAACACCGTGATCCCAATTTGAAATTTTGTATTTCAAACCACACTTTTCTCAAATTGAATCATTGCCTTTACAATATGGTAGTTATATCATTACGAATCCAATGACACGAATCTTGGCTGAAAACTAAAAGAAAATATCGCTAGACTCGCTATCATCGACGACGACAATGAACCCATTCACCTCTCACTCTAACTGCCAGAATCATCCTTGAAACCTAACTAGCCCAGGATAGCTCCGGAGTCATCAAGTCATGACGGGGCTCGAGGTTGGTGGCTATCGAGCCAAGAGGAAGAGCCCCTTATCTCGCCTCCAACAACTGTTGACAACCACTGCAATGACGATGGTGATTTCGACGACGAGAAAAAAAATTGACTTTTTGAACCTCACATGTAAGCATCAAATCCCATCTATATTAGTGTCACATCATAAAAAAAACACGAACGTGGTATGAATTGATGAGGCACCATGAATGTATATATAGTTTTTGAAGTTTGGATTTCTTATTGATATATATTGAAAGTCGGGGGTCAAATGACATGACCAAAAGAGTTTTGATTATGTGGGTGAACATTTTTCGTATTGCTATACATAGAATTATAGATTTTATTTTTAAATCTTTAAAATATATCGAATCAAGTTTTGGTTCAATAGATGCATACTTATATGTCAATCGAACATGAGTTCAAGTTTAGTAAATGAGTGACTTCTAGTACGTGTTAACACATGACATGCATCAACTAGCTTGGCAATTGGTACTCAAAGTTGTAAAATGAGTCTTTCAACTTGTAATATTGTAAAAGTTGTAAAATACTTTCGATTGAGTAATTACTACTAATAAACTAAAATTTACAAGAAGAAATACTAATCTTATAATTTTTGTAGATCAATTTATAAATCGACGCATGACAAATACTAATCTTATAATTTTTGTAGATCAATTTATAAATCGACCCATGACTTGTGTTACTTCATTCTAGTCTTCCTTTGTAAATTTCTGCCGCTCGCCACTTGCCTTTGAAATCCAACCCACTCGAGACGGATTTGGGCGGATACTCAAACCCGCACCTACGGGATCTTTTGTCATCCTTATTTGCTACTTTCATCTTTTTTATTTTTTGAGGGGTCGATCAAAATCTACTATAGAAAAAAATGATAGTAGTACATGACTCCACTGGATTACCCGTCTTAACAAAGAGAAATCCTATTGCACCACTACACGAGATAAAATGGTGTAACATATGCCCTAGACTAACAAAACAGAGTAGCGCTAGTGATTGTCAAACTTATGGCACACCACTCCTTAATTAGTTAGGAACCCCCTGCGCTGCATTCCGACAAAGTCTTTCAGCGTTCATATTCACTGGAAGCATGACCGTAGTCTTCTTGGGAGATACCTTCCTAGTTCAGGGGCCAAGGTTGGATTTGTCCCTCTTGTTGTTGGGACAACGTGCACTGGTACCCGCACCTACATAACTGCCTGGTAGATCTACCACCATATTCTGACAAGGTTCATGAAATGGAACGGTGGAACATCCACCATTCCCTTGATCCTCAGCTGACATGATAGTAGCACCCACAGACATAATAGTAACACCTGTAGACATGGTAGTAACACCCTGCAAGGTTCTTGAAATGAGATGGTTGAACATTACTAATGACATCGGTCTGGGCCGCCGCCTGTTTTGCCTGATCAGTATGTTCAGAGGCCGGAACCAGCATCTACAAAACAACATCATTGTTAGTGGTTGACCCTTTCAGCCTAGAGTCCTACTCTTCCTTAGGTTTCTGAGCCGGCACACTAGACGGCTTCAGGTTCGACAAACCACCAAAAATAGCTTGATGAACTCTTGGTATCGGGCCGACATCCCACGGTGGGCAAGATGCCATGACTTGCTTCTCCAGTCCAGGTTGATTGCTCACCACACCATGTAAGCTCACCGCCCCCGGATTCAACACCACCTCCGGGCGTGGGTAACCTGATTCTCCATGCTTGAATGCACCTCAATCGCCACAAAAGCTCTTCACGGGCTCATATTCCACAACAACATCCATAGAATAGTTGTGCTTACCACAAGAGGTCGCCGAAAATCCAGATCGATCTGAAGCTTGATCTCCGATCGTTGAGTCAAAAGTAGACGGTCATGTTCCTGATAACCACCGAGAGCATTACCCATCCTCTTCAACCACTTGACTTGCAACACACTCTCTGCGAACCGATATGTGACTGTCTGCAGAAAAAACACTCATGCAGTGCATTTGGCCGGCGGGATGAGAAATGGATCTTCCATGCCATCGAAGCTCTCAACCACCACTGTTATCGCGTGGTGATACCATGGACCGTGCATGACAACCCTTCGGCGATCGGCTTTCTATCAGAACTTACAAAAAAGCGGTCTTCCGCAATCCTTTCAAACCCGACGTTGCCAGAGCCTGAGATATTGCACCAAAGACCCATCATACGCATCTTGAATCCTTGGACCTAGTCCGGTGACAAAGAGCCAAGGAGAAGAGTCTCATCACAATATACCGCTACTCATCCTCCTCCTCCTCATCTGACACGGCGAGGTACACCGTGCCGAACGCTGCATCTAGATTCTGCTGTTCTAGGTCGGCTTCCGGTTGAGGAGGGAAGGGTTCCTCTTGGCTCAGATTCGACATGCAAGGAAATAGTGGTGACCGGCTTTGGATAAGAGGTGTGGTGGTGATAACTGATTGGAAAAAAGTGAAGTAGGGAGGGAGATCGGTGGTGAAATGGTGAATGTCAGCTAGGATTTTCAAAGAAGAAAAAAAGAACGAAAGAAAAAAATAAAATGTCAGCTTGCCAAAAAACGTTGACAATCCTTTTTTTTTGCTTCACAAGAAGGTTTTTCGGCATATACTTACTACTCCTCCCGTCTATTAATATTGAAAAACTTGAAGCTCACAATTTTCACCTAACTTGACATTGAACATGGTAATGTTTGATTGGACTCTAATACTATAAGAACATATGGTAATGTTTATTTCGATTACATAATGTTTTTTGGGTTGTTATCTTCAACATCAAAAGAGTTGAGTTGAGTTCTCGACTTGAGACCAAAAAGCTATTTACTTTGAACATTATTTAACATTATCTTCTCCTCCCGGCCCTTTTTAAAGTTGTTTGGGGGAAGAGAGCAAAACCATCTTTTTATATTTTGGTTCAACAAATGTAGGGATCAGAAACCTTCTTATAGCTAGAGAAGGAAAATCCTTTTGCAAATTGGTTTACTGGTTGGTCTAATCTTTTTTTTTGGGTCTTAGCTGAGCTGTAGGTCAAAAGATTTAAAATTTGGAGAGTGTAAGTGAATTCGTTTTTGTTTTCTGGTGAGTGGTGCGGCTTGACCAACAACACTCACCGGCTAAGGAAACGGCTTTTAACTCCATGCCAATATAGCTCTGTGTCATCTTTCTTATCATCTTCTTCTTCTTTCATTTACAACAATTCTCACCTTTCGCCTTGGCTCTTTATCTTTCATCCATATTGGTGTAAACCTAGTAATGATCAATAGATCTCTAACATAGCAACATGCATCTTCATTCATGTGAAAATTTCAAATATGAAATATGAAGATCAAACTTGGCAATTTTATGATTTTGAAGTACATAGAATTTCCTTCATGTGGTGATTTCACTGATTTGTGTCACGAAATGGTACAAACGACATTGGAATTATGATTGTATATATATAAAAAACATGTGGATTTTTTTTGTCTCGTTAATTGGCGATTTAAAATAAAATTTTGTTCTTGGTTAACTTTTGTAAGTTGTTGCCTCATATTAAACAACGATAAGGTTAATTGTTGATGTTGTTTGATAAATTTTGAAAACGTGACTTCAGTGAAGTCACGATACAAGTTCTTACAAGATACCAACTTGAATTATAATTTACTAATTATGCGTTAACGTATATAAGAGGAGCTACATGATACAGAAACATCGTAGGTTCATGTCTTAACAGAGCGGAGCATGGTTAATGTCCCTAAAGACACACAAGTGCTTACAACATACCACCTGAATTATAAGTTACGAATTATGCGTTAACGTACAGAAGGGAGCTAAATAATACGAAAATTGTAGGTTTATGTCTTAACAGAGCAGAGCAGGGTTAATCTCCCTAAAGACAAACATAATGATCAGAGCCGTCCAAGAACAAAGTGTAATTAATTTTAAAAAAAACATGATCACATAAAGTAAGTAAGAGTGGGAAGTGAGAGTAAGACAGAGATGGATATTGTTGTTGTTGTTGTTGTTGTTTTGTTTAAGTTGAAGTTGGCGTGGGAAGCAGGAAGCGTGTTCGTGAAACGAAATCTGCCACAGAAAAAAAAGAAAGAAAGCCTCCAACACTCTTTCACACACTACTCTCTTCTCTTCTCTTACTTACACTCTCTCTCTCTGCTCTCTTCTCTCTTCTCTCATACTTTCTAGAGAGAGAAGACGAAGAAGGAACATAGAAGCAGAACTGAGCTGAATTCTCTCTCTCTCTCTCTCTGGTTATAGTTAGAACTGAGTAGCTAGCCAAAAACCCATTTGCCCATTTCCTCCTTTCACATTATCTCTCTCTCAATTCTCATCACTGTAAGTTCTCTCTCTCTCTCTCTCTCTCTCTCTCTCTCTCTCTCTCTCTCTCTCTCTCCATGGAGGGTCTCTCAAATTAGGAACCACCTTCTTTTTCATGTCTTCCAAACAAAAAAAGAGAATTATTTTTTTTCCATGAAGTCTTCTTCAAAATATATATCTTCTTGCATTTTGTAGCGGAATGTGGGAGTTATATGTTTTTTTTGTTTATGTATATATATATATTACTGTAAAAAAATTTGATTTTTTTACAAAAAAAAGGATGGTAATTGGTGAAAGAAACAGGGTTTTTAACTCTCTTGCTTTGTGAGTATGTCTTCTTTTGATCTACATTTGGTGCAAGTGTTCTGCTTTCTTTAAACCACTTCAAATATCCAAAGAACCAGTTGAAAAGATTGTGTCTTTAATTATTTACTGATTTGTAGTTGGCTCTCTCATTGTCTGATGTTTCTGTTTTGTCATGTGAAATTTTTGAATGGTTTATTTATTTATTTTACTTGTGTAGCTTAATTGTTATGCAAATCTGAGTTTTGGTGTCCAAAAATGAACGGGGATGGACAAATGGAAGTGCATTACATAGACACCGGCTTTTCGTACACGCCTACTGATAGCTTCATGGACTTCTTTGATGGTCTTACTCATGCTCCTCTCAACTATGGTCACTCCATGCCCATGCATGATCAGGCATGTTTTTATTGTTTGATATAAAGTTTGCTGTTTTGATTGTGTCATATATTTTCCGAACTGTCCTAATCTGTTGTCATTGCTTTTCTTTCTGGCTAGATATTGTTTTAGATCCATTGCTTGTAAATTTGGAAATTAAAGCCATTTTTTGTTCCAACACATGTTTCTGATTTCTCATTGATAAATTGATTAAAATTTGGAATGTGGTGCTATTGTATCTGGTGTTACCAAGAAACAAGGTCAAGTCTGCTTATGGTGTAAAGATGGTATTATGATACTGTGATTTATCTGAGGTTTTTTTATGGTGCATGATCTTATATCTTGTAGCAATTAATTTTAAAAAAAATGGGAAGCTCAGATCATTCTGTGTTCAAGATGTCACCATATTGTCTACTGTCAGCGTTGCTGAACGAAATACTATTTTTTTTCTTCACTTCTTTGAACTGGAATTGTACTCATGGTTATAATGTGTGTTTCAGGAAGCTGCATACTGGTCGATGAATATGAATATGAACAAATTCGGACACTTTGGTTCAGAGAGTGCTTCTTATTACGGTCATTATGAAGTAAATACTAATTTTCAGAGAATGGACATGAGCAGGAGATCTTGGGAATATCCTCTAATGACAAATTCTATGGAGCCGCCAACCAATGATTTGCAGCCAGAAGAAGCTGTAGTTGAGGAACCTGAAGATTTACCTGAAGAAAGTTAGTCAAACAACTTCGGTTTATCTGTGTCCTGTACTGCATATTGGCTATGACTGTTTGCACACTTTACTACTTGTTGCCTTGTTTTTGTCGGTTCATTTAATTTCTGTGTATTCTGATTTCTCTTGTGCTTCATATCAGATTTAAGTTTAGTTCTGTACAATGCTGCTAGCTTGTTGGAGTATAATAGTCTGCCATTTCTTCATGATATAAGATAATAGAACTATTTTTAAAATCAGTTACCATTATGTCCAAAAACCAAGGAATTTTTTGCATTGCAATTGGTTCTTCATGTTTTTTTTCCTTTCTTTCATCTTTTCTGGAATACTATTAATCTTTGTTCATGTATTGTCAATAGTTGCATAACCATTTACCGGAAAGTCGGTTGTCTCTAACCAGATGGAATGTCCTTTTTACCTTTTCAGCTATTCCAAATGAACAAAATGCAAATGCTTCTGAGGTGCGGGTTTTTGCTTCGATGTTTGTAAATTACATGGTTACTAACGTGATTTCCTCGTGCTATGTTGTGGGTGTTATGCATATGGATAAGCATTATGTATAAGACCTATGCCACCTTCAAATCATGTGTTAAGTTTTAGGCTTTTGTTCTCTGTATGTTTGCAGGTTGAATGGGAAGAGAACATAGATCCTGACAACATGACCTACGAGGTTTGTTGTGTATATTACCTTGTGCTACTATACTGTATTGCTACTGTCGCTTGGCTCCTTCAGATGAAGTAAATATTGCTGGAATTTGAGCTAGACCATTTTGTTTTCAAATAAGGGAGATTATGCATAGCACAAAACTGAGTAATTGCACATTCATGGCCACGAAAAGCTATTCTCGGCTGCTTTCAATTTTATCTATGCCTGATAGAATTTAAATGCATCTACAGCTGCTTATTTCTTCTTTACAGAAACTTAATATAACTGCAGTTAAACCACATGTCTTAGAATATTTTGTGGTTTATGGCTGAAAATTGCAAACAGTTATGGCATAGTACCGTCATCTTCTTTTTCTTCTTGCTGTGTTTCTTTATCTTTCTATGTGATTGATATGCGTTATATAATGGTCCCAGGAATTAGTTGATTTGGGTGAGGCTGTTGGTACTCAAAGCCGAGGTCTTTCTGAAGAACTTATCAGCTTGCTTCCTACAACCAAATACAAGTGTGGAAGCTTTTTCTCAAGAAAGAAATCTGGAGAGAGGTAATATTCAAGTAATGCAGTCTTTTATATACCAAAAGAAGTGAGCCTATTTTTAGATCTCATCTGTTCCTTTGCCTGTATCCTCATCTCAGAAGTAACCACGATTGCCTCTCCTTTTCCTTTTCCTCATCTCATAAATTTGGACATCATGTCGTATCACTGTAGATATATAATGTCATCAGAACTTCCCTTCACCATTCTCTTTGCGAACTGATAAACTAATGCAAATGTAATTTATCCATACGAAGTCCTCTGAACATCTAAGATGCAATAACCTGGTGTTGCCTTTTGCTTTGAGGCTCTTCAAAAAGTTCGACGAGTCAGAAATTACACTACTATCACCCCTAAGTTCTTCTGCTTTATTTTATGACCTATTGTTTCCAATTGGTATCCATTAAGGTTTTGGCAATATCTCACTAGTATTTATTCTTATTGAAAATGTAGTAATACTGTGTTTGGATTTAGCAGGTGTGTAATTTGTCAGGCAAGGTACAAACGAGGGGCTCGACAAATGAGATTGCCATGCAATCATGTTTACCATAGTCAATGCATCAGCAAATGGCTCGGCATCAACAAGGTCAGCCAACATCTTTGTTTTCTCAATCCAGTTGATGACTCCACTTTGGATGACTCACTCATACTGTCTTTTATTTCTTTTTCTTTTTTTAGACATGCCCAGTTTGCAATCTCGAGGTATTTGGTGGAGAATGAATGCATTAAAGCATCGTTTGGCGAATTGGTTTAGAAAATTGGTGTCAGTTCCTTCAAAATTTTAGTTTCCTCTCATCTTATTTTTGGCTCGGATCCCTTCATATACGTAGACTAGGCTATGTGGTCTTCCCCTCTTAATTTTTTTTCTTCTTCTTTAACTACATCCTGCTGGAGTGCAAAGAAAGGATCATATAATTCAACCTCCTGTAAGTGAATATGAGATTCAGAATCAACATTTGTAACTTCCAACTGCTGATTTAGGCTTTTATTTTTATTTTATTTTAGTTTGAGGATGAACTGCTGATATTGGCTTATCAGTCATTAACTCCTGGTTTAGCTTCTTGTAGTATGATTTATGACATACACATTTGGAGCCAGGTCTGGTAGAACTTTGTACTTGTAATGGTAGAGGGTTACCTGCATCCAATAACTTATGAGAACTTATGTATTTAGAGAAAGTATCGTTTCGGATTGGTGGGATGTATTATTAATTAGTAATCTTAATACCTTTGGCATATTGGTTGAAGTTTGATCACAAACATTGTAGGAAATGTGCAGAATCCGATTTTGTTTCTGATAACTGCACTGTCTAGTAGTACTTTTGAGAGCTGGAAAACAGATTTCTTCAGTTTCATTTTTCTATTTGCTTTTATCATCTCTTCTTTGGAATTAATATTATTTACCAGAATCCCTAATGTACCAGTAACTGTATTTCAAGCATTAGAAATGCTAAAAACCTATATATGAGATGCTTTGTGGAGTTTGAAATGGAGCAACGTACGCTGGAGTTTATTGTATATTCGAACAAACGACAATTAGTTGGTTAAGTTCACCCAAGTTCTTTGTGCAATGTAACCACCCTTAATCTGTTTGTGAGCAAAAAAGCTGATAATATATACTAGTCCAAGCCAACAGTGTAAAGAAGTTACTAAACAAGTTTAAATCTCAAAACATGCAGGTTTTAATCTTGATCGATCACAGTGCATACTTGAGATGACAAATGTGTTGCATTCGAGGGTGATCATGTGCCTTGAATTGTCGATATGCAGCTCTATCCTTTAGCCTCGAACCTTTTCCGAAACCAAAAGAGTTGGATCAATAAACTTTACCAATTTGGGTACCTCATTGAGTAGCGTAACTTAAAATATGGGTCATCATTTGGTTCATAGGTCCGAAAAGTCTACGGGCAGCCCGATACCTAAAAAGTTCAAACCCAGCTCGGTCCAAATCTAGGCCCGAAAGAGTCCGGCCTTATGGGCTTATGGCCGTGGTTAGACGGAGGTCCCAAAGTCCGCGGGCTCAAAGAAACCCGGCCCGTCAAGACCCGGTGAGGCCCGCCCGTAGGTCATCTATTGCATATATTATATATTATTTTATCAATATAAACCTCTAAACACTCTATTTACCTTAATGTTATTCATTTATATACTAATTATTATTACTTTATTTAGGCTTATTTAGTGTATATAACTATTGATATATTTGATAATTAGACACTATTAAGTTCTAATTTGTTTCAAGAAAAAATCTAACCCGGCCTAAAAAGCCCGTGAGAGGTCCGTGAGTTTCAATTTTTCAAAAAAAAACCTTGCCCGACCCAAACTAGATAAATAGTACAGCTTATTTCAAAACTTACACCTAATAGCCAATGTCATTAGAAAGGATGTACAGCAAAGAAAATATATATGCAACAGATTTTCAATGACATTTGGTCAGCTAACTGCTGCTGCAACATGTTGAAAGCCAGTCTAACTACGTACTCTTCATGTGTCAACTAGAAGATCCAACCCCATTGACTGAGGTGCTATTTATCTATCTTAACATACCAATGTTTATCTTGTTATTGTTGGATTATTAATAATTATGGTAAATATGTAATCCGTAATTGTTTAGAATTCAACTTAGTCTTTGTTGGGATTACCTTTCCTAGTTAGGAATTACTTTGTATTCTTCTATATATACCCTATGGTAGGATGAATATAACACACCACAAGCATAATACAAGTATCACAAGTATACCAATATTGTGATTACATTCCACACCAATATACTTTTCTAGTTGGTATCAGAGCCAAATCTTGAGACTTGCATATCACATCCATACCTCATTCGAAAGAAGGTGTGGGTGTCGCACACCATTACATCTCAAATTACAAATTTCGCTGCCAATTTACATCCTTGACAAATGGAAGATGATGGCACACCCCTGCATACACCGCACTCAAGTTCTAAGACCTGCACAAGCACAAGCACAAGCACAAACACACGCACACGCACACGCACACGCACACGCACACGCACACGCACACGCACACGCACACGCACACGCACACGCACAAACCACACGTTTTGTTGCAAATCTCCATCCCGGCATCATGATAGACGATGACACTCATCAAGATTCGAAGCGAATTATGAATTATTCCACGTGTCAACCTAGTAGTTAGGTTGCACGTGAGGGAGGGTGTTTGATTATTGATAATTATGGTAAATATGTAGTCCAAAATTGTTTAGGATTCATCTTAGTCTTTGTTGGGAATACCTTTCCTAGTTAGGAATTACTTTGTATTCTTCTATATATACCATATGTTGGGATGAATGTAGTACACCATAAACATATTACAAGTATCACAAGTACACCAATATTGTGATCACATTCCATACCAATGTACTTTTTCAGTGTGAAGCCTGAAATTGTAGGATAGTCCAGCCAATAAAGCAAATTACTCATCCCACCTTTTCGTTTTCCTTTTCAGATTATTAATATAAGGGGGCTGGAGGTCTGAGGTGCGCCGTCGACCTTGTGCAAATCGTTGGAAAATCCTGACGTCGGCCCGCAGTCCTTGTAGACATCCTCCCGACCCCACTGCCCTGAAACATGGAGGCACCACCACCCAAAATCGAGTGACGAAACCAATGAACCAAGTCGTCTTATTTCTTCAACCACCGCTCGCACTTCCGTGAGATCCACTGAGATCCCAGCAGAGCCAACCACTCTGCAATCTGATTTCGATACCGCCGGGATCCTAGCCGCCGCTGCTCCATCCTTCAGACAATGACACTTAACAGAAGCACAAGGTCTCCTCAATCTCTGTCTGCTTACCGAGGCTGACCTGTAGTCGCCTTCGCTGTCAGCGAGAAGCCAATGTCTCATTGAAAACTTCATAATCTTGCGTATTCCATCGTGAGGGCTAGAGAATGAGGCGATGGATAAACTGGAATCGTCGTCGTGCTTAGCAAACCTAAGGCCTAGCTGGAACGACATCGGCACAATCTCCAACCTCGAGGAGGCGACGGAGCACAAGAATAAAAGAGAGGAATGCCAGCGGTGCAACCCTAGAATGAGATAAAACATGATTCGAGTAAACTCTCTCCAGTTCTAAGTTCGTCTAATTTCACTAAAGACCATATAATCTCGTGTGGTCATTTTTCTTAAAGCAAGAGGTTAGTAGAGCTTTATTAAAATAGAAAACGATAACAAAGGAAAATTATAGTATCAATAATACAAAAAACTTAACCAGCTTAGTATTTAGTTAACTAAGGACACAGACTTAGGCCCAAAATGTTGTATCAAAAGCATAACCCGTTAAATAGATTAAAATGACCAAATTACCCTTATTTATAAAACAAAAATCCTAAACAGAACCAAAATGTGGTAGCAGTCATTATCAAAAGCCTTGGCGTCGTGCAACATCCTAATGAAGGATCTCCGGGATCGGGCTCCACGGTCAGATCTTTACACCGTCAAACATAGAAAATTGTGTGTTGATGTTTGGTGAATAAGTTATGCCTATGATGTTTACTGTAATGACCCGACTCTTATCGAAAATCGTCAAAATGATAAAATTTTCTAATAATTATAGTAAATTAATCATCGACTAAATTAAACTCAACCGTTAAAAGTCAAAAAATTCATCGACAATCCAATAGGGTAAAAACAGACTAAACGACACAAGGTAAATCTAATTCTCCGTCCCCTGCACCGCCACTGGAGGCAACAGTAGTCATCACCGCCCACCCATTGGGATGACGAAGCCTAATGGCATTTTTAACCTCACGATTATGCTCATCACGTCGATACGAATCTAACCATATATAACACGACAAATTTTCAAAACTTTTTTCAGTCAGACACATCGCCCATGCGCCACCAGCGACCACTGCCGATGGTGACAGTTGATACACCAATCGAAAGCTCTCACCTAGCCCATCAATATGCCTAACTACACCCACAACCAATTCGTGTTGGAACTGCCCAAGAAATGCTGTGAAAGGCGGCAGACAACATTTCGCTGGAGAACTTTGAATCTCGATTCCGGCAACATCGAGCTACGCCAAAACTTGAGGCCGGTCGGAAAACAGTTACAAGGACATGAGCTACAAAACCCCTCACCTCACGCGAGCCGGTTCGGGAGTGCCAGACTTTATGTCATCCTTTACTATGTTCAAACACTTGTACCAGGATTTTAAACAGTTTTTCAAATTCTAGAATTTGAGTAAGATGGCCAATGTAGTAGCTCATCAGTTAGCCAAGTGGGCGTTCTGCAATACCCATTTTTGTGCCGCTTTTCCCTCATTGCCTTCTTTTCTCATAAGTCCCTGGATATTCATTATACTATTTAAGATTTTCAATGTATTCTATCATTTCACCTAATAAAGCTCAGCTAATCGAAGAAGAGAGTTTAGGCTGAAGAGAAAGACACTGTCTACTTCCTAATGCGAATATTTCAATCTTTATTTCTTGCCTCATAATCACATTATAATTCCAATACGTTCTCACATGATGAGAAGTCCATGTGGGACTACTCCTTAAACCAGATCCAAGAAAATGCCAAAGAGAGAGACCTGCAACGGTCATAAAAAACTGAGATAGTACAACAGTCTGCACCAAACGTTCACTCTCTCCTATAACGGTTACTTCTTCCAACTCCAACTCCAACTCCAACTCCAATCTCTCTCTGTTTTCTCTGTACAGCTTCCGCTTTCTTTGTGGGTGTGTTTTGTCTTAGACATGGAGCCTGCAAAAATCGACTGGAAAAACCTAGAATGGAGATTTGTGGAAGACAAAGCCTACGAGCAAATCAACGCTCCCAAATGGTTCGATTTCTTGAATCCCAACGACAACTCCATCGATGATCACTCCTGGTTTTGCCGACCCGGTATATTAAAAATCCTACCTTTATTCATTAACTTTGGTTTTCTTTAGTTTCTTGATGACCCAAAAAAGTAATCTTTAGCTTTGTTATGTACAGAATGCAATCACCCAAAAACAGCTGAAGACTTTCTCAGATCATCACCTTCCAAGGTTTCATCTTTTGACTCAGCTTATTTCAAAGTTCTAGTTTTTGGGTTCATTTCAAGTTCTAGTTTTTCTGACATTTTGTGTTATGTTTGATTTGGGTAAAAGCTTCCTAGCCCATGTCATGTGTCTGGTGATAAAATCCAAAGGTAAACCCAGAAAATCTCATAATTCATAGTAGCATTATTTTGATTCAATTTTGGTGTGGGATTTTGATTTCAGTGTTTATGTTTGTTTTTGTTGTGATTTTAGAGATGTCAAGTTGAAGAGAAGAGGAGGCCAAACTCAGTCTACAGTTTATCCGGCTTATAATTCAAGATTCAATGAGGATAGCGAAAATCAGAACCCTAACTTGTCTACTACACCTCCAAACTATCAAGCCAAGGCCATGAAGGAAGCAATCAAATCAAGTGCAGAGAAGAAGCAGCAGCAGCAGACAGCTGCGAAGAGTTCACCGCAGAACAACTATGAGGTTTTTCCGCGGCTGAAAAGAACGCTGTCGGCGAGGAGCTTGTTTGCGGGGAAGGATATACTGAATCAGATCACGGATTTCTGCAGCGAGTTGAAGAGAATGGCGATGAGGGCAAAGGAGAGGGAGGAAGAGGAGGACAATGAAATGAATGAGAAGGTGAAGAAGGTGGAGTCTAATGGTGAAATGTTGGGTGAGGTGAATGGGAGGGAAAGAGAGAGAATGCCGTTTCGTGAAATTGGTAATGCGAAAAATGAAAGAATGGTGAAGAAGGGGGGGAGTAATGATGATGAGGATTTGGGTGAGGTAAATGGGAAGCAAAGAGAAAGAATGCCATTGCTTGCTGCGAGTAGAGTGAAGAACGAGGGAATCGAGGGGAGAATTTTAAAGGAGGGAAAGAGGATTAAGAAGTAAGTTTTTTCTGAGTATAACCACTGTTATTTATTTTGCAAGTATATATATAGCCATGCTTGTATATCTGATACGCGCAAGCATGCATTCACATTAACTTAAAAACACAGATTACGCGCATTGCAATTTAAACCCTTCTTTTGTCATTTGTAATATTGGCGAGTAGGGATCGTTCTTTATCCCGGGAATTAAGGGCGCATGCATGGTTTCGTTAATAAGCGGAAATATAAATGTTTGGGGGGATTGGAAGTTGGTTGTTTAATCTACGAAATTAAAGTACAAAAACATGCAAACACAACTAAAACTCTTAGGCATCTAACATGTTTTACTCATAGACAAGTTTCAACAATCAAGAAACTTCAAGTCTAATTATGATTGCTAAAAATAAGAAGTTACACTACTAATTACATGTGATCATCTCATCTTATTAACCTTACCATTTTCATGCATCAAACCTTTTTGTAAGTTACGAAATTCATAACTTCTAACTAAATATACATGCTTAATAATTGAGTAGGAATGCAACTTAGCGTATAAACATCCTAAACAACATACGATCATCGAAACATGCGAAAGAGAGGGACTTAGCGTATTATCTAACACATGCTTTCGAAGCTTTAAGAGTGTATCAAACATGCATAAAAGGCTAGAAATCATAAACACATGCAACTTATAAATCGGTTTAAGAACATGAAACACAAATCTAAACTTGTTCTTCATTTGATACATAAAAGTATTCCAATACATCCAAGGGTTCAAATACAAAGCAAAAGAAATGAAAGTGAAGATCATGGTTACACTTTTTGTCTTGAATGCTTGATGATCTACGGTGGAGATGGCTTTCCTTCACAAGGGACTTAGCGTATTGTGTTGGATGGAGGAGGATTGTTTCGGCTTGGATGGAGAACCTTGCTTCGGCTTGGAATGGAGGAGATGTGCTTCGGCTTTGCTTGAGAATCCTTGAAGTGTTTATGGTGGAGGAGTATTTGTGTAGAGCTTTGGCTTGTAAAATGAGTGATGGTTTAATTATGTTCAGCCTCCTTGGTATTTATAGGCAAGGAATGCTTGCCTTCTCTCTTCCACCTTGCCTCCCTCCATTTAATGCAAGCAAGAGTCACCATGCAAGTCATCCCCTTAGTCACCAAGTGTGATCATCATTTGTGAACCCTAAGCAAGAGTCACCATGGCAAGTCACTCCCTTAGTCATCTTTTCATTTAATGCAAGCAAGAGTCACCAAAATGAGTCACAAAGCTTGATATTGTTGACTTTTCTTCTTCAAAGGTTGCAAAACTTGACTTTTCCTCTTCACCAAAAGCCTTCCATGCCGAATTGATTGTGTTTGGGCTTGATAATGGGCCGAAACAAGAGTTGAGAATTCGGCCCATAATTTGCTTTTTGGGCCGGCCCATTTTCGGAGGTCCAAAATCGCAAAAATCGTAAAATCGCCGAAATTCCTCCGAATTGCGTCGTTATTAATCTCCACCGTAAATATCTTCAAAATAACAAATTAAATAAGGAAAACATAAAAACTAAGATAATAACATAGCTAAACGTAAAGGGAAATGCGTTAAGAAATGAGCATAAAATGCGTATATCAATATCTGTCTTGTGTTTTAGTCTGAGTGAACTTGCCATATTTAGTCGAGATAGTAAGACCAGTCGGTGCAGTTGGCATTTAGGCAAGGAATTCCCATCTGGATAGAATGTTCACAAGTTATCTAGTTTTTGACTGATTTAGGACATTGAGCATAGTAATTATGATCCATGAAATTAATAAAACTCCCATGCATGAATGGAAAGATAGTTATTGACTATGATCCAGGACAGTGAGCTCAGTTAATGAGGTCCATAAATGTTATTTCACTATTGAATGCACAAACAGAATGATGTAATGGTTGTAGACCTTTTAATTTGGCAATAATCGTGGTCTTTGTGGTAGTCGGTAAATGCAGGGATTTTATATCATACATTGACTTTCTTTCCTTTCATGATTGTAAGCATTGTTTGATTTTTGATGACCACCTTTAGTTTTATATGGTATATCGGTTTTCTGTTCTTTGATGATTGTAACAATTGTTTGATTTTGATGACCACCTCTAATTTCATATGGTATATTGATTTTCTGTTCTTTGATGATTGTATGCATTGTTTGATTTTGATGACCACCTTCTGCAGACGAGTTGATGATGCAGAGAACATCCCCGTGTCTTTAAGTTTGGAGAATGTAAAACATAAAGGAGGAGAAGACTTGTTGCAGATCCGGACCAACCCTCCGTCTCCTCAATGCTTTTCTGCTGCAAGACCCCCTAGCAAAATCACACCTTCAAAAGCTTCGAAGTCCAAACTGATGGTACGTAACTAGCTGCATCCTTCTGCTTCATATAGTAAATTTCTGGTTGAGTAACATAACAAAGAACTAAACTATGGTTCTGACCCTTGCGCTATCAGTGATTTACAATAGATAACAAAGAATGGCATGACTAATATAGAAGTAGCTGAGGGATTGTAACCTCATGAATGAAAGTACAATTTATTTTCATTGCCATAATGAACCTTTAGATCAATAGATGACAAAGTGAAGAAACAAATTGCAAAAATAAGCTCTTTGGTCCTGTTGAGTCTACCTTCAACATGACACAGTTATGCAAGACGGTGGTTCGGTTGCGCAGGCAATGGACACTTAGATCCTTCAATAAAAATAACTAAGTTTTGTGCCTTTGTTAACAATACCCTAGTTTCTGGGCAATACTTTATCACACTCAGAACATCCAGAAGAAGGAACACTTCTGTTTCCTTCTAGTAGAGCGCAGAACTTTTAAGTCAATTTCTTCTGTTTCCTCTGTGTTTATTCTTTTGCTTGCTCGTATAGGTAGAATCCGATATTGGTATCTCCGTAAATCACTTGCTTGTAGATGCACCTTGATGCACAACAGCACTTGAGATTTTCTTATCGATCTATCACCCGGTTCTTTCTGTTGACAATGCTTTTTAGTGTACAATTCTGGGTTTGACATGTTTTTCCTGTTCCAAACTGCTAAGAACTCATATGTTATACGTGCCAGTTTTGTAGATTCCAATTGTAATGCAAGGTGCTATTTTTATAAGTCCACCATTTTCATCTTTCCCTGATTGACTTGGTTAACTGAATATATAGGAAAAGGAGGGAACTCTTCAAGAGCAGAACAACAACAACAGACTATTGCTCGCCGATGATGATTCCAAACCCGTGGTCACCAAGGATGATTTCACAGACAAAGCAAAAAACGTTTGCATTGCTGATGGAAAAGAGGCAAAAACCTTGGATGTTTTCTGGTTTCTAAAACCTTGCACAATGTCTTCCTAAAGAGTGATCAGAAGTTATACATTTTACTTTCAATTCCAGTACCATTCATTCATTCTTACATCGTATAGTTACATCGTATAAACACATTGTTCATTCATTTACAGAAAAAGTATCTAGTTTTAATTTGTTAGCAGATGAATTTAGAGTTAAATAAATGAAACTGTAATGTATTTAACACCCTCAAGAATTACATAGAGTTACTATGAATAAAGTTTAAACTTTTACACTAGTTCAAGTGTGGATTGGAGTTTTGGATCCAAAAGTTCAATTCTTGTATGGAAAATCCATGTGTCTGCTTAATTGCATCTATAATGTTTACCATCTTTTTGAAGCTTGAAGCAACAATGTTGACTAGTATTTTTAATAGAAGGGGTAGGCTGGTTCCATACCTTCCAATCTATCCACATCTCCATTAGTTAGCTCAACAACTCTCAATATTACTAGGTTGCTTGGGAGTTGGGACTGTTGAGATCATGGGCTCAACAACCCACCAACTACTCAAAATCCTCGTAACAAACACATGTACTTTTTTTGATACAACAAACACATGTACTTGCTAACACTTTGTTGCCTAACATTTCATACGCGCATTTCTTTACAGATCTTTATGCTTAACCATATTTCGGGTGTTGGATGCCTAGGCTCCTTTTTGTAATTTTCTTTTCCTAACAAAAAAAAAAACTATATTCTTCCCATATTTTCCATACGGATATGAAAATCAATCAAAGTTAAGATTTTTTGGCCTCATTCTAATGTCAGTATTCATATAATCTCTAAGGACAAAGTTTCATTATTGGGTGATACGGGATCTCTGCATATATGCGAATTTTCTTTATTTGCCTAATGTTTTTGGTCACATAATCACATCTCAACCGTTAAGTTTATATATATATGTATAAATCAACATTGTAAAGTTTCATTCAATTTGATGATCATTTAGGTTCTCATAATTGTATTATACCACTTATATACACGAACGGTTCCAGTTTTACTGATTTCTGTCCGCTTCTTAATTTGAATGAAACCTTGCATAAATGATCTATACACTATGACCTAAAATCTGAATGATGTAGATGTGAATATATAACCTAAAAATTAGTCAAATTAATAAATCCGCATATATTAAAATATGCGGACCTCCGAACCTAAAAATCTCCTCAATTTACAAACTTATAAAGTGACACGTTTCTTTTCAAATTGCCCATGCTTAGATATGAAACAACAAAAAATGTTTTTGGCTTAGTTTCTCGGCCAATTATTGATTAAATCATGAGGGCTCTCGCTTTCGCTCTCCCCAACTGTAGGGTTTGGGTGGCGGCAGCGATAGCTACGCTACCCTGGCTTGCTCTCTTGCCGGACAGAGCACTCTCGATGCCTCTCCTTGGCGTGACACCTCGGCAACACATGGTCGGTACCCTTGTCTCACGATTGAACAAGAAATTTCTGACCGGCGTCGGATGTTTTTTTTTCTTCTGGATGGGGAGACAGTGGTTGCAGTTGTTTGCGTCCAGCTCGTTCCAGGATCAAGTGGTCGGCTACTTTAAGGAGGCAGTCGGCGAGGCAGTGGGAAGGGAGCGTTGCTGAGGCAGTGGGAAGAAGGCGGATCTAAAGCAAGACATTGGGGTCGGTCTCGGCGTCTTCTTGTGGGTTCCCCATGAGTGGGTAGCTCTCGAATCTCTGGGCGACAGTGCTCGCTCCGGGGACAGTGGAGTCGATTTGGATGTAGAGGAGTGCTTTGCTTAGGGTGTCGGGGACGGTGAAGGAGGAGATACATGGTCTTGTGTGTATCTCTCATAGGTTTGCCCAACTTAGGTTTGCTGCTGGGTCTAGATTCTTTGAATGGGCCCAAGTCCTTTTGACCATCCTTGACTGGATATGGTCCAACTTGTTTGTTCGAGGATGGCTAGGTTTATTTTTGGGCTTCAAATAGTGAGATATTGGTTCATATGGTGTCTCAATAGGTGGTACAGTAAGTTAGACGAACATTACTTTGGTTTACTCGTGTTGGTGTTTGTCTTGTTCGCGTGACAATTTTTCGGTTATTTTTGTGCTTAGTTTTTAGTACACGTAAACTAGTATAAGGTTTACCTTTAAGTTAGCTTAACCGTGGTCTTTTCTTACGTACCCTTTGGATGATGTCTACTGTGTATCATTGTATACTGCATTATTACACTGATCAATACATTACCTCGCGTTTTAAGCGTAAAATAAAAAAAGATATGAAACAACGGATACTTGCTGGTTTGCAAATTGCGAGAAAAACAATTACACAGGTTACAATAATAAAGCGAAAGCGAACAGGCCATTTCGTCACAAGACATAGTGTGTGATCAGTATCTCTTTCTCCGCGAGACTCCCCTGCTCATTTAACCACTACAAGCAGCGATGCAGTGACTGAGCCTCCTAGTGTGAAATTCAATTCACAAAATTGTAAAAGATCACATGTTACTGTTGAAAGATCACGTGTGCGGGGAGCTTTTTTGCTCACCGTACCTGTCCTTGGATATGGTCATATTTCAACTCTTTCCTCATTGGATGATGAAAAACTCCAAACACAAAAGAATTGGTTTCGGATAAGTACACGATAAGTACGTAGAGAGAGAGCAGAGCAAGCAAAGGAGAAAATGTTTTAAATTGTACTAGTACATCCATTCCAATCCCCTGTCACGGTCTCTCTCAGGAGTCTTATCTCTCTCTCTACACATTTGCTATATATGAATAGTACGGAACCCACGGACATGAAACACCTCACCATATCATCTGCGGCCGTATCAGGACCATACACTTCTAAATTATTAAAGGGTAAATTCATAGCTAGATATTTACGACCCAAAAATTTCTGATTTTTTTTGTCCTTTTTTAATGGAAAAAAGAAAAGAATTTTCTGTTCAACAAATACAAGTTATACAACTAGAACAAACTAGATCAAATAATACAGCCTTTCTTCTATAACAATGGTCTAGATTCTTCTCAAAAAGCACTTATTCGTGGGTCTCAAATTGCTTTCACCAGAATTGTGAATACAATTTGAGACTTCCTTCAACTTAGACTTTAATTTTCGAGTTTCGATAATCACATTGCATAAAACAACTCAAAGGAAAAACAAACAAGTAATAGTAACACCATCTCTGAAATATTCTCAATCATCTAGACTCGAGCAATTTTACAACTGAAAATCGAGCTAGGTATGTATGACATTATTTGATCATGTAACTAATTTACATATACATACGTACACATATGATCATGAATGAATTGAATTGGCTTGGCGGTCGGTCTCTACCTGGACCTTGTGCAAAGCAAGCAATCCAAGATGTTAAGCCAGAGATGTCGGACACGTGGGTAGACTCTATTGGTGTACGTTCTCGACTCCAAGAGTAGATCTTCCACGCTCTCCAAGAAAGGATTTAAGCTCCGGACTGGCGGAATGTAGAGAGTCAGTGGCACCGCCGAGAAGGCCACCGTGAAAAACAGCTGCAAAAACATCATCAAGATTCAAGACTAAAAGGGTCGGTCTTTTGAAGATTCGAGTGAGAGAGAGAGGATCGATGTAGGTTATGGAATATGGAAGAAGGTTTGAGAAGAAAAGAAAGAGAGAGAAGTTTAATGGATGAAAATGGTGGGAACTTAACACCAGACTGGTAGTTGTGGGGTTAGAAATGGAAGGGGTAGTCGACATATACACCTGTGTAATTGTTACCTCTTATTATTTGCCGACTGCTCTCACGTTTTTGGCAAGTATAGGAGAATATTAGACCAGTACATTTTAACGTCAAAATGTTCCGGGCAAGTATGACGGTTATGAAACTTATAATATGATATATACCAACACGTAATTTCAGGATGAAAATGATAGGGAAAATGATCTAATCATCACTCAATATTTATATCAGAAATAATTAATATTCGAGATATAGAATGATAACTAATTAAGCTAATGTGATAAGTAAAAATAATAAGTAAATGACAGAAGAATTACAGTGCTTTACCAGTTGGCTACTCCACTTATGTCTCATTGGACCTCAATTATGCATCTCGAGCCCAAGAATGACTTAAGTCCAAATGTTTTGTGTGTTGGATAATTATTGGATGAATTTTAGTGTGGAGGAATGCTCTCTTTTATAAGTAAGGGATGTCTCTCCTCTTTACATTTCTTCAATGTGAAAGGGGAGTCTCTCAAGTCACACAACAACTAAAATATGGCTAACTTCTTTGATAATAAATTGATGGCTCCGGTTTCGGTTTCGGTGGCATGACGAGCTTGTGTACGAGTGCTTGGGGATGTAAGTCACATGACCTATATGAACACTCGAGTTTATCATAATTGACAATTTGATCACTAAACTTTGGAATATATCAAAAAAGTCACTGAACTTTAACTTTGTCTATCAATTTAATCACTTTATCTATTTTAAACATTTTAATTTGTCAAATATTTTGCTTATATAAATGAGATTATGAGAGAAATGCACATAACATAAGTGGGAGAAGTATGAAAACCACCATAAAATAAGAAAAATTGACATCCAAGATAGGCAAAGTAATCAATTTGATAGACAAAATTAAAGTTCAGTGACTTTTTTGATATTTTCTAAACTTCAGTAATCAAATAATTAATTATAAAAAATATGAATGATCATTTGAGTCATTTTCTCAAAAAATATATGTCATGGTTTTCGAGAGATAATTCCATTCATGGTTTAGGGGTAGGAGTTATCATTTTGTCTATGGCCCAAAACCTTCGTGAGTAGCTTGCGGCCCATTAAGCTCAAACTTGGTTCGTTTCAAATTTAAGGCTCCAAAAAGTCTAGCTTATGTGTGTAAGATTAGGGTTCAGCCGAGGTTTCAAAAGCTCACGGTTTTGAAAAGGTTTAGCATGTCTAGGCCCGTTGAGACCAACTTAGTTCATAGGGCCAAGTCTTAAAGCCAATGAAATGTGAGTTGATTGACTACTAGGAGGTTGCGTGTCCATTTGATCAACTTAAGATCTTTGCGACCACTCCCTTCACAGATGTATTTGTTGCGGGACACCTACATTGTGATGAGTTGTCAATCCTAAACCCGTCAAGGCCGCCGTGGCTTGTTCATTTTATGGGCACAACCATTTGCCACTTGCTCTTAGTCCATTCTAATCGAACACACCAAAGAACATAACAAAAGTTGCCCAAACTCAAATATGAAACTTTTTGTCCCAAACTCGCTAGTCTACCCTCAGACACCAACACTTGTAGCAAATGCATCCGTGTTAAATTTGCCCGATTCCTTGCACTTAAACCCTTCAACATATTCTCGATAACCAAAAAACTCTATGTCCATCAACAAGTCAAGCAAATTTTGCGTGTAAATTACATAGATCAAAGAGGAGAGAACCACCTCACACATTTTCAGCCATACTAAAAGAATAATGGTGGGGTTCATAATACTTTATCCACACATTTTCAGCCATGCACAGCTACATTTGTTCTTATTGAGATCGAGGTAACTAAAGTAAGCAACATCAGCCCAAGAAAAGCCATATGGGCTCATCTAACGACCACGCCCACCGGACGCGTGGCAGGACGAGTCGGGTTGGGCATCAAAATTTGGTCCGGGTTGAGCCTTATAAGGCTTTATGGGCGGGCCGGACTGCTGGCCCAAAAAATGTTTCAAATACACCGCGCGGCTCTAATTGGAAATTCGAAAAGACATTCGCACTCTCAACAAGTCTCTCAAGTCACAAGTATCACAGATTCACCACGGTCCCAAAAATATGAGGAACAAAAAGAAACGCCGTGTTCCGCCGGTGCTGTGGACTCTCTTCCACAACCGTGCCCTCACCTTGAGCACGGCTCTCACCTCTTTACTCCCTCCTTTTACTCATTCCCAATGTCGTTTTTGCAACGGCCGCCGTTGCCTCCGCTGTAACGGCATGTCGTTTCTCCTCCGACCCAATGACCCTTCCGATTACCACACTCTCCTCCACCGCTGCTTCGTCGTCTTCTCTGAAAACTCATCAACTCTCTCTAAATTCTCCCCAATTTCTCATTGGTCCCAAATTCAGGTACTTAAAAATTGAATCTTGTACTGAAAAATTGAATATTTATACTGAAAATTTGAAATTTCAGACTAAAAATTGAATCTTTAGACTAAATTTGAATCTTTGTACTGAAAAAATGAATCTTTGGTTTGTTTCAGATCGTCAGAGCAGTCATCGAAACGACAATGCTGAACCAACCAATGTCTTCTTCTTCCAATGTCGTTTGCAGTGGTTACGATAATGTAAATTACCAATCTTTTTTTTTGTTTTTCTCTTTTAAGATTTTTTTATTTCATTTTTTTTAGATTTAAGCTTGTGTTTGTGTGTGACAGGTTGACACGTCAAGCGCCATTGTGGAACTTCTTACTTCTTCAGCTTGGTGTTTACTATTAGAAAGGGTAATGCTTTGGTTTAGTTTCATGATTTGGATGACTTTTAGGTGTGAAAACTGGAATGAAGTGTTTTTTTTTGGTGTTGACAGGTTGGGGATGGATTGATGGTTTATTTACTAAAGAATGCATCGATATTTTTGCCAACTGCGGATAAGAAACACCAGCAGGTGACCGGTCCTCCCATCAGTAACTTGTGTCGTAAGACGTTCAAGTACACACCGAATTCACAATGCCAACCGGCATTGGTTGCTCCATGTGGTAATGGCTACTTTGCAGTATAAATCATCATGTATTGGAGCACCCTAAGGAGGTGTATACATTTTAGTATCTTGATTAAAAAAAAATAGTAGTACCTTGACAAGAGGCTGTCTTTTGTACTTGGGTGGAACCTAGTTGCAGTATATCTGTATTTTAGAGCCTTTTGAGTGGCAAAGTCAATTGTTTTTTGGTCTCTGAATGATTGTGAATTTGTGATAGACTATTGGGTATAGACGTTTTACACTAATCTCTTGGGAAGAAAATAGCCATCTTAGACAATTGTCTCAAGTAGTAAACAAAGTCTGATGATGTGACACAGTTTCATGTGTTATGGTTTTAAAATGCAACTCTTGTTTGGTCTGCTCTTGCTGTTCTGATTCAGTGCCTTCATGTTATAATATTATATTATGGATCTACTATTGACCTATAGTTCTGCTTTCTCATACTCCTTAAAAAGGATATAAGAGACCACAAGTGAGTGATGGTAGTGCAACTTTGTGTCAGGACCACAAAGAAAGAGGAAAAGAGATGATAAAGGTCACCTGATTTCAAAGAAAAAGCAACTTCTGAGTTCAGTCAGAAATGGGGAAAGCTCCTGTTCTGTTACCAGCAATAGCTGCCACGATCATTGTGGAGCATTTACACCAGTGACCAACACCCTCTCCAATGATTATGAAGCGAGTTCATACCGTAAGCTCACAGACAGTTTGGATACTCTAAAAAAGAGGTCAAGACCGTTTTGTTGGCAGCGTTGCAGGAAGCGCAGGCAAGTATCTTTTGAAGAAACCAATGTAAAGGGTCCTTCCAAATCAATTTGCAGTGAAACGTTACCTGGTGGGCTTTCCTCTTGCTTGGGACCAAGCTTAGGTCGTCATTATGAACAGATGCCAAGGAAAACATCACAATTTCTTATTCAAATTTGGTATGAAGGGGTGTTGGTCCAAAGCATTTATTTAAGTTTGTGTTTGGTAATTCTTCTGTACTTTTCTCAAGCTTTATTTCATGGCAGTGCCATTATTTGGGGTTTCAGGTTGTCCAAAAGGTTGGCAAGGGGGCTCAAATAGACATGAAACTGTTATATTATAACTCAGAACGTTCTCCATCGGTCTTTCCGAGAAAATGTATCCTTTTATATATAATGTATATAACCTTTGATATGACTGCTGCATATTTCTGTCCATGTTTTAGTATATGTCTCATTGTCTTTGGAATCTATCTCTACGAGTAGAAACAAATTGTGATGATAGTGATTCATGATTTCAGTGACAATGCTGATTCTGTTTGGTGCAGTATTGTCCTATTCCTTTCCAGATAGAAACATTGATACATTCATGCAGTGGCATTAGTGTTATGTGGAGTTGGTCTACCATTTCATTGACTTGGTCCAAATTATTCTATTGATATGTTTATGCCTTAAGAGGATCCTTCTTTTTCCTATATCAACAGTCATCCAAGAAACATAGGTTTTTTTTTTGTTTCTTTATGTATTGTTATGATTTACTGAGGCTTTCTCATGTTATTCATTATTCTCTATTTGTTTTTGTGAAAGAATATCTAGTGTCCTTAATAATTCTCAGATGTGCTAAATTCTGTAAAACCTGATAAAAGTGGCTCAGAGTTTCTTGTTAAGAGTATTTTTGGCATCGATGATTCAGGAAGTACACTGTCAAAGACATGTCCTGATGGCAGTGGTCTTTCTCTCATGGGTTCTGCATGCCTGTAAGCAGCTTGTGATACGTGTTACAATTTACTCTTGAATGACATATCTTTCTTTGAGGAATGGTGATTTGATTTGTAACTTTGCTGCTGCCTTTTTTGTCTTTGCTTGCAAACTCAATTTTTACCCTTATTGCAATATGTACTCCTTTTACCAAAGTTCAAGTATTGATTATTTGCAAGGTACCGTTTAGAAACTAGCTGGTGACCTATCATGCGACTACGTTTCATTCACCTATTAGTTCTCTTAAGTAGAGTGTCCAGTAATCTTAACATTATGATTTGAATTAAAAAAAATGCCTCCAGTAGGGTATGCTTGTGATTCTTAGTCAAAATATATATTTAAATGATTACCTTATCCTTGGTAAATGATATCACTGGAGCAAAGGCAAGAGTATTTTCTATGTTTCTCGTGCTGGCCTTTCTTTTACATCTGTTAGCTGGATGGAACTTGAATTTGGATAGAAATGCTGAATTAATACATGAAAAGTAATTTTCAAATCATTTTTCTTTTATCTTTGTCTTTCTGGTTTTCTGTTCTGTGTGTGCCTCCGCAAGTCTCATCTTAGGTATATATTCATTGTTTTGAGGCCATACTTGATTCATTCAGGATTTCTTGTATGTGCGCTCTCTAACCATTGTTGACTGTTTCTGATTTCCAGGTACCAATCTCTTTGTAAGTTACTTAGAATTCTCATACGCAGAGCACAGTATGGCCACCATTTGAGATTATTGGAAAAGCATTGTAGTGTTTCATCTCTAGATTCGAATACAATTAAAGGTGGTGGTTGCATCTTTGAGGTCAGCATTATAATTGGGAACCTGTGAGATGTACATTGGTGTAAGAGGCATGCCAGTGACTTACTAAGGCTTGTCTCTTCAAGGCCATGCTTTATAGATTAGACTGTGCTTTTTTGTTCTAAATCTAACTTACAGGAGTATTTTTTATACATTTTCTAATCTATTTCCTCCCATTTTTTTCATCTTCAGGGAGAAAACTGGGAAAGCACTCAGAACAGCATGCATGCCCACAAATCTCAGTATAATTGTACTGCGGATTATTGCCATACATCTCCAGAAGTTTCTAATTCTCTTTCTGAGGAAGTTAAGTCTTACTGCTTAAAAACACAGGTGGAGTCGTTTCTATGGGCTGCTTGTAGAAGTGTTGTTCCTCCTGAGTTGCTGGGGACTCCTTCTAACTGGAGAATTTTGAGGAGAACAATTTCTAAATTTATTCGACTTAGGAGATTTGAGAAATTTTCCTTAAAACAATGCATGCATAAAGTGAAGACGTCTAGCTTTCCGTTTCTGTCAAATAAACATGATCACTGCTGCATGAATAATCAGTCACTGAAACATGTGCAAGCCAAAAGTGAAGACATTCAGAAGGAATTCACTACATTGAATGATGTTGTGCATATTGTTAAAGTTAAACTCGTAGAAAATTGGATTTATTGGTTATTTTCTTCTATAGTTGTGCCGTTGTTGCAAGCTAACTTCTATATTACTGAAAGTGAGCATGGGAAGCAAGATGTTCATTACTATCGTAAGTCAGTTTGGGAGAAAGTGAAGAATGAGACCATCATGACTTGCATGAAAGATAAAAGCTATCATCATTTGGATGATGCAACAACTAGAAGAATTATTAGGAAACGATTATTTGGTTTTTCAAAACTCCGGATTTGTCCAAAGGAGTGTGGTGTGAGGTTGCTAGCAAATCTAAGAGCATCGTCAAAAATACCAGGAAAAGAGTTTGATTTGGCTGTTCAGTCTAGTCGAATTTTAAAGGGAAATAAACTGCATCGCAGAAAGGTCAGATTTGAGCATTTCAAGTCTGTGAATCGTGTCCTTCGTGATACACATGTTGTTCTGAAAGCCGTGCAGTTGAAAGAGCCAAAAAACTTAGGCTCATCGGTGTTCGATTACAATGATGTATACAGAAAGTTATGCCCATTTTTAATTGATTTGAAGAATGGACTGACTGTGATACCTGATGTGTTCATCATTGTTTCTGATGTATTAAAAGAATTTGATTCTGTTGACCAGAATAAGCTTCTTGGCATTCTGAACGATGTCATAAGAGCAGATGAATATTTTCTTCAGCAGTCTCATCATGTTATTTTCAAAAAGGGATCAGTAAGGGTTCATGAGAACTGTGGTCTACAGGATCAAAATACCAGCTCAAGATTCGATTCTTATTCATCTCAGTCATTGTGCACTGTCCTTGTTAATCAGGTTTGTTTGCCTGTTTAGTTTGTATTTTTGGTTTCTGGTGAATTCCTTCTTCAAAAAGAAATGATTTGTTTAGTTCACTTTAGTATCAATTGAAATAGTACTGAACATTAGATTGTGTAAGTGAATAGTTTCTCAGGAAACACAATGTTGCCCTTGTTTTTATTACTTTTTAAATTTATTTTAGGGGTTTGGAACCTACCCCTTATATATTTTGTTATGGAAAATTTTACTGTGGCTGATACTTGTGCTTTTAATACTTAGGAGTGCAGCTGGCCTGTGAAGAAGAAAGAGCTACTTTTTAATCTATATGAGCATGTGAAGCGCAATGTGCTGAAGTTAGATAAAAGGTTTTATGTGCAACGCATTGGTATTCCTCAAGGAAGTGTTTTGTCAACTTTGCTTTGCTCATTATACCATGGGCATCTGGATAGAAAAGTGATATGTCCATTTCTTGAAAAAACCCGGGAACCTGCTACTGCAGATTTTTCTGGAGAACATGATTTTCAAGTTTCTTCTGCTGCTCGGAGAAGTTTTGAGGATAAAAGCTCATCATCTGCTAGTTATACTCTACTTAGATTTGTTGATGATTTTCTTTTCGTTTCAACCTCAAAGGCCCAGGCTGCTAGCTTCTTCTCAAGGCTGCAAAGAGGATTTCGGGATTACAACTGCTACATGAATGAGAAAAAGTTCTGTTTAAACTTTGATATTGGACAAATGGAAGGTTTGCCATCAAACAGGGTATACAGTGGTGATGATGGCATCTTATTTATTCGATGGAGTGGCTTGCTTATCAATTCTTGCACACTTGAAATTCAGGCCGACTATACAAAGTTGAATTCTTTCTATGATGCCTTTTAATTATGATTATATTGAGCCTAGTAATAGCATCCAAGTTTTCTGAGACTGCATAAATCGTTCATGTCTAAAATGTATATTTTGAGAAACCTGTGACATGTCAAAACTTCAGTAATATATTACACTGATATACTTTTTAAGTGAAATATCACTCATGATTTGAGTTTCTTTAATTTCAAAGAGTAACTTGTTTTCTCTTATTTACCAGGTACTTGAAAAACCATATAGGATCGACTCTTACTGTCCTCTTCCAAGGCAAACCAGGTCGTCACTTTAAGAGAAAGCTGTGTGACTATATGAGACCTAAATGTCATCCCTTATTCTTTGATTCTCACATTAATTCAGCATCTGCTGTGAGATTAAACATCTACCAAGTTTTCTTGTTATCTGCAATGAAGTTTCATTGTTATGTTCGTGACATATCATACATCTGCAAGCTTGACTTCAGATTCTATTCCAACATGATTGAAAAATCTGTCAGGTACTCTCGAATTACTGCTTGACAGATAGTCTTTCTGTATGTCTTTTAGTTGACCTTCAAGCAATTTTTTGCCAGTAGTTGAACTTTAATCATTTTGTGGCACCCTGTTACACTCGAGTCTAGGGTAAAGCCCTATACGCTCTATACTTTTCTTCTCATTGTTGGATTATATTATATATGTTCTTTTGTTCTATTCCATTTAGGTACATGCACATGCTCATAAGGAGAAAGATGCTCTCATTCACTACTGGCTCTAACCTCCGTCCAATTCTTCAATTGGAAAAGGAAGAAGTTGAATGGCTTGGTTTACATGCTTTTATCCAAGTATTGAAGAGAAAACAGTCACGGTATAAGAAGTTGCTCTCCTTTTTGAGGTCCAGGTTGTCGAATCATAAGCTAACAGGCTCTCTGTCTTCTGAGCTAAGTTATGCAGTAGATATGTCACATTCCTCTCTAATGTGGAAAATCAAGTATTAGAAGATTCTGAAAGGTACATAAATAGGCCAAACATCTGTCCTCAAATTTGCTATGTTATGCTGCAATGATATAGAATTCTATGTTTTTATGCAGATTTATGGGAGCATGTTGTATTCGTGTTCTCGAGTTATGATACAAGTTAGGCTTCACCTTTGTGACAATGTAAATACACTTTCTGTGTCTTGCAGGCAGAAACATCAATACCAATGGCGTCCATTCTGAACAGTGACCGGTCTAGGCTCGCCTGGTTTGTGGATGAAAGGTAGAGCTGGAGAATCGACTGCAGATTGAATTCCCAGTTTTATGTCACCAACATTTTCAAGTGGAGATATTCAGATAGTTGGATCAGTGTAAAGAGATCATGCAATAATATACTAGGCCTTAAATGACATTCACTACATCTATAGAATTGCACTCATTGCTTTGAGTTTAGTTTTAAAAAACCCGATGTAAAAAGAAAAGAAAGAACATTCAGACCCTAGCGAAAGTCGGTTTATGTCCTATAACTAACTGGATATAGGCACGAGGTTCCCATTTTTAACGTTCTTGTGAGTTGTGACAAGACTTAGTGAACCACGTACCTTGTTGTGGTTGGTTGTCAGAGTTGAGCTCTGCTTTGGAAAAATTGGAGTAGAACATTGTTCATTTGTTCTTCATAAAATTGACAATATAACTTGATCATTGAGATAACCCAACATTTAGGCCCGTAAGAAAATCTTTCTATGAGACGGCTAGGGTTTATATATATGAGTAGGGGTGGGACATTCGAACCGAAAACTGAAAAAAAAAACCGTACCCGAAAAAAACCAAACCAAAAAAAACCGAAACCGAAAAAAACCGAAATATTTGGTTCGGTTATGGTTTTTAATTTATAAAAACCGAACCGAACCGAAAAACCGAAGTATGTATAAATGGATATCATTTTAGAAATTTTGTAATATATTATATAAATATATGCAAAACAAAAACCTTAAACTCCTAAAATCCTAATTTCTTTATGCACAATTCTTCTCAATTTCTTTCATAGAATCTAATTAAAATGTTAGACAACTCAAAAAAAGAAATTTTATATACAATTTTTTAGTTATTTATTCAAAAGTTGTTTTTTATACATTATGTAAAAAACCGAAAGAAACCGAAAAAATCCGAAAGAAAAAACCGAACCAAACCGAAACGAATAGTCACGATTTTTTTAAAAAAAATTGAAAAACCGAACCGAACCGAACCGAAAAAAATATTACGGTTTGGTTATGATTTTTAGCAAAAACCGAACCAAACCGCCCGAATCCCACCCCTATATATGAGAGTATATGGAGTTATATATGGTAAGAATTTTAATATATCACTGAATAGTGTCTCCTTTATTCTTTACGTATTCTATCATAATTAGGAACACACATAATAAGGTAAATATTCTTCAACGTTTCCCTTTGTGTTAGTTATGGTAGACAATGCTTCTTCAATGCTTCTTTGATGCCTCATTAAAAATTTTGACGAGCCAAAAACTTTTGCTAAAAGAAAAATTGATCTCACAAAGTAAAAAGAGTACAAGTCATCTGAGATGATGATATGACACTTAATTATGTTGTCTCATTAAAGCATTGCTAAGTAATAAAACCCCTTGATGAACCGTTAAAGAGAGGACTTGACTGTCCATTTCGGAGGGAGACTACTTTGACTGATGTTGGGTTGTCTACAATTCCAGATGATGTGCTTTCTAGGCCGTGCATGCATGGGGGAGGAATGTTGCACGTGAGAAGTTCTATTACGTACGAAAGCAAAGCTAGTCATCTACATCTGCTGCAGATACTCCTCATAAAAGTCATCTACTTTAGTTGCGAAATCGCCTTCTTCCGTTACCATTGGTCTCTCCATTTCAAAGAAATCTGCACGAGTCAATGAAAAGATCCGACTCCGATTTAGTTGCTTAAACCGAAATCAAACTCCTTCGAAAACACGACCTTAAATTTTTTTTTCCAGAGTTTACTTTGAAACAAGACATACCATTCTTAGAACCTGTAAAGAAATACACTTCGAATATTCCGCAAAAGCCAAACCGTGGGACTCTGTTCCCCATCCGAATTTCTCAACAACATATATAATAAACTCAAAGGTTTACAAGAAATCTAGAAATATTCAGGAGTAAACTCCACTGAGAACTCAACATAAGAATTTAGAGCGACGCCTATATACAACATTTACAACGAGTAGGTCAAACAAGAAATCTACAGAAACTGAAGAATAACCCGAACTCTATGCCTTCGCAGTCGACGCGCAACACTGGAACCTAAACTGCAAACTGGGCAACGGAAACCGAAAAACCCAGGGGAAGACAAATGAAATCGTTAGAGTGAGTGGACGAAAATAATAATATGTCTTTCCAAAATAAATGCTCATAAAAGCATAATGCGAGTCAATGCATATGAAAATCCCGACTAGGTACATTTTTCCTGGTCCTTAAATATGCACGTAAAATCCTGCGGGGTCACTCATGGACTCCTCCGCATAGTACAGTCTAACCACGGGATCCCAGACCCACACGTGATTAACATAAGTCTGAAAGACCTCGAGTCAGGATATCTGTCCCTCCCGGAGCATCTCGGGGATCAGCCGAGAAGCTAAAGCATCGATGCATTCCTCTATATCCGAGACTGTACTCTATGTAAATCAAATCACAAATCCTTTCCATGCACATGCATAATCGTAAAGTGCATAATCATAAATGCATAACGTAAATGCATAATCAATAATGTATATACATAATCGTAAATGTATACTCATAAAATGTATAAATCCAGACTCGCAAATCCAACTGTGAAAATAAAATGTCTACTCACAGTACGCGGCTAACTCTGAGGTCCGACGGAAGACCCTTCGCCAAATGCTCGATCCCGATCACCTGAATAACAGGGATACGATCAATATATATTGAAACACAACATACGGAGCTAATACGCCGAGAACCCCGCTTTCTCAAAAGACGTATCGCTCGGAATATCGACGAGGATAACAAAATTCTCAAAATATACCCAATAAACCCTCGTCCCAAAATTGAGTACCCAAATCAACTCAAAAACCACAGAACTACGATCGGGACGCGATTACGAGCAAAACGGTATAAAACTCTCCAAAATCTAAAAAGTCAACCCTTCGCCGGAGCTCCGCTATTGATCGCCGCCCCCGGCGGCGCGGAGTCAACGGTGACATTCTCCGGCGACCAAGACCCCTAAACCTTCCTCATCTCAAGCCCAACCTCTTTTCCTTCTACACCATTACCCAAATCGGCCGGCAACCAACCCAAAAACTCCTCGAAAGTCCACGGCCCGGAATCGCCGGAAAACTTCTCCGGCCGATTCTGGCGCCGTCATACCACCACGACCCTCCAAACGTTAGGGGTTCCCTTCCCTAGCTCAAACCCAACACAAACCACCCCAAATCCCCACCGGATACTCATCGGAAAACTCTCCCCCGATAACCCCGATTTTGTTCACCTTCTCTTCCAAAATTCTCCAACCAAATCAATACTTAACAACACAATACATATGCCAAACAATAGCCCAAGAAGAGAGCTTCGATTCCCTACCTCAAATGTCGGCAACCGTGTCGTTTTACGGCGAAAAACTCGACGGCGAGTCACGGACTCAGCGGGTCAACTCAGTTGACTCGGTCAACTCGGTTCCTGGCTCGGTCAACACTGGTCAAACTGCCCAATTTCAACTTTTCGATAACTTTACGACTATTCCGCTATTTAAACGTCGCGAACCGACTCTATCCACGATTCGGATAACACAAACTCAAACGGATAAGCACGACTAACTCGACGATAATTTCAAATATTTATTTTATATTCCCCGATTATCCGAAAAATCCTCTGAAACCTCCTACGAATTCGAAATCAAATCCTCTACAATTTCTGCGAAGGAACCCAAACCAAATTCGTGTCCGATAATTAAGTCGTGAACAAGGCCGCTAAACCGATTAATTACGACTAACTGCAACTAATCGTGAAATGTACAAACCAAGCCGATTAACATATCAATTTCGATTCGGGTCGTTACAAATCTACCCCCCCTAACAAAAATTTCGCCCTCGAAATTTACATACCTGCTAGCTGAAGAGATAAGGATACTGATCTCGCATGTGCTGCTCGGTCTCCCAAGAAGCCTCTTCAACTGAATGGTTCTGCCACAATACCTTCACAAGAGGAATGGCTCTGTGCCGCAACTCTTGGACTTTCCGATCAAGTATCTGAGCTGGTTCCTCCACGTACGTCAAGTCCTCCCGAATAGGAAGCTGATATGGTGTCAACACATGAGAGGGGTCGGAAATGTACTTCTGCAACATGGATACATGAAACACATCGTGGACTCTGACCATCTCGGAAGGTAATGCCAATATGTATGCCACCGCACCAACTCGCTCAGTGATCTCATAAGAGCTTACATATCGCGGACGAAGTTTATGGCGCTTCCCGAAAGGAACAACATCCTTCCAGGGAGAAAGTTTCAGCAAAACCCAATCACCAACCTCGAACTCGAGATCCTTTCGTCGCACGTTAGCATAACTTTTCTGTCGATCCTGAGCAGCCCTCAATCTATCCGGAATGATCTGAATGTCTTCCATGGTACTCTTTACCAAATCAAGGCCAAAAAGCCATTTCTCGCTAACCTCACTCCAATACAATGGAGTTCGACACTGTTTGCTGTACAACGCCTCGTAAGGTGCCATGCCAATGCTAGCCTGATAGCTGTTGTTGTACGCAAACTCAATCAAATGAAGTTGCTGATCCCAATTTCCTTTGAACTGCAAAACACAAGATCGCAACATATCCTCCAGTGTCTGAATAGTCCTCTCTGACTGACCATCTGATTGAGGATGAAAAGCTGTGCTGAAATGTAGTCTAGTCCCCATTGCCTTCTGCAATGCCCGCCAAAATTTGGAAGTGAACTGACTATCCCGATCAGAAACTATAGACACAGGTACACCATGCAATCTCACAACCTCCTTCAGGTACAACTTCGCTAATCTGCTCACGGGAAGCTTTCCTGGAAGTGCTAGGAAATGAGCCGACTTTGTAAGGTGGTCCACAATCATCCAAATATCAGTACTACCACCCGAAGTACGAGGTAACTGACACACGAAATCCATGATGATATGCTCCCATTTCCACATTGGAATTTCCAAAGGTTGTAGTTTACCTGCCTGTTTCTGACGCTCTGCCTTCACTTGCTGACAAATCAGGCATCTACTCACGCACATTGCTATTTCCCTCTTCATGTTTCGCCACCAATAGTGAGCTTTCAGTGTCTGGAACATCTTTATACTACCCGAATGCATAGCATATGCAGAACAAT
Source organism: Geum urbanum (assembly GCA_946800695.1). Taxonomy (NCBI): domain Eukaryota; kingdom Viridiplantae; phylum Streptophyta; class Magnoliopsida; order Rosales; family Rosaceae; genus Geum; species Geum urbanum. Next base: position 1,009,363 of record OX327015.1, read on the forward strand.
GGGTTTCGTCGAGTATTTCCTTTGTCAAATCTTCATCTCTGGGCACACATAATCTCCTCCTGAACATCAAAGTGCCATCACTCCGCATCCGAAACTCTGTCGGTACACTATTCTGAATTAAATTCTTCTTGCTCAGCATATAAGTATCTGAATCTTGAGCCTCACGAACTCGATCAAGTAACACAGGACGGACTTGGAAACTGGCCAACAATGCTCCATCATCATTCCACTCCAACTCTGCTCCCGTTGCTCGTAACTCTGTCAAAAGTGCCACTCTAGCAACACGTACGTAGAAAAGAGAAGCACCATGTTTCCAACTGAGAGCATCAGTAACCACATTAGTTTTCCCTGGATGATATTCGAAAGTACAGTCGTAATCGTTGATCAGCTCCATCCATCTCCGCTACCTCATGTTCAAATCTGGATGCGTACGTAAGTAAGTCAGACTTTTGTGATCGGTGTAGATCTTGCACTGTGCCCCGTACAAGTAATGTCTCCGACTCTTCAATGCTAACACAATGGCAGCTAACTCCAGATCATGAGTAGGATAGTTGACTTCGTGTGGTTTCAACTGTCTCAAGCCATAAGTTACCACCTTTCTATGTTGCATCAAAACATAACCCAGGCCTAGCTTCGAAGCATCACTATACACCACAAACTCACCGCTATCGTCAGGTAGAGTCAACACTGGTGCAGTAGTCAACTTTTCCTTCAAAGTCAAGTAGCTTTCCTCGCAAGCATCAGACCATTCAAACTTGACTTCTTTCTTCGTCAAACGGGTAAGTGGTGTTGCTATCCGTGAAAAGTCCTGCCCAAATCGGCGATAATAACCTGCTAAGCCCAAGAAACTCCGTATCTCTGCCACGTTGGTAGGTCTGCTCCAATTCAGCACCGCATCAATCTTATCTGGATCCACACTGACTCCCTCAGTTGATATCATGTGGCCCAAAAACTTTACACCGTCGAGCCAAAATTCACATTTGCTGAACTTGGCGTACAACTGAGCATCTTGTAAAGCCTGCAAGACTGCATGCAAATGCTTCTTGTGCTGCCCCTCACTCCTGGAATAGATCAGGATGTCGTCGATGAACACAATGATGAACTTGTTCAGATAACGTTTGAAAATTTGATTCATCAGGTCCATAAAAGTATCTGGCGCATTGGTCAACCCAAACAGCATAACAAGGAACTCATAGTGCCCATAGCGGGACCGAAACGCCGTCTTGTCCACATCTGACTCCCGAATCCGCAACTGATGGTATCCAGACCTGAGATCAATCTTCGAGAAGACTGAAGCTCTTTTTAACTGATCGAACAAATCATCAATCCGTGGGAGTGGATACTTGTTCTTCACTGTAACCTGATTCAACTTCCGATAATCAATACATAGCCTCATCGAACCATCTTTCTTCCTCACAAACAACACTGGAGCACCTCATAGTGAAATACTAGGTCGAATGAAGCCTTTCTCTATCAACTCCTGAAGTTGAATCTGTAACTCCCTCAACTATGCGGGTGCCATATGATAGGGTGTCTGCGAAATAGGTCCAGTACCCAGAAGTAACTCGATAGTGAAATCAATCTCCCTGACTAGAGGGACACCGGGTAAGTCCTCGGGGAACACGTCTGGATACTCGCAAACCACCGAAATATCACCAATGTCCAACACATGAACACTCGTATCAACTACATGTGCAAGATAAGTCTCACAACCTTCCTCATCATCCAATCAGCCTTCACTGCTGAAATTAAACAAGGCAAAGTAGTATTCTTTTCACCCCGAAATAAGATTTCCGGCATGCCTGGACTCCTGAAAACAACATCCTTCTTGTGGTAGTCAAGAACAGCCCAATGGTTCTCCAGGGAATCCATGCCCAAAATCACGTCGAAATCCACAATATCCACCAGCATCAAGTCTGCGGCTAACCCATAACCTCCAATAAAAATCTCACAATCTCTATATACCCACCCGACACATACTACCTCGCCAGATGGATACAACACTCGTCACATACTAGGGAGTGGAGATGCAGGTATAGTAGCCAATGATGCTAATCTATATGACATGAATGAATGCATAGCCCCTGGATCAAGTAAAGTAAGATCTGGATGACCAAAAATGTACAATGTACTTACGATAACCTCTGGGGAAGCTCTGCCCTCACATAGAGACATGGCATGAACCCGGGCCTATCCTGCTGGTCGTCCACGCTGGCCGCGATTCTGCTGACCACCCTGTCCAGAAGGCTGTGTTGCACGATCACCAGAAGTAGTACCATGATCTCGTCTAGTACCCTGATCCGCAACACCACCAAAAGTGCTAAGCTGAGGACACTCCCTCGCAAAGTGACCCACCTGGCCACAACGGTAACAAGTAGAGGTGCCATACTGACACTGACCAAAGTGATATCTGTGACAGTTGTTGCACAATGGAGATTCTCTCGGTGTAGCTGGTGTGCCAAAGGATGGTCGAGGATAACTCGATCCACTAGAACTCCCACTTGACTGCTATCTCTGCGGTCGATTCCTCCTCCATCTATAACTCTGCCTAGGAGTGCTGGTAAGATGTCTATAAGGTCCACTACCCGAAGATGATGCTGATCCAGAAGTACCTAAACTCAACCTCTTCAAAGCACCCTGGCTAGGTCCACCATCTTCAAAGTGACGCGTCTGAAACCGCATCTGTCTCTCCCTCTCAAAATCCTCACCTCTGAGTGCAGCACTAACAAACTCATCAAAGTTATCCCGAGGCATAGTGGTCAAAGTCCCCTTGATATTCAGATTCAGATTCAGACCCAACTCAAACCTCCTACACTTGGCTTCCTCTGATACCACCATATAACGTGCAAACTGAGTCAACCGTGTGAACTTATCCCGATACTCAAGCACTGACATACTCTCCTGCTTCAGGTTGGTAAACTCCTCATATTTCTGCTGCTAGGTAGCTGGATTAAAATACCGACGCATAAACATCTCTTTAAACACCGACCAAGGAGTATCAATAGGAACCTTTTCTGTACCAACCCACCAGAAGTAAGCATCTGACTCAAGCAAACCCACTGCTGCTACTGTTTTCTATTCAGGAGTAAATGCAGGCGCTTACAAACACGCTCAACCTGAACCACCCAAGCTCCACACACTTCAGGATCAGGGGAAACAGAGAAAACAGTTGCTCCCGCTGTCCTGGCCTTAGCTACAGGGTCAATATGTTCCTCCAAACGCAATACTCGCATAAGCAAGTCACCCGTACGTTGATCCTCATCAGGATCCTAGTCCGTTCAGCACGGACTCCATGTCGAGGAGGCATCCTAAGGATAAAAGATATTAGTCACATGATAGAAAAGATGTAATCATGAAACTTCAAACGTTTGAAAGCATACAACACTCTAGAGCATTGATGATTATCCGCCGGCCGGTCGGGACATCGCTCCGGAAATGCTGTACATTCTCAAATGCTCTTAGTAACACAAGTACAAGAGTCTGCAGAACCTGAAACCTAATGCTCTGATACCAACTGAAAGGACCCAACTCCGATTTATTTGTCTAAACCGAAATCAAACCCATTCGAAAACACGACCTTAAATTTTTTTTTGCCAGAGTTTACTTTGAAACAAGACATACCATTCTTAGAACCTGCAAAGAAATACACTTCGAATATTCTGCAAAAGCCAAACCATGGGGCTCCGTTCCCCATCCGAATTTCTCAACAACATATATAATAAACTCAAAGGTTTACAAGAAATCCGGAAATATTCAGGAGTAAACTCCACTGAGAACACAACCTAAGCATTAAGAGCAACGCCTATATACAACATTGACAACGAGTAGGTCAAACAAGAAACCTACAAAAACTGAAGAATAATCCGAACTCTATGCCTCCGCAGTCGACGAGCAACACTGGAACCCAAACTGCAAACTGGGCAACGGAAATCGAAAAACTTTGGGGAAGACAAATGAAATCGTTAGAGTGAGTGGACAAAAATAATAATATGTCTTTCCCAAATAAATGCTCATAAAAGCATAATGCGAGTCAATGCATATGAAAATCCCGAATGTATATACATCCTGAATGTAAAACCAAATCACAAATCCTTTTCATGCACATGTATAATCGTAAAGTGCATAATCATAAATGCATAACGTAAATGCATAATCAATAATGTATATACATAATCATAATTGTATACTCATAAAATGTATAAATCCAGACTCGCAAATTCAAATGTGAAAATAAAATGTCTACTCACAGTACGAGGATAACTCTGAGGTCTGGCAGAAGATCCTTCGCCAAACGCTTGATCCGGATCACCTGAATAACAGGGATACGATCAATATATATTGAAACACAACATACGGAGCTAATACGCCGAGAACCACGCGTTCTCGAAAGACGTATCGCTCGGAATATCGACGAGGATAACAAAATTCTCAAAATATACCCAATAAAACCTCGTCCCAAAATTGAGTACCCAAATCAACTCAAAAACCTCAGGACTAGTATTGGGATGCGATTAAGAGTAAAATGGTATAAAACTCCCAAAAATTCAAAAAGTCAACCCTTCCCCGTTGACCGCCACCGTCGGCGGCGGCGCGGCATCAACGGTGACATTCTCCGGCGACCAAGACCCCAAAACCTTCTTCATCTCAAACCTAACCTCTTTTCCTTCTACACCGTTACCCAAATCGGCCGGCAACCAAACCAAAAACTCCTTGAAAGTGCACGGCCCGAAATCGCCAGAAAACTTCTCCGGCTGATTCCGGCGCCGTCGCACCACCACGACCCTCCAAACCTTAGGGGTTCCCTTCCCTAGCTCAAACCCATCAAAAACCACCCCAAATCCCCACAGGATACTTGCCATAAAACTCTCCCCCGATAACCCTGATTCTGTTCACCTTCTCTTCCAAAATTCTCCAACCAAATCAATACCAAACAACACAATACATATACCAAATAATAGCCCCAGAAGAGAGCTTTGATTCCCTACCTCAAACACCGGCAATCGTGCCATTTTCTGGAGACAAACTCGACGGTGAGTCACAGATTCAGCGGGTCAACTCAGTTGACTCGGTCAACTCAGTTGACTCGGTCAACTCGGTTCCTGGCTTGGTCAACTCTGGTCAAGCTGCCTAATTTCAACTTTTTGATAACTTTACGACTATTCCGCTATTTAAACGTCGCTAACCGACTCTATCCATGATTCGGATAACGCAAACGCAAACTCAAACGGATAAACACGACTAACTCGACGATAATTTTAAATATTTATTTTATATTCCCCGATTATCCAAAAAATCCTCTGAAACCTCTTACGAACTCGAAATCAAATCCTCTACAATTTCCGCGAAGGAACCCAAACCAAATTCGTGTCCGATAATTAAGTCGTGAACAAGGCCGCTAAACCGATTAATTACGACTAACTACAACTAATCGTGAAATGTGCAAACCAAGCCGATTAACATACCAATTCTGATTCGGGTCGTTACACCAAGTACTCTATGTGAAACTACCGAAGGATTGGAAACCCTTAGATAGTTTAAGGGCTTAAAGGAGATAAAGGGTTGATAACAATCACATTTCAAATTGTTTTTTTAGTGAGACGTGGTGCACAATGGTAATTTTTTTTGTAGTGAAAGACAAAACATATTGGATCTGATAAATTACAAAAGAGAACACCGATTGTTGGCTCGATATAAAGAACTCCCTACAACAACCTATACTACATCGTGCTCATTACAAAGCTATCACTAGACATAACTAGACGAGCTAGACGTAGGAAAATGACTGGAAAAATCTGGGCCCCACATTCTATCTAGTTATGCACCCCAACGTTACGGCTTTATGAGGGGCCGCCCATCGGCCTGCATAATTTCTTGTAAGGCCAAATTATGACGCGCGGGGTCACGTTGAAGACTGTCGTAGACGATGCCCCGTTCCCATATACGGAACTAAGAATGTAATGCGGCTGACCCTCCAAAGCACCAAGTCAAAGTGGCCCAGCAGATCCAGGGATCAAAAATATTCAAAAGGTCCCAGTATTTATATTGAACTAGGTCCACAGGCCCAAGGGTCTACAAGTAACCCTAAACCCATGTTGAAAGAGTTAATTGTGAGGGAAGGTCAATCCATGTCGTCCAAAGTTGAACTCAACTTCAGTTTGACAAGTTCCATACTGCCTCAAGCTACCAGATCACCATCGCCCTTACCGTTCCTAGCCTCCCGCTAACTCAGGGTCGCCAACTTGATCGAAAGCTTCTCTACTTGCTGTGCCCCGCATCCTTGATCTCGGTGGTCTCTGAATGGCCCCATCCCTGTCCACCTCTCTTACAACCGCCAGTCATCATAGAAATGTTCGTGGAGTCATCACCTAGCTGACCAAACTCTCTTGTCCCTGCATTAACTCCCACCAGCATCCAAAACACAGGAGAAGCCCCAGCAAAGCTCCCCTCCACCATCGTTTCCTCTCCGCCTTGTCTAGCCCCCAAAATCGCAATGTCATCTCAAGTAGCCCCTACCGTCGCAACAACCTCAACATTTAACACAATGACGACGCTTGAGGCTGCCGCTCAAAAACCCTAGCTAATATGCTGGCGACTTGGCCGTTCTGAAATTATTGGAGTTGTTGCAAGGGTCTTGTCAAAAGCTTATATCAAAAGCTCTAATGTGATTAAGATTGCACAATGTGTGAGATGATTCATGTCAGACATGAGGTTCGTTAGCGAAATACTTTTTTTGTTGATTGTATAATTGAAGGTCGTGAGAAACATAAGAGGCTTAGGCCTACTCCAGTAAGGGGGGCTAAAGGGCTAAATATCAAATTTTAGCCCTAAAACGATCTCCAATAAGAAAGGGCGATAGGGATGTAGGGCTATATTTAAACAAAAATGGCTATTCGGATGGCTAAATTTAGCCTGGGCTAAATTTTCTGCAAGTGGCAATGATGGAGTCCATGATCATGTGTCACTTTTTTACTGGTTGTTATGGAATATTGACAATTTTTTAGCCCTCCCTTATTGGTGACCATCAAAATTTAGCCTTGGCTAAAATTAAACAAATATTATTTCAAGGGCTAAATTTTTGGCCCCGGACCCAAGATAGCCCTCCTTACTGGAGTAGGCTTACTCCAATAAGAAAGGACTATATTGGGTCTAAGCTAAAATTTAGCCCTCCAAATAATACTCATTTAACTTTAGCCCTGGGCTAAATGTTGATGGTCTCCAATAAAAAACGGGCTAAATTTTGTCAAAGTCTAAAGTCAAATTAATATTTTTGTCAAAATAAAATCATCATTTAAGTATAGTTTAAGTGACATACTAACTAATTTTAATATTTAAATAATAATTTAACAAAAAGTCAATTTCAACTAAATTAATATATTATTAAAAAATATATTCGGATACAATTATTCAACATTTGCTGTGTTGTGATTACTTTATTTGATATTTGATTAGATATATTGTTTAAGTGGAAACGTTAAGATTTTCGGATATTTTTATTTTTTATGATATTTTAATAAAAAATAATCCGGATAAAATTTATTGATACCACGTGTTATGGAGTAATAATTAATTATAAAAAATACATTAAATTAATAGCCGTTATATATACTACTAGCGATTAAAAATCGATTCAATTACTTATCTCCCCTCATAAATTTTTCATAACGACCAATAAAAGAGTGTCAATGACACTGGGTATCTTTGCCACTTGCGGAAAATTTGGCCCGAGCTAAATGAAGAGCTAAATTTATCCCTTTGAATAACCTCTTTGGGGAAAATTCTGCTCTCCACCCCAAGACTAAGCACCCAGAAGCTAAAAAAAAGAAGTGACACTTGTCACAATCTAGTTGGTCAGTTTTGTCAAATTTGTTTTAGTTTTGATTGAGCTTATGATGTTCCTCCTTGCCTATAAATCAGCTGTCGTGCATTGCAAAAGTGCAAAACCTCTTTCCTCCTCCTCCTGCAATCACTTTCTTCCTCCTTTCTTAATCAAAACCACCACTTCCATGAAACCCAGTTCAAACAAACACAAAAAGAACACAAATTTCAAAATTCAAATTGAATCTAAAAATAAGAATACTCATGACCAAAAGTGTGGTTGGCTGTGCTGAGAAAAGAGAGGACATCCAAGATGAGTATTGTTAGTATTGCATAATTAGTTGTACGATTAACATACTTATCCACTTAAGCAGATTAGCAACACCTACTCAACCACATGCAAGACCACCAAGGAAGCACCAACTTCACTCACCGGACCCACCCCTTCCGAGCGCGCACGCGCCCGTGGGGGGCCTACCCGAACACACGGATCACACACCAGCAGGAACAACAAAGTCCCACATCGAAGAACACCACCAGGCCCCAATCTCAACCACCTATATATATCAGGTATTTATTACAGGTAAGATCACTCCATTGAATCTCAACACAACACGTTGGACTCAATCTCACTCGATCCACATCACACCACTCGCACGTTCGCTTGACTGTTATATCCGATACATATTCTGACTTAGGCATCGGAGCGTTGAAGGCGGGCCACCCCGTCTTGACCCCTGACCGCCTGCTTCATTGTTGTATTCTTCTAACAGTTGCTCCCGAACGCCCGAGGAAGGAGGCACCCGCAAGAAGAGCCCGCACACACGGAGAGAAGGAAGAAGAGAAGAGCCCGCCCATCCGAACAGCCCCACCGTTCGGACGCACCAAGGAGGAGAGGTCCGCACGCACGACCGAGGAAGGAAAAGGAAGCTTATTCTTGTTGCTTCTGCCCCATTACGCCTCCGCGCGTAATTCGGTAGAAACAAGTATGTGATGTTTCAATCTATGAGAAGCAAACCTTATAATTGAACTCGAGAGAAGCTTTCGTTTCTCGCGCCGGTGTTGTCAGAGATGGGGTAAAACTCGGCCAAATCCACCGTGGCCCGAGCAATGATGGTGTAGAGTATTTTCATGTCTCTGCACGCTCTTTTACTTTGATCTCAATCAAATAGAATTGAAGGCTCGACGGTGTTTCCAAAGTTTTTGTTTACGATGATGACTCTGATCGTGAGGGATGCGAAGCTACCATCGACATGGAAAACAGTTGAAGAGGGTGCCAAAAATAGATTTTGGATCTCCATAGTGGACGAGGGAGGAGGGAGAGGGTGCGTTAAAGTTCGCCGTATTTTGCGGCTGTGAGGTTTACGACAATAGCGGAGTGGAGACAAAGTGTGGGTAGTGGCTTTGTTCACATAGACTGAACTTATAATAAGCTCAGTCAAACTTAAAAAAAGTTAAAATAATTAACCTATTATATCTCAACACGTGGCACATAAGAGTGTTAGTCTCTAGGGTGTTTACTCTTAGGGTGCATAGTAGCCTGATTCCCCATTTGATTTAAATATAGCCCTTTGATCTCGTAGCCCTTTTTTACTGGAGATCGTTTAGGGTTAAAATTTGACATTTAGTCCTTTAGCCTACCTTAGTACTGGAGTAGGTTTTAGTTATTCATACAGTCTTTTGTTTTATGGTCGAATGATATTCATGTGGCTCTACATTCATATCATATTTGAGTAACCATATTGATGTCTCGATGAAGGATAATGGCACTGTGTCCCAATGGCGATCCACAGGAATTCATGGGAATTTGAAAAAGTTGTTGACAGGCACAAGATATGGGACTTGATGAATACATTAAAAGGACAAGATGGTGAGTTATGGGTGGATTTTTCAACGAGATTGATTCTCTATGTGAGAATGCTAGGGGCCTAAGACGAAGTGAGAGTCTGATGGTTGGAGAAGGAATCAACATGGTGTAGAGATACGAGTGGGCTATTAGTGTAGGATATTAGGGGTGAATAGGTCTTTCGGGATCTTAAACAAATGCATCCAAGCAAGGCTCCAGGACCGGACAGATTCGCTCCCTGCTTTTATCAAAAATACTAGAGTATTGTGGGTAGTGATGTGGTGGCTGTGGTGAAATACTTTCTTCAAACACAGGACACAATACGTCGAATTAATGGCACTTACGTGACTCTCATTCCTAAGGTTAAGAACCCGAAGTCGATGGGAGACCTTAGGCTAATTAGTTTATTTAATGTGCTTTAAAAAATTGGTTCTAAGGTTCTAGCAAATAAAATCAAGCCATTACTGGATAGTTTAATTTCTCCTTGTCAGAGGGCATTTGTGCCGGGAAGACTCATCTCGGATAACCTCATCATTGCTTTTGAAATTGCTCACTTTATAAAGAGAAAAGTTAGTGGTCAAGCTGGTTATGGTGCGTTGAAAGTTGATATGAGTAAAGCTTCTGATTGTGTAGAATGAGATTTTCTTGCAAATATGTTGGAGTGCTTTGACTTTTGTTCCATCTGGATACAATGGGCGATGAATTGTGTTTCAACAGTCTCCTACTCTTTTGACCTTAATGGAGAGTTGTATGGCCATATAGTTCCAACTCAAGGTCTTCAACAAGGGGATTAAATTTCACCCTATTTATTTCTACTATCTGCAAAATGTCTTTCACGTATGTTGGTTGAAACTCAAGAGAGATGTCTTATTCATGTCATCTCATTGCACAAGGAGCACCTACCATTACTCATCTGTTTTTCGCAGATGATTCTTAGGGCCGGCCCTGAGATTTAGGGGGCTCTAGGCAAGTAAAAAGTGGAGCGTCTTACCGCCAACGGTCTTTTATATCTGAACTTTTAAAAAAGTCAAACAAATTTAATTTTCTTTAGGGTCAAATAATTTTAGTAAAGTCCATAATTCATTAATGGAGGATCAAAGCATGAGCAATAAAGAGTAAGTATATATGTATAATAATTGGAGATTATAGAAATACGAAAAATTTGCCTATTTGGAACATTATTGAGAGAACATAGTAATTGATGAGTTAAGATATGGTCATAGCTACAAGGGTTGAATGACACTTTTTTTAATCACTTCAAATAAAGTATAAAGTTCTTTTAAATTAACAATTTTTTAATATTTAAGTGCTTAATTAACATAAAGTTTATTCAAATACATATAAAAAGTAGAAAATTTATGAAAATTTGGGGCTCCTCCACTTTTGGGGCTCTAGGCCCAAGCCTATATAGCCTATAGCTAGGGCATAAACCTTGATGATTCTTTATCTTCATGCGGACTACTAAAGAAGAATGCAAGGTGGTGAAAGAATTGTTGAAGCAATATGAATTAGCATCGGGACAAGTAATTAATTTCTAGAAAACAACATTGTCTTTCAGCCATAATATTCCCAAGCCTCTTCAATTCTATCTGGCCAAGGTATTAGGGTATTGTGAGTGAAGAGAGTAAAGAAACATGATAAGTATCTTGACTTGCCGGTGGAAATTATTTATTCGATGGAAGAGGCTTTTGGGTTCGTCAAGGAGAAAATACGAAAGAGGACTCAAGGTTGGAGGGATAAAACTCTAAGTACAGCTGGAAAATAAGTGATGATCAAAACCGCCGAATTAGTACATAAGGAAAATAAGAAACAACATATTTGGAATTTACTTAAACTATAAATTAGAAAATAATACTTGCAATATAATTAGGCATTACAACCTTTCCAGCAATCAACTTGGTATTCTACACCGCGTGTTTTTTTTCTTTCTGTGATTTTGTGCATATTGATTCAAATAGCTGTGTAGTACAGTGAGGAACGAAATGAAAATAAATAAGAAAAATGGAGGTCATTTAGATATTTTCTTTTTATTCAAATTAAGAGATGTGACCTCCACTTTTCTTATTTATTTTCATTTAATGGTTTGATGACAAATAAACATACCCAAAATTCCCAAGCATAAATAAAATTGCTTTCAATCACAATGGTTTGATGACTAGATTGCAAAGCCCGTAATCACCCAAGTAAACATTTCACACAATTAAACAATTTACCTAGTATATTTCATGTTCCCCTAACTTTTACTCTTAAGTCTTCAAAGATTGAAATCAAATCTGTAGCTGATGTTTAAGTGTACGGTCGAACCATAACAAAACATTTCTCTCATATAAAATAAATATTTTTCACATAATCTATTTCTTACGATAACATTTATTTTTCTTCCTACTATATAAATAGTGAATAGTTAGATGCTTTCTAAATACGTGCACTGAGGTTTTTCGGTCGTTAGAGATCTCCAGGAATATCTGAAGCTTCAACATTACTAAACATATGTCTCTTCAAAGTAAACAATTCACGCAATCAAAAAATTTACCTATCATATTTCATGTTCCCCCAACTTTTACATCCAAGTCTTCAAAGAATAGAGTTATTTTTGTAGATGGTGCTCAAGTGTACGATCATATTACCATGAAAAAAAATCATTCTCAAGTATTATTTGGTTTTTTTTCCTTCTCTCTAAATATGGGATAGTTATATGTTCAATAAAGTTATTCAGATAGAGATCTCGAGGCATTTTTGGAATAGTATTTCATTTTGTTTTAGTTTTCTTTCTAATTTCATTATTTTTTCAATAATGTTGAGGGTTCCAACTAACAACTTTGATTAATCAGATATGACGAAAAACCTTGTGACCCAGGCATGATCTGATTTAGGTGATGCATATTCAACAAGATTTAGGTGTCCTCCTCCTTCTGTCAATGTAAACACCGTACCCAAGGTAGTAAAATGATTTCTTTCATTTTTTAACATTTTTTTAGGTTGAGATACAGGCTAGGTAGCTAGCCATTTTGGGTTCTGATCAAATTAAGGAAGACATAATTTTAAAGTATCACTCGGTTTGTCCAAAGTGACGTTTTCTTAACAAACAAACACAATACTGTGCGTTTTCCAATACATGTCTTTTCACTGATTTGGAAATTTTATTTGAATGGAATACATTTGAACCATTTGGGTTCTAACAATGGTTGTATTGGGAAGTAAACTGATGACTTATCCATAGAACTTAAAAAAACTTAAAAGAAGATATACTCCCAAGTAATAACTTATCACTAAACAACATAAAGGGAAGTAAACTCAGTTTCAAAAATAAATAAATAACTTACCTCCCAATTCAGCATTTGTCCCCTTCATTTCAAGAGCATAAACTTTTTTTTATCTATCTTGGTTTGTTCTACTGCATTGAAGATATCACTATGAAGCATGAAACCCTCATAAAGGTTGATATTATACCTCTTGTCCAGACAAACAAAACTTTTCATCTTCCGATTTATAAACCTAATGTACTACGCATCTCTATACAAATTATACTTGGTCACCCTTAATTCTCCGAAAAGAAACTTTATAGTTATTTGAGTAGATATTACACAAGAAGTTTTTTTTAACAAGATCTAAATTCAAAAATTCCATGTAATAAATAGTATATAGCTAATTACTTACCGTTTCTTAATGCGTTTAAAAGATGACACATTAGAAACGGCAACAAACTGCTGAAATGCGACAAAATAAAGGAAAAAAGAACTAACATATTTATAATTTAATATCAACTATGTAGAATTTAAAATGCCATATGCTAGTAAATGAGACTTACAGTATAATTGGGCATTACAACCTTCCTAATAATTACCTTGGGTATTCCACACTTTTTGATCTGTATTGATATTTATGGATCATGTTGATCCAAATAGCACCATAATACAGTGAGAACGAAATGAAAATAGCTAAAAAATTAAGGAAGTCATCTACATATTTTTCTTTAATTCAAGTAAAGAGATGTGAGAAATAACTACCCCGTGCAACTCCCATTGTTGACGTCGGGGAGCAATCTGGAGTTGGAAGGAGTTTGATCCTCGACGAGGAGGCGAAACGCATCACACTTCCAGCACAACTCTCTCCAGAGGTAATTTCAGATCTGGAAGGGGTGCAACCCAATCACTTTTTTTTCCAATCATTTTTGTATTCAAATATATTGCAAAAAAAAAAAACTAACCTCATCACAAACATGAAAAAGAAGAGACAAAAACACATAGCAGACTTCAAGGTACAATCTTTCGGTTCTCAATTTCCTAACTAGAGACCAATTAACTTGATGTATAAGAGCTAAACACCATAAATGGATGAAAACAAAGAAATGAGTCAACAATAAGAATATACGTACCTTTAAACAATTGAAGTTCCTTATAAAACATCATCTTAGCATTTATAAGGAAGAGAAAATCAGCTCTTTTTGCGTAATTTGCATAATTTTTCTGTGAATATTTTTCATATCTTTGAGTTTTGTAACTTTCTTATCCTAATTACGGTTATCTTGGATTCATTTCATGGAGTTTCACTTCTCACCACATGACTTATACTCTGAAGTCTTCAAATTTCAGAGTAACTGTGACAACCCGAACCGGAAATGGTAGTTAATCGGCTTGATTTGTGAATTTCGTGATTAGTCGCGGTTTTGTCGTAAATGGTCGATATGGCAGGTTTGTTCACGACGTGATTTTCGGTAATGAAATTGATATGGGTTCCTTCGCGAAAGTTGTGAAGTACGTGATTTCAAGCTCGTGGGAGTTCCCAGAGAATTATTTCGTTAATCGAGGAATAAGTTGTGAATATTTGAAATTGGGATTTCGATTAATCGTATTTATTAGTACGGGTTTGATCTTATCCGAATCGTCGATCGGGTCGGTTCGCGGAGTATAAATACGGAATAGTCGAAAAATTGGAAAAATTGACTTTTTGGGGTTGTTGACTGAGTCAAACCCGAGTTGACTCGGTGGTTTCTCCACCATGGAAGCTCAAATTCGGGTTCCATGATTCCGGCCACCTTTGGCCATGAAACTTGGTGGGATTGTTGGGTTCTTTCCCCTCTTTCATTTGGTGGTGGTGTCTCCGAAATTGGTGATCAGAGGTGGGAGAATTAAGGCCGGAAAGTTGCAAAATCCGGGGTGATTTTGAGTGAAACGGGGGTGGCACTTACGGTGGCTATGGTGGTGGCATGGTTGAGGGTTTTGTTGCCCTTGAGGAGAGGAAGCTTTTAGAAGTGGTCTTGCACCTTGCCGTGGCCGGACGGAGGTGATCGGAGTTAATGAATTCCTGTGAGGGTTTTTGACTTCAAGGTTGCAATTTTCTGGGCCGATGAGTTTTCCTGCGGCCCCGCACGCTACCGTGCGTGACGGAGTTCTGGCTGAGGTGATTTTCGACAAGTTTTATGTCGTTTTGCTCGAAATCACGCACTGATCGCAATGGAGATTATGATCGTTCGTTTGGCGAGGGATTTTCCGCCGGATTACAGGATTAACGCGTTTTGCGTTGTGCTTGTCTGTGAGTGGAGATTTCTTTTCACTGATTGGTTGCGAGTCTTTTATATACGTTTTACAAGCATGACCATGCAGTTATGATTATGATTTATACGAGCATGTGTTTTATGATTATGCATTTACGAATATACTTTTATAATTATGGATTACGAGTATGCTTTTACATTATGCTTTATGCATTTGCATGGAAACCTTTTTGATTTGGTTTACACAGAGTACAGTCTCAGTAGTAGTTGTATCGATATACTTAGCATCCCGGCTGATCCCCGAGAATGTTTACCGGGGGGGGGGGGGGGGACTGTTACCCTGACCCGAGGTCTTTACGGGGGAGGGGGGGTGCAGATACCCTGACCCGAGGCCTTTTCTGGCTGGAATCATGTGAGGATCAGGGATCCCGTGATTCAGACTGTACTAGCACGGATGTGTTCATGAGTGACCCCGCGGGATTTCTGATGCATGCTCTGTATGCGTGAGGAGTTAGAGTCTCCCTCGTGTACCATATGATTTTTATGCATTTAGACTCGCATATGTTTTTATGAACATATATATGTATTCGGCAAAAGACATTTATTTTCATCCACTCACTCTAACAGTTTATATGTCTTTCCCTGTGCTCTTCGTTTTCTTTGCCCAGTTTGCTGTTTGAATTCGGGTGTCGCACTTCGCAGTTGGAGGCTTAGTATTCGAGTTACATTTCTTTTATGGTAGGTTTCTAGTTTTGCCTACTATATTTATATATGTATATACTAGAGGTCGCTCTGAATATTGGATATGTTTATATTTTCAAATGATTTTTCTCGGATTTCTGTAAAGCTACAGTTGTGTTTATTGCTTTACATTATGTTATGTTTTTGAGAAATCCGGATGGAATTGGAGCCCACAGTTTGGCTTTTGTGGCATAGGATGAAGTGTATTTTTCGCTGCAGGTTAATGGCAACAACGCGTTATAGAGGAAACTCTGTCAAAATTTTCGGTTTTTGAAAGTTCACGTTTTTAGAAAGGGTTTGATTCTGATTTAGGAAACTAAATCGGGGTTGGGTCTTTTTAGTAACTTTTGTAGTTAATCTTCAAGTGTACAGTCGTACTGCCACTAAAAAGAAAAAAAATTAAACGCTCTGAAGTAAAACAAATCTGTTTCATATAATTGGAGCTTGGTGTAGAAGAGGTTTGTGTTGGGCTTGAGGAGTAGACTATTTCTGGAAAGTTTGGCCAGAATCCGCCACTGTTTACCCCGCGCCGTCGGCGGTGACGGCGGTCAACGGCGGCGCTCCAGCGAAGGGTTGACTTTTTGGATTTTGACAAGTTTTATGCCGTTTTACTCGTAATCTCGCCCAGATCATCGCCTTGAGGTTTTCGAGTTAATTTGGATGCCAAATTTAAGTCGAGGGTTTTATGTGGAGTGTTTGGGGTTTTCGACAGGATTTCTGTTATCCGAGTTATATGTTTCCTGAAATGGTTGGTTTCCGAGGTGTGAGTCAGAGTATGAATTGTGATTTTGATCTGTGATGTTTTGTGATTATTCAGGGGATTGAGATCATACCACTACAAGAAAAACGCACCTAGACCGCGGAGCGTTTCCGTGGTCTAGGTGTGTTTTTCCGTCGTTGAAGTACTTAGACGACGGAACCTCCGTGGTCTAGGTTCCGTACTCCAAGTACTGTCGTCTGGGTACTTAGACGACGGAGAATGAATTCTCCGTTGTCTAAATGAAAACTTAGACCGCGAAAAATGTCTGCGGTCTAAGTGAGCGCGAAAAATGTCCTCGGTCTAAGTGCTCACTTAGACCGCGGAAAACGTCAATCTCCGTGGTCTAAGTGATTATTTATTTATTTTAATTAAAATTTGAATTTAAAGTAAAATATTAATAATGTAATTTTTCATTATTACATGAATTTTTCATTTAATTTTTTATGAATTCATGAATTTTTCATTTAATTCATGAATTTTTCATTTATTTTTTTGTATATCAATATTCATAATATTGCAAAATTTATTGAATGTTAATTATTAATAATATATAATACAAAATTCATAATGAATAAATAATTTAAATTATTATCGATTTAAATACAAAATTCATAATATAATATAATAAATTAATCTAGCCTAAATAAACTAAATAAACCTAAAACTAAACTAATTATAGGCGGTGGTGGTGGTGGAGGTGGTGGCCGGAATGTGGAGGCCGGTGGTGGAGGCGACATTGTAGGTGGTAGCTAGTGGTGTGTGGTGGTGGTGGAGGCGACATTGTAGGTGGTGGTGGTGTGTGTGGTGGTGGTGGCGACGCCGGTGATGGTGGAGGTGGTGACGGCGACGCCAGAGGTGGTGGAGGTGGTGGCCGAAATGTGGAGGCCGGTGGTGGAGGTGACAAATTGTAGGTGGTAGCTAGTGGTGTGTGGTGGTGGCGGCGACTGTAGTGATGTCGGTGATGGCGGTGACGATGGTGATGTCGGTGATGGTGGCGACGGTGGTGATGTCGGTGGTGGCGGCGACGGTGGTGGTGGTGATGATGATGGTGGATGGTGATGGTGGTGGTGATGATATATGGTGGGTGGTTTGATTTGAGGGGGGGGGGAGAGAGAGGGAGAGTGGATTGAGAGAGGAAAATGATGAATTTAAAGGGTTTTAAAACACTTAGACGACTGAAAATCAATATTTTCGTCGTCTAAGTGCTTTAAATTTTCAAAAAATACAGCCAATTATTTTGACTTAGACGACAGAAATATTGATTTTCCGTCGTCTAAGAGTTTTAAAGTTTTGCCAAAATTTTAGTGGGAAAAAAATACCGCCAATTATTTTGACTTAGACGACTAAAATATTGATTTTTCGTCGTCTAAATATTTTAAAGTTTTGCCAAAATTTTAGTGGGAAAAAAATACCGCCAATTATTTTGACTTAGACGATGGAAATATTGATTTTCCGTCGTCTGAGTGATTTAAATTTTTGTCAAAATTTTAGTAGGAAAAAAATACTGCAAATTATTTTGACTTAGACAACGGAAATTCTTATTTTCCGTCGTCTAAGTGAAAATAATTGGCGGCATTTTTCAATTTTCTCTAAAATTAATTTTTCAGATATTTAGCACGAACTCTAGCATGTCCACGTCGATTACGACTTGCTGATTGACTCGTCCAGAAGTCTGCGTTGGTGAAACTCCAGAAATGGCATCTTAACCTCCTCCTGAACTCTGAGATGCTGAACCACTAAAACAGCTGACTGAGGACGTTCCCTCGTAATGTGACCCTCCTGGACACCACAATTGCAACTGAGAGTGCTCCTCAGACACAAATCAGAGCGACGCCTGCTGTGTGGAAGAATCGCCAACGATCACCCAAACTCATGCCATAAGAACAAGTCCACTACTCTGTGATCTCCATCACCACCAAACGGATATTCTGCCTTATTTAAATGACCCTCAACATAATCGAAAAGGCCATAGCCTAATGAAGATACTAATCTCGAGGTGCCTGAACTCAACCTCAACAAAATATCTCGACTAAGTTCACCTTCCTCAAACTGACATGTCGGAAACCGCGTAAGCCTTTCCTTCTCAATGTCCTCGCCACTGAGTGCAGCACATCAAACCCCTCACGGTTATCTTGAGGCATAACAGTCAAAATCCCTCTGATGCTCAGGCTCAAACTCATCTCGAACCTCGTGCATTGCTTCCTCTGAAGCCACATAACACGTGCAAACTGGGACAAACATGTGAACGATACATCCCTGCCTCAGGTGGGTAAACACTCCATATTTTCGTTGTTAGGTAGCCTGATTGAACCATTACCGTAAAAACAATACCCTGGATGTAAGTCATGGAGTCGCAACAGGAACTCACACAATACCAACCCACCAAATACAATGACCTGACTCAGGCACACCAACAACTACCACAATTCACTGCTCTGAGGCAACATGTAGACACCCATATACGCACAACCGGGCAAACCATGCCACACAAATCTCTGAATTCAAAATGCTCATCCAAACCCACAACTCACTGTCAAGTCGCGCGTCGATTGATCCTCAATAGGATCCACAACCGTACCGACACGGAAAGCACGTCAAGTACCCATCCTAATAAACAGGACATTATTCACAACAAACTGGGCGTAATCATGGAACTTTAAACATTTGAAAGCATACAACACCTGGAGCATTGATGAGTATCCGTCGGCCGGTCGGGTCATCGCTCCAGACATGCTGTACATTCTCAAATATCCTTAGTAAACACGACTACAGAAGTCTACAGAACCTAAAACCTAATGCTCTGATACCAAGCTGAAAGGACCCAACCCCGATTTAGTTTCCTAAACCGGAATCAAACCCCTTCTGAAAACACGAACCAACAAAAACCACAAAAATTTCGGCAGAGTAACGTTACTAACGCGGAATTGCCATTAACCTGCACCCAGAAAATACACTTCATCCTATGCCACAAAAATCAAACCGTGGGCACCAATCCCATCCGGATTTCTCAATATTATAACAGTAATGTAAAATAATAAATAAAACTATACTTTACAAAAATCCGGGGAAAAATCGTATAAAAGTATAACATCAGAATGCTCAGAGCGACTTCTAGTATATATATATATATATACAAATAGTAGGCCAAACTAAGAACCTACCATAAAAGAAACATCGCTCGAATACTAAGCCTCTGATCGCGACATGCGACACCAGAATCCGAACTGCAAACTGGGCACAGAAACCGAAAAGGCCAAGGGAAAGGCAAATAAAAACGTTAGAGTGAGTGGACAAAAATAATTATATGTCTTTCACCAATTTCATATACAATAAACAATGCAAAGTATAACGAGTTCGGAAAATATATATGGAGGTGCCAGGCGAATCTCTCAAGCCCGACGGTCAGGCGAATCTCTCAAGCCTGACGGTGATAGGCTAGGGGAATCTCCCAACCCCAGTGGCATAACAGGGGAATCTATCAACCCTGCCCAGAGGAATCTCTCAACTCTGGTCAGACTACCGGTGATCAGCCGAGTAGCCGAAGCATCGATGCAAGTAATGTCATCACCATAAAAATATAAAATAATACCTCCAAAAGTAATAAATAATCTCAACATCGTATATAAATAAATACGGAAAATCACTAACTCGTAACGACAGTGAAAATATAAAAGTCCACTCACAGATGAGCGAAACGTGATACGCATTAATCCCATGATCCGGCGAAAAATCCCTCGTCAAATGAATGATCACAATCCCCTGGATAATCAAAAAAATCCACTGCTCAAAATCATAACTCAAAACCTCGAATCACATCTCGAGAAACAACCGTTTCCGGAAACATACAATTCAATATCGACGAAATTGTCAAAAATCTGATAATCACGCCATAAAACCTCGCTATAATTTCCAATGCTCAATTCGAAAAATAAACCTCACCACTGCGATCGGGGCGCGATTTCGAGCGAAACGACATACAACTCGTCGAAAAACACGTCGGACGAAAAGTCGCCGTCGGCCGCCGGAAAATCACCCCGGCCCAGAAAAATGCAACATAGGCATGGATTTAAATATCTCGACATTTTCAACAACTTTCCAGTTCAAAGCTAAGGCCAATTTTGACCAGCAAATGTCCAAAACTCACCTCAAATTCACAAACCCTTACCGGAATTTCAAGTTCACCGAACTCCCTCCTCCGGCCACGGCAACCCTTCAAACCACTTCCAATAGCTTCCTCTCCTCAAGGCTAACAAAACACCCCAAAGAGGAGCCACCAACTCGGCCGGAAAAGTCACCTCCGACAACCGCCAAACTCGCCGGAATTTCACCGAACTTCGCCGCTTCGATTCTCTCACCTCCGGCCACCTCAAGGGACGATCCACCTCTCAAATTGAAGAGGGCCACGAGCCTAACAAGTTTCATCAAGGGACCCCGGCCAACCGTGGTCGGAATCGGGCTCTACGGCGGCGCAAAGCTCACGGCATTCCAAACGGGTCGACCCACCCGGTCAACGCGGTCAACACATTTTTCCACTTATGGAAACTTTCCAAAATCGGCATGTATTCTCTCGTATTTATACCGCACGCGTATCGAATCCCAAACAGATAAATACGATAATATCTGACGGCCAAAAATATTCACAACTTATTCCTCGTAACTCGGAATAATCCTCCGGAAGTTCCCACGAGCTTGAAATTAAATTCTCTACCACTTTCGTGAAGAAACCCAAATCAAATTCTTACCCCGATAATTTAGTCGTTAAAGAAGCCGCAATATTAACCGATTACGTCAAAATCGTGACTAATCGCGAAACTCGCAAATCAAGTCGATAACCATTCCAATTTCGGTTCGGGTCGATCGACGGTCCAAAACGGATCACAATCACGATTCGGATAACTCGAATACGAATGGATAAACTCGACGATATTCCGAAATTTTAAATATTCATATTATACTCCTCGGTCGTCGAAATAATAATCTGAAACCGCCCACGAACTCGAAATCACGCGTACAACAACTTTCGAGAGGAGACTCAACTCAAATTCTTAGCCAATAATTAAGTCGTGATCAAAACCGGCAATTCAATCAATTTACGAAAAACTGCGATTACGCGCAAGCTCGTGGATTAAGCCGATTACACTACTGATTCTGTTCCGGGTCGTCACACATTAATTAAATGTTTTTATAATTTTGTTGTTCCGTCGAGTTGAACATCGATTTCAACCTTGAATCGCGCAACATTAAGGAACGTATTGTAAATTTCAAAGAGAATTAAGGGTTCACAAATTAGAATTGGGTTTATGCTTGTAAGAAGTTTGGAAAGTACGATATTCAAGAATGCGAGGTTCTCGACGATTATGCTCGTCAGTGAACGAGCTTAGATATTCAATATTATTTTCGTCAACTAGGTATTAAATGTTAGTCGTTGTTTTAGGACGACGTATTAGCAGCTAGTGACAAATGTATAGAGACGCCGACAAGTGTGCTTTGCTGACTGGAGATCACGACAATGTATTGTGAGTGGACACTTTTTTATTTTCACAGTCGATAGCGAGTTCGTATATTTCAGTATTTCAACATTTCAGTAATTCAATATTTTAATTTAATTTATAGTATACTTCATTATAGTTTAAATTAGAGGTTTTCTTTTATTGTGATGACATTTAGTTAGTATCATCGATGTACTCACTATTCGGCTGATTGCCTGATAGTCTAGTCAAGAGAGGTCAGGTTGCCTCGTCTGGCCCATCACTTATATTTATAATAGTTACTAGTCATGGGAGGTCAAGATACCTCGTCTAGCCAACTTCATTTGCAGTTCAGTTTTAAGTACTTGAACTCACTTTATTTTACATAGATCAGTGGAAAGTCATCATATTCAATTTTACTTCAATTTTTACGATTATCGTAAGATATCGATTTTTGTCCACTCACTCTAACGTGTCATGTTTTATGCTTTTTCCTGGGCCCTTTGTTTTCAATTGCCCAGTTTGCAGGATAGCGGGTTGAAGTCGTGACCGTTCAAAGTTCGAGGCATGACTGTTGACAGCGTCTGCTTTCTAAATGTAGGATCACAGTAAGGATTTGGGTTGGCCCCGTAGCTAATACCGACTAGTCAGTGCTAGACACCTTAACACGGGTCCTGCAAGACTTATCTTTGGATTACTGGGGTAATCTGGGGCGGGTCTTGTCATCCACGCTCCCCTGTTCAAAACATTTAATGGCCCAGAAATTACCTAAGAAAAAACAAAACAAAAGAAAAAGGGATTGCTCAGAGGCACCCAAGACAATTTTGATTTTGTTGATATATATTTTTCGATTCCACACCTTTATAAAAAATAAAACAAATAGGTCAATATTCCAAATAATTCTACAAATAATTTCACGAAACTATTTTGGTGTCTATTTTACTCTAAAATTGTCGAAAACGAAAAAACTTTAAGACCAAATGTGTCGTTCGGTTATCATTCATTAATTATAATAGAATATAATTGTTTGAAGCATATACTAATAATTAACAAACAAAAAAACATATAGTATGATTAGATCTATGGATTATTTTGTACATCCTCAAAAAAAATTGAACAATTTCGGTGATTGTTTTGAGCTCGATCAACATAGTAGACTTTTATATTGAACAAAATTGTCTATTTAAAACTCTCAAAAATAAAAATAAATAGCCGTGTCGTTAAAAAAATTATCAAAAAATACCCACGGTCATTTATGGTGAATCTGATTATCTAATATTATGAAATTCACGAATTCATGTTGACGAAGTGAATGAATTCATGATGTGCCTACTAGTGTTGTATAACTTGTTAAATGCTTTGTACAAATATGATCATTTGAAAGTAAAAAAGTTAGATACAAATCAAATATGAAAAAATGAACCATAGGATAGGGATATATATTGTATATGTAGTGTAAAAATTTGAGCCGGTTTGGTGATCATTTGGACCTCGATCCGGACAGTCAACTTTGGCGGTCTTTTATGCCCATATTTTCATTATAAATGAGTAATGAAGGAAAACACCATCACACATTCATTTGAAAAAGTGAAATGTCATGCTCGCATTTAGAGGTACCTCTAACGATGTCTCGAATGCTAGGAGAGAAAAATTTTGAATTGTCGAAGTCATCGTTAAGACAAAATTAGTGGAACTAAAAATTATGAGCATAAATAACCGTTGCATTTGACCGAATGAATATCATGAAGTAAAAACTAGCTGAAATTTTAACCATATTTTTATAATAACAATGATTGCATCGTACGGTAAGTTATAATAGCAATGATTACATCGATCCATGTCAACTCTGAAGCCATTTATGCTTGTATTTACTATGTAACAATGCTGGGTCACTAGCTTCGCTGTTCATTAGCGTATTTTTGGAAATTTTGCTTGCATTGCATTTTCGTCTTTTACCAGATTAAGATATCCGATCAACTTCCACCGTTTCTTTCATTACTTTCGTCATAAACTGCTTCCTCTATAATCTTCATCGATACATTTAATCTCCCCCTCTTCCTCATTAAGTCTGCCCAAACTAATCAATATAAACAAGCTGTGCTGGTTCACTGCGCCTCTTAGCAGAAAAGATCATTATTTAGTTAGTTACTGCTTCATTCAATCATGGGTTCTAGGATTTTTGTTACTAAATTTTTGTAATACAATTGATGGGTTTATATTCTTTTCCTACATAGGCCAGTTACTTATCCCGCAGCACAGCGCGGGTCGGATATCTAGTTACTCTTATTAATTAGTTAGGTTGCCTATGCTGGTCAGTGATAACAAATAAGAAGCGACAACTTTTATGTGATGTTGAGTTTGAGATACATTTTTATATTATGAAAGTGTGTAAAACAACATGGCTTCAGTAACATATTGCATATCTTAACCAGTGTGGTTATGTGGTTACGCTCACCCCTCAATTAATTTCGCAGACCGTTTCGAGAATCAAAATGATTATCCGAGAATAGAAAAACATCAAAAACTAGTAAAGATGAGTTGTTTTATTCGTGTATCTTCGTCTTGTTATTCTAAATAAGACCCGAGTTCCGTTACCATTTTCCTAATACAGTTTACATTTCAATGCTCAAACCTAACTTTTGACTTGAGTAGGGATTCGAACCGGATCAAAGTAGACTCAGATTCGTTTAAGAAGAGAAAAAATTAGATCCAACTCGTTCTGTTTATCTGGCGGATCTTTAATAATCAAACCCGGATCCGGTGGATCAACGGGTCAACAGAGCCGATCCGGATCCGTTTATCAATGTGCTAATTACTAAAAATATTTCTTTTATTAATATGTTAATTATTACCAATATGTCACATGACTTCTTTACATAACCAAAATATTTCATTAAAACAAACTAGAGAGACCAAAATAAAAAATCTTCATTTACATCGAGGAACTTAACAAGAAACAAATCATTTGGGGTTTTTAATCTTTTAATTTTATAAATAATTTTATATAACTTTGCTAAAGATATTTTTAGTTTTAAAAAATTGAGTTTTAGATTAAAAGTATTTCATATATGTAAATAAAAGTAAATTATACTTAATAAGTTAAAAAAAATAAACGTGGCAGATCATAAACGGATCGAATCGCTTATGATTCGGATCTGATAAGTTAAATAAACAGGTCAACGAATCCGAACCACAAACGGATCAATAAGTCCAAAAATTAGATCCAGATCCGCCTAAAAAGTTCGAGTCTGAAGTGGGTCCGAATTGTAACTCCTCCCATTGATAGACCTAGACGGTTGGTCATAAGATGGGGTGTTACACATTAATATATGATATTTATTGAATGCATTTTCTTATCTTGCAGTTATAAAATTATTACTTAATTAATACATTTTTACAATTTTTAAATAAAACTTACTCGATTAATTAAGTACGTGCATGTAAAATAAGATTTAGGAGAAATTATTTAAAGTCTAAAAATAGATAAGTTTTCGAAAAAAAAAAAAACTTATGACACAAAAATAAAAAATGCCCAACTTATGACATTTTTTTTTTCAAAAAAACTCAGCTGATATTATTTTCTCCCAAAAAGGCTCACTAAGTTAATTATAAAACCCACTTTTTTCTGACGATTTTGCCCTTCTTTCCTAATTTGAATTCTAACTATCTACTTCCCTCCTCCATTTTTGTCGGGAAGTGAATCTCTCTCTCTCTCTCTCTAGCGATCGCGATGACAATCTCGCTGGAACAAATTTATTTTTTGATTTAGACGTTGTACGAAATTGAAAATTTTCAAGCGCTATAAGTTTCAATGTTGTCTCTCTCTCTCTCTCTCTCTCTCTCTCTCTCTCTCTCTCTCTCTCTAACTCGCTATCGATGATTTCATAAATTAAGTTCTGTTGTATATCCATTTTCACTCTTTTTTTGCACGAAACTGTTTCAGTTCATAGTTGTATTAATCGATTTCATGATAATATTGATTACTTAATTAGATCCGTCTAAGTATCTATTTTTTCTCCTTAAACTATAAACATTGCGAGATCAAAATCTACTTAATTAGGTCTGGATATGATTTTGCTTCTGAAGATGTGTCTAAATATCTGTCTAGGTATCTGTCAGAGTATTTGTTAAAGTATATGTTAGTGTATCAATCTAAGTATCTGTTTAAGTATCTGTTCGGGTAGCTGTTTGGATAGCTGACTGAGTAGCTGTTTGGATATCTGTTTTTTGTTTATAAACTGCATTTCAGTACTTACTATACAATTAGGAACCTCACTTTTTTGGTTCTTTTTAGAACTCTATACAATTGCATGTGCGATAGTTGATGCTGAAAATGACAATAATTGGAGGTGATTCTTGATGAACCTATGAGATGAGATAGATAGACACAACATAAACCAAGAAACTAATACTCAGAGGAAAATAACATTCCTCTCAGACCGTCATAATGAAATTATGAATTCTCTTCCAGAGGTGTTTCTCAATGATGAGCATGGCTACTGTTTTTGGCACTTTGTTGCTAACCTCAAAGACAACTATAGATGACACTTGAATGATAGAATTTCTGAAATCTTCATGCAATGTGCATATGCTAGAAGTGAAAGGCAATATGAGTTCCTTTTTAACCAGCTTAAGCTAGAAACACATATGCAGAGATAACCGACTTCTTCAATGATCTCCTAACGAAAAAATGGTGTGCTGCATTCTTGAGATATACTCTAACAAATACTCTAACGTTGGTGGCAGCTATGATATATCCATCGACTCTGGACGACGATTGGGTGGTTATGGTGATAGATGGTGCAACAGGCAGGTGATGGGAAGCGAATGAGATGCTTGATTCCAACGTCGGTAAGAGTTTCTGTTGTTGGAGTCAGTGTCGTCATTCGTTTGGCATTTAAGGCACTTAGGCTCGGCCGATGACTATTGGGCGGAGGGGTGGATTAAGCGGACAACGACGGTGGGTTGCGACGGTGGAATGAGAGGTTTGCGGCATCTTGTTCTTGCTCTCCGGTGCGGCATTTTGGTGAGGAGGGGAGGGCAGATTGCGTGGTACTGTGCTGGGCCAGGGTTGACGGTCCAATTAGCTTGGGCTTGTCCTGGGCTGATGGACTAGGCTCAATCTTGGGGGCTACAGCTCATAAAAGCCTTGCTGCTTAGGCCTCGTTGGATTTGTGTGAGGTTTGTGCACATAATTATCTGGGTTTCATGCGTGTAATTTATCTTTTGAGTTCTAGCTTCAAGTTGTGGCATCCAGGAGCCAGCCAGTATCGTAGTTTAGAGGACCCCTAATTAATTAAGAAGTGATGTACATTTAAGTGTGACAGTTACTAGCACTACTCCCGTTTGTTAGTCTAGGACACGTGTTGCAGTTGGTTATTAAGTGTAATAGTGTTATAAAATTTCTCTTTTGATCATGCCGGATAATCCGGTGGAATTCTGTTCTGTTACCAACATTTTCCTTATAAATTAAAATTTCGGGCCCCCTTAAAAAAATCATGCTTGCAAAAAAAAATATAACAGATGGCAGAATGTTATTGGTTACTTTCATTCACATGTGTCCACTTTCGGTCTGAGTGACACCACACAGAATCAACACCCTCTCGGAGTCTCGGTAAGTTCGACTCTTTACCATTTCACACAGTGCGCTCTCTCTCTCTCTCTCTCTCTCTCTATTTTCACATTTCATAGCTCTACGCAGAAAGAGAGAGAACAAAAACAAAAACAACAAAAATTAGGGTTTGTTGAGAGAGATAATGGCATTCGCTAATCGAATCCGATCGAGCCTCCCTCTCGTCTCCAAGATTCTCAAATCGGATTCCCTCTCCTCCGCCGCCGTCGCCAACCGCGCCTTACTTGTCCCTACTCTCTCCGATTCCGAGGTACAATAGAAAAACAGCTTTTGTTGTATTCCGGCTTCCGATCTTGTTTGCTTTACCATCTCCGATTTTGTTTGACTAAGTATTAAAGCTCTGTATTGTTCATCTCACTTTGTTAATTTGCGGCAGTGTAGTAGTTTTTAATGTTCAAAGGATTACGATTTATGAATTGTTTAGTTTCACATTTTATTGAATCCAAGTACAGGTTTAGCACTATATAATTAGATACTATTTATTTGAAGTAGGACTGATTGTTTTGCATTATGTGTTTGCAGTTGTCGAGGAGTTTCGCCACTGCTGCTACTCCTGGAAAGAAGGATGTGAAGGTCAAGGTAATACTTTTCTGCCTCAACGTTTTATTAGGAATTTGCCTCACATTTTGTTTAATAGAAAAGACATCCTTTTGCAGTTCTTGGAGTTTGTATCTTGCATCAAATTGAATTGATTTCTTATTTGTTCCATTGTTTGTCATTTATACGGGTCTTGTGAAATTAGATTGATGCATTTTACAGCTTAAATTTTCTTTCTTTCTAGTTTGTTATGCTGAGAAATTCATACTTTGGTCTCTGTCTCAAGTAGAGAGGTAGATTTTTTATCAAATGCATTCTCTAGAGCAAAGTAGTCTTTCATTTGCACACTATGACCATGCTTAGGAAAATGCAGTTAAAGGATGGCAAGTATAACCTTAAAGAAGTGATAGAAATGTGGTCTATATTTATGTTTCATATTGATGATAATATATTTTGATGATTAGATTTGCCATGATTTTCTAGGTGCCTCTGGCTCTGTTTGGAGGCTCTGGGAACTATGCCTCGGCTTTGTACATTGCTGCAATAAAATCTAGTTCTTTAGACAAGGTGGAAACTGAGCTTCTCGACTTTGTTGGGGCTATGAAGAAAAGTTCTACTTTTTCACAGTTCACTAGGGATTTGTCAGTGCCTGCAGATACTAGAAAGAAGGCAATCGACGACATTTCAGCTCAAGCTAAATTTTCAGAGATTACGAAGAACTTCTTGAGTATGATTCTGCCTTTATATATATTGAATTTAATATATTTAGTGTCTTCGTATATTAAATTTTCAATCGTTGGTTCTAAGATATCAGTACCTACAAGTTTTCTGTTTCGTTTTGCTATGACTTGAATACTGTATCTTCTGTGTAGTGGTTATAATATGTCTGTACTTATCTGTTACTTTGTTATTGGGGTAAGAGTTAACCATTGGCTTTCTCTTTGGCTTTATTTCAATCGATAATCTTGTTTTGAACTTGTATCTTTATTTGATTTGATCTTTCTTTTGCAATCAAATATGTGAGCAGTCTTATCATGGCTAGCTGTCAGTATGTTTTCCATTAATGTTTTTGTGTCGAGGAATGGTAGGAAGTATCTTCTTTCTACAGCTTAAGCCCAAGTCCTAGCCCCAAATCAAAGATAATATTTTTGACATTTTTTCTCTCATTTTCTTTGCATTTGAAGGCGTGGGATAACATCTGATGATCAACATGTACTGGGCTCTATGAAGGCTTAAAAAAACATGTTTACACTTTTATTCAAACCCATTACTACATATTGCTAAATATCAAATCTGTGTTGTTATTATCATTTTTAGCTACGGATAGTACATATTGCATGCAATTCAACTGGGATAAAAATGATTGTCTGCATTGTATATGAAGACTGTATATTTGACAACGACTTGTCAAGACTTTGATTTTGCTATGTTTTATTCATATTAGAGCATAGCTAAGTGATGAGCCAAACCCATTTTATGTCCTAAATCCTTATCATGCATCCAACAGGGGAGATTGACACGTCATCTCCTGGCCTGTGCTAAAGTAGTTCACTTTTGAGACTTAGTATGTGATGAACTAAAATTCACAGTCCTATTAAAGAAGATGCAGTTGAGGCATTTCACACTTCCTCTCGTTTGCCTCCCAGACTAGTGTAGAGCGTTTGTGTGTTCAATGGATTGCATTTGATGAAGAAGTGGATCTGAATTTGTTAGCTTCCAATGGTTTCAAATTTAGAAAAATCATTAAAAACAAACTCAAGGCCTGGTGTCTCTGGTTAGTCGAGATAAGGAATATAAGGATATAAATGAGAACTCAAAAAGAGTATTGAGATCTCTGTTTGGATAGATAGTGACTCGAGGGTTCACAAAGGATATGACACTGGGGGGTTTAGGGTGTAAACTTACTCTTTGATGTCTTCACCGAGGCTTTTTATTGATAAAACTGTTTTTATTACCTTTATCTTTTGTCATCTCCTCTCTTATTTTACATTGTGGTTCTAAACTTCACTTCCTTCAACAAAAAAATATCAATAATAAGTTTCTCATTACATATATATAATCGATACATTCTCTTTTTGTAGCTGTCTTGGCTGAGAATGGAAGGCTAAGGAACATTGAAACCATAGCAAAGAGATTTGTGGAGTTGACCATGGCACATAAGGGAATAGTGAAAGTCATTGTGACTTCTGTCATTGTAAGTTCAACTAATCGAGCTCATCTTTTAGTTTCATTTTTCAAGGATCATCATTGTATAAATGAGCTGAGAGATATCTGAGAGTGTGCTTGTTGCGTATTTCTGGGAGAGATGATTTTGCAGGAATAACAATCCATGAAGCATCAATGCCAAGTCTGGTGTGTTCTGATTTGAAACGTGGTGTGCATATAGGTGTCATCTTGTGAGGTTCTAAGTAGATTGTTTTTCTTATCAAATAGTTGGGTGTATTACGTTCGAAGGTTTTTAGGAGTTTTGGACCACATAGTGCAGGGTTGACAATGTGACATCAATTTGTTAGTATTTTGTGCGTGTATGCAGATGATTTGCATATATGTTACGACTGTTCCATTCCCAGATGCCTATTTATTTATAAATTGCCACCATATCTGAATTGGTCCAGTAGTTTCATCATCTACTATCTAATTGTTACTTTGTGATCAGCCCCTCCCCGCTGAAGAGGAGAAAGAATTGAAGGAAACTCTACAAGACTTGATCGGAAAAGGGAAAACAGTGAAGCTTGAACAGAAGGTATGCTTCGTACTGATGTTTTCATCAGATCCTTATAATATAGTTTTTAATTCATGGAAATCTGATTTTCTGTGTGATATGACAGATTGACCCCAGTATTATGGGTGGGCTTGTGGTAGAGTTTCAGCAGAAGGTGTTTGACATGTCCATTAAGACTAGGGCACGCCAGTTTGAGAGGTACTTGCAGGATCCCATTCACTGGGACAACCTCTAAAAGGTGTTTGCAGACAAAGATTTCTAATTTTGCTGTATCAGTTATTGTCAAAGCTCTATGGAGGAAATATTTTTAAAGTTTGGTGCTTGAACCCTGTTGTTTAAAAGATCGAAAAGAGCCATATGAACGGGATGCGACTATTTGCAAATAAAAGCTTCCTTTTGGTTTGTCTTCCAATTTTGGTGCTCTGTAGTGATGACTTTGTCAGATTTCCAATCTCAATAAGGCTCATTGGAGAGAAATTTGTTCAGGAAATTTGGAGCATATATATATAATTTTTATTTTTTTATCGAAAAGATACGTATTAACTTGGAAGAGCCATAATGAATTTGTGGAAAGTAGCTTGTGACGTTTCCAAGGCCCCAACCACATTATGAATAAGAATGTCGAAGCAATAACAAGCCATTTTGCAAGAGCCATCTGAAGAAAGTGATCCTATGCAAGATAGTTGGAGTTGAAAATCCTAGATATTCAACGTACGTACGTGCCGGATCAATGCGTGAATTCTCTTTAAATATATGCCGATAGGATGTGTCAATTTACTATATAACATTTGCGAAACACACTGTTACTTTCACTGTTGATTTCCCTGTTCATAGGGGCGTTTTGGTCAAAAAAATTCAGGCATGTGAGGCATGCGAGCCGTGTCGGTGTTACTCTAACCGTACATCTTTCTCGATCATTTCGTCTCAGTCGTTTCTTTCTCTTCTCCGCCCTCCTCGTATCTGATCTACAAAGTCAGACCCTCCTCAACTCCGATCTCTTTTACACAATTCTCTGATCTAGCCTGCAAATTCGATGTCCACCCACCTCAGAAGGAGAAGAAGCTCTCATATCCGTAATCGTTTGGTTGTTGCGTTCGATCTACCCCTGAACAGGAGAAGAGTGTATGATGAGTACGTTGACTCTTACCCAGTGAGATGCACAGTGAGATGCAAACATCTTCACACTCTTACCCGATCGGTCTTTCTCGATCGCTTTTGATAGTACCTAATTGGGGCCTGAGGTTTTACAACAGAAGGTAAGATAAGGTTTTGGAGATTACATTGATAAATTCGCATCCAGTTTGGTGGGTTTGCTTTTCTTTGAGTTCAGATTCTCACCACTGATCGCAGGCTCGATGTTTGGGAGGATCGCGTTGGTGTTGCTCTACTTTGTTGGACTCTGACCTTTCACTCGATACACTTTGTGTTCTTCATCTACTAGTACTCAATATACAAGCTACTTTCATATACAAATATGTACGATTAACTTCGGAGTGGGATCCTTGATCTTATCTGTCCTACTTTGTTTAGTTAGTCCAGGATTAGTGAGCTTACCTATGTATTTTTGCCCTTTATTTTTATTTTTATTTTTTAAAATGAGCTTACCTATCTTTTAGTATGGTAGTATGTAGGGGTCACCATGAGCCCAAAAAGTCCGGGCGGCCGGAGGTCCGATGGATTTAAGCCCGAGTTTAAGCTTGAATATGTCTGATTCGGTGGGCATAAGACCAGACCCATAAGATTAAATCCGTCAATTCCATCAAATATATATAATTATATATTATAAAAAATTTGATTGATATATATAAACCTCTAAA
The DNA here is from genome assembly GCA_946800695.1 of Geum urbanum. Classification (NCBI taxonomy): domain Eukaryota; kingdom Viridiplantae; phylum Streptophyta; class Magnoliopsida; order Rosales; family Rosaceae; genus Geum; species Geum urbanum. Next base: position 1,042,195 of record OX327015.1, read on the forward strand.
ATCTCTAATTTTTCTTAATATAATTAATTTGCATACTAATTATCAATTTTTTAAGCTTATATATTATCTAATGTGTATTATCGATAGTTAAACATTATTAATTTCAATTTTTTCTTATTTAATACATAAAAAGCGTCGAATTTTTGAAAAAGCTCGGCTCAAATTTTGGAGGTATTAGGCTTAAGCCCCGCCCGACCCATTGCTGAGCCCTAGTAGTATGTGGAGATTTTGTTTTAATCGGGCCAAATAATCTGGTAAGACTTTGCATGTACTATATATTATCGATCATCTGATTAATGAATTAATCAACTATCTAAAAGAACAGTAAAAGATATGTATAATTAAGGCTATGGTAGGGTTTATCATCCAATTAATAAGGGAGAATCTAACACAATCCCTGCTCTCTTTGGTCAGAAATCTCAAATCCTGGTATTTTCCAACAGCCAGATTTTGGGAAGCAACTAATTAAAGGAGTACCCCTTCATGAATATGTTATTGCATCTTATTAGAATCTCGCTCGATTCTTCAAGAGGTGCATGAAATATATCCCTTAAGCTTAACAATTATCCAAAAATTAATAAAGCTTTTAAACTATCCACATCATTTATCATGAGTTGGCAACTAGTTAAAACCACTTAAATATTGCATGCCAGTACTTGGTCGACATGTATGATTTTGCTAGCTGCGCATTCTTAACTTCTAATTTGAGTTTGAAAATGCATTGATCGATTTGACCAAAATTGAGATCAATATATAATATAACTGGCTACTGCAGATCCAAAAGTGAAAGATAACAAAATTTGCTTGAGAAGCATGTTTGGTAATTGCACAAGCTTCAATTCATGCAACCAAGATTAAACAAACCAAACTAATTATTACTACAAATTAACAAGTGTCAAAACTCCCTAACACTTTTGCCCTAGTGTACAAAGAGTACTTCTGTACTCGACCTCTCTCAATCGATCTGTTCTTCGGTTAGGGCCTCACGTACTCTTTTATACTTCGAATTCACGTGTATACATGTTGGGACAAAGAGAGAAAATTAAGCTAGCTAGGGTTGGTGTTCTTGTGTTTGACTCTTTCTTGTCTTTTTCGATGCATTTTTCTTCACTCACAAGGTAATGATCGACAGGATCATTCATATATATCATCCAATATCTATCTATCTCTTTGTGTATGTTCATTTTTCGCTTCCACTTCACATAATCATCTCTCTTTCTCTCTCTAGATAGCCATCTCATATGGAGGTCCCCCTCCAATCCGTTTTCCACTCCATCTCATATATCGACCAACGTAACAAACACAATCTCTCTCTCTCTCTCTCTCTCTTTCTATCTGCATATAATTCTAAGCAAACCATCAACATCATCATACACCATTACCACCCCATGAAGCCACCTTCATCATCTTATATATACACTCTCTTTCAGATCTTCATCATTCAAAACAAACACAATTCAAAGCCCCCACTTCTCAAATTAAAATAGCTCCCTGCATAACACATACCCGACATACTCACACCCAAAAGCAACCGATATTGATCAGTTTGACAATGAGGAAGCCAGAGTTGTCGAACTTGGGAAAAGAAGCGAAATCGAACAATAACAATAAGAGCAAGATGATGAACAATAAGCTCCGGAAAGGGTTGTGGTCTCCGGACGAAGACGAGAAGCTGATGAGGTACATGTTGAGAAATGGCCAAGGGTGTTGGAGCGACATTGCTAGAAACTCCGGTCTTCAGAGGTGTGGCAAGAGCTGTCGTCTCCGATGGATTAACTACTTGAGACCTGATCTGAAGCGCGGCGCGTTTTCGCCTCAAGAGGAACACCTTATCATCCATTTTCATTCAATTCTTGGCAACAAGTACGTACTCTCCATCTCTATTATACCTCAGTCTCTCCGTATATATATATGCTTGTATGGTTATACGTGTGATGAATAGGTCTAGATCGAACACAACGTACAATGCAGATTTTTTGAACGTACATACCCTAATCCTAAAAACCGCTACTAAATACCATCCTATAGTTAACTTGTTAATTACTTTAATTATAATTTGAACCTGGACTTTCATGTAACTGATCACATGCATTACAACTAGCTGAGATTATTCTTGTGCAACGTCGACTTAATCAATCAACTCTATACCATCTCATCTGTTGGGATTGTGATGAATTCGATCAGGTGGTCACAGATTGCTGCACGTCTGCCAGGACGAACAGACAATGAAATCAAGAACTTCTGGAATTCTGCGTTGAAGAAAAGGTTGACGAATAACAACATTTCAGCATCCACATCTTCACCAAACGATAGTGATCACTCGACGGAGCTGAATTTCAACACTGGCGGAGGAAGGTCGACGACGTCGTTCATCCCCATGCACAGTGAATCCGAAATGTTCATGAGCATGATGTACATGGACTCCTCATCGTCCTCGTCCTCAACCTCCATTCAAGCCATCAACAACAAAAACAATATGTTCGATCCTAACTTCTCTATGCTTGACGGTTCTACTTTACTCAACTTCGTTAATCCCACATTCTTGACACAACTACCAGAAGGCCAATATTGGGCTAATTCTGGAAATTATGCGGAAGGTGATCACAAATTGGGTTTACAAGGTGGTGATCTTTGTCTTCCTCCTCTTGAGAGAACTAGAGAGGTTGAAAATGTAAGCAATAATAACCATATCAACCACTTCCATAGTAATAACGATTGCTTGAATAACACGGACAGTAATATGAGCTTTAAAGTAGATGACGAGGACATATTATTTGGGCACGATGAAGCTGCACGAAACTTAAGAGTTGGAGAAGAATGGGATTTTGAAGGTCTCATGCAAGATCTATCTTGCTTTCTTTCTTAGCTTGCCATTTGCAAAAAAAAACCCTAGCGAGCCGTTTCAATTGTGCATGCATATGCAGCCATATGTCATTGTTGCTTTGAAGAGTTTCAAGTGTAAGTACATCGATACATAGAGAAACAGATACTGTGTAGGGATCAAGAGAATTGAGAATACATACTGAGGATGTAATCATTTTTCGTTAAATAATGTGTACAAAGATCGAATAAGGATCGAAGTCCGTGTGGGAGATGATCGACGAGAAAAATGTAAGAAAGATTTAAATCAATAAGAAGCAGAGATCGAATAGTTTTCAACATTACATTACATTGTGTGACTCTCACACAACAATGTTATGGTAGCCAGTAATATTTATAATCAGTTGGCTATGGATTTAAATCCAATGAATGTGAATAATAATATTGTTGGAAAGAATTGTTATTCTAGATATTCTAGATTCCTATTACAATTAGAATTGATTTATTCATTATTGTAGATATTCTCTTCCTAAGATATACTACTACATCCATAATATACGCAATAATCGAGAGAATATTTTCTCTCTAGCGAAAACCTAGGTTTCCCCAAAAAAATAAACCCTTGTGCGCCGTCACTCCAAGATTCAGATCGGCTCCGATCCCTTGGGCTGGTCAATTCTCTTCCAAATTTGTTCTTCTTGTCCTCTTCTACAATTCTTCTCCTTCGTTGACTAGGTTTTCCTAGTCTTTGCTTCTTGTTTTGTTCCTAGTTTTGCTACTACACCGAAACACTAGTTTGCTCACTAGTTGTTTTATTTCGTCTACCATGGGCGGATCTCCTCCCCGTCTCCTCTATGAGGAGGTTCATCTATCTACCAGTGCGGCAGACGAGCCTACCGACTATAGTTTTGCTGTGATTCGGATCTTCTCACCTTGTGCTATTTCGAAGAAGCAAGGGCGTGCCCTAGGGCGATGGATGATCAACCTTTGGCATGAAATTCTTAGCCCTAATGTTATCAAGATATGACAGTGTACCCATGATCGGTTCATGGGGAAGTTTAAGGACATATATAGGTGCCCTCCGTAGGGCGGTTGATCAAGGACCTTGGTTCTATAACGATATTATTGTGCTTGTAGTGGAAACTAGCGGCTTCATCTCACCAGAACTGGTTCCGGTTCATAAGGCTAGGGTTTGGGCGTGGGCAACAGTTATTGGAGGGGATCGTATCTGACTGATGGAGTCGAAGACAAACACTGGCGGTGATCCCTTGGTTTTTGCTTGGGCTAGTTTATTGACTATGATAGGGCCAGACTTGAGGACGACCTAGAGATTCGCCTGTTCGTGGAGGTTGATATGATGCATCATCTGCCGGTGAAGGTAACTTTACCCCTTGGGGGTCACTCTTGAGCTATTTTTGATATTGAATACATTACTCTGCGAGGTTATTGCATGGCTTGTGGTAGTCTTTCATACTCTGGGAACAGTTGTCCCATACAATGTGATAATCTAAAAGAATTGGATGAGGCTCGCTAGAAGGAAGCCATATGGGCTGAGGAGGAAGCTAGGGGGAGGGAGGGGAGGTAGCTTGGGGTTTGCACAAGGACCAAGTAATATTGGGCGGTGTTGGCTATGGTAAGAGTGATGGCCAAGAGGTGGTGGTGGATAGTAAGTCATTGTCTAGGGATTCGTCAACGCCGTCACCTGAATTAGCTGTAGCGGCACCGACCTGGGTTTATGTTGTGAATCCTGGCGTCACCCGCACCCCTGAGCAGCCTAAGAAGAAGCGAAAGTTGGATCAATTTAAGAACGGGAAGGTGGAATATTTGGTTGCACATCATGCAGGTCAGTATGGTGAGTCTGAAACACCTGTACTGAAACCTATCGCCAAAAGGCACATAAATAAGCAAGAGACCCGCCAACTGGCCCGCACGATACTTGGGAAAGGCTCAGGGGCCTTTATAAGAAGAAGCAGCTGATGCGGTGGGACCTGTTTGACGAAAGTGAAGCTGAAGAACTGAACCCTATGGAGTATGCGTAGAGAGAGTGCCTAGCTGGTTTATGGAATGGTGCTATATTTTAACTATCGTGCTATACTGGTATGCTAGTCTAGGATGTTGAGTGAGAAACTGATGTCAGTATAATGATGTGTATAGAGCTTCGATTTATCTGGCCGAAAAATCTGGTGGAGTCTTTGTATCATGGCTAAAGGATCCTACTCTGCTGTGATTTATTCTCCCTAACCTCAACATATACCTCAACTAACTCCACCTCCATCCATCCCCAACCATTAAGAAAACTCATCTTTTCTTATTGGAGTTCTCTTGAATGATATCAATTACTCTACATGGGCTCTTACTATGCAGATGCGCATTGGGGGCTGTAACAAGTTTGGATTTCTTACTGGTACTAACAATGAGAAGGTGAAGAGTTGGCTGATTGATAGTATGTCTCCTAGTATCGTCCAACACTATCTCCGTCTCAAGACTGTTGCTGAAATTTGGCAGGCCTTACATCTGACCTACTATGATGATCAAGGTTTTACCCAAATCTATGAGTTGCACCGCCTTTGCTTCACCACCAAACAAGTTGGGCAGCCTCTCTCTGTCTACTACAATGAGTTAGTTGCTTGGCTTGAGAAACTAGATCAGCGTGTGACCTCGTTTTCAGATATAGTGGTTGAAATTGTCTAAGACAACAACTACATATCTATGCTTCGGTTTTACATGTTTTTGAGAGGAATAGATCCGAAATTTGATCAAATTCAAGGGGAGCTTTGTCGGGAGGAGTTGTTGAGTCTGGACAAAACTTATGCCCATATTTGTCGAGCTCACAATAACCATCTTACTCATTCTTCTTACCCTAGTTAGCCTGCTGTCATGACTACCACCACGTCTCCACCACCACCACCACCGCTGGTCTTCGCTCCCGATGCTCAGGCTGTAGTGGCTCAGAGGCGGTCCTCCTTTACCTCCCGCTATTCTGAGTTCTCCCGATTTTCCCGTCCTTCCAGCCCATATGCCAACTTTATATGCGCATTTTGCAAGGATAATGGTCACTCCAAGGATAACTGCTTTGCTACTATTGGATATCCGGATTGGTAGGGCAATCGTCCGCACAAGACTCTTCCTTCCACCAGTGCCTCTGATAATATAGTCCACTTATGTATGTTTGGTAAGGCTTTTATTTCTACATCTTATAGGAATAATACTTCGATAATTGATATCGGTGCATCTGATCATATGACTAATACCCCTAGCTTAGTTCACTATATTCATCCCTCTCATTTACCTAGTGTATCTACTGCTGATGGTTCCCATTCTCCTATTGTTGGTGAAAGCTCTGTTGCTCTCTCTCCATCTTTAACCATTGATTCTATCTTAGTTTTTCCCTCTCTTGCATATAATCTTTTGTCTATTAGCCAAATCACTATAGCCATTTCTTGCTCTGTCACATTTTATCCCAATTTCTTTGTTTTTAGGACATTCTGACTCGGCAGATTCTTAGGTATGGTATCAGACGGGGAAAGTTGTACAATCTTGATTTAACATCAAGTGGAGAAAAGCAGCTGAGTTCGCTAAGTCAGGCCAATAGTTTTAGCAGTGTGGATAAGGCCAATGAAACCATCTAGTTATGCCATCATCGTTTAGGCCATCTTAATTTTGGTTATTTTAGGAGGTTACAACCCTATGTATTTTTGGGTGTTGATGAACTTGAGCTTAAGTGTGATGTTTGTGAACTGGCCAAAGGCCACCGTATTACTTATTCTACAAGTTTGAATAAATGCTATGTTCCATTTATAAAAATCCATTCTGATTTTTGGGATCCTGCTCGGATTTCTACTCCTACTGGAGCTCGTTATTTTGTTACTTTTATTGATGAGTGTATTCGGATGACTTGGGTTTGCTTGATGACTAACAAGAGTGTTCTCCCGCTTCGTTGAGTTTCATAAGTTGGTGGCAACTCAATACCAGCAACATATTCAAGGTCTTCAATTTGAGATTGGTGGTGAGTATGTTAATAATGCCATGTCTACTTATCTAAGCTCTCATGGAATCCATCATCAAACCTCTATTGCTTATATTCCTTAACAGAATGGCTTGGCAGAGTGTATGAACAAGAATTTGTTGGAGGTTGTTCGTACCTATTTGTTTGGCATGAACGTACGTCATTCTTATTAGGATGCGGCTGTCACGTCAACTGCTTATTTGAGCAACCGTACCCCGTCCCGTGTCATTGAGTTTCAGACTTCATACCAGAAGTTTCATGTTTGAGCCCAAAAATGAATATAACATTTATTTTAACACCTTTGGGCCTTGGAAGCAAAACAGGCCGATTGAATGCGGCCTAATAGGATCTGAGGAAGATTAGAGTGCCAACTTCTATAAATAGAGGAATTAAAGAAGATTTTCGGACCTCTACACACATACAATTTGTGCACCAGCAAATCTTACTGCGCTGCGAGTAAACAACCAGCGAACAGTGAGCTCAGGATCTAGGCCACCCGACAGAGCGCGGGGATTCGAAAGTTCACTCAAGCTAACCAATCAGCAACAGTGAATTCAAGATCTAAGCCACCTGACAGAGCATGGGGATTTGAAGATTCACTCGAGCTATGACGAAGACAATCAGAGGAGTCCAGGCCACCCGACAGAGCGTATGGATTCTAAAGATCTACAAAGTCACCATATCCAGTGTTTTCAACACTACGTCCTTAGGATTGATTTGCTTTATACTTGCCTGATGGTGTAAAGTCTCGATTCTTTGTGGCTCGGAAGAGAGATACAAATCTTACATCTTAGGAACCATCAAGACAAGTAGGACTCAAAAAGTGAGGTTGGTGTTCTCTTCTCTCCAATCACTTGATAAGAAGCAGAGACTACACGGCACACAATACAACGAAATTCTACCCTCGGCAGTGACACGCCTGGCACACAACACATCAACAACCACAGATTCAAAAGAGACAGTTTGCGACAACTTTATTCGCAGTGACCCGACTGGAGAAAATCGAAGACAAACATTTTGGCACGCCCAGTGGGACTCAAGTTTAGTGTCTTACAATCATTGATCTGTATCACAAAACTTACATGAGTTGCATCAAACATACAACACCTAGGTTTCGAGAACATAACTCAGCCGCTTGTAGGGGTTTGAGTAACAAGAAAGTACTACAGAGGTTCGGTTCGGCACGACGATGACTAAAGGTCCATCATCATCATCATCATCATCATCATCATCATCATCATCATCATCATCATCATCATCATCATCATCATCATCATCATCATCATTGTCATCATCGTCATCATCGTCATCGTCGGAACCTAGGAATATCGAGGAAGTAAGGGCCATTGACTTTCAGGTCTACAAAGATTATTCGCTCAAACAAGAGCAACGAAGAAACGCAAACGTAGAGCGAATGTTGAACAACTTGGAGGCTACTGACAGGATGGTGTCCAAAGTTCAGAAAAGGCTCGACAACCTATACAAGGTTTGAGAAATCGAGCGTGCCGATAACAACAAAAAATTCGATAACCTCACGCCAGCTCTCACAAACCTTACTAACACTATGACAGCTAGGTTCGCTCTGATCAACGACAGACTCGGAGAGCGAGAATCTCTGTTTCACGATGATGAAGAGGTCAAAGATGATAATATGCCAGCTCCACCTCCTCTTTCACCAAACCCAGAGCGAGAGTTGGAGGAAACGATTAATCACATCATCATTCAGAGGCTGTTAGGTGCAGAAGGAACTCCAGTAGCCTACAACGAACCTTTCCCACCACCACCGGTCGGATGGAAGTGGCCAAAGGGTTATCGACCCATCTCATTCACTCGCTTCAGTGGTGAGGAGCAGAGCCAGAAACCACCAATATTGCTCGATTCAGGGTAGAATGTGGACCATGGGGAAGGCTCGGTGAATTCAAATTGAGGGTCTTTGCATCCTCATTATCTAGAGCAGTGTTACATTGGTATACAAATCTACCACAAGGCTCGGTCCACGATTGGGTAATGATGGAAAGACTGTTTACTGAACACTTCGGTGACTATGAACCAGTTGTGAAGCTCGGTAAGTTATGCCAAATGGTGCAAATGTCAAGCGAATCTCCCATGGCATACTTACATAGGTTCATAACTGAGTACACCAAGAGTAGGACTTCATGCACAATGGAAGAATTGGTGGACATCGTAGTAAGAGGGCTCAAAGAATGGTTACACATAAAGTACGTGGATGCGAAGTTCACATCGTTAAATGCTCTTATCGATGCTGTGGCTTAGACACATGTTGCATATAAGAAGGCTGACAATAGGCGTAACACATCTCGGGGAACATATGCTTCAAAGACTCCATACTGGGAACGTCCTAAGATAATTGTGGCAGTGTAAGAGGAAGAGGACTCTGACGGATATGATTCTGATGATGCAACGGTAGCCGGATTAGAATTAATAGCCAAGAACACAGTCAAATCTAAGAAAATAATCCCCTCCAAGGGATCTATGCGAGTGTTGACTAGTGATTTTACAAAATCGGAGTTTGAGTCATATACTTATGATGCGAATGCTGCTCATGAGATCCTAGAAGACTTGATTGAGAGGAAACTGACCAAATCTGACTTTGGTGCATTCCCCACTGCAGAGCAATTGAAGGGAAAGAAACACTGCAAGTTTCACGACATGTGGAACCACACTGCCAAAGATTGCATCAAACTGAAGGATAAGATCCAAAAGTGGATTAACGAGAGAAGACTGGCCATAGATGCCTCACCGCAGATTGCATTACTAGATCGTCATCCTTTCACAGATACTTCGGTAGGAGCGGTGGAGCTCATAAAACCAAAGACCATCAGAATGTTCCATAGCGATAGGATGGATGAAATCCTGGACGAGTTAATCAAAGCAGGCATTGCAAATGTACCTAACCCCGCAGCTTCATCGTTGCAGAAAGGACCATATTATAAGTTCCATCATGCTTGGACGCATAACACAAACCATTCTGCGGCTTTACGAGAACAGATCCAAAAATGGATAGATGAAGGGGATATCGTACTTCCAGACTACGAATAAGAGACTATCGCAGGAGCATTCATGGTTGGTACTCTAGAAGTATCTTGGCGCGGGGGAGTCTATAGGAAGCAAACGTTGGATTTACGAACCACTAATGAAGCAGGTTCGAGCAGTAAGCGAGAGCCCAAAGCGAAGCAGAAAGAAGTATGCAAAGAGACAACCCCGGTAGTACTCTGTACCAGGTGCAAGGTAGAATGTGGCCTTAATTAAGATGACTTATGAAAATTTTGTAGAAGCAGTGCGAGCGGGACCAACAGTCAAATCTTCGCCTGAGAGCTACCAGCCAACAAGCCCGAAAGAGTCACGAATAGTTGCCAAGGAATCCAATTTATTCAAGAGAATACGAATGGCAGAAAAGGAAGCTGAGGAAAATAGTGACAAGCTATGATCAAAGTCAAATAAACCCTACATACCTCCAGCAAACCGGTCAGTTATTAAGGAGGATGTGTGGTACGTTAAGTCAAGAGGAAAGACTATGGAAATATATAACCCCTACTAGGAAAAGAAAGCTGCAACGTCAATACAGAGAACTGAAGAGGAATTTAGAGGTCTTAGACAAATGTTTGATCAAGCTAGAGCAGCTAGTAGAGTCACCAAAGCAAATCTAGAAAAGGTTGAATAGGCTCGCAGCTACACCGATGATTACGTTCGACAAAGGATCTAACAGACCACCGATGCAAGCAACCAGACCAAGTGTGTTTTCCCATATAGACAAGGTCGAACCCAATGTGGAGGCACAACAAGCAACACACGCCAAAGAGATCGCAAAATCAGATCGAAGACCGGTCAGTGCTAAAATCAGTCTTTAAACGCATTGAAGCCAAGGTAGAACCGGTCGCTGAGTCAAGAAAGAAACCTATACTGTGATGGTGGCCAAAGCCTTTGGTGATCGAGAAACAGAAAAAGCTTGCTAGCTCTTCCTCTCAGATCAATATCAAGGAAGTCACGGCTAGTGAGTCAGAACTCACAACGAGGGTAGACTCCTCAAGAAGACTTAAGTCAGAGGTTTACTTAAGCGGGCAACAGAGTCTTCCTATCAAGGACGAACAGCAAGAGCCACTGTTAGTTGAGACTGAGGTAGATAACAACGAAGATGAGCAGTTAGTCGACTACGAGGAAAGCTGTGAGGACCTATAGGAAATCTACACCGAAGACATGCACGTAGGCGTGATGTACATGCTATCGGCCAAGTTTTCCAAGCCAGCCAAGGCAAAGCATGTGGTCATCATAAGCAAGGTAGTTCAAGGGTTAACTCTACTAGAGACTGAAAAACCAGAGGAGCGTGGGCCAACTGTAGACCTTGTTGTGCAAAAATCATATATGATGTTCTCCAAACCAACTGGCATGATGGCCTCACACATGAGACTATTATATATCACCACGGGCATTAGGGGCATCCAACTTAGCAAGGTCATGGTAGATATCCGAGCAGTGGTGAATGACTTGACTACTCGAGAACTTTGTGGGCGCAGTTTCGCAGACACTAGGATTGCTATCAAAGAAGTCAAACTTAGACCTGTTATAGGGGTTCATACTTTCTTTGTCATTGAATGCAATTCACCATTCATTGCAATATTGGGCAGAGATTGGATCCACAAGAGATATTGCGTACCCTCATCACTTCATCAACAGGTCCTTATATGGGATATGGAGACATCAGAATCGCATATAGCCAATGCAGATCCACGACCGTACTCAGTCTCTGCGAATGCACTGGATGTCGATTACTACCATGGAAATCTTCGACCATTGGAAGTATGCGGCGTCAATAAGAAATGCCGACCTGTTAGAGTAAAATCCTCGAAATTAGCTCGGTGGGGAATAGTGCAAGCAAGAGAAGACAAAGCACGACCTTATTTCCTCTAGCTAGCTTCCACAAATCAACAATGATACGATCGTCCAAGGACGAGGAAGTGGAGGCTTGTGCTTCTTTATACGCAAGATTGCAAACATATATGATCGAGTCACAAGCCTACAATTGTCTGCCAACCATAGCTATGACATAATGTATCAATGAAGACGTCCAACAGGAAGAAATTGAGGAGGATATCATCCAGCTCGCACCTGTAGCCTTGGATGATACACCACCCAAAGTAAGAGATCCAACTGAGAAAATTAATCTCGGAAATATGGATGAGCTAATAAAGGTGGATATCAGTACTTTCTTAGAGCCTGAAAAAAGAAAGAGACTCGTGGACCTATTTTTTGAGTATAAAGACTGCTTCGTAAAGAAGTTTGAAGATATGCCAAGTCTTTCACCAGAACTAGTCGTCCACAAACTCCCAATCGCAGAGGGGAAAAGGCTATTTCAGCAATAGATGCGAAGGATGAATCCGGAGATAGCAACATTGGTCAAGGAAGAAATCAAAAACATGTTGAGATCCGGAGTCATCAAGTGGCTAAATACACAGAGTGGATATCTAACATAGTCTCAGTACGGAAAAGAAAAATGGAAAAATCAGAGTATGCGTGGACAACAGAGACCTAAGTCAAGCTAATCTGAAAGATGCTTACCCTATGCCGATAGCTGACTTGCTCGTGGATGCAATGGCAAGACATGAGATGCTGTCTTTCATGGATAGCACAGTATGATATCATCAAATCCCAGTCACTGCGGAGGATAGACACAAAACTGCATTCAGATGCCCAGGTGTGTTAGGAGTATTTGAATATTTCAACATGCCATTTGGATTGAAGAACGCTGAGGCAACATATCAGCGAGCCATGCACTACATCTTCCACGACCTAGTAGGTGATACAATGGAAGTCTACATTCATGATGTTATGGTCAAATCAAAGAAGAGACCAAGCCATGTGGAGGACTTAAGACAGGTATTCGTATGAATGAGAAAACAACAGCTTAAGATGAATCCCGCCAAGTGTATTTTTGGGGCACAAGCAGGAGACTTTCTCGGTTTCCTAGTGCATCAGCGAGGGATAGAGGTACCGGATGACAAGAAAGAAATGGTCATAAAGGCTCCTCCTCCAAAGAACAAACGAGAGCTTCAATAATTACTCGGGAAGGTCAATTTCCTAAGAAGGTTCATTGCAAATGCTGCGGGAAAGACCAAACCTTTCGCATCTCTTGTCAAATTACAAGGAGAGAAAGAGTTTGTGTGGGAGCTGATTCATCAAGAAGCGTTTGATGCAATATAATAATATTTGATTAATCCACCAGTCTTGGTGCTGCCACGAAAAGGAGTGCCACTTAAGCTTTATATTTCAGCAACAGAATCATCTATAAGAAGCTTGTTGGCACAAGATGATGAGGTGAAGGTGGAAAGAGCAATATTCTACGTAAGCAGAACTCTCATGGACTGCGAGAGTAGATACACATCGATGAAAAAGTTGTGTCTTGCTCTTTTTTCTCAGGATGCAAATTGAGGCATTATATGCTTTCCTTCACAACGTGTGTCATAGTACAAATAGACTTAGTCTAGTACATGTTAGCCCGACCTTTACTTCGAGGACGGATAGGGAAGTGGATTCTCACTTTGTCCGAGTTTTCATTGCAATATGTTCCGCATAAGGCAGTAAAATGCCAGGCAGTGGCCGATTTTCTTGCACATCATCCTATGGGTGGAAATCCTAGATAAAAAGAAGTTAGAATTGTCACATATCTCATGAGCTCCTTGGAAGCTATACTTCGACGGTTCCAACACAAGTGCGTTCGCAGGAGCAGGGATATCGTTAGTAAATCCTCGTGGTGAGACGTTTGCCTATTCTTTTCACCTTGAATATAATTATTCCAATAATGTAGCAGAATACGAAGCCCTAATCATCGGATTCGAGCTTTTATGGGACCTTGGTGCTACGAATATACAAGTTTGGGGAGACTCATTGCTCGTGATCAGACAACTCCAAGCTACATTCAGAACAAGGCTGATCCTAGAGCCTTATGTAAAAAGGGCCAGTGAGCTGTTGGAATTATTCACAGATGTGACCCTAACTCATATCTCACGAAGAGAGAACTTGCAGTGAACGCGTTAGCTGAGCTTGCTCCAGGGATAGAGCTGGTTGACTATGTACATGAGTGATTAATGAAGGTGGAAGTTCGTACTCTCCCATCCTTCATGGCTAGAAAAGAGGAAACATATGAGTGGTACATCGCAACTCTGGAAACCATTGGTGATGATTGGAGACAACCAATTATCACATATTTGAAAGATCCTAGCTCTACGGTAGACAAGAGGATCAGGTACTTTGCTACGAATTACATACTCCAGGGAGATACATTATTCAGACGTGGAGAGGAAGGAGTGGACTTGGTTTGCCTATTTGGAACTGAGGCCAAACGTTTGCTTCAAGAGGTACATCTCGGGGTCTGTGGGGCTCATCAGTCTGGACCCAAAATGAGATGGCTCCTGCGGAGACACGGATACTTTTGACTTTCGATGTTAAAAGATTGTATAACTTTTGCAAAGGAGTGCGAGGATTGTCAAGCTCACGAAATAGTCAATCATATTTCCAACATTCTTTTGTAGCCAATCATCAAACCGTGGCCAGCATGAGGATGTGCGTTAGATCTCATTAGTTTAATTCATCCTCATTCTTCCATGAAGCACAAATTCATCATTGTCGCTACAAATTTCTTCACCAAATGGGTAGAAGCGAGGCCTTTGAAAGTGGCCTCTGCTGCTGCGATTAGACAGTTCTTATATGAGGATATCATCTGCTGATTTGAGATTCCATAGTGCTTTGTTTCAGATAGAGGAACAACGTTTATGTTTGGAGAAGTAGAATGGCTGATGGCAGACTTTGGAATCAAAATTTTGCATTCTTCACCATATTATGCGCAGTCTAATGGCCAAGCTGAAGCAAGTAACAAATTGATCATTCACATCCTCAAGTGCATGCTCGTAGATAATCCTAGGCTTTGACACGAGGAATTGTTCAGCACACTGTGAGCATACAAGACTTCTAAGCGTAGCCCAACTGGAACAACTCTATACGCACTCATGTTTGGACACGATACAGTTTTACCACTAGAAACAAACGTTCAATCTCTGCGGGTCATAGATCAACACCAATTGATTAGAAAAAATTATGTGCAAGCAATGTAGCAAGAGTTAGAGGATCTGGATGAAAAGCGCATCAACACCTTGACTAACCTACTCGCGAAGAAACAAAAAGTGGCTCGCTGTTATGATCGCTGTACCCGTGGCCTTAGTTTTACAGAAGGAGAACTGGTTTGGAAAACAGTATTGCCCTAAGAGCGTGGGGCAATAAAACCTTGACTAACAAGAAAATCTTACTCCGCTGCGAGTAAATAACCAGCGAACAACGAGCTCAGGATCTAGGCCACCTGATAGAGCGTGGGGATTTGAAGGTTCACTCAAGCTAACCAACCGAAAACAAAAAATTCAGGATCTATGCCACCCGATAGAGCGTGGGGATTCGAAGATTCACTCGAGCTACGACGATGGCAATCGAAGGAGTCCAGGCCACCCGACAGAGCGTAGGGATTCTAAAGATCTACAAAGTCATCATATCCAGTGTTCTTAACACTACGTCCTTAGGATTTCTCTGCTTTATACTTGCCCGAGGGTGTAAAGTATCCATTCTTTGTGGCTCGACAGAGAGACACGAAGCTTACGTCTTGTGTACCAGCAAGACAAGTAGGATTCAAAGAACGAGGTTGGTGCTCTCCTTGCTCTAATAGCTTCACAAGAAGCAGAGACTATGCGGCGCACAACCCAACGACATTATGCCCTCGGTAGTGGCACGCCTAGCACACAGCACATCAACAACCACAGATTCAAAAGAGACAATTTGCGACAACTCCATTCACAATGACCTGGCTGGAGAAAATCGAAGCCAAACCCTTCATGAGATGTTGAATGTTCATTCTCTACCTAATTTGGAATCTAGAGTTTTTGGTGCACTATGTAAGTTCACATCAAAAAGAAATTGACTGGCAAACTTGATCCATGTGCTTTGAAGTGTGTCTTCATTGGCTATGCAGATTTTCAGAAGGGTTAACGGTGTTATGATCTTCTTACCAAGAAGACTCATGTTTTCCGTAATGTCTCATTTTAAGAATCTAAAGCTTTTTACTCAAGGAGAGTGTTAGATTCTTCCCTTCGGGGAGAGGGAATCAGATATGAAGGAAATACCCTGAAGTTGTCAGAATTTGAATCGAGTTACTAAGGGAATTCATAAGCAACAATATGAACCTATGATAGATTCCAAACCCAAATATCCTATATCTAACTATATCTCCTACCATAGGTTGTCTGAATCTCATGAACTTGTTGTTAATCATTTATCTTCAATATCTATTCCTAGCAATGTACATGATGCTATGGCAGATCCCAAGTAGAAACAAGCTATGAACGTGGAATTGGAAGCCTTGCAGAAGAATGAAACTTGGGATATAGTCTCAATGCCACCTGGTAAGAAGATTGTTAGATGCTGCTGGGTGTTTACTGTGAAACTTAAAGCTGATGGGAGCATTGATCACTACAAGGCTAGGCTGGTTTCCAAAGGTTATACCCAGAAGTATGGAGTTGACTACCAGAAGACTTTCGCACATGTTGCCAAAATTAATACAATAAAAGTCCTTATTGCTCTTGCAACTTGTTATGATTGTCCTCTACGTCAATTTGATGTGAAGAATGCTTTTTTGAATGACGACTTAGAATAAGAAGTAAACATGGATGCTTCACCAAGAGTCAGTTGAAAACCAGGTAATGAAGGAAATTTTTGTTATCTAAAGAAGTCTTTATATGACATGAACCAATCATCTAGGGCATGGTTTAGGCACTTCTCTAACGCAATGAAGAAGTTTGGGTATCGCCAGTGCAATTTTGACCACACCTTGTTTGTCAAATGCAATGATGATTTAACTATTGCCTTAATTGTGTATGTTGATGATATGATAATTATAGGACATGATCCATGCGAGATGGTGAGTCTTCAGAAACAACTGTCATTGGAATTTGACATGAAGGATCTAGGAGAAATGAAATATTTTTTGGGAATTGAAATTGCAAGGTCCAAGAAAGGGATTACATTTTCCCAACAGAAGTATGACTTGGATGTTCTTGCTGAGACAAGATTGTTAGACTATAAGCCTGTTGTTACTCCTATTGAGCAAAATCACAGGCTAAAGCTTCTTCCAAATCAGGTTTCAACGAATAAGGCCAAGTATCAGCGTTTAGTTGGGAGAGTCATTTATTTATCACATACTATACATGATATTGCATATGTTTTTAGTGCGGTGAGTCAGTTTATGCATAATCTTGGAGTAGACTATAGGAGTGCAGTATTACGTATTCTTAGGTATCTGAAGGGCACACCTGGTAAAAGTTTGTTATTTGCAAGAAACTGTGAGTTGTGTATTTCTGCCTATACTCGTGAGGTGTGTGTTTTAGGTTATAGTGATGCAGACTGGGCTGAGGATCATACTAATAGGGGGTCTACTTCTGGTTACTTTACTTTTATTGATGCAAGTCTGGTAACTTGGCGCACTAAAAAGTAAAATGTAATTGCTCGTTCCTGTGCGGAGGCTGAATACCGTGGAATGGAAAAATAGGGTATGCGAATTATTGTGGATTAAGAATGTTCCGAAAGAGTTAGGTTTCAGACTTCAGAAACTTATGGATTTGCATTATGATAATACAGCTGCTTTTGAGATTGCTCATAACCCAGTACAACATGTTAATTAGAACCAAACATGTGGAGGTGGATAGACATTTCTTGAGGAATAATCTTGACAAGAAGATTATTCAGTTTCCTTTTGTGTCTTCTGAGGAACATTTAGATGATGTTCTTGCTAAATATTGTCACATGAAGCCTTTAGTAAATGGTTGGTCAAGTTGGGCATGATTGGCATCTACGCGCCAACTTGAGTGGGGTTGTTGGAAAGAATTAATATTGTAAATATTCTAGATTTCTATTGTAGTTAGAATTGGTTTATTATTTATTGTAGATATTTCCTTCCTTTTAAGAATATGCTTTGTATAGCTGTATATATACCCAATTTAGGAATGAATGAAAGTATTGCATTCTACACTAAACACTTTTACCTATACTTTTCTACTAATAATAAATAATTAGTTAACTAAGCTACAATTTACTCTCATTCACTTCTTTTTTTGAGGTAAAAGAAAAATTCATTATTCACTTGCTTCTAGTATTTTTTTTTGAGAAGGCGATAATAGTTGGATTGATAATGTGATAGTAATACAAAGACTTCACTGAATTTTTCAGCCAGATAATACGAAGTCCTATACGCATCACTATGCTAATAGCAGTTTCTTACTCAACCTCCTAGACTAACAAAACCAAAATAGCACGGTAATCAAAAATGGAAAATACCATCCTTTAAACTAGGGGTCATCATTTGGCCCGTGGGCCTCGTGGGCCGGTGGAGGCCCGCAAGCCCGTGGGCTAAAAGCCCGGCCCGGCCCGCAAAAAAGCCCGCAAAAGCCCGCCAAGGTGGTTGGTGGGCCGACCATGGTTTAGAGATCTAAAGCCCGGCCCGGCCCGCGGGCCCGGCCCGCCAAAAGCCCGTCAAGGCCCGTTAGGCCCGGCCCGTCAAAGCCCGTTAGGCCCGGCCCGTCAAAGCCCGCACACATATTGACATATATCATTAAATTATTTAATGAATTTTAATCATTATACAATTTATACCTAGTTAATGTTTACCAACACACATATTGACATATATATATATATAATATAGTGACTAGTAGTCTAATAGACTAATACTATATAGATATATATTTTACATTTGTGTATATATATTAATATATTACATATACATGAATAGATTGAATATTTGAATTCCATATATAATTAAATTTGTGTATCTATTTTACTATTAAGTCATTATTTAAAGTTTAGCATAAGTTAGGGTTTAGGTTTAGGGTAAATTAGGGTTTAGGAGATTAAGATTTATGGTAAGTTAAGGTTTAGGAATTTGAGGTTTAGGGTAAGTTAGGGTTCCGGTTCTAGAATTTTATTGTAATTTTTTTAGGGTTTAGGGTTTGGGGTTTAGGTTTTAAGGTTTAGGGTTTAGGTCCAAAATTTATAAAAATTAGGGACGGCCTACTTAGAATATTATGAACAACCAATCCGACATTCAATTTTTTTTATATATAAGATAGTACGTATATCATTATACCTACACTTATATATATAATATAGTGACTAGTACTATATATATATTTTTTATATTTGTGTATGTTTATATTAATATATTACATATACATATATTGATCAAATATTGGAATTCCATATATAGTTATATTTGTGTATCTATTTTACTATTAAATCATTGTTTAAAGTTTAGGATATATAATTAAGTTAGGGTTTAGATTTAAGGTAAGTTAGGGTTTAGGGGATTGAGATTTAGGGTAAGTTAAGGTTTAAGAATTTTGAGGTTTAGAGTAAGTTAGATTTTAGGTTTTAGGAATTTTGAGGTTTAGAGTAAGTTAGGGTTTAGGGGTTAGGGGTTAGGGTTTAGGGGTTAGGGTTTAGGGGTTAGGGGTTAGGGGTTAGGGTTAGGGTTAGGGTTTCATTGTAATTTTTTTTATCGATTTACACTGTAAAACAGTAAATATAATAGATGGTTCAGATTAGATTTTGTAATTTTTCAATGGTGAGAGTTTAATTGAGAGTGTGTGAAATGACATCATTACCCTTCTCTTATATATTGCTTATTTTTCCATGGAGAAACTTGATAAATTAAATTTTTATATTAATTTTTTTGACACTATGAGATAGATATGTAATTTACAAGAATGTGTGTTAAAATTTTGATCTTAAAAAATTCGTTTAGGGATGGGTAATTTATGTTTTAGTTGTAAGGGTACTACGGTCACATTTAGCGAAACTCATAGATGTAGGTCTAAATCAAGTCCAAAATTTATAAATTTTTAACGGCATGCTTAGAATATTATGAACAACCAATCTGACAGTTAGTTTTATAAAATGATGATACATGATCGATTACGTTTCACAAAGGACTTTCAACCCATATAACCAAGGAATAAAGGTAAGAACATTAGTGTGCATGTAGAGAATTCAAGCAATATAGGAATTAAAAATGTTTTAACAATAAAGAAGGCCATATATAATAGTTCACCTTGTAATAAAAGACACCGTACGTAAAAATTAGCCTAATCGAAGTACGTTTGGATCCCAGTCAATACAATTAAACAAAATTTGTGAAAACACTAAAATACACTCATCTTATTTTCCTTATTTTCCTATGGGGGGAGTAGATAAATCAATTTTTTATGTCAATTTTTTTGATACTATGAGATAGATATGTATTCCATAATAGTATGTGTCCAAAATTTGATGTTAAAAAATTATTTTCGGGAGGGGTAATTTCCGTTTTAGTTGTAAGAGTATTATGGTCACATTTGGCGAAATACATGGATCGATGTCTAAATCAAGTCCAAAATTTATAAAATTTTAAAGGCATGGTTATAATATTCTAACCAATCAATCTAACGGTCAATTTTATAAAATAATTAAATATGTCCGATTAAGTTTCACAAAAGTATTTCATTCCATATAACAAATGAACAAACGTAAGAACATTAATATACATATGAAGAATTCAAGCAATATAAGAATTAAATATGTTTTAATAATAAATGAGGACATGTAGAAAACTCCATCTTATAGTGATAAACATCGTACGTAAAATTTAGACTCGTCGGAGTACGTTTAAACTCCAGTGCATGGATAAAGGTTACGTTTATTTTGAAATGTCTTAATTTTTTAATAATTAAAGCCCGATAGGCCCGGCCCGCAAAAGCCCGCAAAGGCCCGGCCCGCAAAAAGCCCGCAAAAGCCCGCAAAGCCCGCTTGAATGGGCCGGGCTCGGATCCTTATATAAAAGATAAAGCCCGGCCCGGCCCGGCCCGCATATATTAAAATGTTGTTGAGGCCCGGCCCGGCCCGGCCCGTGCCGGCTATACATGAGCCGGGCCGGGTCGGGCCGGGCTTTTTGCCGACCCCTACTTTAAACTAGCTAGACACCCTCTTTAGTAAAAATCTAAGAGTCTTCCACCATGGCTTGATCGACCTCATGAGGTCGTCACCAACAATTTTCGCCTGCTCCCAAATCCTGGCCTTATGTACTGGTACTTGATGTGGCAGTATGAAACCATAAAACATGACAAGATGTGTATGTCTACATAAATAAATACCATAAAATCAATGACCCATAACGGTCCGAACAAAAATATTATTAGTTGGGTTGAAAGGCTAACAAGCTAGGGAAACTTATTAATTAGCATGCGGGCCCAAATTAACATTTGTAAGTATTCTTCAAAGATAAGCTTACCAGACATCGAGTTTGAATAACTATTATCCATTTCCGATAATAGAATCTTCTAAAACTTGATATTAAGAAGTAACTCTTTGGCTACGTATCATATACCGATCAAGAATTTTAGTCGAGTGGAGGCGTAAATTTTTTTTAAGTGTTAAGTAAAAATATTAAAAATAATCGTTGTTCATCAGAACTCTTGTAAACATTAAATATTGTATCAATTTTATTAAGTACTTAACAAAACTATTACGAAATCTTTGCAAGAAAAAGTATTTGAAAAAAGTACTTAGCAATTTATGTTTCTTTTATGTATGTATTGTTTCTTTCTTTTAACTATTTTTTGTATGTTTCATTCTCTTTTAATAATACTTACACAAAAAGACTTGTACTATTACCACATATTTTAGCTTTTATAGTCTTTTTCATTAGAGTTAAAACTTCTAATGTTATATAATTTATAAAATATTATATTATATGGGGGCATATTTTAGTATAAGTATTAGTTTAATTGAGAACTTGTCCAAAAAATTACATGGGAAGCCAAATTTCAGGGTGGGCCCCCGGCCTATGCTAGGTCCGCCAGTGTATACAATGAATAGTTTTGATCTTAATATCGGAGAGATATTGTAATTGCAAGTACTGTTTAAATTAAATTTACCAAAGGGTGTGTCTATTCACACCTCTCTATATATTTGATATTCACACCTCCTAATTTGTTTGTATCTTTTAAAATCCAATTTTACCCCCTTCTATTTTTCTCTAAAAAAATGACAATTCAAAAGAAGCTTGATGCTGTCACGAGCATGGCCATCAGTTTAGAGTTTCAAGCTTATGATCTACTAACAACAAGATTGGAGTAACAGTAGTGCATAGATATTAATCGGAAAAATAAAACAGTGTATAGAGATTGAAACAAAACTAAAAAAGTTCAATATGTTTCCTAACTTTCTTCTTTAGCATTCACTTGCTCAAAAGCGATTCTTCCATCCCTTTTGGCTCAAAAGCGATTCCTCCAGTGTCACGCTCATGGCGAAGGAGCTCTAATTCACAGAGGATGCGAGCGGAGATGTCCTCGCTTGCTTTTTCGGGGGTGGGTGGTGTTGTCATGGCCAAGCTGGACGGGACCTGGCCGCCTGAATTTTCCAGGGGTTGGAGGATTGGAGTGGTGAGGCCGAGGGAGGAGGTCTGCTGCATAACTAAAGGGAGAACGTGCAGACTTTTTCTAATACAGGGAAGAAAGAACCTGTAGACAGTGCCAAATGTTTTTACCAGTTTTCGAGTGGATACTAGCAAGACATCGAACATGGGAGGTTGAGGTTAGATGGTCCGCCTATTTTCGTTGTTCTGCTGAGATAAGAAGCAAGCGTCAGAAGTGAAGGCGGGGTGACCTACTTAACACACTTCTGATGCTTAAGCTTGTATGAGCGTTGAGAATAAGGGACGAAGATGTAAGTGTATTAAGATAGTAGTTGAAGCTTAACCTTCCTTCATGATAATTAATTTACTTTATACTTATTCTGAAACACGCTTCTCTCCCATCCTTCGATGTGGGACTTAGTCTATTCTTGTTCCCTCTTTCACTCGTGCGCTTCTAGCTATGTGCACTTATTTTGGTTTATGCTAACAAGTGTGTACGAAAAGGGTAAAATTGAAGCGCTTATGCTAACAAAAAGCCATGGAGAGAAGTAGATGAGGGTGGACAGGCTGAATCAGACATGTTAGGAGGATTGGATGCATGGGAATGATGGTGGGATTGGAAAAAAAACAAGGAAGGCACCAAACGAAAGGGGAGAACATGACTGCCACCATCGAGACAGAGTGACCACTACGGGGAAGGGTAGAGAAGTTAGAGGTGGATGAGGGGCACGTTCACCTAGAAGGGGAGAGAGAGATTAGAGCTACCCCTCCCAGGGAGTTTTTTTTTTCAATTAGTTCGATATTCTAAGTTTCGAACATTCGAACACACCTGCAAAAAAAAATATCAAATACATTTTTCTTGAAAATTTCAATATATTTTCATTGAAATATCATTTTTTTTTATGACTGAAAATATTTACTAGTGAGTACAAAAATTCTGAAAATATTGGTCCCTAGTTGCTGACCGAGGCATTTTGGAAACCGTAATAAAAAATCTTAAATCGACGCCTGAGAGATTCGAACTCTCGCGGGGAAACCCCATGTACTTAGCAGGCACACGCCTTAACCACTCGGCCAAAGCGTCATTGTTGTCCTCTAGTCATACAAAGTAGCTATTATCCTTATTGACTTTGGGCTCGATGCCTTGATCTGTCTGGCTTGTTAAATATCTTGATGGAAAAGCAAAAATTACTCTATGTAATTATGTATATATCCTTATTTGTTATCTATAAATACTCATCATTTTTATACCATCATGACCATATGCATGTGGCATGGGCGGAGATATGATACCTTCTACTTCAATTCAAACAACCTTTTTGGCTCTCTTTAAGAGAAAGCAATATTCTCTCTATATCTGTGGCTTGCATTCCATGAGTTTAGTTTAATTGCCACTGCGTGCTTACTTTGCCATAATTCCTCCAGCCCTAAAAAAAATCACAATTCGGTGTAAAAAGCTAGCAACTAGTACTAGGATCGCTTACATTCATCACATACGGAAGACGCTCTTCCGCAATCCATGGTTTATATTCCTCTTACCACTTGGCAATTGCGCTCTCAAGGCTAATTATACCGTCTAGTGACTAATAATGATAATGTGTGATGTATGTATAGTGGCTAATCATAATGTGTAGTCATCTCATACAGCTATTTTTCTGTCCTTCTCAAAATAAAAACAAATAATAATCACCTTTTCCATCTCAAGTAAAATAAAAGCTAAAGGTTACTAAGATGAATGATATGATCTACTGTCTCATCTTGTTCAAAAGAAAGAAAGATCTATTATCTCATGAATAAAGGATGTCGATCGTCTCGCGCGAGGGGAATGCTAACTTTAGCTAATTACAAATTGGCTAATTGTGGAGAAGAGAATGAAGAGTGTGTTTGCCTCATTTTCTTGCTTAGGGTTATGGTAGAGATCTTGCTTCCTTCTACATATTGGTACAAACATCTTCCACTACTAGAAAAAGTACTATAACCGACGAAATGTTTAAAAAAATAGGCTGACGACGCAATTTATTGTCGACTATAGTATTAAAGCCGACGATTTAAAAAAATATCCTCGGCTTTAGTCCCAAATCATCGTTGACTATAGTTTCACTAAAGCCGACGATTTTTTTGACTAAAGACGACGACATTTTTAACTATAGTCAACAATATTTTATGTCGTCGGCTATAATTCTTTATGTTTCCAGATCTGGGTAGCAACTCATTCATTTAAAAAAAAAATCGGTGAGAAAAACACAAATCGCTCTCAAATCGTTGGGTGTTGTCGGAAGCTGTCCAAAATGAGTTCGTGAAGCTAGCTATATCCCGCTACATATATATATGTACGTATATATATGTGTGTTGATTGTTGATATTGAGTTAATTGTTGATTTTGATTTTGAGTTGAGTTGAGTTGAGTTGATTTTAAGTTAAATTCGACGAATATATATATATATATATGTGTGTATGTGTTAATTTATAATTAAGGAGTAGAAGAATTAATGTAATTTGTAGTTTAATTAAAGATATATATATAGATACAATGATGAATTTTTAATTAGTGTATATATACAGTTGAAATTTTCAGGATGGACAAGAGTTGGATGTGCCTTCCAAAATGGGATCAAAGATATGGTGTTGGAATACGGAGTTTTGTGAAATATATGATTGCTAATGCTAACGGGAATACAATTCATTATTACCCGTATACGAAATGTCAGTATCGCAGCGATTTGTGTCGTTTTTCCATTGACATAGTATGGGAGCACCTGAAGAAGAACGAGTTTTGGGATAAGTACACACGTTGGATCTATCACGGTGAAACATCATCAGCGGGTTAGCATGATCATGGGCAATTCAGTGAGAGGGCCAGTACATTCAACAATCCAACAACGAGGTTGATCAAAGATGTGTTTCTTTATGTGAGCGGTGTATTTGCTCAAGTACTAGATATCCCTGCTGCCGTTGAGGGATTCCCTACTATTGAGCCAGTGCAGCAATTCCCTAGAGTTGTCAACACTACCGGTATTGATAAGTACAACAAGCTGACTGCCTTCCAACAGACCTCGTTGTACAACGGGTGTAAGATGACTGTTCTTGAAATGGTTATGGGAGTAATAAAGCTCAATGTGGAGAACAAATTGAGTGTCAAGGTTGTTGATGATTATTTGCGGTTGACTATTTCGGCACTCCCCCCCCCTTCTTACCACTCATCGTAAGGTGAGACATATCTTGAAGGATCTTGGGCTTACCTACATCAAAATCCATGCATGCATATATGATTGCGTTCTCTTATATGGTAAAGATCTTGAAGGGAATGATCTTGAATGTCTTGATGCCTATCCGGTATGTGGTATGGATAGGTATAAGTTAACTCCTGCAGGAAATAAGAAAGCTATGAAGATACTTCGGTATTTTACGCTGTTGGATAGGGTGGAACGGTTGTACATGTCTTCACACACGGTTGAAGCTATGAGATGGTGGACAGAGAGGAATTTGCTTGACGATGATACCTTTATACACCCTGCTGACGGAGAGGCTTGGAAGCAGATGGTCAGGGAGTTTTCTCATTTTGCATTAGAGGTCCGAAATGTTTGGCTCAGGCTCTCATCTGACGGATTCAACCCGTTTGGCAACATGAGTCTTCAATATAGTATATGGATAGTTATTTTGGTACCGTACAACCTTCCTCCATGGATGTGCATGAAGAAGGAATACAATATGCTAACTGTTAATTCCAGGACCAGGTTACCCAGGAAAGTGTCTCAATGTGTATTTGAGACCCTTGATTGAGGAGTTTAAGTACCTGAGTGACGTTGGCCATCCCACTTATGACAAGTACAAACACGAGATGTTCCAGATGCATGTCATGCTTGTTGGCACCATCGGTGATTTTCCTGCTCACAGGATGTTATCGGGAAACGTTACTAGGGGATATAGGGTCTGTCCAGAGTGCCTGACTGATGAGTGCACGAGACTTCATTGCAGGAAGATTGTCCTGATGCGTCACCGTTGTTGAATTCCACATGATCACCCATGGCAGTAGTTTGACAAGGCATTTAATGAGACTATAAAAGAGGATGTGCAACCTAGGAGATGGACAGGGGATGAAATTTTGAAAGAGCTGAATGAATACGATTTTAGGAAGCTCAGTAATCATTCTGATATTGTGGAGGCAATACCTGAAAGACCCGACAAGTATAAATTTTGGACACAAAAAAACATATTATGGGAACTCACGTACTGGCCTAAGTTACCGATCAGGCACTACTTAGATATCATGCACATAGAAAAGAATGTGTGCGAAAGTGTGGTGGGCACAGTGCTAAATTGGGAGGGAAAAACTAAAGACGGTCATAAGGTATGCATTGATCTGAAAGGAATGAAATTACGAAAATATTTGTGGTTGAAAGATGGGAAGAAAAAAATGCCTCAAGCACCTTACACCATTAAGTCTGACCAGAATAATGAAATTTTTGAGTGGATGAGTCATGTTTGGTATCCTTCAGGCTATGGAGGAAATATTGGTCAGTGTGTTAACTTTCGGGACAATAAGATGTACGGATTAAAGAGTCATGACTGTCATATATTGCTTTAATGTCTCTTCCCTATTTTCATTCAAGGGTACCTGCTCAAACCAGTAGTGGAGCCGTTAGTGGCGTTGTCAAGATTCTTTCAGAAGTTATGCACTAGAGAAGTGAAAAAAATCAGACCCGAGGAAAATGTAACAGGACATCATTTTTATCATGTGCAAATTTGAGAGGATATTTCCCCCAAAGTTTTTTGATATCATGCCTCACCTGATGATCCATATTCCCGAACAATTGATGCTTACTAGACCAATACACTATACTTGGATGTATCCTATAGAAAGGTACGATTCAACATTTTTTATATCATTCTATTTTTATATAAGCTGGTATATTTCAATAACCACATCATGAACTTTACAACTTGATAGACAACTGGGGGACTACAAAGACTATGTGGCTAATAAATCTGCACCTAAATGATGTATAGCTAAAGTATATCTTGCGCACCAGTGTGTAACGTCTACCAAGTTGTATTTGGGAGCGTTGGAGGACCCTCCACAACATATGCTGGTAGATGATCCACAGTTCAATCTTTCTATCCTCTCCTATGATGTTGAAGTTTATGAAAAGTTACCAAACTTGTACAAGTTGAATGCATATGAGGTAGTCATTGCCCACTGGTGGGTATTGATTAATTGTCCAGAAGTTCAGTATTGGAAAAAAAATGCATATTTACCATCCAGACGTTGCCGATGATCTTGAGTACCACAATAGGGAGTTTGCAAACTATTTTGGTTTGTGGGTATGTCTATATATATATTTACTACTATATATTATTTATATATTTATAATTCTCTATGTTCATATTTAAAGATAATGGTTGCTATTATTTTTTTCAGATGCACTATATACGGAATGATGGTCACCCTCAGTGGTCAAACGAATTGAGACTTTTCGCGATGAAACCGGTAACTTCAAGAGTTTATCTTATGTGTAAAATCAATAGCTTACAATTTATATGTGAACATAGAGACGTTAGATGGAGAACACAAAATTCTGGGGTAATGGTGCATGGTGGGCAGAATGGCATTGAATATTATGGTATTCTCCATTCAGTGGTTGAACTAGTTTATGGAGAAGGCATGACAATGCACTTGTTTAAGTGTAAATGGTTTGATACTAGCCCTCAGAACACAAGGACCGATCAGTACAAAATATTTTCGGTGAATACTGCTACAAGGTGGTATGAAGATGACCCTTTTATTTTTGCCACAACGGTAAAACAAGTGTGTTATCTTGATGATCTTGTGCACAAAGAAGGCTTAAAAGTTGTCAACCATGTTGTTCCTAGAAAGATATATAGTGCAGTTACACTTGGAAAGGCCGCAGATAATGAAGAAGATAATACATACCAAGAGCCATCACCAATTAGTATTCCTGAATCCTCTTCAATTCTCGTGAATAACGTGAAACCGGGTCGTGTGGTTTGATTTCATGAGGAAAATGTTGAACTAATTGATGTTAATCCAAATGAATGCAATGAAGACTCCAGTGACGAGGAACGTCACATATTACCAGAAATTAACTCGGACACCGAGAAGACTCAACCGATGATTCTGACTATAACCATTTTAGTTAAACAAGAATTTTAGTTAAACGTATTTGTTGGTCATAAACCTAATTTTTAAAAGTATTTTCATACTTCTGAATATAGCGGTGATTCTGATTATGTTATTTAATTAGTTAAAAAGGTATTTGTGTGAAACTGTTTTCACATGAGCCTATTTTTTTCAAATTTTTTTAAACTTTACCCGACGACATTGACAAAAGTCATTGGCTATAGTTACTATAGCCAACGACTTTAGCACGTGTCGTCGGCTATAGTATAGCCAACGATATTATACATGAATATAGTTTTCAGCTTTATAACCCCTAAACCTCCTCCTCCTCCTCCTCCTCCTCCCTGAAAATCCTAAAAACTACCCTATTCCGCCGCCGCCGCGAATCCAGCCATCCTCTCACCCTCCTCCTCCTCTCTCTCTCTCTCTCTCTCTCATGGATTGAATTTGTGATGGATGATTTAATTTGTAATTGATGATTGGATATAGAATTGAATTTTGCTACTGCCATGGATATATGATTGTATTCGTTAGGATTGTAAGAATTAAAATGAGATTATATTAATTTTTTGGATTGAATTAATTTTTTTTGGGGAACCACTGTTTTCAATTAATATACTGCCATTGATTAAATTTTTATGAGAAGCCACTCTTTTTGGATGAATTGGATTGAATTGGATTGAATTAATTTTTTTTATTATGATAATTATTTGTTAATTAATTTGATTATGGTTTAGGTTTGAAGTAAAATTTGGCATGGTTAATTATGATTTCGTTGACATGGTTATGCTAGAATTAGGGTTTGAAGTAGTTTGATATGCTAGGTGGTTATCATTTGTTGAATTTTATTCTTATTTTATGGTTATGGTTAGTTTATGATTGGTTATGATTATCATTTGTAAATGTGTTGATGTTAGATGAAATTTGGTTGATATTGTTGGTTTTTATCGTAGGCATCATGAATTGTTTAACCGACTCTAAGACCAGAGGATCTGGGTCTAGCGCCGATAGTTCCGGGTGCTCCTCAAATACCAATCCACATGCCACAGTTGGCGGCCCTCAGTTGACCTCTCGACACCGTCAACTACTTCAACATGTGATGTCGCAGCCACATCGACCACACAGCACGAGGGTGCTACAATTCAGCGAAGGCAGCACCCCCATGCCCACAATGGTCGACTCTATAGGTCCCGCCCCTTCAGGATACAACAATATGCCTCCCCTTAACCGTCCAATGCCTTCTCCTTCAGGAGATAGCTCGTCGTCGAGGGTACTAACAGGACCGCCTGTCCGGAGAGGTACCTGCCTTGCTCGTTGTCGATGCGCATGGAGTGCCTATGCCAATAGACCCAGTAGACCCCCGTTACATCTACTCGCAACAGGCATACGTTTATGTGCTGTTTGATACATATCTTTATAGTGCGAGGGTATCAAACATATCGACGTCAGACTCAGGTAAATCAAACACACCTTGGTTATTTAATTTATAGATTATTAATAATCTGTATATAAAATTGGGTGCTCCTATTTTAATCTCTTTACACTTTTTCTTATGTGATAGACGCCGAAGGCAGTAGAAAAAAGACCAGAGGTCCCGTCTCTGACAAACAACTTGACAAGGACATGCAAGAAAGGGAGGCACTGCTCATAGAGACCAACGAACATGATGGATAGGTGAAGTTGGGTCAAAAGGCAGTGCGGAGGTACTCCGGCCAAGTAGGAAGTGTGATACGGGACAAATTTCATGTTCTGTGGGGAGAGTGATCCTTGGTGCCGCAATAAGTGAAGGACCAAGTAAACAACCATATGTCGGTGAGTTAGTTAGATATTCATTATTTATGTTTACCTATATTAATTAAGTCGTAATAAATATATATAACCATAAATGGATACATTGCAGTATTGGTTCACTGTTCCGAAGCACCTTCAATCCACCTGGAAAATGTGGTTTAAGGGCAAAGAGATAATGGGAGTTATATAATATATATTGAGATATTATGTTGATCATGTATTGTCACTTAATTTCTAACATTTGTATTGCATATATAGGTACAAGGAGTGAAAAAATGAGCTTCATAAGTACTGGAAGACGCACGACAACGAACATTCGGGTACTCCTCGTGAGTTGATGTATAGGGAGTACGAGAGGAAGTGACTTCTAATCCACTTCAACAACCTACAATTTGAAGTATGTAACATCATATTTGTGTTTACTTGTATCTTCTCCAGCGAAATTACTTAATATTTTTCAATATATGTTTATCCAACAAGGTCATATCTAGGATAAACGTGGCTAACCAGGCACAAAACATCAGTAACCATCATCTTGGGTCTAGATCCTATGCGAGTTAGATGGACGAGGTGACCCAAAAACACCCTCATGTTAGCCCGCTTGTGTGTACCTACGAGAAAGCGCATCCTCAATCCCCCGAGAAAATTGTAAGTCTTATGCCCTTATAACTTAACATAATTGCTTATATATGTATTTTCTCTAATGTTTTTGTATGTATGTTTACTAATATGTTATTTTGTTTTCCTTGTAAATTAGGCGAGAGTGAAGGAAGAGACTGAGGAGGTGTTGACTCAGGTTGCGAGGGAGCAATTTTCTGGTACCCAGGATGACGACCTCCCCCAAGCCATCTCTCAAATTGATCAATCTGATGTGACGGTTCGGCAGAGGATCATGGCTCACGCTTCCCCCCCCCCCTTCGCGAAGGAACAGTTACTACGGTAGGGGTCTAGGACAGCTCGGCGATAGGTTGAAGAACACGCCTGGTTTCCAACGCAAGTCCGAATCTTCCAGCGATGCTCAGCTACAGGAGTGGTTGGATAGGCAAGCGATGGAGCATCAAAGACAGCAGGACGAGGATGAGAGGCTGAGGGCCGCTCAGCAGGCTCGGATGGAGCAGATGGAGCAGTAGCAGGTGGCGATGGCTGCCTATTTTCAGACAATGAATGCTACACTTCGGGCGCAAGGACTCAACATCCCGGCCCCTACTGTGTTTTCATCTGTCGAGCTCCATTTCGATGCTTCACATCAGCAGGAGGATCTGCAAGATGCTGGTAGTAACCTATCTTATATAAATGACATAAATTTGGATGATCATAAGCATTAGTTTCTATGTAATGTGGGTGAATATGTGTTTCAATAAAATGAAGCTTAATTTTCATTAATTTCCGTTTGTTGGTGAATATTTGTGATGTCTTGATTATATGTGTTGTTGACAATTGTGGAAATAAAATTGTGGAATTACAGATTCACGGAATAGAAATACAGAATATGCAGATTTTTTTTCTTCAAAAATCAGCAACATTAGCCGACGAACTAAAGTCGTCGGCTAAAGTCACACTATAGCCGACGAGTTTCAAAGAATAGCTGACGACATTCAAAGACTATAGCCGACGACACTCTTTTTCAGTCGTCGGCTATAGTCCAGTCTAGGTCAACCAAATTAACCGGAGAGGAAGGTTTGTCCAACAAATTTGTCGTCGGCAAAAGCCAAAAACTAAAACCGACGAGGTTTGTTGTCATCGGCTATAGTATGGACTATAGCCGACGACGTGCATTATGGTCGTCGGCTATAGTATGGCCGACAACCTTTTGCCGTCGACACTATAGCTGACGATCCTATAGCCAACAAATTTTTTTAACATGCCAACGATTTTTTGTCGTCGGCTATAGTACTTTTTCTAGTAGTGTTACGTTCTTATTGGTGTCATTTGATTTGGATCTTTGGTTTCGATCGACAGCTCAGGTTTCTCCTCGATTTCGGTGGTAGAGAGAGCACTGTTGCTGGTGTTGGTTATCAATGGTTGTATACGCTAGGATTGTTTTAGCGTCAGCTAAGAATGTATTCTTTGGATTGGGCTCTTCTGTTGCTTCTCTTGGTGATCTTTACACGTCAATTTGTGTTTGTGCAATATTACGAAGGCAACGACAATAGTAGTTTAATTTTAGGATATTTTACTCTTTTTTGGGAATTGTCTTTTTTGCTCCGACCGTCTATGATTTAAGTTTGAGATACAATTTTCTTATGTAATCTATCTTATATTCGGACTATTGGACTCCGACTCGGTGTGATTTTCCCTTGGAGTTTTTTTATTAAAGTTACTCCTTATGACAAAAAAAATTGGTTCTTTAAGAGAAAGTGTCATGTTTTTTAGATTAGGTTAAGTTGTCATGTTATATATGAGGCGATTCATTGCCTTTTATTTTGTTTTTGGGTGCTGTGGTATATGGACCTCACATTATGTACGTTTGTATTGCTCTTGATTCTAAAAAGATTACAGGCAGGTACGAGGAGCTAGTTACTATCTCGTTAAAAAAAACTCATAATTTGAGGGAATCGTCTATTCTTCGTCACAGTAATAATTAAGTCGTAAAAAACAATTATGATGACCCCCTTAAATATTTTTGCAAGTTGGCTGGGAAAGGACGATGATTATTTCACGTAGTGCTCGATCGATCAACATCCTTGTATCTTTCCTACTAAGCGAAGCATTGATAGGCTCATGGCTGGCTGCCCTAGCCGAATTACCAAATTCAAGCTCCCTACCCCGTTCTCTCTCCCTAGTTTAAAAACCCCTTCCTAAACCCTATTTTTCATATCACCTCTCTCACCTCTCTCTCTCTCTCTCTCTCTCTCTCTCTCTCTCTCTCTCTCTCTCTCTCTCGAAATGGAGCACGATCACGAAGCAGGTCTATTTCATGCATACCCTCCTTGTGCATACTACGTCCAGAGCCCCTCCACCATCTCCCACGCCAACAGCGCCGACATGATCCGAAACAGCACCAACCCCGAATCCGAATTTATCCATTTCCACTCATCACCCGCCAAACCCGACCCATCGTCGACCCACGCCTCTCGCGCCTTCACTCTCTCGCACTACTCCTCCTCCCGCGGCTCCAGCAGCCACTCCTTCTTGCATCACCAGAAAAAGGTTTCTTATGACGAAACTATCGTCGATGCCGCCGGTGGGGATGGTGTTCACGTCGGCGACGAGGTTGATGACGACGATGAATATAATTATTACGGGGTGAAGAGAAGATTGGGGTGGTGGAAGAGGTATTGTTCGTATAGGGATTCGGATTCGTGTGTGTGGATTTGTATGCAAATAAGCTGGAGGGCTGTGCTGAGCTTGTGGGTTGCACTGCTTGTGTTTTACATTGCAACAAAGCCACCTCCGCCTAGAGTGTCTATTAAGGTACGTACGTAACTACGTATGATGATTCAAAAGTCTTTAACATCGCAATCGATCAACTAGCTAGAGATACATATACAAGAGATGAACATATTAAGACTTCAATTCTATCTGCACTAGGTAAGTATGCGTATCCGGTGCCCCCTATTACTTGCTAGAGTTTGATCTCTAGCTCGATCATTATATTCTTCCAGCCAGACGTATACCTTTATACCGATAAATTTGATAAATAGTTGAATGTAACATCACATAAATAATGACTTCTTACTCATCTCGTCAGATAATTATTGTTATATGTAATTCACGTACTTTGATAACAAGAAAATGGATTTTTGAACCCTTTCATGCTCATGCCAAGTGGAGGTACTGCAGAAGCAAAAATTGCAAACATCAATCCAATTTATCGTAACCGATTAATATTGAAATAATCTAACCACATTACTGTAAAAATGATTTTTGTTATTCGATTGATATAAAAATAGTCTAAGGAATAATTATTAAGCCAAAAACAGATTAAAACTTGAAAATAAATGTTGTATGCAGATACATTTCGGGGTGTTCTACAGTACTCTCGAGTATTAAAACTTTTTAGTTTTGGAGTATTTGACCACTTCATTTCTCCAAAAATGAACACCACAGAAATGATTCAACATAATATTTGCATGAAAAAATAATAGACATATAATATAAGTGTAATTGCATGGAAAATAATATGTCGACATATAGTGATCCACTAAAATTTAATACCGTGGAGCACTATAAATATTAGTGTAATTGCATGGAGAAATAATATGTGGACATAATGCTCACTTCCAATTGTTCCTACTTGTTTTACTCTTGATTCTCGTATGCATACTTAATTGGTTAATGCATGTAGATGGCAGGAATAGCACCATTTGGACTAGGGGAAGGAGTGGATGGCTCAGGTGTTTCAACTAAGTTCCTGACCTGCAATTGTTCAATAAATCTATTAATAGAGAACAAGTCTAAGCTTTTTGGACTTCACATCCGTCCTCCGGTGATGGAGGTCACCTTCGGCCGCCTATCTTTTGCATCGTCTCATGTATGTAAAGATGGTCAGATGGGCGTGTTAATTTATCACAATAGCATATTCGGAGAGAAACTCATTTTATAAATAGTCAAAAATACTTGATAATTAAAACAACTCATCGTTTACATTCACTTTAAAAGCATGATAGTCTAGCCTTCCTGTGCAGACCGAAGTTTTGTTTTTAAAATTGAAAAAATAGATCGTGAAAGTCGATTAGGTTTCTTTTCAAGCATCACACGGACAAAAAGTTAACAAAACTGTGAAATAATGTAGTTATCTGGATCAAATTTAACCGTTCACATGCATCATATATACTTTTTATCACAGAGCTTATATATGTCCAAATCATATAAAGAAGAATCTTGCTAGCTAGGTACGTAACGCCCGGCAGTCCTCAATATTATATATATATGTATATGAATCAACATAGGTTGTCTGTGTTGAAGTACTTGTAAAATTGCTTCTGCAGGGACCAAAACTATATGCTGGGAGAGGAGGAGTAACAGAGTTCAAGTTATACGTGGGAACGAGGAACAGGCCCATGTATGGTGCAGGCAGAAGCATGGAGGACATGTTAGAGTCTGGGAAAGGTTTGCCGTTGTTGGTTCAAGTGAGACTCAGCTCAAGTTTTCAAGTTGTTTGGAATCTTATCAAACCCAAATTCCATCACTATGCTCAGTGCTCATTAGTCCTCCAAAAGGCTTACGACAAAAAACATCGAACTCAAGCCTACAGCAGCACCTGCATAATCACTTAAAAAAAGGAAGCTAGCTGGACATATTAGTCTTGCTTTAGATCATTGCAATTGGACCATATGTTATAAGGGTAAAGGTTTTTGGTCGACACTAATTTGAATGATAGTGTTATAAGGGTAAAGTTTTTATATCAATAGATTGTATTACAAACGTACGAATAGTAGGAATTTAGTTTCATCTTTCCCGTGTACTGGCCTGGAAATGGCAACATTTAGGGGTCATCATGGGTTGGACTGAGTCGACCTCGGCCCTAAATTTAAAGCTTAGGGCTAGACTGGACTTGGTCAAAAGTCAAAGAGAATGAGGCCGGGCTGAGGTCACAATTCGGAAGTCCTAACCCGCCCATTAAAGTTAGGCCAAAGAGGCCGGGCCGGACCAAGATGGGGCTTAAATTATAAAAAAAAAATATTTAAAAGGTTTGAGGTATTACAATTATTAATTTATGATATTTATTTTGAGAATATGTTTGTAAGTTGAGAAGAGTGGGAAAAATAAAAGAAAAATTATGAAGAGAATAAGAAAATATGATAATAATCATATAATACATGTCTTTTTTAAATAAAAAAATTTCAAAATGGGTTGAGCTAGGCTTGCCCTCTAAGGCTCAAAAAGGCTGGGCCGAAGGGTCGGGCCGGGCTTCACTTACATGGCCCAAGCTCTATCCTAATTTTAATGAGGCTAGAGCGACTCGCCCTAACACAAAATCAGATTAAAATTCGGCCTCATGGACCAAATTGACTAAAAGAAGACTCAAGGCTTTGAGACCAAAAAATGACACTTACGAATATTGTGTTGTGCTCGATCTCCACGTGAAAGTTGCAGTGAGTCTTCATAGCTTAATGAAGTGGAGTGTGCTAAGTGTGGTTGTATCGTGGCTTCCACACGAAAGTAGATTGCCTTTGCTACTATAATCTGATCACTATGGATCACTATTAGGAGAGCCACTATAAGATCATATTTTAATGTTTAGTTTATATATCCAATTCTGCTACTTTATGTAGACTTGAAAATAGTTTGGTTTCGACTATTATTTTTTAGGAATTAGAATTGAACCGTTTAATAGACAAACAATACAAAAATTTGTATTTAAATACAGGAACCGTTTAGAACCGAATCGGTTTCAAAACCAGTTCAGTTCCACAGTTTCTCTGTTTGGAACCAAATATATATAATTCAAACATTTGTATTTAAATGCAAGAACCTTTTGGAACCAAATCGGTTTTGGAACTAGTTCAATTCTACGCGAAACCGAATATATATATAACCTGTTTGTATTCTCTTAAATCATTAACTCAGTATCTGAATATGATCGTAACACGTTAACACATTTCAAATGTATTTTATAATTCAAATGTTGAGTGATATAAGCAATTGAAAATATCATAAAACTTCACAAAATGCTATGTGTTAGGGTCGGTCGGTCGAGTTCAAAGGGAAGAACAACAGACTGAGATCGACTTCCTTTCTTGGCGTTGAATTTAGCTCCTCCCCTCTTCAATGCCACAATTTTTTTCCCAACTTGAGATAAGTTCTGCTTTGATCCGAATTCATTATTCTCATATAATCTGATAATTGATTCAAGCACCCTTTTCTTCTCTTCATTTGCAGAAGAGAGCGAGAGAGTGAGACACATAGACCCGTGATGAAAGGGAGAGATGTACGGCAAACCCTGATAATCAATTTAGAGGTTTCTACTTTAATA
This sequence comes from Geum urbanum, assembly GCA_946800695.1. Taxonomy (NCBI): domain Eukaryota; kingdom Viridiplantae; phylum Streptophyta; class Magnoliopsida; order Rosales; family Rosaceae; genus Geum; species Geum urbanum. The sequence goes on from OX327015.1 coordinate 1,079,363, forward strand.
TTTAATTAGCTTTTATATTATCTAGTTTTTAGAACTTATATTATATATACATGCCAACTCCTTTCTACTTAGGTATACATTTTTTGGTCATTTTTAGGTATAAGATATTACACCAAATTTTCGGTCATATTTTATCATCTCCATCGTTCAGATTTTAGGTCTTAATGTGTAGATCAAGCATGTAAATGTTCAGCCAAAATGGTGCTCGTTAAGGTATCAGACTAGTTTAAATCAATGGACAGACCAAATCTGTCAAATCTGAACCATTAATACTTATAAACTATCCAACTACTAACTGAGTAGATCATTCCTGTAAATTTTCAACCAAAATGGTGATCGTTAAGGTATCCAAAACTGTAATTGAAGTTTATAAGTATTAACGGTTCAGGTTTGACAGATTTGGTCCATCCATTGATTTAAACTAGTTCGATACCTTAACGATCACCATTTTGGCTGAAAATTTACAGGAAAGATCTACTCATATAAACCTAGTAGTTAGATGGTGGAGATAGTGGAAAAGTGTTTTAGAGAAAATTCAATGATTTCATTCATCCCAATTTTGGGGTTAATAAAGATGTACAAATGGTATCCTAATAGGAAAAGATATTTACATTCCTATCACATCTATACAACTTTAATTCTAATTATAAAAGAATATTCTCATAATTACTTTCCAACACTCTCCCTCAAGTTGGTCCATAGATGTCAATCATGTCCAACTTGTCAATCCATCCTACAAATGCATGGTGTGATAACCCCTTCGTGAGTACATCCGTCAATTACTCTTCAGAAGTTACAAAAGGAAAACGTATATTCTTCTTATCAAGGTGATCCCAGATGAAGTGTTAATCAATCTCCACATACTTGGTTAGATCATGCTGTACAGGATTATGAGCAATCTTAATTGCAGCAGTATTGTCATAATGCAAATCTATGGCCTTATGAAGCTTGAAATCTAGCTCCTTCAATACATTTTAAATTCATAACAATTCACACACTCCATTTGTCATTCCTCTGTATTCAGCTTCAGCACTAGAATAGGCAATCACATTCTACTTTTTACTGCACCACGTTACTAAACTCCCACCAATAAAGGTGAAATAACCAGATGTGGATGCCCTATTAATCTTATTGCATATCCAATATGCATTAGAATAACCTGTAACTCCAAACTCACCATCCTTTAAAAATAGGAGGCCTTTACCTGGTGTAGACTTCAAATATCTAAGAATACGCATCACATCATCCATATGTTCTTCACTTGGATCATACATGAACTGACGCACAACACTTACAACATATGCAATATCATGCCTAGTATGTGACAAATAGATCAATCTTCCTATTAACTTTTGGTACCTGCCTTTGTTTATTGGAACTTGACCAGGACACAATACCAACTTGTGATTCATCTCAATAGGAGTATTAGCAGGTTTACAATCCAGCATTCTTGTTTCAGCAAGAAGATCAAGCACATACTTTCATTGTGACAATGTGATTCCCAACTTAGATCTTGCAACTTCAATTCCCATAAAATATTTAAGTGTTCATCTCAAATTCTTGGGATAACTGCTTCTTCAAATCTTCCATCTCATCTAGATCATCACCTGTAATAACCATATCATCCACATATACAATCAGAGCAGTAATCTTACCACCCTTGCAATTGATGAATAAGGTAAGATCAGAGTTACTCTGTCTATATCCAAACTTCTTCAAGGCTCCAAAAAATCTTCCAAACCAAACTCTTGGAGATTGCTTCAATCCATACAAAGACTTCTTCAGTCGATATACCTTTCCAATATCATATGACGCACAACTGACACCTGGAGGAATATCTATGTACACTTCTTCTTCTAGATCTTCATTCAAGAAAGCATTCTTCACATCAAGTTGGTGTAATGGTCAATCATGTCAAGCTGCTAAAGCAATGAGAATGCGCACAATACTGATCTTTCCTACTGGAGAAATTGTCTCCTGATAATCGACTCCATACCGCTGAGTATAACCTTTAGCAACCAGACAAACTTTATATCGATCAATACTTCCATCTGCCTTCAGCTTCACTGTAAATACTCATCTACATCCAACAGTCTTCTTTCCAGGTGGGGCAGGAACAGTCTCTCATGTTCCATTCTTTTGCAAAACCTATAGTTCTTCATTCATATCCTGTTTCCACTTTGGATCCGCTAAGGCATCATGTACATTACTAGGAATAGATACTGTAGATAACTGACTAACAGCAAGAGCATGTGATCCAGATAACCTATGGTGAGATACAAAACTTGCAATAGGATATTTGGCTTTGACTTCTATAGTAGACTCATATTGCTTCTTTGGAACCCCTTTTGTTCATCGTTGAGATCTCCTAGGAATGACTTCTACAGTGCTTGATTCAATGTTATCAATACATTCCTCATATGAGACATTCTAAACAGGCTCTTCGTTTGTTGGAGTAGAAGGGGGGTCTTCATGAGATATTACTTCAGAAGAAGATTGAACTTCAGGTGATGTTGCTTCAGATCTAGTTCTCGACGGATCAAGAATACCATTTTGTTCCGTTCCAGTGTCTGTTTTCGACGAGTCGGGAGAAATTTTCGACCCATAGAAAATTCCTCCTGTACTGTTTTCTGCTCAATTTTCAAGTGCAAGTCTCTTCTCTTCTCTAAGCTCCCCAATCCCTCAAATTCATCCAAATTCAGAGGATTTCTTTCACCTACACTTCTTTCCCCCTGAAGGGAAGACTTTGAACCTCCCCCCGAGTAATAAGGTTCAAATTCATAGAATGCATGAGACATCCAGAGAAATAGGCATCTTGTTCAAACTGGATCATAACAGCTGTAACCTTTCTAGAAGTCAGCGTATCTAACAAAGATACACTTTACAGCACATGAATCAAGTTTGCCTCTCAGTTGTTTGTTGATGTGTACATACATAGTACACCAAAAAACTCTTGGCTACAAGTTTGGCATAGATGGCACATTTAGCAACTGATGTAACTTCTGATAAGGATTTTGAAACTCAATCACACGGGAAGGAGTGTGATTGATCAAGTAGGCAGCAGAACGAACAGCTTTTCCCCACAAGGTTTGTTTCACATTCATACCAAAGAGAGATGCCTGAACAACTTTCATTATCTGTTTATTCTTTCTTCCAGCTAATCCATTTTGTTGAAGAGTATACGCAATTGAAGTTTGGTGTCGGATTCCATGAGAACTCAAGAATGCAGACATCTTATTTTCTTTTGCCACCATTGTCGGATTGAAGTACCCGGATTTGCTGTTGTTACTGAGTTGCCACCATCGCATGAAATTTAGTGAATCTGGAATACACTTCATTCTTGTGCTTCATCAAAGAGACCCAAGTAATTCTAATACATTCATCAATGAAAGTTACAAAATAACAAAAGCTAGAGCAGGTAGAAACTTGTGCGAGACCCCAAACATCAGAGTGTATTTTCATAAAATGGATAGAACATTTATTCAAACTTAGCGAATAAGTACTACGGTGGCTCTTGAAAAATTCACACGTATCACACTAAAAATATGAAGCCTGTACAAAAGAGAATAATTGAGGTTGAAGGTTCTACAGATAGTAAAAATTCAAGTGACCAAGACGATGGTGCCATAACTATACATCTTCTTTAGCTTTATTCAAACTGATTGTATTATTTGCATGTCCTGATTATTCCAATTTGTGTGCTCCGCTGCTTGTCAAATCAAAATAGTATAATTTCTCCATTCGAACACAATAACCAAGAACTTTTCTAATCACAATGTCGTGAAAGGTACAAAAGTCAGGGTAGAAAGTGACAGAACATGCAAGTGCTGCAGTTATCTGACTAACAGATAAAAGGTTATAGGCAAGAGAGGGAACAACAAGAACAGAATCAATTGACAGATTATCAGATATCTTGACAGAACATTCACCAATAACAGGAGATGGAGAGCCATCAGTAGTAGACACAACATGTTGAGGGGATGGATTAATGGTTTGTACCAGACTGGAGATTTCGTCATGTGATCAGTTGCACCAGTATCAATGAACTAAGTGGGATTCGAAGATAATGCAAAGAGAGATGATGCATTACTCTTCACACCCGATTCAACTATATGAGCAGAGGCAATTGATGATCCAAGCGACATCTTCGTATTTCAAATAGTAAGGATTTCAAGAGTATACTTCAGAATTAAGGGTCTTCAAATTCAAGAATTCATGTTCAACTTCAAGAGTTTCAATTTAGGGATTCAAGTGCAGCGGAAGAAATAATTCAGTGATGGTAATTCATGGTTTCAATTCAATTCAGGGTTTTTTAAATTCCAGGAATTCGGCTCTGATGCCAAGTGGAAAAGTGTTTCAGGGAGAATTCAATGATTTCATTCATCCCAATTTTGGGGTTAATAAAGATGTACAAGTGATATCCTAATAGGAAAAGATATTTACATTCCTATCACATCTATACAACTTTAATTCTAATTACAAAAGAATATTCACATAATTACTTTCCAACATAGATGATAAAATATGATCAAAAAGTTAGCATAATGTCCTATACCTGAAAATGATTAAAAAAAATATAAAAAGTATACCTTAGTGGAAGGGCCCTCATTATACATATAATTTAATAACTACATATAATGATCTCTAATTCTATTATTTAATATAAAAACCAAAGATATTGTAATATATGGACTATATGCAGTTCCAAATGGTTCCATGTAAAAATAAGATGAGGAATCAGAACTGAATCGAACCGTCTGAATACGATTCAATTTTGGACAAATTGTTTACTCTAAATTTTTGAAGCCAAATTAAATCGCTCGATTTCGATTTGATTCTAATAGGTTTTGCGGTTATCAGTTTCAAAGTTTCAGCCCTAACTTTAGGTATGCATGATGAGTACATTTAATTAATGATAGAGTTGTATTTTTTATTTTGTTCTCTTTCTAATTAACGTTTTTTCTCGTGAAAATGAAAAACTTCGTCAAATTATTGAAACAAATGTTTCGTGATCGATCTTATGAGGATACAAAATTTGTCGAGGGGATTATACAAGGAATGATATTGGAATGCGAAACTTCTTGATCGAGAGCCTAAATATATTGCATCAATCTCCACTTGATCTTATATAATTACGAATTTCGCTCCATTTTCTCCTTATCGTTATCTAGGTATCTAGTTATCGGTAGATAACTATATGTCATAACTTGATGCATTCCGAGTTAGAATACACATCCACTAAGTCGATGACTCTAGCTACCTTAGAGTACGCAAATCCATCAACTTGATCGATGCATATGTAGCTCCGAGTATTGAAAATTAATTAACTCAATGTTTGTAGTTCTAATTATAACATTCTTAACCACATACGATGTCTTTAGTCCAAGCATATTAGCATATCGACGACGTCGTTGCATAAATATACAACGTATTTATGCTTAATTTAACATGATATTTAGTTTTATTGTTATTTTTTATTTTAATTATTAATATTTATTTGTTAGGTACTCTAGAAGCCTTGTTGTTTTTCAGATACTCTATAGATCGTAATGACTTATATATGTTAGGTAGATTTAGACCCATCTTAATACCATATCTCCTAGTTTAAGATCACATTAAGCCAAGTAATCAATGCAGATAACATGCAAAGTAAGAGAGTGTAATATGTACGTATATGACTTAATCATATCTCATGCATGGGAAACATTTCTTCATTGTTGTGTGAATTGGTTTTAGGGTAGATTGAAATTATTTTGGGTAGAGAGAAGTCCCTAACACTTTAATCCATTTGATTTCTTATAAATTAGATTTCCTGTTTTTATTTCGTATTCTGTGTTTAGTAATTTATTTCGATAACCAAAACTTCTTCGAATCTGTTACAAATTTACGTAGTAGTCCACCACTGAGTCTTCTGTGTTTTGTGTATTTTTAGGTCGAGTCTAGATATTTTATTAAATTAAGTCTCTACTGTGTGGTCGAGTCTAACAGTTTTCTGACATTCGCGTCTGTTTGCGTCTAAAGTACTTAGTCTCATCTTTCTCGGGTAATGACCCTTACTTCTATTCTACTATATCGATAAATCTTGTATAAAAAATATGTATGATTTAGGGTTTAGAAGGATCGGGCGCTCAAGAAAATATGTATGATTTGAAGCTAGCTACTTAAATAACTAGATAGCTAAGCTAGGTCATTAGTGATTGGCCTTATAAAAAACTTCTGTATGTTTTAAGTGTTTAATTAACCAGCCAACCCAAGACAATGAATATATTGACCAATATTCATACGGCTGAGAATGTAGCTATCCGGTGAAAATTAGGCCAGACATAGAAAGCTAGGGGACGTATTGGGAATCCTACGTAGACCTCATTAACATGCAAAAAGATATAATTTTGATTGCTTGCTAGCTACCACCAAATAGAAGCACTTAAAACTTTTTATTCTATCATCCACAGTTTAATGTAGGACAAAAATTATTCTGGTTTACGGAGACTCCCTAAAGATCGAGCTAACCTTAGCTTGATTACGTTGATGGTGGACTATCCACCTTTAATTTTCACATATCAAAATAAGCTCCTAGCATATTTGTGTAATGCTGGCATTCAAAGATTGGTAATTCAGCAAGCCTTAGAAATAATGAAATATTTTCGTCTCTCTCTGCTATTGCAGCCTTTATTTTGTTTTATTATTTTTGTCATTCTTGATGAGTGATGGGAGATTGGAGGAAGAGCACCTATGTTGTTTTGGCCAGGTGGATCGAGTACTTATAAAAGGGAGGGTAAGCAGTAGGGAAAATTGTGTGAGTTTGAGCAAAAGAGCTATAAACGAAGTTGGTGGAAACATCGAGCTTCCCAGTTTAGCTTGCTCTCTCTCCCTCTCTCTGTCTATCTCTCCACAGATCGAGCTCAGTACATATTTCAGGTACGCATGCAATTGTTGCTTGAGCTTGCTGCATGCTGGTTTTCTTTCCTTCTATTCCACATTATCTCATCACTTCTTCCTCTGTGTTTTCTGCTTGGTTTTCAAGTAATCTGTTTCTTTGTCATTTGTACGTGTCGCGCGCGCGCGCGCGCGTATATATATATATGCATGATACATCTATACATGTTTATTACTATATTATTAGCCTATTATATATGAGAGCAATGAGAATACATATGAACCGGGCAACCTGCAAATATATGCATGCATGAGTTTTTTTTTGGACTCGTTAAGGTAACCCAAAACTTTCTAAGAAAGTTTTTCTGGTCAATGTAAAATAGTCTAACTGTACATTGCAGCAAAGTGTCTGTGTCACGTTTATAATTCAACAAACACATTTTGACGCTGTCGACGTTCGAACGTATGACGTGGAGCCTATATTTCCACTCAACCACTTACCATAATTATATATATATGCATGAGCTTAATCAGCATATACTTGGTATTTACATTCGATATGATCGAGTATTTAATTTCTTCCTCCTCGGAGTTTTAAAGCCCTATCAATTATTTGAATGATGGTATTGGAAAGCTATGGATCGGAGATATGTACGTAACATATTTAACTTTGAAACATTAGGCGTGCGGGTCTGATGGAGACTAGCTTTATCATTCTTCCATTACCAGTTTTTTGGTTTAATTGTTGGACAAGAAATTAAGTACGTCGATCTTGAATTGTCGCCCTCGCATGCTAGAGTCCCTTTACAATAATTACTTATCTTCGATCTATCTTTAATTTCTATATACAACGATGTGATGTTGCTGCTTATATATGTAGCTTCCACTATACGTACGAAGTACCCACATTCTTGTCCAATATATAACAGCCCTGCTTATACTCTTTTCTGATTTATTTTTAATTTTTATGGAATATGGTTTCCCTGAGTATCAAAGGGTAATCTTTATACCAAGTAGTTCACATTATGGAAACCAATTTCAACCCTAACGTACTTGATCATTTATTGTTGATTTTTGTGTTCAATGTTAAAAAAAAATGCTAAGAACTAGTCAGGCGTCTTGAGAATAATAAATTTCTTTTGTTCATAATGATATCACACGCACAAAAATATATTGTTTGTGTAATGTATATATATCAGTTTTTTCTCCGATAATAATATTTGATGTCTCGGTGTTTCTAGAGACTATAGTTAATCAATTTAAAAAATTTATTTTAATATATCTTAATAAAGTTTTTCATCTTTTAGAAATACATACCACATAGTCCACATCATTCCTAGATTTAAATTAATCTATTGGGACATATCGAATCTTGTTGTTCTAAGAAGGTTCACATAAACATGGAAATACGAAGAATGATCATTAATCGGGCACGTGTTTGCTCATGGTGATATCAGGGGCTTATAGAACTAAGGGAGGTTCATGCAAAATCTAAGTATTTTGTGATATATGCATAGTCGACAATTATTTGTTATTATAAGCTCTATGTATATGTACATGATCGTTTTCATTTCTAAGTCTCAAAGAAATTTAACGGATCTGTCTGAGAATAGAATATCTCGTGAAATGCCCTTTAATTAAATACATAAATCCAAATATATATATAGCTAATTAATTAGTTATGATTTGGATCCTCAACTTTAATTAGTTAGAATCTGGCAAGGGCGGGTTTAGTCTTTTTAATTAGAAGAACAATAAGGTAAAACAAAAACAGAATCAATGTAAAAGAGACTAGGTACGTTGCTGCATGTAGAAAACAACACAACTGAGGAAGGCTCTATTCTATCTTAGCTAGCTATATACAACTTGAACTAATTTGACCTTGCCTTGTCAAGTAAGGCTAGGGCACAATCATTTTGCAGTATATATACTTAGCTTAGATTGCATGACCAGAATCTGACAACATCAGAAACACATTGCGTTTTGCAGTTACTCTTTTTTTTAACATAAGCATGGCAGAGGAGCAAGATTTACATGAAACGGTGAGCTTTTGGAAGATGCCGGTTGGTGTGTTCTTCAGGGATGTAAGGTAACGGTTTCATGCCTCTATTCATAATTTAGTAATTTTTTTTTCTTTTACCATAGATGATAGAGAGGAAAGAAGAATAATATCAGCGTTTGATTAAGAATTTTAGTTAACTAACTATTTCAGGAATGTATTCAAATGGGATGTGCTTGGTAAGGAGATTCTGCAGATTGCAATACCTGGTGCGCTTGCTGTAGCGGCTGATCCTGTCGCTTCTTTGATCGACACAGCATTCATTGGTCATCTAGGTATGCAATTTTTTATTTTATTTTTTCTGTTTCATGCTTCAACTTCCAACTTTTAAGTACTAAACTTCATCTAGTTTTTGATATAATATATGTGTCCATTTTAATTAAGTTGTACCTGTAGTGGCATAGGGATGAATCAAGTAGTTATCAGTTTGCATAAATGTTTGATTTTATGTGTTTAGGCCCGGTGGAACTTGCAGCAGCTGGAGTATCTATTGCCTTGTTTAACCAAGCTTCAAGAATTACTATATTCCCACTTGTCAGTATCACTACCTCTTTTGTTGCCGAAGAAGATACCGTCGCTAAAATGAAAACGAAATCATTAAAAGGCCAGAACATAGAGAATAATTCAGACATTTTTTATGACATGGAAAAAGGGGATGCTAAACCAAAACCTGAGAAAGAGCCTAAACTGGATGACAGAAATGGTGAAGCCACAGAAAATGGTGATGAGAATTCAAACAAGGGTTCAGATGAAGCGAAAGAATCCATACCGGAAAATGCTAAACAGCAGAATGGAGAGAAAGGTGATTATAAAAAAACAGTATTACAGATCATTAAACATCCTCAAATAATGTTGTTATCATTGTAACAGTAAGTATTTTTGATTTTGTTGAACAGGTTCCAAGACAAGTGCTGAAACTGTAGTTATGACTAAAAATATGAAGGCCAAAGTGAAGAACAATAAGCGTAATATCGCTTCCGCATCAACAGCACTCATCTTTGGTGCAATACTTGGCCTCCTTCAAGCTATATTTCTCATGTTAGGAGCCAAAATTCTCCTTGGTGTGATGGGTGTGAAACATGTAAGTGAAATATGACTCTTCTATATAATCCATTTTCGAAAAGAAAAAAAACAATACTAATTACAAATGAATCTTCTTATGGAGCACAGGATTCCCCTATGCTAAAACCGGCACTGAAGTACTTGACGGTAAGGTCAATCGGTGCGCCTGCAGTTCTTCTTACATTGGCCATGCAAGGAATCTTCCGAGGATTTAAGGATACCACAACTCCTTTATTTGTTATTGGTAGGCCTAAATATTTGTTCTTATTTCTTTACTTTCCTTCATTTTAACATCCTTCATGAAAATGCCTTGAAGTAATCTGATGTAGACATATAACTTCATTGAAATATTTTACCTTTTTGCTGTCTTTAGTCATTGGTACTAATCGAACAACAGTGTACATGTGAGTGTGCACTGGTCTCGTTTGATGAAAAAACTACAATAATCATTGTCAAAAGAACAACAGAAAACATTTAGAGTTCAACATAAACTTCTTATCAAATGAAATAAGCTATGTAATAATTCTGCACTATACTAACTAATTGTTGTACTTTAATTTCTCTGTGTCATGCTTATGTTCGCATAAAATTTCTCCGGCCTCAAGTTTAATTGTTTCATTTGACCTTACTGTAGTTGCTGGATATGCCATCAACATTGCCCTGGATCCACTTCTCATCTTTGTCTGCGGTTTCGGCATCAGAGGTGCAGCTATTGCACATGTTCTCTCCCAGTGAGTAATTACTCTGGTCTTGGTATTAAACTATTTTCATAGTTTCAAACTTTCAGTATCTGTATATCACCTTTGTTAATCTAGAAACATGTTTGGCCTTTAGGTACCTGATGGCACTGGTCTTGTTCTTAATCTTAACAAGAAAAGTCAATCTCATGCCACCAAGTATTAAGGAACTGCAATTTGGCAAGTTTCTCAAAAATGGTAAGTCACCATTTTCATTCCAGCCATTTTTTTGTACAACTTATATTTTAGGTATATCTACTTGAAATACTTATTATTTTTGGAAACAGGCTCTCTATTGTTGGCTAGGGTGGTTGCTGTGACATTCTGTGTAACCTTAGCAGCATCTTTAGCAGCGCGGCTCGGTCCAGTTCCCATGGCTGCATTTCAGACCTGCCTACAAGTCTGGTTGACATCGTCGCTTCTCTCTGATGGTCTAGCTGTTGCAGGACAGGTAACTTATACATCAGCAAAAAGTTTAGGCAATTTATGTAAGTGAGCTTTCTTAATCTTACACTACTTGTCACTATCCCTGGCTTTATAGGCTATTCTAGCATGTGCATTTGCTGAGAAAGACTACGAAAAAGCCACAGCTACGGCAACTCGGGTATTACAGGTATTACATCTATATATTTTAGCATTAAGCTACTCTTGGAGGACCAAAATATACATACAGTAGTTTCAATTTCTTCAGGAGTTTTATTTATCTAAATTTTTTCTATACAGATGGGATTTATACTAGGTGTGGGACTTTCTGCTGTTGTTGGAATTGGTTTGTACTTTGGAGCTGGAATTTTCTCAAGTGATGTCAATGTTTTGCACCTTATAAAGATTGGCCTCCCTGTATGCTTCATCCAAAATCTTAAAGTTAATTATTACTATTAGTTTCACTACAATGATATTGAACTAATTTTATTTCAATGCAGTTTGTTGCAGCAACACAACCAATCAATTCACTCTCTTTTGTGTTTGACGGTGTTAACTTTGGAGCATCTGACTTTGCATATTCTGCATATTCCTTGGTACGTTTCTGACTATAGTGTTATAAATTGTCGAGTGCACATATAGTGTGCGGAACACAAATGTGCAGACATTTGTCACAATCTCAATTGCATTAATTAGGCTTAGATAAATAATTCATGAGAAAAACTAGACCGTAAATACTTGACTATTACTTCCAGGTTCTGGTGGCCATAGCAAGCATTGTTTCTCTGATCCTTCTCTCCAAATCCGACGGTTTTGTTGGAATCTGGATTGCTTTGACCATCTACATGGGGCTGCGTGCATTTGCCGGCATATGGAGGTAATTTTTTTAATGCTAAATCGAATCATATATTTTTTATTCTTTTAAAGTCAGAGCTGTGCGGCAGCCCTTAAGTCGTGACTTGATTAACAAAACAAATGTTGTTCATTAAGCATAGCCTTCCACACTAAGTGGTTTTTTTTTTTGAGTAATTTGAGCTGAGGTTTCTAATTTTATGCAGGATGGGAACTGGAACGGGACCTTGGCGTTTCCTCAAGAGTCGTTCAACACCATAGCTAGTTTAGCTAGCTAGCTAGCTTGCATATCATAAAGTCTAATAGAAACATAGGAATACTCAAAGACAAGTGTATTTCTTCTTTCTATATATTTTATTATCTCCTATCATCATCTTCCCGTGAGCGTTATCTACATATATATTCCTTATCATTGGATTTTCAGGATATGCAACTTCCTCCATTTGTACCTCAAAAAGACATAATGGGTTGCAATATGGTTTTACACTTGTTTTAAATTCGTATAATTTTACCGAAGTCTAACGTCACTGTGATTTAACCTCGTACGTACATAATCATACGCCGTTAAGTAGACAAAGCTAAAAACCAGACTAAAGCACACACCAGCCTAGCTACATTTATATCATTAATTTTTAAAGCACACTAGGCTACATCACATTAAACAATGATGAGGGTACATTAATAGATCGATCCACCGTATTATATTGTGTGTAACTGAGAAAACACCAACCATCTTAAAGAACCTATACAATGTAATATATATTAGATCACAACTTCAAAAGTGAAGTTCACAAAAATTATGTGACCAAGATCAACCACCTTGTCCGACGACGTTGATCTCACTTCGTCCTCCACATCTGCATGCACAAACATCAGTTGCATCAAAGCAATCTTCATTCTTGAAAAGACGAGAAAAATTTACGAACAATACCTAAAATTTTGTTCATTTAAAATATTCATACTTAAATTTTACAAAATATTATAAACATACTCCAATTTTTTACTTTGACCGGATCCAAAAATATACCCACCGTCACTTGCTGTGTTTCATTCTGTGCCACGTACATGTCATGTTTTTAGGGGCATAAGATTAACAATGTTAGAAAGTTGGGTAGTTCTTGAGTCACGGACAAAAATTGAAGCATAGTTATGAGATTTTATAAAATAAAGTATGAATATTTGGAATGAACGAAAAAGTAGTAGTATAGAAAAAAATAGAAAGTATTAAACAACTGCGGACTGCCCTATGACAGATTGAAACTCCACCAGTAGTGAAGAAACCAACCAAGCTCAATCACCAAGATACAGTCAAACAGATAGATAGTGTACCTCCACAATCATTCATACACAACGACTCAGCAAAACATTTCCTTCTCCGTCCCAACCATCAGTCAAAACAAAAAACAAATGAAAACTGCAGACACATCAGTCGACCATTCTTGTCTTGCATGGTTGTGCTGCTGCATCAGCCAGCAACATGGATCAAGATGAATTATATGATGTTGCTGGAGTTGTCATTGGCGTTCTTGCTATGATCATCCTCATATATGTTAAATCTCATTGCCACCGCCGGCAGTCCCCGGTTGAGCCGTCGACGGACCGCGATGACGACGAGGCATCGGCACCATTGGAGCAACGAGGGCTTAATGAAGCTACAATATGTGGATACCCTAAGCTGCTTTACTCGGAAGCCAAGCTGCACGTGTTTGATTATTCTTCTGGTTGTTGTTGTTGTTGCAGCATATGCTTAGCTGATTTTGAAGAAGAGGATGTGTTGAGATCTGTTCCTGATTGTGGCCATTTCTATCACCAAATTTGCGTGGATAAATGGTTGCGGCTTCATCCCACTTGCCCAGTTTGTAGAAAATCACTTGTGGATCCATCAAATGAGGTATAATAATTCCCTTCTTTTTGAGGAGTAATGCACTAGGTTTTTGATGCCATATTGCCCCATATGTAACTCATGTGCTTCAACAATCATGATGAAACTAATTATTCGCCAATAGCATTTGATGGAATCCTTGGTTTTTGATTGAATCTGATTTCTCCGTCCCCAGTGACTAAAGTAACATGTGAAACTATATATATTGACCATGTTGTCAATTCGCCTACACCTAAACATCAGTAACCATTCCAACAAATTTTCCTTCTCAATTTTTTTTGTAAGATTTAGAAAATTGAGCTTCACTCCGTTTCTTCAAAGCGGAGCTCTAATTCGGAAGTGTCTTGTCTTTGGGATTTTATCAATTGAGACATACGATAATAGCATTATAAGCCATTTATTAAGAACAAGTGAAATATCTTTTGGAAACCTAGATTTTGAAGGTATTTGAATGTGTGTGGCTTCAAGACCTTTGTCAAAGATTAAATTACTAATCAGAAGTTAACTTCGTCAAGGATCAAATCACAAATCACTATTGTTGGGTCACCCTATCAAATGGGAGATAAATTAACAGAGGGTTAGGGTTTTTTTAAGTGGGTTTGAAATGCTTGTCCGGCAGCTCGCCTCGACTATGCCGGCTACTGGCCGAACCGCAGCGTCGCGATGTCTGTCCACCGTGGTGGAATGGTTGGGAATAATAGCTTTGAACCTTTGCGAGCAACAGTGGTGCGGTATGTTCAGGTTGAATTTTTCAAATTTGATTCGGTGTTCATCGGTCGGCGTGCGTTGGAGTCTCTCTGCTGACTGGTGGTGAATCCAGAGAGATCCTGAAGGACGGTGGCCAACGACCGGTGGGCTGCTCTGCTTGGGATTATGCGTGATCTGCGGTGATCGATCTTCTTGAGTCCTGGGTTGTGCAACTCTGTTCTTGGTCGGGCTGGGCGGTTTGACAGGAGGCAGAGAGCTTACTCTGGCGACGATGTACTGTTGATGGGCAACGGGCTTGGGTTGTGTTTCTTCATTCCTGTTGGTGGATTACTGTTGTAGCCCTATGTCCAAGTGTTGTTTTATTTTATTGTGTTGAGTTGCTGACTTGTTGTGTGAGCTTCATGGTCGTTGTTTTTCAAGGTAAGTAGCTTGATTAGAAACTGGGGCACCGGTTTTTTTAGTCTGAGGTTTGGAACCCTCGTCGCATTACTCCTGTTTGTCAAATTACATAAGTTGTGCGTATTTAAGGTGGTTTACTCTAGCGGGTCATTTCTATCGTACCGATAATCGGTCGATTCCTTGTAAAATACTACTTCAATGCATTTCTACCATTACCTAAAAAAAAATCAAATGGGAGATGAACATGACGTTTCTCAAAAGACTAGCAATGATGGGAGACTCGCTTATTTCAAGTATTGATAATTGTTTTCATTGATTCATAAGTGATTCTTATTTTTGATCTTCTAAGAGCAACTCCAACATATCCTCTATATGTCGAATTATCAATAATTTGAAGATTTTTCATTAAAAAAATACCTCCTCCGGCATATCCCTTATATCATTTTTCATTATAGGGAATCCTTACAAATTTTATTTTCATCTTCTATTCCTATACCGAAAAGAGGATTCAAAGTAACGAAAATAGCAAACATTGCATTCAATTCTTTCCTTCTACATTGCAAATGTAATTAATAAATAGATGTATTTAATTATATATTTTGTATTAACCAATCAAAACGCAATACTCATTTAATTATAACTAAATTATGAGTAACATTGTTAGAACAAATTTGTAAAAATGCTTAGCCAAAATATATAGCTTAAAAGTGTATTTCTCAACAAATTAAGAAAATTTTGAATAATGTTGTTAGAGATGCTCTAATAATGATATCAAGTGACACTACACCAAACGAGTAATAACAGTTGATTATACCAAGTACTATCTTCAATTTGAACTCAACAATTAAACCGTGGAAAAACCCTAGGCGCCGTCTCCCTCTCCCTTGGGATTTTGTCACAACACCTTGAGTCATGAACGGTGGATCACAAAGAAATTTTGCAGTGGCCTTCGCTGTTTCGGAGAGAGGAAAAACCTCATTGGGCATCACAGATGCCGGTAAAAACAAACATTATGCGGTGGGACGGTTATTGTCTTGCTAGCAAAAGATCAATGTCAAGGCTTGTCACGGTAGCATTGCTGGCTTTTGGGATCTGAAGAAGAAACTCACTATTCGAGTTGAGGGAGACATGCACTTCTTTGGCTTCACAGACACTACCACATATTGACTAGCCGGCAATGTTTTTGGACATTACCGGCGATTTTTGCCGGAAAAATCGCCGGTAATGTCTTTTTTTTTTTTTTACATTACCGGCGATTTATGTCGCCGGTAATGTCCGTCGCCGGCAATGTCTCGATGGTAATGTAAAAAAAAAAAAAAAAGACATTGCCGGCGACATACATTTATGTCGCAGGTAATGTAAAAAAAAAAAAAAAAACATTACCGGCGACTTTATTTATGTCGCCGGTAATGTCTTTTTTTTTTTTTTTACATTACCATCGAGACATTAACGGCGACGGACATTACCGGCGACTTATGTCGCCGGTAATGTAAAAAAAAAAAAAGACATTACCGGCGATTTTTCCGGCAAAAATCGTCGGTAATGTCCAAAAACATTGCCGGCGACTTTAAAGTCGCCGGCAATGAGTCAATATGTGGTAGTGAGAGGAAAACGATCGGGATCGGATCTTGTTTGAAGGTCTATGGTTTTACGGCAAGTCGAACCTTATTCTGCATGAGTTCGACGATGTCGAGGATGCTCGGAGTGTCCCGCTGCAGAGAATCCTAGTTTGGGTCTATATTCTCAGCCTTCCGCCTAGATTGCAGATGGTGAAAGCCGTGGGTTATATTGCAGTGACCTTAGGAGAGATAATCCAATTGGATGAATCTGGGATTCGCAGTGGCAAAAAACTACGGGCAAGGATCTGGCATGACGTCGGTAAGCTAGTGCGGCAGGCTTATCCGACGGAGGTTTTTGAACTGCATGGAATATGTACTTCACTACGATTCAAGTACGATCGAATTCTCGGCTTCGGTAGGGTATGCGGCATGCTTGAGCAAGAAACTTGGCGAGGACCTCCGGACATGTCGGCGACGGAGGAGGTAAGGGCAGCTATGGCCTTACCAAACCCTAATGTGGGCCGCAATATGGGCATAGGGGCTGCCCTAGGCTTTCCTGGCCAAGATGGGAATCTAGGTCAAACTAGGACTCCCAGTCAACTCGGGTCACTCTCTCTCACTGGTCAAGGACTCTCCTTATCTTTCCCATGGATTACAGTGACGGGGCTCGCCAAGCAACTCAGAGCGTTCTCCTTCCGAGCACCAGAGCAACCCACTAAGGGGGTTCACTTTACTGAACAGAGTCGTCCACTAGTTGGATCCAAGAGGACAGAGGCAGAAGGATCCCTATCTGAGAAGACAAAGGATGTGAAAGTCTATCAGAGATCGAAACCTATACTGGAGCCTCCAATTCCCACTGAAGGTGAGGCATTGCGTAACGCTCTTTATTCTTCACTTACTGACGAATTTCATAACATTAAGGTGTCGTCATTGAAGAGAAAGAGAGATAGGAATGTTGGTTCTAAGAACAAGCTGAAGGAAGCAGAGGAGAGCGCTACTTCGGGCCTAGTAGCAGGTTTTCCTAAGGTACGTAATCAGAGACTTGTTGGGAGGAAACTACTCTCCAATGAGGTATCGGTATCGGATCCTGGGGCACAGCTGGCGGAAACTTCTTCTGATCAGAGTGACAGTGAAAACCTAACCATTACGGTTGTGGGAATCACTGAGGAATCACCAGAGTAGTTTTATTTTTGTTAAGACGAACATTACCTTAGTCTACCCATGTTGGTATTCACCTTTTGAGAGGCCTTGCTTCTGGTTACTTAGTTCTCTTTGGTGCTTATTTTCAAGCATTTGTTATTGTACTGATTTAGGTTTCTTAGGTTAGTTTAACGGTAGTTTAATTCTCTCGAGCCTTATGGGCTTTCTACTGTATAACAGATGTTTTATTCTTTATTGATTAATGCAAGTTCTCTCTTTTATCTGTCAAAAACAAATCTTCACTTTTATTACACTCGCTACCGAAAATTTGTTCAACTCCACGTTTTTGATCTGTATCGAGCTACCACTGCTAAAAAAAATGGGTACCAAATTCACTCACCTAAAATAAGTCTCAGTTTGGAAGGTATACATCAGTTTCACTGTAGAACACGAGAAGAACAAAAATAGGAGAAATGGTTGGCATTTCAGTTGGCATTTCTATCCAAATCATACCACCTCCGAAAGCATTGATGCATTCACCGGTCTCCATCTCTACATCAAGATGCCGACTCATCACCAAACAAGATCATCCGTACAAAATAACGGGGTAGAGTAGGAGTGACTGAGACACTGATATATTATATAGTAAACAATGAATGACCTTAGGACCCCATTAGATTATCATACAGATACTCTCCACTCTTACGGAAAAAATGATAAGGACATGCATGAATGGATGGGAAACTTTGATCTCCCACTCATCAAGTATTCTTGAAACTCCGGCAACCTCTGTATACCAACCCACTATTAAAAGCAAATACCTCTCCCCCAAAATGCCCCAATTCCACATGCCCGCACATATCAGATCTCACTCATAATTCCCCCCAACTCTTTTAAACCACAATCCCAACTCCAATAAAGTCCCTCCCCACCCGGCCACACCACACCACCACACCCCACTACACATGCCTTGTTGCCATCAATCCAAAATTATGGTAAAAATAATACCCCGTAACCAAGTTCCAAACATCCTTCTCCAGAGATCCACGAATATTTTTTTAATAAATTATTAGTTTGATCGCCACTTTCAAACTTACACCACGACCTCGATCATAAATATGAATAATAATTTTATTGATTGATATAATAAAGGTAGAAGGGTTTACAAAAATGGAGAGAGAGAAAGTAGTAGAGAGAAAGTAGAGCTATAATAATTCAAACTAAAATTTGAGAGACTCCTCCGCAGAGCTCTGTTATAAATAGACTTCTAAAGTTAAGTCACCGGCAACCGGATGAAAATCTAAGCATCTAAAAAGAAGAAAAAAACAAGAAGCCTTTAATATATGGCTGACAAGATAAAAAGCTAAAAGAAAAAGGAAACAACATCATTTCACAAAACACGCCGGGTGCACAATGTGCCCCATCGATTACGTGAAAAGGGAAGATTAGATGATTCCTTATTACAATCATGGGAAAATATCCCTAAAATATGACAACTAATTACTTCATTTCCATTTTAGCTTTGGCTTTCTTCTCCTGAGAGCCTTCTGGTAAGCTGTCATTTAACGAGCTCAGAAAAACTTTGGAAGGGTCTGGAAAAGGAACAACACCTAAATAGTCTTCCATATCTTCATTAGGCTGAGCTTCAATATGTTCTTCTTTTTCTTCTTCACCTTCTTCTTCTTCTTCCATAGAGGCTGAATTCGATGAAGTCTTGGATGAAGTACTTTTGAATAGGACTGCTACATTATCGTATATTTGAGACAAGAGTTGTTGTAATAATTTTTTCTTTAGCTCTTTAGGAGAGGTAGAAGGAAAAGCAGCCTTCAAATCTGCCAGAGAATGAATGACAAAATCCTTCTTGGATTCTTCCTGAGGAGCATATTCCTTTTTTATTTTCTTAAAATCCTCAATACATTCTTTTATTTTAATCAAATGAGGATTGAAATCAAATTTAGACCGCCATTTGTAAAAGAATTGGCGGTTAAGGGATAAAACCCCAATATCCATCTGACAAACTGAAAAAGTCCATTGCCATATCCATGGAAGGCTGAACCTTGCAATAAACAGGAGAAGATTACTCCCACTGATAACCCTTACTTCTTGCTGTTTAGGATTACAAAAAACATAATTTTTATAAGCATTAAAGAGTTCCTCAGGGAGGAAATCTTCATTTGGTCCCATTTTATCGAACCAATTATAAAACCAAAAAGGTAATTCTTGTTTAAATATAGATGGTTCAATTCTAATAAACCAAGTATGTCTTTCAGCTTTGTTTTGATAATAAAAAGCTTTGTTCCATGCTTCAACATAGTCCCAATAGTTAAAGCTAGCATGAATAAACTTTAAGTCCATAGATTTGTTAGGGTTCAAACCTCATTCAGAGATCTGAATTACGAGTTGAATAAACGCTTTACTAAAAGCAATATCCTCAGTATATTTATTTTGGTTCATGTGATGGAATTTCACTGAACCAGTTTCAATAAGAATGTACTCATAATACTTCATGTTCTTCTAATCAAAGAGAGGAAAATTGGCTTCTGATTCAAAGTATCTTTTAGCCAAAGTATTAGGAGAGTTGAAATGTCTCTCATCTTCTTTCTGGAGAATAATAATTTGCTCTTCAAGAATCTTTTTAATACCAAGAAGAATTGGTTCCTTAAGAGCAGCAGAAAAGCTCTCTTGTGATTTTCTGGTGGATAAATAATCTGCCATGTCCGCTGGTTCACTTCTTTTTTCTCGAGAAGGAGGAGGAGAGTTAGAATAACTCCTGGAATCCATTAGCATAGGGAAGCTATGGTCTTTCCGGCCTCTTCCATGAGAATAATGCCCTTCACGCGAGCTGGTACCTCCTCGGGAACCACGACTAAACTGGCTCATTAAGTTCCTATAATAAATTCCCTGGTCAAAAAATCAGGGAGAGAGTTAGTTTCTCCTTTAATAAACTCAATTTTAAAATCAACTATTGATAATATGGATTGCCATCTAGCAAAAATTTGTTTAGAAGCTAGGTTTTTAACATCTTTTTCAAGAACCTCCTTAGCTGCTTTGCAATAAATTCTTAATAAGAATTCCTGGTTTAATAAATCATCTTAGAATTTTGTAATATAATTAACAATAGCCAGAATTTCTTTTTTGATAGTGGAGTAATTTTTCTGGGTATCATTCCACTTTCCAGAAGGATATCTGGATAATATTTCTTTTTATGAATTAGGAAATTTTTGTTTTAATATACCACCATAACCAATGTCAGAAGCATCTGTTTCAACAATTTTAAAGCTGCTAGTTGAAACAAGAGCCAGACAGGGTAGGTGTTTTACTTTAGACTTAATAAGTCTTACTGCTCTGGTATGAGTCTCATTCCAAGGAGGAGGATTTTTCCTCAATCGCTCATATAAAGGGAGACTGTTAATATATACGTTTTGGTAATAGTCAGCTATATAGTTCAAACTTCCTAAGAATTGCAGAAGTTTGGTCTTATCCCTGAGTTCATCTGGAAATTTTTCAGCAAATTGAATAGCTCGTTCAATTGGTATAATTCTTCCTTGCTCTATTTCTTGACCAAGGAAACGTATTTTTGTCTAGAAAATAGACATCTTTTTGGCAGATACAATCAGACCTGCTTTTTTAATAAGTTTTGAAAAAATATTTAAATGCTTGAAATGTTGGTCAACTGATTGTGAGAACATGAGAATATCATCTATGTAAACAATAGAGAAAGAAGAATAAGGAGTAAAAATGTCGTTCATAATATTTTGAAATTCAGAAGGGGAATTTTTAAGACCGAATGGCATAACGTTCCATTCATAATGTCCGAAGGGAACAGTGAAAGCAGTTTTATATCTGTCGTTTTCTGCAATTTGGATTTGTCAATAACTGGATTTTAAATCAAATTTTGAAAAGATTGAAGCGGCTTGAAGCCTTGATAATAAATATTTTTTGTTAGGTAAAGGATACCTAATTCATTTAAGAACCTTATTTAAAGGTTTATAGCTGATTACTAATCTAAGAGTTCCTCTTTCGATTTCAGTATTTTTATTAACATAAAAAGCCGTACAACTCCAAGAAGAGTAAGATTTTCTGATTAAGTTTTTCTGTAATAGAGAATTAATTTATGTTTTATAATATTCAATAAGCTTAGCATTCATTTGAGCTGGCCTGACTTTAGTAGGAATGTTTTGTTCCTTAAAGTCAGGCTCATAAGGGAGAGTGATAATGTGTTGCTTTCTTTCCCAGAAAGCATTGGGTAAATCACTACAGATTTCCTTTTTAATAGTATCAGCCAGGGTTTTAATCTGATTTTGGCGGGAATTGATTTGAGTTGTAATATTCATGATTTTTAAATCAGATTGAATATAATTTATCTGATTTTCTTTAAAAATAAGAGTGTTTTTTATCATAGCAATTTCACGAATTTGAGGCTTAGTAATAAAGCCAAAAACTATTCTTTGTCCTTCAATGTCACAAATTATCCCTTCTCTTGTCTTCATAAAAGGTTCCAGAAGACTAAGGAAAGGAGTTCCCAGAATAATTTGTTGTGTCAGACTTTTGACCATAACAAAGGGAGTCCTGAAACACATGCCTGAATTACAAACGTAGGCATTAGATAATTTATATCTGATTTTTAGTCTTGATCTATCAGCAATGTTTAACGATTGTGATGATTTATCATAATATCTTGTAGGGATTACTCCTTCACTGCTACAATTTAGATCAGCTCCACTGTCAATGAGAGTAATCCCTTTTAAGACATAGTCTTTGTCTATGACAATAGTAATATTAGAATACCATTTCTGATATGTTACTTGGTTAATGATATTGAGAAATTTTTCTTCATCTGGAATAGACGATTCTCCTATAATAGAAGATTCTCCCTGTTCTAAAGTAATCTTGCTAATAATTTCTCTGAGAAACTTGGTTTCTATTTTTAAGTGATTTATTTATGTTCTTAAATCAGAAATAGAAGTTTCTCTTTCTTTGATAATATTTACTTCCATTTTTATGGAGTTAATTTCTTCCTATAAGTCAGAAATAGATATTTTTTGGAAGAGTGGGTTTTTAACCCGTTCAAAACTTCTTTTAAGGAGTATGACTCCTTTGGAATGTAAGGGGAATCCCTAGGTTTATTTTCCCCTTTTATGGTTTCTAAATAATGTTCAATCATATTTTTCTTGGTTTCTGGATCTTGGATCCCATTAATCAAGTCAAGAATAGATTTTTCTTGAGATGTAAGCACATTTATGCTTAATCCGTTCATTTTAAGAATAGCTTTGTAATGATCTGCATTACAACCACAGTCTGATGAGGATGAAGCCTCAGAATCAGAACTGTCATAATCTTGATTAATAATGTTGACCTGATCGTCTGACTCACTGTCAGAAGGGTTTAGAAGGATTGCTAAAAGTTGCTTTTTTAGACCTTCATCCGAAATTTCATTGATTTTCTTTTTGGTCCAGCATCTATTAGCATAGTGACCTGTTTTACCACATTTTCTGTAAATAACAGTACTGAAAGAATTCTGGGAATAATTCTTCTTATAATATGATTTTGAGCTTCTCTTTTTCTTCTTTTCCTGAGTAGGAAAAGTTTTCTTAATAAAACGCTTCTTTCCCTTGGAATAGGGTTTTGGTTCAGATCCCTTGTGTTTGTTTGGGATTTGAAGATCAAAACCAAATTGGTCACAGAATTCTCCATTTTCTTTCTTGCCAGTTAAGTGTTGGCGTTTTAATTGTGCTTTAAGCTTAATGTCATTACAAAGGGATAATCCCTCTGCAACACATTCACTAATAAGTTGACCATAAGTATAATCATGATAATGAATGTAATTTCCTCCATGTTTTCTTAAGATACGATCTCTGACCTTTTGGGCGAACAGAGTAAGAAGACCTGCAATAAACTTCTCTTTCCAGAAGTCTGCATTGGCATCTGTTCTGATCATAACTTTGGATAAGAATACAACTTTGTACCACCTAAACTGAGTTAAGGTAGGACATTTGAGATTAACTAATAAGTCTTTATTTCTTTCGAATGATACTGGATTAGATCCAACAAAATCTAATAGAATGGAAGTAAGCAGTGTATAAACTGCATTAGGAATAGAAGTTTCAGTGTATATAACACTATCATGACCTTGTTCATCTTTTATAGTCATTGGTGTTTGAATAATTTTTGTTGCATTAAGGATTTGTCTTTGCTGATCTTGGGAAATGATATTATCTCATCATCCTCTTAATTGACCAGCAAATCCAGCAACAATATATCCCTGCAATTTTTTTATCTGTATTATGAGAAGATATACAAACTGTAGAATACATAGTCATTCTATGGAGCAGTGTAATTATCTGATATTAAGATAATCCATCAATATTCTATTCATAGATGGTTCTAGCACTAAAGCTAGCTGTAATATTCGAATTTTCTTCTTCGAATAATAAGTCCTGAGGAGTAGGATGAGTATAATAATGTCTGGTTGAAGCAGTAGGAATTGTTTTTCTGCCAAAAGCAGTGCTTCTCCCAAAAGTATTTTGATTTATGCTAGGGTTCTGAGGTGGACTATCTTTTCTCAGGTCGTTTTCTATAGCAAGAATTTGTTTTTCAAATTCCTTTATATCTGATTCTTTATCGGAGTCTGAAAATACTTCAGAGATGGTAGCTATTTGAGCTTTTTTCTCTTTTGTTTTATGGTTACCCAGTTGTAATGATTCTAACTGCTGGGTTAGAATAGACACTATATCAATATCTTTTTTTTCAGGTATAGTGATGTTAATACTTGGTTTTAAAATTGAAGGTTCTACTTCTCTTAGAGTAGACTGAATAATAGGTGAAGATAATATTGGTCTAGTGTTCTGTATAATAGGGGGTTGAGAAATTTTTTCTAATTTCTCTTCTATTCTTCCCATTTGAGAACACGTGGTTTGAAGAGTCAGGTTTGTATAATTATGTTGATTTTCATGACTAAAAGTAACTGACTCAACAATAGTCTCTCCTGCTTTTATCTTCAAATGTTCTGAAGGTGGATGAATGGAGGTAACAGTATTACCTTTTGCTGTAGTCCAATTTTTCTCTAAGGATTTGAGAACATTGAGACAGAGAGAATTTTGGTTGGTGGAATAATCTAAGAACCATACAGGAAAAGATATAACTTTTTCCTGAGCCTCAATAGTGCTATAATAAAGATTTTTATACTTTTGTTGTTCTTCTTTCGTGAAAGTAGAGAAGAACCAATTTCTAAATGGTTTATATTTTTCTTGCATGAAATCTTTACTGCAAGCTTGACGATCATAAGCAAAGGGAATGACAATGACGTTTATTGAAGCAATGTAATTGAATTCTGATAATGTTTCAGGTTTCTCATGATATATTCCTTGAGAAATTTGTTGAGAATTTGTATAAGTTCCATCAGAGACTAAATTAGAAACTTTCGTGCCTGATGAAGAGGCTTTCATATTTTGACTTGGAGTATAAAACCTTTGAGAGTGAATATTTTCACTTTTCTTGGATGAAATAGAAGATTGACTAGCATCGAAAAGTGATAGTCTAGTAGACCTCCTTTTATTATCAAATTTAATAATAACATCTCCATCATCATATTGTAGAATTTCTTCAACCCTTTTATTTTCTATAGGTTTGGATGGAGTAGCTGATTCAAGCATCCATTCATCAGGAGTTTTAATATCATGTCATTGGATGGTCTGAGGAATAGACACATCTGATTTTAACAAATTGGTCTCAATCAAGACCGTTTTCCCTTTGGTATCATATTTTTTTGCTTTTGGACTAAGGGTATTCATTGCTTTATAATATACTCTATATGTAATATTTAGAGGTTCTGATCCTTCTTTTAGATTATAACCACTAGTTATAATATTTAGTGTTAAAACATTAAGAATATTTCTATATGTTAAAAAAACACAGAAATTGGGGAAACAGTTAAAATAAACTGGTCCATTACATAAGCTGGTTTGAATGATTCCTAATAAGGAGTCATTAAAATTGAGGTGACTGCAATCTCTTAAGGCAACTAATAATGAGGCATTTAAGCCTTCTCTTGAAAATGGTCGAATAGCCACTTGGACCATGCCTAAATGGAAATATTTGTATTTATCCTTATATCTCCTGATTTCTTCAGGGTGGAATAGTTGAATAGTTTCGTGTTCTTTTCCTATAGGAATAGTTTGTTCAATTGTTTTTATGGTCAAGGCCATATTTAGATTGAACATATTCATGGAATAGATCATTGAAAGTTTTACCTTCGGGAGACTCCAGCTGTGAAGTTGATTCTCAATATTCGAGAATTCAATATCCTCCTCATTCTTAATATGATTAATAATAGTTCAAGGAATATAATTCCTTGATGAGGATGAAGTTTTAGAAGATGTTCTTGATAATTTTGATAGCATTTTTAACTGACAAAATAATATTCGTTTTGAGCAAGAATAGACTTAAGAAAGTATAAAAGACTTAGCCTTATACGGCTGTCAACCACTTACGAAAACTTACCATGTACTACTTTTTTCGCGCAATTGGGACTTCAAGGCGACTTGGATGCCGTGCGATAAGGTTGTGACTCTGATACCAACTTTCAAAGTGGATATTCGACTACTTTCAAATTAATAATTTACCTTGATGCCATCAATCCAAAATTATGGTAAAAATAATACCCCGTAACCAAGTTCCAAACATCCTTCTCCAAAGATCCACGAATTATTTTTAATAAATTATTAGTTTGACACTTATATTTAACAGATGAGAATAATTACTCATATCGACAAATATTACTTCAATCATCCATGTTTTATTAGATTATTTTGTTCATTTTAGATATTAAAAATTATTTATAAGATTTACTTGAATGAATATTTTTGTCATTATAAAGCTAACAAACTTCCTAATCATGTTCAAGTGATCAATAAATGATGATCAGTCGTAATCAATTATCGTTAGATCTACAGCCAACAACAAATGATATTAAATTGTCTTCCATCTATTTTTCAATTATTTACTATTTGATGATCTAACGATAATTGACCACGATTAACCACCATCTCATTAACTGGAACAATACTCACTTATATGCACATTACAACAACAACAAAAAACACAATTAATGTCTAAATAAATGATGTGACAAATTTAAATGATAAAATAAAATATTAGTGATTAATGCGTCTAAATTGTCAACCAACCAACAATTTTCCATTTTTTCTTTTTATAAAACAAAAGAAGAGCTATCAATCCCCATTGCAATCCCATATTGCTTATCCTAATCCAGGTGCTCCCACTCTTTAACATAACCCACCAGAAACAATCACAATCATCCCATATCAAAGACAGAGACAGGCACAATGAAAGTGATCAAGCTTAAAATGTATAGCACATAAGTACCAAAGTAAACCTTATAGAAAGAATTAAAGGAATTCATACGAATATATTATAATTGATCCAGTTTTACATGACAGAAGAGAAAACATATTGCAAATCTCATGGGTACAACACTTTTGCACCTTCTAAAGAAACCAACTGCCTCCCAGGTTCATTTTCGCCTAATCCACTAATACATTGATTGACAATAAAAATAAAAATGGCTGGAAAAATGAGACATAACAAAAATAATACAGAAAGCTCTTGTTTTTGTGCAGTCAATTCTGTAGTTTCTTCAGAGACAAACTTAAAACAAGAATTAAAATGCATGAAATAAAAATGTGAAACCTCCAAAAACTACTGTTTTTTTCTAATCCCAAGCCCAGACAGAGGATCTTTCATCCTTTTGCAATTTTCTTTCGTAAAAATAATAAAATGGAAAACGAAATTGAATAATGACTTCCGAACCACCTGAGCCAGCCCTCCTCCACCCCCGCAGTTAATACTATCGAATTTTAACTTCAATTTCCAGCAAGGAAACCCAGAAAAAGAATATGTACCTTCCAAAACTTAGATATCTAGTTCAATGAGTAAAATGAATTCATCTTAACTAGACTATTAGCTGAGATCAATTCTGCATCTGCTCCAGCCAAGCATCCAAAACAGAATGATCAATGGATTCAACTTCAGAATTGGAATTAGGAACCTCACCGGATGCAGCAGCACTTGAAACCGGAGCTGCAAACTTGTCTTTCATCATCTCGGGTGGTGATTCCTTGACCAAAGATTGAACCCAGGAAAGATCAGGCTCCTCCCCATTGTTCCCTAGCTCAAAAGAGGATGACCTCTGCAATCTACCATTCGCATCTCCATTAACAGACCAATCCAACTTCCCATTGGGAGATCCCCATTTTGACCAAGAATTTACAGGAGACCCAACCATGGAGGCGAAGCTGTTGGATCCAAGATCCCTGGAACTGAGGCTGCGTAGTTGCTGGTGAGAATTCTCGTGCTGTGCGAATGCCGAGAGCCTAGAGTTCATTGGGGAGATTGGCTCCAAACTCCTAGGTGACATCCTTCCAGGAGATTGAACTCCATATTGAGCTTGTATGAGAGGATGATCAACATTTTTCGGTGACATACCATTAGTATTGATGGGCGATAACATGCTCTGCTGCTGTTGAAACTGATTCAGGACAGCTGATTTGTGGGTTGGTGAGAAAACAGATGCAGCTGTATGGTCTGAATATCGAGGTGATGAGGAGAACTCAGCAGAAAATAGCTCTTCAAGGTTTGATGGGGTTAAAGGTTTAGACCGAGCAGAACGGCAAACAGAGATGGGACTTGGCCGAGGTTGTGAGAAACAGTTCAGCTCATTCAAAAGCTGTTGCTGAGCATCCAGTTCACGCATCAAATCTATGTTATCAGGTGGCATGTCTCGGGCACTAAGTGAGGACCTCAAGCGACTTGATTGGAGGTTGCTTCCAGGGAGATGAAGGGTAGGCACATTTGGATGAGGCCATGCCAACGACGATTGAGAAATGCCATTTGCTGATGGAGACATGGACTGACTAAAAGGGGACGGAGACATAGCAGAGACTGATGAAGGCGAACCAGGCAGAAGACTCAAAGCTGCAGCCATGTCCATAACAGAAGGACCAGATGCAGATGAGCGTGGTGATGGGACAGCAGACCCAGTTGACACATACAAAGGACGCAGCTCCTCAGTTGTATGTGCAAAGAAACAGACTCGTCTATTGCAACTTGTACCATCTTTGCAAAGCCGGGTTCGGTATTGAGCAGGGTGCAGCCAACATTCAAAGACCCCATGAGCATACTCGCACATGTCCCCACGCCTACAAGCACCCTTCCGAAATTCAGGGCAAGGAACGCAGCTATAGTGAAACTTGCGCGGATCTCTTCTTCGGGCGTTCTCTCCAGGGTGTACAAAAGGGCACTCAGTCCAATCATGGGAGTATGCCCGTGAGCAAGGCCGGACCTTGAATGAGAACATGCGAAACTCATCAGTTGCATAGATGCTGTTCTTAATATCAGGTAGAGATGGATCATATGGATATTCTTTCTTCTCTGATGTAGAACTAATCAGCAAATCAGCAAACTTTGAAGCAGGAGAAGAAACCGACTCTGATGGAGATTGCAACCCATTTTCCGAGGAGGAAGAAAGTGCAATTGAGTCAGTACTTGATGTAATAATGGATAGGTGTAAACTGCATTCATTAGCTAGACCATCAGAAGCATTCTTTGAGAGAAACTCCTCAAGAACAGGACGCATGCTTTGCATCTTAGGAGGAACCACAATAACATCAATAGGGCGATGACCATTAGCATCAACGCAACTCGGATTAGCACCAGCGCAAATAAGGAGCTTAACAATGTCAACCGCGTTCACGGATCCACCAGAAGCAGCACAGTGAAGGGCCGTGGTTTGATCCACACCGCACGAGAAGTTAACATCAGCCTCAGGGTGATCGACAATAAGATTCAGGACATCAACACTGCCGTAGGTAGCAGCAACCATAAGCGGAGTTCTCTGATCGGAGACAATATGTTTCGAGCCTTTCTGACCACGGCTGTACCATAGTCCAACGTGATTGATTGAAGAAACATCCTGATCAATCAATTGCTTAAAACCTTGGACATCATTGTTAGAAGCAAGTTCAAGTGCGCTCGAGAAAGGATCATCAGTTGTAACGGTCAAATGATTCATGTCTTCGGAGTTAGAGTTGGTTTCGATGGACTCAGACGAACTTGATTTTGAGCGTTCGGGGCCACCACACATGCTTTATATAGCTGAAATACTGAAGAACACACAAATCAATCAGTAAGAACACAAGTTCTTCATCATTTATTAACACATACTAGATATACACAAAATATAAATAAAAAAATCGGCAAATCGGGTCATACCAACATCACACACAGATTTCTGGAGGAATAATAACTCAAAAAGGCTAAAGATTTCAACAGAGCCACGAGGTAGTCATCTAAAAGCTAACCAAGGCATGAAAAATATAAAAGAAATGATAAACAAAAACAACAAGAACTTATAGAAACTGATGGACAAAGACAACCATAAAACCTAACTCAAAAAGCAAATCTAGAATCACCTATCTCGCCAGATTTGATCTCAATTAGTATGGACAAAAAAGGGTCACCTATTATTCTTATTCCCAAGCAAACAAACAAACAAAAAACAAAAGAAAAAGTCCATATCTTTAGTGTGTTATCAAGAATCTAGAACATGAATAAGCATCAAGAATAATCTTAAACAGATAACAAATCAAATCAAAATCAAAACTTCAAGGGGCATATATATAATTTAACTAAAAAAGATAATGTCGTGAAGTTTAATTAATCGATCGAGAAAACCAAATCGGAAAAAAAAAAGAAAGAAAAAAAACCAGTTGACTTACCAGTGAAACAGCTGTCGGAGACAGATCAGAGACTCGAACCTAACCTTAAAGCCAAAGCTTTAAAGCTTCTTCCATCTCCATCGATGAGACCGAGGAATCATCACACAAAGACAGTGAGAGACATTTTTCTAGAGGGAGAGAAAGCAACACCAGCAACAACAAAGAGCAGAGTTTTAGAGAGAGAGAGGAGAGAGTGAGAGACGTCAGGAAGGGAAACTCGGAAAAAAATGGAATGTAAATGAAGATGAAATGCAATTTGGAATTTATTTAAAATTCGCGGAGCATCGAAATTCACAACAAACGAGATTGAAATGAAGTCCAAATTCAAGACTTGGTTATTTTAAAAGTGGTGGGGACCGGTTGGGCCGGTGATGGGTAAAAGGGTCTGAGAGTTATTTAGTGGGAGAGGGTGACTGGTTGAGCCGGTGGAGACAGTGGAAGCGGATGTGAGAGGACAAGTTTAAGCGGATTGGAATCAAGAAGGGTTTGGGTTCCGCCAATGAGGTTGTGATTTGAATGGGAGATAACGCGGTGGGACGTTTGGGCAGTGGTCAATTATGGAGTCAAATCCAAGACAAAGGGAATAGAAGAAAGAAAACAATGTGACTATTTTCAACAAAAAAATAAGAGAATAAAAAAACAAATACTATATAGGATGGATTGTTGGTTTGGTATTAGAATTTACCTTTGACTAGAGTATCTTTTAATTTTTATTGTAATTTATAAGTTAATATTGAAGACATTAAAAAGTTCACGAGAAAAGAATTTGAATAGAATTGACCGCAGAAAATTTGGCGTTATAAACAATGATTTTGTAACGATAAAATATATGGTCGGTCACAAGACAATGAGAAAATATCATATTTGTCTTGGTACATTTGATGGCACCGACGCACTGTTGGTTAGGCTGTACAGTCGATTCTTCAATGGCTCAGACAATCTTTCTTTATCAACGGTCTCGCAAATCATGGCACCTCATCTCGAGCACATCAACCAATTCGTGTGTAATATTAACTAAGACATCATATTCCATAAAGGAACCTGAATATATTGTTATGACGCATAATGTGTATTATTCTCGTTTGAGAAGATTCTTTCCTATCATCATAACATTACGTAAAAAAGTGTTTCAAATGACTCTTACGTCTGCGGCATCTGAGGATGTTCACAACTGTTGTCTACCACGTTGTTGTCTGTTGAAGATACCATCAGATGATGGTAAATTATTGTTGTCTTTAAGAACAATTAGACAACTGATATGATTTGTCGTTTTTAGAAATAATGAGATGATTGTTATGATCTATCGTTTTTAGAAATAATGTTACAATTGTATTATCCGTCGTGTGAAATTTAGTATTGTATAACGACATATGTATTTGTCAGCATTATGGACCCGAATTCTGGTTATTGTGTACATGTATATGTCGTTTGTTGATAATTTTCTTTAATTATAGGTAACACGATAGATATGATTTACAATAGAGTAAATTACATCAACCATGTATGAACTTACTTGTCTCGGGCAACTAAGTTCTCGAACTTACAAAGTTATCAATGTGGTATCTAAACTTTAATTTTGCTATAAAACTAGGGTCTCCGTCAACTTTTAGTTACAAAAGCGTTACGTGACATGAGCTCAATTTATTAATAAGGGCAATATTATCATTTCCACTTATTAATTAGCCCAAATGTTTTGGGCACCCAAGATATTGAATAAGACATCTCAAGGCCCAACATTTCTCTTCTCTCTGATGGTTCATGCGGTGGAAGTGTTAGAGGCGGACAAATTTAGATATGAAAATCGCGGCAGAGGCGGGTCGGGACAGGTGGTTGGATCGAAAATGGATGATTGAGGAGCTAGAGTCAGTAAAATCTACTACCATTATCACCGAACTCAATATTGATCCCAAACTGATCCAAAACCCCCACAATCACACACACAGTAATTAACACAGCCAATACATTCAATTTTAACATCCAAAATCAACAAAGAAGCATTTGTAATATCTAATAACCAAAATGCACAACATAATCAAATATCAATAAAGCCTCTGATTCAACTAAAAACTACGAAAATATTACTGAACACACTAGACACAGTGACGGACTACCACTTGAAATTTCAATGGATTCGGAGTTGATTTGCTATGCTAAAAAAAATAAACAAAATAGTTCAATGCAGAAAATCAGCTTTGGAAAAAATGACAAAAATAAATAAACAAAAGAGCCACCACCGTCACTCCATCTAGACAATATATGCTCAACCTAACAATGTTATGTCAATGGATGAAAGTTCTCAGGAAGATTCAGTTACGCTTAGAACACAACCTATTACCTAATCCTTAAGATTACACCGGTGAAGGTTCGCTTATCACCGGTGACTATCTCTCAAAGAACCCAAAAGTCACGGACTCGAATTTACTAAGAGAGAAGCATTATGATCTAGAAAAGATGTGAGAATCTCAAAAGCTTCACAAATACACTAAGGGCGTGTCTTGCTAGACTTAGTGTTTCAAATACAATCAACAGGCAACAAATTCTCATAGATTTAGATCCATAAACATGCATACTAAGCGTGCACTCAAAGTATACAAGATAGAAATCATCAATATAAAATTAACAAAGAAACCTCATCCAATAACATAACAAAATTAGGTCAAAGTGTATATATTATCTAAACTTCATGTATAGGGCTTCAAAACCACTCATTAACAAAGGGTTTAGCTACTCATAGTCTTAGATAAAAATATCAAAGAATCCATAAGAGATAAGTTAAATGATGGAGAAGAATAAACACTTGGCGACATCAGGATCGGGCTAGTTCTCATGCATGAGAACTTCTCTCTCTTCTTGGCTCTTTTTCGTCTCTTTCTCCTCTTTTTAGTCAAGAATTCCAGCCACCCATCGTTCATCCCCCTTCTAGCTATTAATAGCTATATATATATATGTCTAAGTCTAGCTTGGTTAATTAACCTAGTTAGAAATCACGTGCACTCCCAATTAAGTAGTATCCTAAATGGATACTTATTCCATTTACAACAATTAAGGGAAGTTCCCCTCGCCAAGCATCTCTCGCCAAGGACCAAGTCAGCCTCGCCAAGCTGCCTTAATAAAAAAAAAAAAAATATATATATATATATATATATCACTCCTCCTAATCAACTAGGTACAGTCCCCATCATCACGTGCTCGCCAAAGTCAAAACCTCCTCCCCAAGCACCTAATATCCTTCTCAATTTATGATTCATCCACAACATGCTGCACCTCTTCTTCAATTACTCCAAAATATATTATTTAATCTCACTTTCTCCATTAATCTCTAAAATACCTAAAAACAAATTAACATAATTAATTCACTCAATTAATAATAATAAACTAAATATAGAAAACAAATTAAATACTGAATAGACGCATAAATATGCTACTATTAAAATACCTCACATTTAGACATTGCTAGTCCTCGAGTAATACAGTACACTAAGACTCTAAAACAACTCAAAAACTCTTACTACATAACCCTAATGCCCTTAACAATTTGTCTCAGCAATCTTCCTACAAATGCAACACCAAGATTAATATGACTCCAAATTTCTATTCCACAAAGTTTCGAAAGTTACTCCTAATGTATGACACACATGTAATATATAGAACGAAGACATATTCATGGTGAAAGGAGCTGCAGCATGCAACAAACAAGTCAAGATTCAACCTCACATATATGCTCCCCAAAGTGTTTCACTCAAAATATGTCTAAGATTTTCACTCAACTCAATTACTTGCCAAATGGACCGAACCATATGCTTACTCTTGTGACAAATCTCCACAAATCAAAGGCTGCCATCTTGAGGATCAAAAAGGACTTTCATGGGTTACCTGTCATTAAAGGCATTTGATCCCTTGGTCCTAAGTTACCTGTCATTTGACATCACGGGCACGACTTGTGAAATTCATGAGCATCCTTAAAAATGGTCAGCCAATAAAACATGCTCTCTAGCACCTTGAGTGCTGTTTTCTTCCCTCCAAAGTGTCCATCACCTACATGTGAGTGACAAAAAGAAAGAATAGAATGAAATTCAGTATCAGGCATGCACCTACGGATGATGGAATTTGAGCAATGTTTCCATAGTTATGGATCATCCCACACGAAATACTTGGCCTCTTTCACCAACTTATCTTTTTGAGCTCTAGTGTAGTCACTTGGAACCTATTTAGACACTTTGTAGTTCACAATATCGGCATACCAGGGTTCCACATCTTGCACCGCCAATAATTGCTCATCAGAAAAGCTGTCACGCAGAGGGAGATGATCCTCCTTAGCATTGGAAGTATGGGTGAGGCAGCTCAAATGATCAGCAACCACATTCTCTGTC
The DNA here is from genome assembly GCA_946800695.1 of Geum urbanum. Classification (NCBI taxonomy): domain Eukaryota; kingdom Viridiplantae; phylum Streptophyta; class Magnoliopsida; order Rosales; family Rosaceae; genus Geum; species Geum urbanum. The sequence goes on from OX327015.1 coordinate 1,114,224, forward strand.
CCCTTCTTATCTCTGATCTCCACATCAAACTCCTGTAGAAGTAGCATCCACCTAATCAATCTTGGCTTGACATCCTGCTTAGTCATAAGATATCTCAATGCAACATGGTCAGAGAAAATTATAACTTTAGTTCATAGCAAGTAAGATCTAAATTTCTCTAAAGCAAAAACAACAGCCAAAAGCTCATTTTCGGTAGTTGAATAATTCAATTGTGTATCGTTGAGAGTCCAGAAATCATAGTAGATGACATGAGGTAACTTAGCTGGACGTTGTCCCAACACAGCTCCTACAACGTAGTCCGAGGCATCACACATAAGCTCAAATGGATGGTCCCAATCTGGCGCTTGAATGATGGGTGCTGAGGTCAATAAATATTTGAGTTTGTTGAACACCTCCAAACACTCATTGGTAAAGTTGAAGTTGACATCTTTCTGGAGCAATGCACACAGAGGATGGGCTATCTTGGAAAAATCCTTAATGAACCTGCGATAAAAACCTGCATGTCCAAGAAAAGAACGGACCTCCCTCACAGTAGTGGGAGGGGGCAACGTACGCACAATATCGACTTTGGCCTTATCTACCTCTATCCCTTTAGAAGATATCACATGCCCTAAAACTATTCATTGTTCTACCATAAAATGACATTTCTCCCAATTAAGCAAGAAGTTAGTTTTAGCACAACGTTCTAAAACAAGAGACAAATGATGCATACATAGGTCGAAAGAATCACCAAAAATAGAAAAGTCATCCATGAATACCTCGATGATTTTCTCCACTATGTCTAAAAAGATGCTCATCATGCATCGCTGAAACATTGCTGGCGCATTGCACAATCCAAATGGCATTCTTCTATATGCAAATGTGCATGCCAAAGGGGAATGTGAAAGTCGTCTTCTCTTGATCATCTTTATGTATGGCAATCTGGTTGTAGCCAGAGTAACCATCCAAAAAGCCATAATATGCGTGTCCTGCAAGATGCTCTAACATCTAGTCAATAAAAGGAAGATGGAAGTGGTCCTTACGAGTGGTAGCATTAAGCTTACGATAATCGATACACTCTCCACCCCGTTTGGATTCATTGAGGCACCATCACATTCTCATCATTCTTGACTATTGTGATGCCTGATCTCTTGGGAACGACCTGCATAGGACTCACCCATTTACTGTCAGATATAAGATAGATAATACCTGCATCAAGGAGTTTGATAACCTCCTTCTTAACCACTTCCAACATCGATGGGTTGAGTCGTCGTTGTGCCTCTCTTGTAGGCTTGGATTCTTCTTTAAGGTGTATTCGATGAGTGCATACCGTAGGGCATATTCCCTTGATATCCGTAATGGTCCAACCAATTGCACTCTTGTGTTCCCTAAGCACTGTGAGTAGCTTCTCCTCCTGCAATTTAGAGAGCTTTGAAGAAATAATAACAGGCAAAGTGTTGCCTTCACCAATGAATGCATACTTCAAATGCTCGGGTAGCGGTTTAAGCTCTAGCTCAAGAGCCTGTACTAAAGAGGGAACAAGCTTGTCAGTGGTAACAGTTAAAGGAAGAGTTTGAGAAGACTTACCTTGAAGATATGACATGGATTTGAGTTCTTCTTCCATTGCATAATATTCCTCTTCCATCGTAAGATTCTCCGCTGAAGCAATCTCAAAAACAGCATCATTCTCGATGGGTCGAAAATTTCCCAAGGAAAAATCTTGACCGGTCGACGCTTGCAAACTGTTTGCCCCCGAAGAATTTTCGACCGGTCGAAAATTTCCCTTGACCGGTCGATGCTTGCAAACTGTTACGTCCGGTGCCCATGGGACATCTTTTTCTCCGGATTCCTCTATCACCTTTTTCAAGGGGTCTTCTTCCAATGAAAATTTCATGTATTCCTACATAAAGCTATTAAAAGTATCAATTGAACAACAAGAATACATTTCATTATCACATGGATGCTTCATGGCTTCAAAAATATTGAAGCGAATCTTTTCTCCATCTACTTTCATTGAAAGAGTTCCACTATAACAATCAATCTTGGTTCTTGCGGTTCTTAAGAATGGACGACCAAGAATCAATGGTTGAGGCTCTGCCTCCATCTCTAAGACAAAGAAATCAGCCGGAAAGATCAACGTGTCAACCTGTACTAAAGCATCCTCAACGAAACCCCTAGGGAGTAGTTAGATCTATCAGCTAATTTAATGGTAACACCTGTGGGCTAAAATGCACCTATGTTCAAAGTAACATACACAGAATATGACATTAAGTTAATAGATGCACCCAAATCAAGTAAAGCTCCTACAAATTTATTGTTACCAATCGTGCATGGGACGGTAAATCTTCCAAGATCACCCATCTTGGGTGGTAGCTTCCTCTGAAGGGCTGCAAACACTCTCTCACTTACCGCCATAGTTTCAGTTCCAGTGAACTTTCTTTTTGATGTGCAAAGCTCTTTGAGAAACTTTACATACTTCGAGATTTTCTTGATGGCATCAAGCAATGGAATGTTCACATTAACTTTTCGAAAATTGTCCAAGATTTCTTGCTCCTCAATGTCCTTCTTCTGTTTTTGTAACCTGCGAGGGAAAAGAACATGTAAAGTAACCAGGGGAGAAGGATTAGAAGATACCTGAGATGATTTTTGAGATTCTGAATTTTTCTTTTCAGGTGTTTCTTGTGAATCAGATTTCTCCTCCAATGGCTCATGTGGTATGACTTGCTCGAGAACTGGTTCCCTTCGATCTTTGGCTCTCTTCTTAGCATCTGGGACAACATCAAGGGTCTTCCCACTTCTCAAAGATATAACATTCATCTCAGGATTACCTTTTGGATTTTGAACTGTGTTGCTTGGAAGTTTTCCAGGCGCTCTCTAAGAGATCCGTGCTTGCATCTGGCTCATCTGTCTCTCTATCAACTCAATGGACTTAGTAGTACCATCAAGTTTAGTGGCCAAGGTTGTCAACAAACTTAGAATTGCTGGGTCTGTTGTTGATGCAGCTGGTTGTTGAACTGATTGTTGCTGCTGTTGGCCCTCAGGTCTAGGCCTAGGTGGAAATCTTGGAGGAGTTGCTGGATTTTGCACATTGTTGTTACCTCCCCAACTGAAGTTAGGGTGATTCCTCCATCCCGGATTGTATAATTAGGAGAAAGGATCATTCCTTTGCCTTTGTTGCATGAAATTCACATGTTTTTCTTCTGTAGCAAAATGAGATGTTTCCATAGAATGATTAGTGAGTTTATAGAGAACATACCTGAGATAGAGTAGCAGACAATGTAGTTTGACTCTTGATGGCGCTAGCTATTGTCTCCAACTTCTTTTCCATGGATTTCATCCTTTTCTCAATCCCCTCATCAACAGATTCCTCAAATACACTTTGTTTTCGGCTAGCTAAAGTGCGCTCTCTAGTGTGAAATTGCTTTGAATTTTCAGCTAACCTTTCCATGGTGACCCGAGCTTCTTCTCCTGTTTGGTATATGACCATCCCTCCATTGGCTGAATCAACCTTCAATTTGTTTGCTGGATCCAACCCTTTAAAGAAGAACGTCATCTTGTCCTCCAAGTCATAACCATAATGTGGGCACTTCCTTAATAATTCCTTGAACTGAGCCCAAGCCTCATGAAGCATGTCTCCATCTTTCTGCACAAAGCTGTGAATCTCTTTCTTCAATTATTTGGTACGCTGTGCAGAGTAGTATTCCTTCATAAATGCCGCACTCATCTCTGCCCATGTGAGAATACATTGAGGAGTCAATGAATTATACCAAGTCTTTGCTCTCTCCTTCAATGAAAACAGAAACAAAATAAGCAGCAACGCTCCCTGCATCACACCCTAAAGCTTCTAAGTCTTAGATAATTCCTCAATGTCAGAAAGATGTTGTTGTGGATCTTCAGAATATGTTCCTCTAAAGTGAGGAAGAGTTGCTAGTAGCGATGGTGGCACAAAATAATTCCCCAAGTCAGGCAATACAATAGCTGAAGAGACTCTTGAAGTATCAAGTAGGAAAGCATCCTTAAGCATCTTTTGGTCTCCCATTGGTGGTGTTTCAAGTCTTCTTCTAAATCAGAGAATATGTATAGTTCAAGTTCCGGTTCAGAACTTGCACCACCACTAGTGCTTGCTTGTCTTTTTTGCTTTCTGTTTAGTCTTGCTGATCTTTCGATTTCAGGGTTCAAATGTATGAGAGAATCAGCACTCTTAAAACGTTTAGTCTGCATACAAGAGTTCCTGCACACAGGTAGACACTGTTAGACACAAAAGAAAAAGAAAATTAAAACAAAACTGAAAACAAGACACTTTTTAACACTTAAAATTAAACAATCCTCGGTGACACGGCGCCAAAATTTTGATAAAGTTTTTTACAACCTCAAAGATATCCCTATTATTATGCAATGTTTATCAATATAGTAGTATGGCAAATAGGAGTCATTACCCTCTGAAGATTGATGAAACTAAGTGTTAGACACAAACAAACACTAAAATCAGTTTCCTGACACACTCGACCTACATATACTAACCTAATAAATTACCTAACCTAGAATCACCTAAAAACTATGAAAATATTACTGAACACACTAGACACAGTGGTGGACTGACACTTAAAATTTCAATAGATTCAGAGTTGATTTGCTATACTAAAAAAAATAAACAATACTGTTGAATGCAAGAAATCAGTTTTGGAAAAAATGACAAAAATCAATAAACAAAAGAGCCACCACCGTCACTCCATCTAAACAATATATGCTCAACCTAACAATGCTATGTCAATGGATGAAAGTTCTCAGGAAGATTCAGTTACGCTTAGAACAAAACCTATTACCTAATCCTTATGATTACACCGGTGAAGGTTCGCTTATCACCGGTGACTATCTCTCAAAGAACCCAAAAGTCACGGACTCGAATTTACTAAGAGAGAAGCATTATGATATAGAAAAGATGTGAGAATCTAAAAAACTTCACAAGTACACTAAGGGCGTGTCTTGCTAGACTTGGTGTTTCTTATAACCAAAAATCTCAGTTTCTACTCTAAAATATATTATTTAATTTCATTTTCTTCATTAATCTCCAAAATACCTAAAAACAAATAAAAATAATTAATTCACTCAATTAATAACAATAAACTAAACATAGGGAACAAATTAAATACCGAATAGACGCATAAATATGCGACTATCACCGGTGACCACCGCCAGTGGCGGAGATTTATACCTTGCCTGAAAGCTGTCGTCGATCCCATTAATTTCTCCTAAAGGACCTATGCCCAATTCCGGCTTGGTTGGCCAAAATCGGGCCCAAAAACTTACGGCCCGAAAACCTCTCCGGCGTCGATCTCCACCGTTGAGGCACAACGTGGCTTGAGGCATACCCCAAATGACTTAGGAGGATGAGGGGAGCAAAACCCCTCTATCCTCGAAAGCAAAAACACTGGCAACCGCCGTGCACGATTGAGGTAGAACGTATGAACCAGAACCGATTCGATTCCGGTGAATAACACCTGCAGCTAAAACATCTCACACACCAACACAATCTATAGACCAAAAGGTTTCGAACCATACCTATTTCGACGGCAAATTCGCCGGAAAACTCCTTGGCCCAAAACCTAGATTTTTCTGGCTTTTCTTCTCAAAATCCCGGCTATCTTTGGTCAAATATATGCCGAACTCCATAGGAAAATGAAAGAGGACGTCGAGACGATCATTTTGACATATGGGTTGGCCGGTTTGGTGGCCGGACGACATGGCCTCGTTAGAGCCGAGCTTGACGACGATTTGCATTGGTAAAGCTGGGTCAACGCGGGTCAACGCCCTAGAGTCTAAATCTGGAAAGTTCTCCCCCTCCTAATATGGAAAATCGTATAAATATACTCACCCATTTACGGTAATACGACTTCCGATATTTTCGTTAAACTTCCGATGACCATAACTTTCTCGTTATAACTCCGATTAAGGCATTCTACTCGTTTATGAACTCGTCTCGACAAATACCACAACTTCCACTCAAAATCTGCCAAAGTCTTTAATACAATAAAAAGTCAACTCTAAAGCTCTCACTATTCACCAACGATAAAAGTTCTTTACCGCGCCCAATAACTCTATATTAAAATATCACAAAAATACTTCTGATTATACGAAATGAATGGGATGTCACACCCGAAGTATCGCGGCGGCTGGACAGGCAACCAGTTGGGCCGAGTTGGTTTTGAGGCCCAGATTGCAAACCCTAATGGGAAGTGGGCTTTAGTCAAGTTCTTTGTGGCCCAGAGTCTGAGTTTTCTTCCTTTGCTTTGGAATATGGTTTCAATGGTAGGGGGTCCTGTCACTAGCCTTATTTTAGAAGTATCGATTGGTTCGGGTCACTTTAGGAACCGAATTTGGGAGGATGGTGCTTGGGCCTTGATTAGTGAAGTGTCGGCTCCTGTGGTGTGTTGCTTGTCTTTAGCTTTTGCTAGGAAAATATTACCTTGATTTAGCTGTACTTGGTGTTCATCATAATTTGGGAGGCATGATCCAGGTTACTTTCCCTTATTCTAGAACATTGTTTGTGAGTTAGTATAAGTCTCCTAGACTAGCTTAGCATTAGTCAATTCTCTCGAGTCTCATGGGCATCTGTTGTGTAACATTGTTTACCTTTTATTAATATAGTGCCTCTCGTTTAATCTTTTAAAAAAATAAGTGGCCAAAAGAAAGACACTTTTATCCTTAATATGTTAAACATTTATGTCTGAAACACATCGGTTAAGTGAACAAAGTCAAAATCGAAAATAAAAATTGATCAAGTAACCAAATTAAAGAATCAAAATTGACTGAGTAACCAAATTAGAGTGATGCTTCGGACTTAATTGAGTGACCAAAACGTACAATAATGTAAATAACTATTTTTGCCATTTTCTCTTACATCGTACAAATATATACTCAAATAAATTGATCACTTGACTTATCTCCATAGAAATATGTAGAGTAGTGACCAAAAAAGGATGTAAATATGATATTAATTAGACAGTCTTGAGACCCAATAATTAGTACCTAAGAAACAATTAACGCCCACAAATCACTTAAGTAGAAACAATGAAACACCAAAGTTCGATCAATCTCTCAAGATTGAAACTGAATAACTGATATGATGTTGATCGATCTCATAGCCTTAAACTTGGGAGCCCACCAATTGTTGCTTGAATTGATTGCCTAGCTAGCTTGTCTCAATCCATACACATATAAAGTCAATTTTTCATGTAAACAGCTTTAAAGAGAGTCATCCTTACACTGGAATTTAGAACAATGCTCAATTTCGGATCACAAGCCAGTGATTTATGAAGATTGATGGACGTCGACTTCAATTCCAGCGCCTAGCTCCAAATATATAAACATATTTGTTAATCGTCTGGAGTTAAAATAAACTACGTACAGTACATATGTACTACTGAGCATTTTTAGGCGCAAAAGAATGAAACGAGTTGATCTATATATGATGCTCAATCCATAGCTAAACTTGAGATTATCAGACCTAAGGCAAACTCTAAAAATAGTGTTCTTCTAAACTTAATTTTCACATAAAAAAGTAAATGTACTGATTTCATGCGGTCAAAGTATTTAATAACATGAAATTCAGTAAAATAAAGATTACTTGCTTGACTAATGACTTGAAGTTGTGTCATGATTTGGAAGATGAAGATAATCAAGTTAATTTTAACAAAAATAATGATGCAATAGCAACTCAATAATTTAATATTTAATCACTACTAGCTAAGAAATTAGTTTACAATCAAAGCTAAGTGATTTTGGTAGTGAGAGAAAACAAAAAATAGAGAGGTTATCCCTCCACGCAGTTCATAGTATCAGTTTCACAACCTTGACAATACATCATTATATTCAGCAACATAAATTTGACCAGCGTCAAGAGCCTAAAATTCATAGTAGGTATAGTCAACATATAAGAAAGGATTAATAGCAACAAAATTAAGAAGACAAGACATGTCATAAGAAAATTAAATAGAAAATCAAACTAAATAACCATAAAAAGTCATGCCCATCTTAGTTTAACAGTGTTGCTGTGTGCTTTACAATTCCCTACCAACTGACATTTAGCCCATTATCTCATGGATTCTATGTGCCAAAGTAGGTCAGTGGGATCTGACATCATCATAGAACACTACTAGTGGTAGCCCATTCTCAAAATAATGATGAAATACATTCCTAATGAATCTAAGTAGTTCCATAAACAAACTATTGATATACTTAGGGCGAGCAGCAGCTAGAGTAGGGTTGGTGAACTCACACAGATGAGTTAGGCGTGAAGCTGGCTGAGTTGCACCAACGGGGGCATTAGGCCGCAAAGAAGCACTTGTAGTGGGTTACTGAGGATCATGCCTCAACATTGTCTCTATTAAATGGTGCATCTACCATCTCCTCCAACTATTAATGACCCCCATAAAATCTTTTTCGAGTGTTTGATCTTGTATTTTTTGCTGTAGCGCTGAAAATCTGAGTCTACCACAATCAGTAGAAATAAAGACATGTTGCGCGTCAACAATGATTTGGAGTATGTTCTTTGGATAAGACATTAGAAAAGGATGGGTGTACATCATCCTCAAGAACCTATCCAACAACCTGGAAAAATAGAGAAACAAATCATGTCTATGTAATTCTATAAATCTGACACGCAGAATGCATCAATTAAGAAGAATGAAACAAGTTGATCTATATATGATGCCCAATCCCATGAATAACATGAAGAATCAAAAGGTACTGATTTCATGTTGTCAAAGTATTAATAACATGAAATTTAGTTAAACATTTGTTTTTCTTTATAGTTTTCTTGCTTGACTAATGACTTGAAGTTGTGCTATGTCCTGGAAGATGAAGATAATCAAGTTAATTTTAACAAAAACAATGATGCAATAGCAACTCAATGATCTAATATTTAATCACTAATAGCTAAGGGATTAGTTTACAATCAAAGCCAAGATATTTTGGTAGTGAAAGAAAACAAAAATAGAGAGGTTATCCCTCCACATGGTTCATAGTATCAGTTTTACAACATTGACAATGCATCATTATATTGAGCAACATAAATTTGACCAACATCAAGAGCCTAAAATTCACAGTAGGTATAGTCAACATATATTGAAAAGGATCAATAATAACAAGATCAAGAAGACAAGACATGTCATGAGAAAATAAAATAGAAAATCAAACTAAAGAACCACAAAAAGTCATGCCCATCTTAGTTTAATAGTTGTTATGTGACAATGTTTCTAGACATGTAGATATGTTGATTGATCCCTTACAATTCCCTACCACCTAACAAAAAGTCGTGTCCATCTTAGTTTAGTAGTGTTGTTGTTTGTGACATGTTCTTGGACATGTAGATATCTTGATCCCTTATAATTCTCTACCAACTAACATTTAGCCCACTATCTCATGGATTCTATGCACCAAAGTAGGCCAGTGGGATCTGACCTAATCATAGAACACTACTAGTGGTAGCCCATTCTCAAAATAATGATGAAACACATTCCTAATGAATCTAAGTAGTTCTATAAACAAACTAGTGATATACTTAGGGTGAACAGCTGCTAGAGCAGGGTTGGTGAACGCACGCGGATGGGTTAGGTGTGAAGCTTGCCGAGTTGCACCAACGGGGGCCTTAGGCTACAGAGAAGCACTCGTAGTGGGTTGTTGAGGATCATGCCTCAGCATTGTCTCCATTAAATTGTGCATCTGCCTTCTCCTCCAACTATTACCGACCCCCATAAAAATTTTCTCGAGTGTTTGATCTTATATTTTTTGCTGTAGCGCTGAAAGTCTAAGTCCACCATAATCATTAGAAATAAGGATATGTTGCGCGTCAACAATGATTTGAAGTATGTTCTTCGGATAAGACATTAGAAAAGGATGGGTATACACCATCCTCAAAAACCTTTCCAACAACCTGAAAACAAAAGAAACAAATCATGTCTATGTATTTATATAAATCTGACACGCAGAATGCATTAATTAAGAAGAATGAAACAAGTTGATCTATATATGATGCCTAATCCCATAGCCGAACTTGAGATAATCGGACCTGAGGCGAACTCTAAAAGATGTGTCCCTCCAAACTTAATGTTCACATAAAAATAAAAAATCAAAGTACTGATTTCATGAGATCAAAGTATTAACAACATGAAATTCAGTAAAATATTAGTTTTTCTTTATAGATTTCTCACTTGACTAATGGCTTGAAGTTGTTCTATGTTCTGGAAGATGAAGATAATCAGGTTATTTTTAACAAAAACAATGAGGCAATAGCAACTCAATGATCTAATATTTAATCACTAATAGCTAAGGGATTAGTTTACAATCAAAGCCAAGATATTTTGGTAGTGAAAGAAAACAAAAATAGAGAGGTTATCCCTCCACATAGTTCATAGTATCAGTTTTACAACATTGACAATGCATCATTATATTGAGCAACATAAATTTGACCAACATCAAGAGCCTAAAATTCACAGTAGGTATAGTCAACATATATTGAAAAGGATCAATAACAACAAGATCAAGAAGACAAGACATGTCATGAGAAAATAAAATAGAAAATCAAACTAAAGGACCACAAAAAGTCATGCCCATCTTAGTTTACCAGTGTTGTTATGTGACAATGTTTCTAGACATGTAGATATGTTGATTGATCCCTTACAATTCCCTACCACCTAACAAAAAGTCGTGTCCATCTTAGTTTAGCAGTGTTGTTGTTTGTGACATGTTCTTGGACATGTAGATATCTTGATCCCTTATAATTCTCTACCAACTAACATTTAGCCCACTATCTCATGGATTCTATGCACCAAAGTAGGCCAGTGGGATCTGACCTAATCATAGAACACTACTTGTGGTAGCCCATTCTCAAAATAATGATGAAACACATTCCTAATGAATCTAAGTAGTTCCATAAACAAACTAGTGATATACTTAGGGTGAACAGCTGCTAGAGCAGGATTGGTGAACGCACGCAGATGGGTTATGTGTGAAGCTGGCCGAGTTGCACCAACGGGGGCCTTAGGCTACAGAGAAGCACTCGTAGTGGGTTGTTGAGGATCATGCCTCGGCATTGTCTCCATTAAATTGTGCATCTGCCTTCTCCTCCAACTATTACCGACCCTCATAAAATCTTTCTCGAGTGTTTGATCTTGTATTTTTTGCTGTAGCGCTGAAAGTCTAAGTCCACCATAATCATTAGAAATAAGGATATGTTGCGCGTCAACAATGATTTGGAGTATGTTCTTCGGATAAGACATTAGAAAAGGATGGGTATACACCATCCTCAAAAACCTATCCAACAACCTGAAAACAAAAGAAACAAATCATGTCTATGTATTTATATAAATCTGACACGCATAATGCATTAATTAAGAAGAATGAAACAAGTTGATCTATATATGATGCCTAATCCCATAGCCGAACTTGAGATAATCTGACCTGAGGCGAACTCTAAAAAATGTGTCCCTCCAAACTTAATGTTCACATAAAAATAAAAAATCAAAGGTACTGATTTCATGAGATCAAAGTATTAACAACATGAAATTCAGTAAAATATTAGTTTTTCTTTATTGATTTCTCGCTTGACTAATGACTTGAAGTTGTGCTATGATTTGAAAGATGAAGATAATCAAGTTAATTTTACCAAAAATAATGATGCAATAACAACTCAAAGAGCTAAGATTTAATCACTAATAACTAACTAGCTATGATCTAAGATCTAAGATGAAATTGTGCTAATTTTTTTCGTTCTTCATAAACCCAAAACTAACAATAGACTGCCCACAATAAATAAAAAGCCAAGTTTGGCACCTCATATCATTGTTATTTAACCTATTTAGTCGAGCATCCATATCAGTAGTATATCAAGAATTTATACACCAGATCATTTGTTCCATAATTGAAGTGTTCTTAGTAGCTAGAATAAACCAGTTTCAAGAATACATCAACCAACTCATGTCATGACATAGTACACCTAAACTTAGTAACAAAGAATGCTATATTCCTTGAAGCAAAATGCATTCAGAGGAACTTACCATGACCCGAACATAAGTTTCCTGTCAACACCTATAACAAGAACGATGTGATGATGCTTTGCAACCAATTTGCTAGTATTTGAGTAAACCTCCAAATCTGTAGACTAAGTCGATCACCTCTTTTTGACAAACTGAAGTAAAAATAATAGAAACAAGGAAAACTTTATAATATATGTCAAAGGTGTACAATATGTACACATGAAATTCTATAGACATCAATTAATTTAGTAAAATATAACAATACAACAAAAGGCACGACTTTGTGCAGCTCAGAGAAGTCTACCTGAGCTTCAAGAACACTAATAGGTAGTTGAGTTCATTTAGAGATCACTATATTTCCTCAACAATAGCAACTTTCGCCTCGCATCTGCTTCCTTACAAGCATGAAAGATAAATACCACATTTTCGAGTCTGAAACTATAACTTGCTACAACACTCTACAAACCTGTAGTCGACAGTTCGTTGACCTCTCAACATCTGCCCAAGCTTCTCTGCCCTTCTTGAAGTTGTTTCCTGTAACCAAAAAAGTAAATAAAATTGAACTTCCAACTCCCTACACTTGAGACAAATGACCTAAGACAGTAAGACCAAAACCAAAAGTGCATCATTGCCAATTATAAGCAAAACCTAAGCTCCCATACGTTTAACCTACTCAATAATAGAATCTCATTAACTTCCCTTGGATAGGAAAATAAAAGGCTAGCTGAAGCCTGTGAGAAAAGCAAAAACCTTGAAAGACCCCGTTAAGATTTCATACATGAACCCTCAAGATTAAGCCAAAAACTTACATATAAGCCGTAATTAAATCCAAGCACAACAACTAGCATACACTATGGGGATATAGACCATTATAATTTCAATGCATTATCTACAAATCAAAATGAAGCACATTACGATAGAGATTATAAGATCGCAAATTGAAGAAAAAGAAGAGTGACATCAGTAAACCTGGTGTGAAAGAAAGGACAGGAGGCGAGGTTCTTCTAATATGAAATTGAAGACTCGACCAAGATCGAGGAAAGGAGTGGACGCCGTCACCTAGGTTTTTCTTCATAGTAGTCGGCGTTGAGGTCAGAGGAGATGCCGATAAGGTTAGGTGGTGAAATCCTTGGAGCGTTACGAGGCAGATTGAGGTAGAGGATGTCGAGATCGACGTCGGTGCGAGGGTGCAGTGTGAAACTCTTGGATCGAAATCGAATTGTAGAGTGTGAGTGTGAAACTAGGTCTAGAGAAAGAAAAGTGGGTTTGGGTGAACGACTAAACTAATCCACCAAATTGTCACTGATAGAATTTTTATGCTCTTTAACATCAACCTATTTAAGAACTGTTAATGGATTGGTAATCACTAATCCGTTGCTACATTGATACACATGATAATGCTAATATTATCACGGATCATTTTTCTTTGTTCTTTAACACAATATATTAATACTAATGTGGTCACAGATAAGATTTTTGTGGCTTTTCAATACCATCCTAAATACGAAGTGGTAACATATGGGTCATCTGTTACTATATCGATGCATTTGCTAATACTAATATTGTTATGGATAAGGTTTTAGTTGCTCTTTAACATCATATGTTAATACAATATGGTCACGGATTAAGTTTTTGTTGCTCTTTAGCACCATAGATGATACAAGGTGGCAATGGAATGTATGTCTATTTCTAATTAAAGCATTCCTAACTACATAATTCTAAACTAGCATCGGATTTCCGTTGCTGTATGGTTTATTCTTGTAACAAAATAGATTCCTTTACAAATTTGGTACACTTGATGCATTATAGAAACATATGTTGATCCGTTGCCAATAACTCCGTAGTTATTGCCCATTTTTCTAGTAGTGCACTTTGCTTTTGGTCATTTTACACAAAAAGGGAACTATGTGCTATGAAATTTGCATGATAAAATTCGAACCAGAAGCTCATTTCTAAGAGTGTGTGATGAAATTAATATTTAGTAATTTTATAATAGAAAATGAGAGTAATTTGAATGGTTTCATACAATTAACTTTAAACCAATTATTATTATTATTATATAGTGTATTTTCCTGTATATTAAAAATGTATCTTGAAATTTTTAGACTAAGGTCATTACTTTATCAGCCTCCTATCAAGTAGGGATCTGAACCAGTGCAGTTGAAGCACTCCAAGTTGCCTATAACCAATTCGTGGAGCTGATTAGGAGTGGTGTTCACTTCATAGGGCATCAATCTCAAAATCTGATCCATAACCAGAATGAGGTCATCAATGAGTTGCGGTATGTAGTTTAGTTTTGGTAATTAGTCTTACAACCTCGAAACATTATATTTAGCCACTTGATTTGAGATATGCAAGAATGTGACTCTGAACCTAAAGAGACATATAGTCTTTGTGTGTAATAAAATGAATGATTGTTGGAATATCTTTATAGCTCTAATGAGTTTACCTAGCGCGAGGGACAAGTTCGCCACCACGACCGATGAGTGTATGAAGAAATCAGATAAGAAATTAGTGCCATCATGGAAGAACTTGTTCAGAGTCTCCTCCTTGAAATACGAAGAAGCTGCATAGCTGTATAAAAAATCTGCCACATCTTAAAAGCTCAGAGGAAATTGCATAAAAGTTGGGGAAGCATATGAGCTGGAAGCATACTGCCATGTAATAAAGTTGAACCTTCTAGAGTTTGAATCTGGGATGTGCATATAAGGGTCTTGATCTTAGATTAGCCATTGCATATCGTGAAGCAGCACGCTATTTCAAGATGGGAATAAAGTAGATGGCGCCATAACTTACAACCAGAAGTCTGCAGATTGACATGTTTAATGATAGTTTAAGTCTACCTAAATCAGCTGAACTGTATAAGAAAGCAGTCGAGTTATCTGAATCTACAAAAAAGTTGGGTGAAGCTCTTTCTTTCTATAAATCTGTTGCTGGATTATTCGAAGAAAGAAACCGAAAAAATGATGCAATTGAATGCATGAAAAAGAGTGGTCAAATTTTTGCCGAGGATAAAGAGTATGAAATTGCTTTTGCAAATTTTGAGGGAAACACAAAGAAACTAGGCAATGATGCATCGGGTAGGCATGCCACTGAAATATGTGTTGTAAGCACTGAAATATGCCAATATAAATATGGAGGTATACGTGCACTCTCATGTGCGCTAGATACTTATAAAGAGCTTGTACCAACATTCCAAGATTCAGATGAGGAGAAGATTTTCAATGAACTTGTGGTCTATGTTGGGAAAAAGAGTGACTTCTAGATTTGAAGCTTGTTCTTGGTACTCATGAGGAATTTTGGAGGACTATACTTATGAGAGACCCAGTAGTGAAAGTCACAGTAGAGAAAGTAGAGAAAGACACAGGAAACTTCAAAGGGTGTTTTTGGTTTTATGTAAGGAGTGTTGTAATAAATTTTGTAAGAATTTTGGAAGACTATACTGATGAGAGACCCAACAGTGAAAGTCACAGGAGAGAAAGACACGGGAACTGCGAAGGATGTTTTTAGTTTTATGTGAGGACATCAGTGTTTTTAGATTTATGTGAGGACATCAGTGTTTTTAGATTTATGTGAGGACATCAATATTTATGTTATGAATGTCTATTTTTCTAAAGTCATGGTGAATTTTTCCACTCTTTCATGTGAAGACATCAGTCATTGTGAACTCTAATTTTTCCTATTTTTTCTAATCTTGCTTGGATCCTCATGGGGTATCTCAATTTTTCCACTCTTTCCAAAAAAAATGAATGATTGTTGACATTCATGTTTTTTGACTAGAAAAGTATATTTGGTGTGAAATGATGTGTAATTTCATTCATCCCAGCATAGGGTATATATAGAAAATAAAATAAAATACAAAGTAGTTTCTAACCAGGAAAGGAATTCCTAACAAATATTCAACAAAATAAGTTGAGCATGGTATCTATGCGCAACTTCACTACAACTCAAAAATTAATGTGATTACAAAAACTAAATAAATAAATGCTCTAGACAACGATGCCATAACAAAATTGATGAATTGTTGTCATTGCTACTCTCCACTTTCTAACACCATAACTCAATGCTTACTTTCTTTTTGTTCCATCTTGAGGATCTATGTTCTAAGTGAATGTTGATAGTGGTGTAGAGGAAATTATTTTAAAAATTATAAATAATTGACATTTATGAAAGGAAATCATTGACAATTGTAATCATGGATGCTGAGGTTCGTTTGCCGGCAACCATGGGTCACTCTTGGAGGCTTACCGGTGTGTATTGTACTCCTTACGTGGAAAATCGTCACAAAACATGGGAGATGCTTCGTAGCCTATCGCAAATACCTGCCTCAGATCTATGGTTATTTTTGGGGATATCAACGAGATTATAAGATAGTTTGAAAAATTATGAGGTTCTCTCCAGTCGGATAAGAAAATTACAGATATGAATGAGTGCATGACGGAATGTGCGTTAGAGGATCTAGGGTATACGGGCCATAAGTTCACTTTGCATGATTCTACCACACAATGTCGACTAGATCATGCCCTAGCTATGAGATCTCGGCGGTTGCAATTCTGCGAGGCTCAGGTAATCAATTTACCTCCTTTATGTTCTGATCATGTTCCTATTTTGGTTCTTGTATGGAAAGGACAGGAAATCTCCTTCCCGAATTGAAGACACTTCTTTCGTTTAAAAGCTATATGGACAGATGATGAGGGGCGTTTGGAGGCCGTTTGGAATGCATGGCAGAGCCCTACCCAAGATTTTATTCAGAATCAGTTTGCCTTGAGAGTGAGAAATACTAGAGTGGATCTACGTCAATGGGCGCAGGTTACTTCTGGCAGCTGAAACCAAGAATTGGTGGACATTCAGAGGTAGCTGAGTGAATTCTTGAACATGTCTTTTAATCATGTTGATGTCTCACGTTGTAAGAAACTTTATGCTTGCCAGGAGTTACTTACCGAACAGGAGGTGACCTATTGGAAGCAGTGAGCAAAAAATACAAAACTGAAGAATAGAGATGAGAACACTAAGTATATGCACTAGAAGGCTTTAAATTGACCACTGAAGAACTGGATCTGAGGTTTATATGACGATTGGGGTATTTGGCAGGATACACCATCGGGTGTGGAATAAGTTGTTCTAAACTTTTATCATAATCTTTTTACCGCAAGCACTATCACTAAGGATGATATGGCACCCGTGCTCATATATATGGCCCAAGTGGTTTCTCCAAAGATGGCAGAGAGTCTTATGGTTGATTATATAAATGATGAAATTCGTGTAGTGCTCTTCCAGAGGACCACTTAGAGCCCCCGAACCTACTGGAATGCCTTCACTATTCTATCAGAAGTATTAGGGTGTGGTAAGATCAGATGTAGTGATGTCAATTAAGGGGTTTCTCAATTCAGATCAGATGCTTCATAAACTCAACTTCACTCATGTTTGTTTGATCCTGAAAGTAAAGGACCCAACTAAAATTATGGACTATCGGTCCATTACCTTATGTAATATTATTTTCAAGATCTGTACCAAGGTAATTTCCAATCGGCTTAAACCATGGCCTAACCATATCATAGACCCTTGTCAAAGTGCTTTCATACCTAGCCATTTGATTACGGATAACCAGCTTGTTGCTAATGAAGTAGCACAATACCTTTGGACTAAGACACAAGGTAATTCTAGACAAATGGCACTCAAATTGGATGTTAGTAAGGCTTACGAAATCCCTCTTCACATCTTGAAAAAATGAATTTTCTACTATAATAGTAAGGAAGTCATTACTTGTGTCCTCCATGTCTGTGGTGTCTTCTGGTCCATTTTGGTTGGGAGAATGATGAAGCCATCCTTGAGCCATCCAAAGTTGAATCAACTCATCCTTTTCATATTCAAAGTCTTTAGTGAACATTAAACAATATACAAAACATTGCTTCAATAAAGGACACTCCAGTTCATCAAAACTCATTTTCAGTATCACCAAAATAAGATCTTCTCCCTCCTTTGATTTCCATATATGACTATCCACAATTGATTGCCATCCATCACTCTTTTTAGAGTGCATCATACTTCCCAATATCTATTAAAAATAAAAAATAAAAAATAAAAAAAATTAGTGAGCTTATAGAACTTTGTAAAACTATACTATCGCCAAATTGATTCTCTTAAGTATTGTTGATAAATTGAGTTTGGGAGCTTATTAGATTATTTGTAGTCATGATTCAAATTTGTACATATAAAAAAAATAGAATGAGCTTGTACGACTTTGTAAATCTATACTATCACCAAATTGACTCTTTTAAGTATTAATGTTGATAAATTAAGTTTGAGAGCTTATTAGATTATTGGTAGTATTCATGCATATAAAAAAAGTGAATGAGCTTATAAAACTTTGTAAAACTATACGTATTATGGACAAAGTGATTCTTTTATATGAGCTTTTAGATTATGGATATGTAATTGAGAAGTTGAGAGAGTTGAGAGCGACACACCTAGAGAAACCCTAGTTAACCGATTTCAAAAACCTAAAATTCTAATTGGAGCCGCTCGGCTAGATCAGTTTTCCTTCTCCTTTTTTGTCCATGATTTCTTTTTCCCCTTTGCTTCGTGTCCCTGCCCATGGCAAAGGAGACTAATGAGGTCAACTACTGCTTAGCAGCGGTTAGGTTCAATCTGGAACTCGATGAGATCGAGGTTGTTGACTTAGCTCTTGAGGCCGACAGTGTTGATGAATATGGATGCCAATACACCGTAGCGCGGCTGTTTGGGCTTATGGTTTTACTGAAGGTCCTTGAGAAGTCATTCAAGGCTGCGGTGGTACTTCTGTGGCATGGCCCACTTGGTCCTGTGAGGATTTCTCTACAGCGCTAAAGACCCAATTGCTTATTTTTACAAGTTCAAGGATCCAATGACTCTCTGTCGAGCTAAGCAATAGGTTCCTTGGTACTACTGTGACCTCACGGTGGTCTTTGAGGTGTTTGACAGCTTTTCAGCCTTGGAGATCGTGCCGATGGTGAGGGTGACAGTGGATGTTTTTGTCCAAGATGTCTTGGATGCGGCTATGAATTAAGGATGGGCGAGGAAGATCGAAAATGCCATCAGGACATACCGTACCTATGATGAGCTTCTTCTCCAAGCCGGAAAGATGAAACTATCGGTGGATCTTGACCTTCGCCGAGGTGTTGTGTTAAGGAAACACTTCTGATTCGCACCTTCATGTATGGTACTGACTGGATTTGATTGTCCCGCTATTCAATGTTTTTGTGAATCATTTAGCCAATTTTTGCATGAAGTGGATGGATGCCGGATCTTGCAGGTTCGGGAGGCCAAAATGGCTGCGTTGGCGGTGGCAGCAAAGACAAAAGCCTCGGTGGCGGTATCTTCCCTACCAGGTTTTGAGAATATGGGATGCACCTTCTTAGGCTGCCTCTGACCTACTTGTGACGCCGGAGGCAGTGACCACGACTGTGGTGGGTAGGCCACCGCCAAAGGGGATGTTTATTTCAGAGACGGGAAGGAGATGGTTGTTTCGGGTTGTAAGACCCTGAATTTTTAAGTTGGTCAGAATCAATTTTTGTAACCGAAAATAGGTTGCCATGAGTTCGTAGAATTTTTTGTTATGGAGTTCCGAGCTATTTTCTACGATTATTTCAAGTTCAGTGTTTTTGGTATGGATGTGGTGATGTGGCAGCCTCTTATTGGTCACCACACCACTTGTCAGTTTCTCCAGTTTGGTTGACTCATCTTAGCTTAGCCATGAACCACTTTGGTTTCACTTCTCTCCAAAATAGTCCTATAAAAATAGGACACTTGGCAACTTATGAGTGTTCCCTTTTTTCTTAAGATTTGTTCAAATTGGGAAAAACTAATTAACCGACCATTCTTTGGTGGTTTAGCATATCTATAAATAGGGGTAGGCATATCATATCAAACCATTCGGTCCATTCTTAATTCTTTGGAAAATTCTTCTCTACATTTACATTTTTTTTAGAAATTAGTGTAGGTAGATCATACTTTTGATTTGTAATTTTGAATTAAGTTCCATTAGTATCTACATATTCGTCTCGACGAATTCTATCTATTAGTGGAGAGCTTGTCGGACATAGTTTAATAAATTTTTAAAACGTTTGATAGGTGGCTTGCGACGTCGTTGTTATGCTTGATAATTATCTCAGATTCAATGTGAGTGGGTTATATAATATGCTTCAATGTTCTTTGTTTTACTTTCAATATTTTTTCATCTTTTTCTAAGTGAAGCATGTTTATTATGTGTGAGTCGGGGTATTATATAGTATACGAGTCATAATATTAGTGATTGAGAATATTCATGGAACATGTGTACTTATTTGTTATAGTTGAAGTGAGGATGTGTCACACAAATGTATAGGGCCGAAGTTCCCATTAGGATTACCTGTGATGGTTGCTAAATCGAAGGATAACAAATAAGAAGTGACAATGTGATATGACGTTGAGTCAAGGATATTTTTATATATTATATAGCGTCCGTCTTTTATTATTGCAAAAGCATCGCTTCACTAACATACTACATAATTTACTCACTGAGCACGTGGTTAGCTCACCCCTCCAAGGATCTTGCAAGGTGGGTCCGAGAATGGAAATGATTAGCCAAACATAGAACAACGAGTCTAGAGGAGTTTTTGCTATTTTAGTAGCTTGTAATAGAGTTTTTTATATTTAAATAAGAACCGAGTTGAATTTACTGTTTTATGCTCTATGTTTTACTTTTCGCGCTCACACTTCGGCTACCGCTCTAAGAGGGATGCAGGATCCGACCGGTGGTCAAAAACCGGAGTGTGACACGGGCTAGACCCTTGAGGCGATGCATGTTGACCACGTGCCGGCCATGCTAGAGCCTCAGGTAGGGCTCATGGAACATGTGTCATACATGTGGGACAACCCTTTGTTTGGGGGGTGGGGGTCCACTAACTTTGTTTGGTTCTTTGCAGGTTGCAGGTTCACCTAGTTGTGATATTTCACGGCTGATAGGGATGTCCTCTGATACCTTCTCGGGTAAAGGGGTCACCTCGAAAACTATGGTTTCTTATGGCAGATTGGTTTGACGCCATGCTTCGCAGATGTCCCAAGGGATAAGCTCCCTACATGCAGATTGGGAATCTTTGTTGAATAGGTCAGTTTGTGAGGAGACGCCCCCACCAATAAATGTGGTTGATGGAGGAAGCAATGGGGTACACATGTTGGAATCCCCGCAGAAGAAAGTGGCAATAGATCCGGCAACACTCGCAAAGAGCGGACAAGCGTCATATGACTTTAATGTAGTTTGGGGTGCATAGCTAGATAAGGTGTGAGACTCCCGATTTTTTTAGTCTTTGTTCTACACCTAGTCCATTTAGCTACGTTTGTTGGGTACCAAATTGAATTGTAATAGTGTATGTTACTTTTGGGGAGTTCTTTCAATAAGATCGTTAATCAGTGAGCTCCTTTATAACTTACCAACTTCTTATTCTACTGTTTCACCTCAAAGAAAAAAAATATGGGTAGTCATGATTGTATTCGTACATATTATTGTTCATTAATGATAATTGGCGTCTATGGTCGGCTCTTAATTAAAAAGAGTCTGAGGTTTTTTTTTTCTTTCAATTCACCTAAAAATCAGTTTTATGGAGACTTGAACCCCTGACCTCTCAACATATGAGAAAATATCAGGGTGAACAGACCCTGCACTAGCAGCAACTCTCTGAGGGTGTTTACGGAGTTTGTTAGTATTTTGGGAAAATTAGTAGAAATTCCCTAAAAGAAACTCCACCAGATCCATTATATAAGAATTTAATCAATAATATAAGAATTATTATCAAATATTAGCTCCAGCAAATCTCCTATATCAATCTCTATTTTAAGGAATCCCTAAATATCAAGTTTTTCATCCCTAAAGTTATTTAATAATTTAGTTATTGATCGCACTGGCAACCTAAAAGAAAAAATTAATTACATTGTTAAAATTATTCATTACCTATCCCTAATTCCCTAATTTCAGTCACTTGCGACATATGACTATTATCAAAAGCATGAAAACTTAATATAATTTTTGTGAGGCATGAAATTAAACTGAGGAGGTTTACATACCTTTGTTGTTAATGGTACTAGAAAAACTCACACCCGTATTGGGTGGGGCCATATGAGAGTGTGAAGAAAACGTAAAGAGAAGTCAGTAATTATATCTTTAAATTTTTACTTTTATTTTATTATTTTTACTATCAGGAGTAATTTTGACATTTCAAAATTTGGTATGTTTAATGATACCAAAAGAAGACACTTGGCTTAATAATAGTAGAGATACCTCCACATTTTTTGGCAATCTCTTCCCCAATTTTCTCCTGATCATTCAGTATAGGAGGACTCCCAACTGGCATAATTTTTTCCTTCAAAATGAGCCAACAATCATTGTCTGATAGCTTTCCCAAATCAACCGTAGGAAGTGTCTCCACCAATTTTGCAACTGTCTTTGCGCGTAATGAGGAGGATGCTGCTTCCATGGTTATCAGTGACATTCACTAAACAACTGATCAACTCTTCCCATTTTGAAGCATTATTGTCCCATACATCATCAAGCACAAGTAGATACCTCTTCTCTTTCAACTCTTTTTTGAGGATTTTGCATATTGCATCTCTACCTTGTACTCCGGAGTTTCCAGGTTTAAGAGACTCTAAAATTCCTCTTAAAATAGAATTGGCTTAAGAAAGAGTGGATACATAGACCCACATTTTTTCTTTGAAGTGATCATTTATCTTAGCATTATGATAAACAGTTTTAGCCAACGTGGTCTTTCCAAGACCTCCCATACCCACTATGGCCAGAACTGAAAGACCATTCTCTTAATTAATGTTTGAAATGGTCAAGGCTTCCACTATTTTTGACACCACCTCCTCCCTTACAATAATGTTGTTTTCATCTTGTTTAAAGTCAGAGCGGGTTTCCCTGTCAATTCTTCTATTATGGTGCTTGTGGCCTCTGAGGGAGGCCGAGCAACCAACCCATTAGTAATTTCTAGCTTATTGAGATCGTCTAGAGATGTATTGATTCTCTTAATTCTATGTGCCATTATAACACGATATGCAATTGGATTGGAGAGGGAAAAGAAATTTTGCACCTTCCTTTTCATCTAGTTTCGCAGTTGCACCTTACGACGTAGAAGCTCGTATCCAGTGGCGGATTCAGAAAAAAAGTTTAGGTTGGGCAAGATTAAATATAATCAAAGTAACGTTTATAGTCGAATTTGGAAAAGAAACATCAGTGTTGGTTAATATATTGGTTATCAACAAGTTATAGAAGTGTAAGACGTATAACTAATAGTCTACGAATTAATTATTCAGACTTGAAACCAAGGAGAGTTAATTTAAAACAAAAAAATATAAGCAAAAAAAAAAGAACAAATAAATATTCACCCAGGTGAATATGAAAGATACGAATAGAAAAATGTGTAGCAAAGATGCAATTTAAGGAGGAGAGTCCTAAGACTCAAAGAAGAGTAAAAGTTGTATTAAAAGGAAAATAGAAAGAAAAAAAGTAGAGTAGAAGTCCTCTATTTTAAACATCAAAGGTTTAATTAATTTTGCTACTCAAACGACATTACATCTTGTCTTGTTTCTGCAAGAGTACCAGTATAATATTGTACTGTTTATCGTCTATTTGTCTTCCTTCGTACGTGTATGGATTTCTGCCATTTTCACCTGAATTTTCTACCTTTTTTACTCTAAATTAACACTACATGCCTATAAAACTTAATCTAATATTCAAATCTCAGGTTGAACAACTGTCCACCCTCGCCTATACTCTTAGTTCCGCCAATGCTCGTATCCATGGTCATCCAACAGATAACCGGCCTCATGAGCTATCTTTTCAAGTTTCTCCCCCCTCAGAGCTTCACAAGCCGCACCTTGATCTTGACGTCCTGGACTTTCTGCATCATGCAACACAGCTTCAAGCATGATCAGCGACTCACGCAACTTTATTACATCTCCCTTTAATCCCCATACGAGACTCAACTCTTGGGCGGCAAGTGAAACTAGTTTGGTCAGCAATTCTTGGGTAGCAAAAGTGAGTAACTCCGCCATAGATGCCTTAATCGAGAAAGTCAACGAGTTGAGACAAATGACATTCTCTCTTTGAAGAAACTATAAGGGGATGAATGGATGGTCATCCAAACCATCAGTAAACAAAGACTTCAAATCGGAACTCGGAAGCAACTACGATGGTTCCAACAAATTTAATATTTCTCGTAAACTAAAAGATGCCTTGCATCCAAAGCAAAGCTTGCATCTTTTATTTCTCATTTCTCATTAACGTAGTTGACATGTACTCGATCAACCCTCAAGGCCAGGGCTTCGTTGGAAGGTTTGGATGCGAGGGAGACCGGAGACCTTAATTAATTGCTCTAATCGACGTGGCTTAGTTGCTTTGTTCTTTTGGGCCTTTGAGCCCCGTATGTAACAAAACCAAAAACTAAAAACATAAAATACATACCACTACAAAGTACGAATGTAATATAGAAGCATGCAATTGATGCAAGTGAGTTTTGCAGAAGACAAGTACACAGAAATGAAGAGAAGTAAACAAAGCTTGAAAGCTGACGACTCCCGTAAAGTAAAGATTGCAAGGCTTTCAAAAGCTTGTTTAAACAACAACATGATGCATAAGAATGGAAATGGATTAGCCAGGGAAGATGGAGAAGCTACGGATGCAGATAAGGAGCATACTAGTCGAAAGCTCCGGGATAGATCCCATTTGGTGAGAGGAAAAATGGATCACGGTATGGATCCCATTCGCATTAGCTCATCTCCGCATTAGCTCGAAGATGAGATTCCACTTCGAATTCCTAAAACAATTCACAGAACAAAAATGAGTAATGACGATTTTGTAATACTACTATCTTCATTTCCGATTTGTTATCCGATCTGATTTGGTTTAATCTGTTATGACCAGTTAGAGATCTCTGAAAATAAAAATAAATGATATAGCAAGAACTTTAAACGCATGGTTAATATGATAGGTGTTATCTTGAGCATTCGTTCAATATTTTTGACCCCCTAGATTCTATGAACAGACAAGCTGCGAAACGATTCGGAAAATCTAGAGAAAAATCCATCAAAGTCCAACCTATCTACAACAGATTTCCTCGATCTATACCTCGAACTATTTTGGAAGAGAGATCTCGGAAAGATTCGTTCATAACAAATTAAGCACAATTTGCTAAGGTTACTTATAAGGTTAATTAGAGAGCATATTTCACACATAAGGACATTTATATTTTTTATCCTAATTAATGTCACTTTTTTTATCCATATTTTCTATCTTTCTAATTTTGCCTATTTATATTAATTTTTCAGCTCATTTATATTTTTTATCCTAATTAAGGTCACTTTTTTTTATCTATATTTTCTGTCTTTCCAATTTTGCTCCTTTATATTAACTTTTCTTTCTTCGTCTTCTTCAAAGTTTCAGAGAGAGAGTGAGAGAAACAATAGGGGACTACTGTTCTATAACACAATGTACTACTATTTTGTAACACAATGTACTATTGCTGTTTTTAGTAAGCACTACTCCAAAATATTTAGGGTACTACTTTAAAACACTGTAAGTACTACTGTTCTGTAACACAATGTACTACTACTGTCTCTAGTAAGCACTACTCTAGAACATTCAAGGTACTACTTTAAAACATGGTAAGTACTACTGTTCTGTAACACAGTGTAAAACATTCAATATGGACCCTAACACAATGTAAAAACTGTCACTACACTACTACTTGGACTTTGAAGCTTTTGATTGCATTCTTCCTCGTGTGTAGTCGAAATGAGCGTCTAAATTTGTCATCTTCCTCTTTTTGAATTCTACTAACATTTCTTCCACTTCCAAACAACAAAATAGACATCAAAATAAACACTATTGCTTAACAATTAGACACCACTGCTTAACAAAACATGCACTACCACTTAAACACAAATACGCTACTACTGTTTCACAAATGCACTACTACTGTTTCACAGATGCACTACCACTGTTTCACATATGCACTACTACCACTAAATCAAAAATGCACTAGCACTGTTTCACAGATGCACTACTACTGTTTCCCAGATGCACTACTACTATTTCATAGATGCACTACAGAAACACTATTATTGTTTCACATATGCACTACCACTGTTTCACAGATGCACTACTACTATTTCATAGATGCACTACTACTGTTTCACAGATGCACTACCACAGATTATTGTAGACACTACTGCATAAAAACCAAAACACACCAATCCGTACACACTATTGTAGACTAACACACTACAAGAAAAATGCACCTAGACGACAGACCATTTCCGTCGTCTAGGTGCCATTTTCCGTCGTCTAAGTACTTAGACGACGGAATCTTCGTCGTCCAAGATCCGTGCTCCAAGTGCTGTCGTCCAAGAACTTAGACGACGGAGAATTAGTTCTCCGTCGTCCAAGTTCACTTGGACCGCGGATAATCTCCGTGGCCCATGTGAACACCTAGACGACGGAGAACTAATTCTCCGTCGTCCAAGTGCTCCCCTGGGCCACGGAGATTGCTAGCTTCTCCGTGGCCCAGGTAAGAACTTGGACAACGGAGAATTAAGTCTCCGTCGTCCAGGTGTTCACATGGGGCACGGAGAAACTAGCAATCTCCGTGGGCCAGGTGAGCACTTGGACGACGGAGAATTAGTTCTCCGTCGTCCAGGTGCTCACCTGGGCCACAGAAATTTTTTAGGGTTTAGGGCCGGTTTAGGGGTTAGGGTTTAGGGGGTAGGGTTTAGGGTTTGGGAACCTGGACGACGGAGAACATCATCTCCGTCGTCCAAGTGCCTATTTAAATTTTTTTTTAAATTAATGAGTAATTAAATATTATTAATTTAATTTATTATTAATTTAATTTAAATAATGAAAAATAGTCCAAATTAAATAAATAAACTAAATTGTTAATATTAATTA
Source organism: Geum urbanum (assembly GCA_946800695.1). Classification (NCBI taxonomy): domain Eukaryota; kingdom Viridiplantae; phylum Streptophyta; class Magnoliopsida; order Rosales; family Rosaceae; genus Geum; species Geum urbanum. The sequence continues at coordinate 1,141,194 of OX327015.1, forward strand.
ATTAATATTTTAAATAATTAATTAATTTGTACATACACATCCAAAAAATCCACAAAAATTAAAATATTAATTGTTCGGAATTCGGAAATAAAGAAACGAGATAATTAACTAGCTAGCTAATACACTGGAAGAGCAGATGCGCCGCCGAGTCCTCCGCCTCCAGCCGGGTCGTTGTCGTCGAGGTGTGGGTTCGGAGGAGGTTGACAACCTTCTCGATTTTGTTGCATGAGGACGATGAGTTGGGCTATTTGTGCTTGTTGTTCGTCAAGTCTTTGCCGCATGGATTGATTCTCCTCTCGTGCCAGTCGAGCCTCTTGAATGGCTGCTTCGACGGCCGCAGCCGTAGTCCTTCTCCGCTGGCCCGAACCTCCCGTAGATGATGAGTCGGAGGTCGTCGAAAAATCTCGTACCACCCTAGGCCCGAAGTGCCTAACCTCCTTGCCAGCTCTACGACCGTAGACCTCATCCGCGATTGCAATTTGGCTCTCTAAGGATAGATGAGGCAGGTCTTGCGGCGGCACATCTGGGAACACAAGCTGAGTGTTAGCCAACTCTTCCTGCGCACGCTCTATCACCCTTGCCTACAAAAGAATAATTAATTTATTATAATGAAAAAATATTTAAACAATCATTACTATAATTAAAATATGTATATCACTTACGCCGCATTGACTCGCTTCATTATCGAGCCCAGGCGTCACGTACGCGCTTATGCTTCCATCAAGATAATGGTGCTTAGAGCCCTTATCCTTGTGCTCCTTGGCTATTTGGATGAACTGCTTGGCGCCGGTAGTATGGTGTTTGTCCTTCTTCCCCCGGTTGGCTTTGTTGACACCGGAGAATTTCTGTTACACAACATAATTAAATCATTAAAAAATTAATAACTAGAATTTAAATAATTAAATTATCTTAATTGAATTATAAAAGAAGTAAATTAACACCTTAAAGGACTCATCGACAAAGTGGTTACACAACCACTCTCACTCATCTTCTCTATCCCCACGCATCTCTACGGGGGGATGCGAGAGACCGTAAGTTTGGAAGTACTGATGGAGCCTGTACTTCCAATCTTTGTAGATGGAGTTGGCGGTTTGTTTGATATGCCTCAACATGGCCGGTGTCGGATCCACCGCAAATTGTTCCTATCAAAAATAAATAGAAAATTATAATCGTATATATTATCAAATTATTGCAACTATTAACAATATTATATAATGACTAAAATTGGACGTACTACGTACCGAAAGATCTTTGAAGACTTTCGCCTTCTCATGATCCGGCGCCTCCTTCCAAGTAGGGGCAGTGAGACGAACTCGGCTACGGACGATTGACCCGATGCTATGCGCCGAGAGACTTGCTAGCTGAGCGCTGGGAGGGCCACCGGTGAATTCGTCTTAGGGCAAGTCGATCTTTTTCCCGGTCGCCTTGCATATTTTCTCCGCTTTGCCCCCTTTAACGCGACCCCGAGTCCTTTTCGGTTCCGGGTCAGTGGGGGCCCTCCTTTGTTTACGCCGGGCGCTGAACATGATAGATTCGGCGGTCGAGGACGCCTGAGTACTTCCCGTTGAATAGGTACCGGGCGTCGGAGATTGGAAGGGGTCGACGTCATCACCGCTCGGAATGAATGGGGGAGCGGGAATTTCCCTAGAGGGCGCTACGGACGGACCAGATGAAGGGTCCGGATTGAGGTCATCGTTGCCCTCCGGTAATTCCCAACCGACTTGCTCCGCCAACTGGCGGAGCATGGCATCTTCTGCCTCCCGTTGGGCTTTCTTCTTGCCGGATCGAGCCATTTATAACCTTATAATGAGAACGTTGTTAAAATACGTACTTACCATAATAATTACAGCTAAAAGATTTATGCTAATTAAGTACGGTTAAGATTTAAATAGAGTACACTAGCTTGGCTTTTTCGGTCGTTCAATGGACGTGCGACCCGCGCGATAAAGTTTAAATTTTCAATTAATCAGCCTTGGTTAAATCGAAAAACATAGCCAGTTAGGGATAGAGATAACACGAGAGGCAGGACTAATTTCGACAAAAGTCTTTCTTAGTCCAAATCCTGTCACCAGTCATAACCCGTTTATAGACACCATGTCCGACATTCGGCCAATCTTTCGAAAATTTACACTCCCTCAAGTCCTTTGCAAACTCCGCCCTCAACCTCGTGTCCATAACTTCACTTAGGTTATGGTGTGCGGTGATGAAATCCACACATCACGAGGGGTTAAGGAGATAAGCTAGGAAAAGAGGCGCCATCTATTCCAAAGAGTGCGACTTAATAAACCAAGCCTATATACTAAATTTAAATCAAACACGTACTACCATGAAATTTACTCGAAAATACACGTAATTAATTATGAATTAATTAAAACAATAAATAATTACAATAATGAATTATTATTTATCATGCATATAATAATAAGTATTCATTTACCAATATAATTAATTATGATTAACAATAATAATTATTGCTATTATTAATTTAATTTTAACTAATAATTATTTAATTATTACCAAATAATTTCAAACTAATAATGATTATCCAATTATTATTAATAATTAACAACTCATTAAAGATTATAATTATAACTATTAATTATTTTAAACTAATTAATAAATTAAAACTATTTAATAATTAAATAATTAATTAAATAACCAAAATGTAAAAGAGATAAAAAATAGAATTATTACCTCGTTGGAATGTCGTCGGAATATCGAAAGAGTAGAGTCCTCGTCGGAGAGGGGGAACCACGCCGAAAATTGAGTCGTCGGAGCGTCGTCGGAGCGTCGTCGGAGGAGGATCGCCGGAGGAGAGGAGAGGAGAGGAGGAGAGGAGAGGAGATGGAATGAGAAAATGAGGGGGGGTGCTGTTCAATTTATAGAGTTACACTTAGACGACGGAGAACTATTCTCCGTCGTCTAAGTTCACTTGGACGACGAAAACAGTGTTTTCCGTCGTCTAGGTGGCGGTTTCAAAAAAATTCAAGCGGCGCCAATTAATCGGCGGGACGTTCTGAACCGCCATATTTTTGACTTAGACGACGGAGAATGAATTCTCCGTCGTCTAAGTGAAAATTCAAGCGGCCCCAAAAACGGAAGCGGTAAATTGAACCGCCATAAAAATTGGACTTGGACGACGGAGATGGTCATTCTCCGTCGTCCAAGTGAAAATTACATGAAAAAAATAAACAGAAATAAATTCGAACCGCCATGTAATTTGAACCTGGACGACGGAGATGGTCATTCTCCGTCGTCCAGGTTCAAATTACGTAAAAAAAAATTTAAAAAATAATTCGCATGGAACAAAATCGAGAAGTATGTCAACCTCCTCCGAACCCACACCCCGACGACAACGACCCGGCTGGAGGCGGAGGACTCGGCGGCGCATCTGCTCCTCCAGTGTATTAATTAGCTAGCTAGTAGTATATTATCTCGTTTCTTTCCGCATTCCGAACAATATTTTAATTTTTAATTTATATATGGGTTTTTTCGTATGTACAAATTAATTTACTTTGATTATTTAATAATTAAGTTATTAATTAATATTCAAAATTTAGTTTATTTATTTAATTTTAGCATTTTTTATTATTTAAATTAAAATAATAATAAATTAAATTAATAATATTTAATTTCAATTTATTTATTTTTTAAAATTAAATATTCACTTGGACGACGGAGATTATGTTCTCCGTCGTCCAGGTGCAAAACCCTAAACCTAACCCTAAACCCCTAACCCCTAAACCCTAAACCCTGTCGTTCTCCGTCGTCCAGGTGTTCACCTGGACGACGGAGAACTAATTCTCTGTCGTCCAGGTGAACACCTGGGCCACAGAGATTGTTAGCTTCTCCGTGGCCCATGTATTCACCTGGACGACGGATTACTATTTATCCGTCGTCCAGGTGAACACCTGGGCCACGGACAAACGAGCAATGTCCGTGGCCCAGGTGTTCACCTGGACGACGGAGACTTAGAGTTTCCATCGTCCAGGTGGCTACCTGGGCCACGGATAATGTCCGAGGTCCAAGTACGGATCACTAAATTTCCGTCGTCCAGGTGCTTGGACGACAGCACTTGGAGCACGGACTTTGGACGACGGAATCGTCTAAGTACTTAGACGACGGAAAACTTCACCTAGACGACGGAAATGGTCCATGGTCTAGGTGCAATTTTCTTGTAGTGAAATGAAGAGGGGGAGAGATTGATTAGGAGAGATTGATTACTCTGCTAACATTTAAAAAATTGATGATTCTGTGACTGATTCTTACGTTTATATACAATAATATATATAATTAAATTAAATTTTTAGGTTATATTTATTTTAAATTTTATGTCAAATAATTTTATTTGGGATAAAATTATAGAGTGACCTAAATTTTAAAGATATTTATTTTAAATTTTTTGTCAGATAATTTTATTTGGGAAAAAATTATAGTGATCTTATCAAGTATATATCGACCTTATATATAATTCTCCCTTAGAATTATACGAGTTGCCAGCTGCTTGAATTTTTCTGAACAATTAAAAGAGCTTACCCAAATAAGATGATGTGTACAAAACAAGTTCCACATCACAACCTCGCTAATTAATCAAAGCAGCTCATTAAGCTCACACAAGATGTGTAACAAGAAAAAACCCACCATTCTCAACACAAAAGCAGAGAATTCAAGTGGCACAGAGAAAAAAAGAAACGTACACCAACAGAAAATCAAAGTTCCACAAAAACAAAGAGTTAGTTACATGTATACTGGCCTCGCTAATTTGTTCTCCCAGTAACGCACTGTTTCACAAGTTGCTTGAACCCTTTCTTCTTCTTCTTCTTGGGACTCGTCGTCGTCGTCGTCGTCTTCCCCTCGACTACCTTCATTTCTTGCTCAACCATCTTCACCTCCACATGATCCTGGCCACGATGATCCCTGTTCCTCTGAGCAGCCTCTAACTCGTCCTCTAACTGCATACAAAGCTTCAGCACACGCTCCTCCACATGATCCAGCCTCTCGATCAACGTCCCCTTCGCGTCCGTCTCCATCACCACGCTCTCGATCGGACGGCAGTGCTTCTCCAGCTGGCTCTTCGGAGAGAACAAATACTCGCTCGTTAGGGTTCCACTGGACGGTGTAGATTCGCATGAGCTTTTGGCCGAGAAGTGTGATAATGATGATTTGCTGCAGCCCTTGATTTCCTCCAACTGATGGAGCATGATGTCCAATCGTTCCAGCCTCGACAGAATCGGTTCCTCATGAGAAACCTTACCAGAATCCTCCGACGTTGTTGTCGTCGTCGTTGTCATTGTATCTGCCACCATCGTTACCTATCCATCTTTTTCGATTCGCACTCGTCAATCAAATTAACACACCGAGTCGTACAGAATTGGAGAGGAATCGAGAGGGTTCTTTGCCATATATAGGGACGAAACGATGAACTGGACACGTGGCGGGAAGTGAGACGGGGTGCTGCTAGGGTTTGTGACACGCGGCGAGGTAAGGTGTGGAGGTTGGGGGATAATGATTCTGGTTATTAGGTTACACGTGGTGCATGCATGCAGACGTGAAGAGAGGACCACGTGGTGTCGTCACGCGGGGCTCCGTCGTCGTCAGAGTGTTGGGATCATCGTCCTCTATTCTACGTAAGGGAGAGAGATTATCCTCTGTCGTTTGCTTGAGATCTTGACACGTTGCATTTACTCAAAACTCTCAGCAGGTGCCACCTGGGGCTCACATGGGATCGATTTAATAAACAAAATTAGAAGCTGGGCTGGACACATCTGAGGTGGGCTGGGTTAGCCATAGAGGTTCAAATAGATTGGGCCGCGTTTCAAATATATAACTCACTCTATTTCAAAATTAAAGAAGTTGTGCCGGGGCTCGCGAAGACTTTAGCCCTAAAGATTGGATGGGTTAAGATGAGGATTGAGAATAAATTTATATTTTATCCATCAATTATTAATTTTCAAAAATATGTTTTTTCTTCTAATCTTCATTTTCATTTTTAACCGTTTTATTTTGGTTTTTATTATTTCTCTTGCAACACCCATAATTGATTACAGTATCATAAAAAAGGTAAAACCAAAAAAAAAAAATTGCTAGAGAAAGGAAAAAATGAAAAAGATAAAGACAAAAATTCAACTAAAAAAATTCGGTAATTAAAAAAATAAAAATAATTACAGTACGTCTTGTCTTTTTTATTCTCTCACAACTTAGTTACGACTAATTGCAATATATGTCATATCTTTTCTTATATATATTTTTTTATAGTTTTCTTTTTAAGAGATTTTAAAATGAAAAAATAAAGATAAAATACAAAAATAAAAATGAGATGATCAAAATATAAATTATAAATTAAATAAAATTATAAAATTATTTTTTATAGTGTTGAGATGACAATTGCTCTATCATTAATTACTTAATTAACTGTCAAGTTAGATGAAAAAATTATGAAGAGGTAAGATTAATATAAATTACAAAATAAAATATAAATTATTAAATTTTGAAACAAAATGAACTGATGTCTAAACTAAAATTAAAGGAGATAAACTGAAATTTACCCGCAATATAACCACCATTTCTTTACTCAACCCCAGCAAGCTACTAAACGGTTTTTCTCTTGTTACTATTGCCTTCCACTACCAGAAATGGAGACATTACCGGTGACCTGCCGTCGTCGGCCTTGTCTTTTTTTTTCGCCGGAATTGACATTACCGGCGACAAGTCGCCGGCAATGACGTCGCCGGAGATTCCTCGCCGGTGTTAACATTGCCGGCGACGGCGTCGCCGGCAATGGGAGCGCCGCCGTGGCCGGAATGTGAGACATTGCCGGCGACTGAGGTCCATGTCGCCGGCAATGTGTGGAAAAATTTTGAAAAAAAAACGCGGTTCTGGATTGGGCCCAATTCCAGAACCTGCATTGAAAGACATAAACCGTACAATCATACAAGTTCAACAGTACACATAAATGTCCAACGTTACAGTACAAATAGCAACGACGATACAAAAATTAACTACAACTACAGGTCAGGTCGAGGAACTTGCGGGTCAAGGTCGAAGTAATCCATATACTCATTTGAATTCCGGTGGCTACCTTGGTCGTGCTCTGGCGTTGACTGGTGCGGTGGTGGTGGTGGATAGCTAGGGATATGAGGGACCGGGGGAGGTGTGGGGAACGGTTGTCCGGTAGTCTGAGCCTCGTACATCGTCCGCATCCATGTGTACATCTAAGCCTGCACCTGTGTCTGCTGCATTTGGTACTCGGCCATCTGCCTCTTTTGCTCCTACAACTCCCTCTGCGTCCTGTGAAGCTCCGCTGCGAGGTTACGACTAGAAGTTGAACTTCTTGACCCGGTAGAGTATTCTGAAGTGTTCTTCAATAGTCCTTCGCCTGCCGTGCCCATTCTCCTACAGTAGTAGGTATTCTTTCCAGTCCCGCACGCTTTTGCCATGATCTGAGCCGCTATAGGGCGATCAAGCGGATCGATCTGAGAGGCATACTCGGTGACTTCTTCCTCGGAGCAGTCAGGATGGTTAGTCCGAGCTATATTCATGGTCACTTCCACGGTCGCCTCCTCCACTCTCGCCTAATTGAAAAGCGAAAATGAATAACGTATTAGCTAACAAGATAAATTAATATCGAAAAATAGTTTTATTAACACATGGAGAGGCGAAAGACTTACCGCTTCGTCAGGGCACTGTGGATAGAACGTACTTCTGATGAATATACACCAAGGGGTTCACTTCTTGTTGTTGCTGCGCCTTAGTCGACCAACCCATGTAGTTGAGTGAACCTGCATGATGGGCCCTGGTGTTTTTCAATCTATTCGCCCGGTTCGTCTTCGAAATCGCCTTGTTTGATAAACATATGGAAAAAAATTAGTAACTAACTATTTCAATCTGATACGATACATTAGGCTTGTATCATATATTAAGAATGCATACCCGAGCTTTGGGGTGCTCGAAGTGGGCTATCAACCACAGCCACTCGTACTCCCTAAATCGGAATTCGCTAGGGGTAGAACCTCGGCCTAGCTCCTTGTATACAGTGTAATGGGAAGAAAGCTCGTTCTTCCACTCTTTATACCTATATTAAAACAAGGAAAAAAAGTTAGAGATATTAAAACACTTGATAAACAAAAATCTAACTCGCTATATATTCAAATAAGTCGAAGCACATCACCTCATATGTAGTTGACGCTCTACCCACGTGTGAATAAGAACTTCATCCACGTCAAACCACACCTGCAATATGAATATATAAAAGGTAAAATTATATATTTATTCGGACTTAATTAATAAATGTAAAATTTACGTAATGAAAATACGATTTTACTCACACTGAGTGCATTATGCACTTGCATCTTCACGTAGATAGGCACAGATTCCCAATCTGGCCAAAGCATTGGGACCTTGTCCCGCACGATCGCACCGGCCATGCTGACATATTTGCGCGTGGTGTCGAATGCCTCGATCACCTCACCATCCTCATTGGCCCTTATGGGCGTTTTCCTTCCGCCGGTGGCCTGCTCAAGTCTCTTCCCGGTGCAGGTGCCTCTAGCCCCTTTCCGAATTCCAGTCCCATTAACGAAATTGCCTAATAATACAATGTCAACAAATTGATATCATTAATTGAACCTATCGCAAGTCTTAAGTAATAATTAAGTAATCAATCTGATGTTAAATAAAATTTACCTGCATCGTCCGTTTGTTGGTTGGTGTACCTCACACTCCAAAGATACACGGGGTCGAACGGGAGGAAGTTATACGCTTCCTCCACGGTCAGGAACTCCGGCCGTCCTTCAATATACACAGGCATCCCCCTATCATCGAATTCAGGGATGACAGGAATCTCGTCGGGTAGGAAGAGACCGGACGGCGGAGATAGACGAGGCCTGGACGATGACGCGCCAGCACCACCATGTGTCTCAGATGATTCCCGTGAAACGGGAGTAGGCACCAGGCGAATATGGGGCATTCGGATTGAGGGAGTTTCTGATGCCTCCGTTGACTGTCGCTCGTCTGAGGCTCTGCCACCGGAGGAACGTCTGCTGATTGAGCGTCTGGAGATTGAGGCTCATGCCTCGACTTCCGGTTCCACGGCTCTTGATCGTGCAGCTTCCTCCTCAGCTCGCGCCTCTAGCAAGGCTCTCGTGCGAGCAGTCATCATTGGCCCACTGGGCGTGTTGCTAACTGCGGGCGAGGAGGAAGCTTGACTACTGTTCCCTCCACTATTTCGGGAACCTCTCCGAAGCCAATTAGCCGCAAAACCTCCTGGCATGGACACCGTAATAGTCATGGAAACTGGGGTTCTATAACAAATCGGAACCGGAACGGTTTGGAACCGGAACCGTTTGAAACCGGAACTGTTTGTAACTGGAACTGTTTGTAACATAACAGTTCCGGTTACAAACAGTTCCGGTTCCAAACCGATTCGGTTCTATAACAAATCGAAACCGGAACGGTTTGGAACCGGTTGAAACCGGAACCGGTTGAAACCGGAACCGTTTGTAACATAACGGTTCCGGTTACAAACAGTTCCGGTTCCAAACCGTTCCGGTTGGAAACTGGGGTTCTATAACAAATCGGAACCGGAACCATTTGAAACCGGAACTGTTTGTAACCGGAACTGTTTGTAACATGACGGTTCCTGTTACAAACAGTTCCGGTTCCAAACCGTTCCGGTTCTATAACAAATCGGAACCGAAACGGTTTGGAACCGGAACGGTTTGAAACCGACAAACGGTTCAGGTTATAAACAGTTCCGGTTTCAAACCGTTCCGGTTCCGATTTGTTATGGTTCCAATATCACCTATTATACGTTAAATTAACAACTATATCACCTAACTTAACATATATACATACATAATTTCCGGCTTTAAACTTTTCACATATATATACATCAAATATACACTTTGTATACATCGATCATGCATCTTAATTTCACCTTAATTCACACATATATATATATCACATATTAATCCAATTCACCCTAGCTAATTAATTTTCCACATTTTTCAAACATACGTATATATATACATTCCATATATATTAATTAATTTTTCACATATATACATCGTGGAATATATTTCTCCTTCACTCCACAATTATCCACATTATTTTCCCACAATTTTCAAACATACCTTAATTACATTTTACAAATATTTTCCACATGCATACATATATACATCCAACAATTATCAAAAATTAATTAATCAAAATACACAAAAATAAAATGTGGAATGAGAGAGAGAGAGGGAGAGAGAGTGAGCTATTACCTGCCATGGTGGAGCTCGACCCAACTGAAAACGTCCAGCGACGGAGGTGAGGGGAGGAGGAAGAGGAGGAGGGGAGGAGGAAGAGGAGGAGGGGAGGAGGAGAGAGGGGAGGAGAGGAAGAGAGGGGAGAGGGGAGGAGAGGAAGCTAATTAGAGAGGATTGAGGAGAGGGAGGAGAGGAGAGAATTTCGGTGTAAGAGAGGGAAGAGGGAAGAGAGATTCGGCCAAAGAGAAATGGGGAGGAGAGCTCGAGCCGTGCTGGTAATACCGCCACCATTGCCGGCGAGTTACGTCAACTCGTTGGTAATGACATTACCAACGACGTACGTCGTGGGTAATGTCATTATTTCTCGAAGATTATCCGATCGACCAATTTCCGACAAATTTCCGACTAAATAATTTCCGACAACATTTCTGACCATATATAACTACAATTTCCGACTACAATTTCCGACTACGATTTCCAACACGATTTCCGACTACGTACAATTTCCGACTACATTTTCCGAGTACTTTTTCCGAGTACAATTTCCGACTACATTTTCCGAGTACATTTTCCGACTACAATTTTCGACGTACTAAGGATGATAATCGTAATCATCTTCATCACTTGAGTCTGACTCGGTTTCATAGGTAACCTCTGGCAATATGTGCCGCTCCTCGTCATCTGAATCAGCGTCAACTTCATATGGATTAACATCGAGAAGTTCTGCTCCAGTAATTCGAACCACACTCCCAGATCTCACATTATTAAGGCGAATCGTAGATGATTCCGGAATGTCAAAAGCGTTCGGCTCTTGGTATGCAGTAACTTCCTCATCATCTGCGGTATCACCAAGTGTGGCAGCACTGTATATGTTTCTATGAGCAACATGGTTAACCACCTTCCACGGGACTTTGTTAAGAAGATCGTCCAGGTAAAACACTTGTTTTACTGATGAGGCAAGAACGAAAGGGTCATCTTCATACCAGGTAGTAGCAGTATTCACCGAAAATGTTCTGTACTGATCGGTCCTTGTGTTCTCCGGGCTAGTATCAAACCATCTACACTTGAACAAGTGCACTTTCATGCGGTTCCCATAAATTAGTTCAACAACTGAATGAAGGACACCATAATAGTCAACGCCATCCTGCCCACCATGGACCATCACCCCACAATTCTGTGTTTTCAGTCGGTCGTCTCGATTTTCACATATAAATTTCACGCCATTGACCTGACACATCGAGTAAACTTTTGAAGCTATCGGTTTCATCGCCAGGACCCTCAATTCGTTTGACCACTCTGGGCAACCATCATCTGCTACATGGTTCATCTGAAAACGTCCAGTAATACGTACAGAAGAAATTATGTCATCTTGAAACCACAAAACCACGTACATACATACATGTTATATAAGGATATATATAAAAATAGACATATACACATATACCCTTACCCATTGACCAAAGTAGTTTGCAAACGTCCTGTTGTGGTAATCAACATTTCCGGCAATAGCAGGGCAGTGAAGATGATAGTTTTTCCAATATTGTACTTCTGGACAGTTAATCAGTACCGACCAGTGGGTAATGGCTACCTCATTTCCATCCAACTTGTACAACTTTGGCAAGCTTCCCTGTACTACCACGTCACTGGAGATGATAGAAAGGTTGAACTGGGGTTCATCTATCGGCATCTGTTGTTGGGGGTCCTCAAGCGCTCCCAAGTACACTTTGGTGTACGTTACACACTCGTGCGCAAGATATGCTTCAGCGATACACCCTTCAGGTGCATATTTATTCTTCACATAGTCCTTGTAGGCTCCCAATTGTCTACAAGTTAACAAGTGCATGTTAACTTACTTAAAAAATAAGAATTTACATATAAAAACATAGGCAAACCAAATGTATGAATCATTTGTCCCTTTCCATGAGTTACATCCAAGTGTAGTGTACGGGACCGGTAAGCAACAATTGTTCGGGAAGATGGATCATCAGGTGAGGCATGATGTCGAAAAATTTGGGGGAAATATCCTCTCAAGCTTGCACATGATAAAAATGATGTCATCTTGCATCTCCCTGATGTCTGATTTTTTAACTTCCCTGGTGCATAACTTCTGAAAGAATCTTGACAAGGCCACCAACGGATCCACCACCTCTTTGGGCAGGTACCCTCGAATGAAAATAGGGAAAAGTCGTTGAAGCAGTACATGGCAGTCATGACTCTTTAATCCGTACATCTTATTGTCCCGGAAGTTAACACACCTGCTTATATTTCCTGCATACCCATAAGGATACCTGCGCGCATATATATATATATATATATATATATATATATCCATAGGCAACAATTATATTTCTCGCATATAACTATAATCCGGTAAAAATTTAAGGCCAAATTCCTGCGTAGCCATAAGAATATATACCTGACATTACTCAGCCACCGAAAAATTTCATGCTTATGCTTCGGCTTTACGGTGTAAAGAGCTTGCGGCATTTTTCTCTTACCATCTCTTAACCACAAATGTTTCCGCAAACCCATTGCTTTCAGATCAATGCGTGCCTTAGGGATGCCTTTTGTTTTCCCCTCCAAGTTAAGAACTGTGCCCACAACACTTTCACACACATTCTTCTCTATGTGCATGACATCTAGGTAGTGTCTGATAGGCAACCTGGGCCAGTATGAGAGTTCCCAGAATATGCTCTTGTGTGTCCAAAACTTACCTTTCGGGCTTGTCTGGAATTGACGCGACTATGTCAGGATGATTGCTCAGTTGGCCAAAATCATATTCATTCAACACTTCCAAAATTTCTTCCCCTGTCCATCGCCTGGGTGCCACACCTGTTTCCACAGTCCCATCAAACGCGTCTGGATCCTGCCTAAATGGGTGATCATATGGAAGCCAACAACGGTGACGCATCTGAACAATTTTACTGCAATGAGGACTGCAACAATCAACCGTCATGCACTCTGAACAAGCCCTGTAACCCCTGGTAACGTTGCCTGACAACATACCGCGGGCAGAAAAATCACTGATGGTGCCAACAAGCATGGCATGCATCTGGAACATCTCCTTTTTGAACCTATCGTAAGTGGGGTGGGCACACTCACTCAGGTACTTAAGCTCCTCAATCAAAGGCCTCAAATACACATCGAGACACTTGCCTGGATAACCCGGGCCCGGAATTAACAGAGTGAGCATATTGTATTCCTTCTTCATGCACATCCATGGTGGAAGGTTGTACGGTACCAAAATAACTGGCCATATACTGTATTGAAGACTCATGTTGCCAAAAGGGTTGAATCCGTCAGATGAGAGCCCTAGCCAAACATTTCGGACCTCTGCTGCAAAATGATCAAACTCCCTGACCATGTGCTTCCAAGCCTCTCCGTCGGAAGGGTGTATAAGGGTGTCATCGTCAGGCAAGTTCCTCTCAGCCCAACATCTCATTGCCTCGGCCGTGAAAGCACACATGAACAACCGCTCCAGCCTATCAATCAGCGGGAAATATCGAAGTATCTTCACAGCTTTCTTGTTGCCTGCAGGAGTCAACTTATACCTTTCTGTAAAACATACCGGGCATGCTTCAAGGTCTTCAAGATCTTTCCCCCCAGAAGAGAATACAATCATATCTGGATGCATGAATTTTGATGTAGGAAAGCCCAAGATCTTTCAGGATATGTCGCACCTTATGATGAGTGGTAGGAAGACAATGACCGGGTGGCAGTAGCGAAGCAGTCCACTTCAGCCAAGAATCAACAGCTTTGACAGACATTTTGTTCTCCATTTTGAGCTGCATCACTCCCATGACACTTCCAAGAACAGTCTTACTACAACCGTCGTACAACGGAGTCTGTTGCAATGCAATCAGGTTGTTGTACTTGTCTATACCGCTTGTGTTGACATGAGCTCCAGGTAATGGCTCGACTGACTCGATATGGGGGAAACCCTCAACGACGGGAGGGACATTTGGTGCTTTATCAGCAAATACACCGCTCTCATGAGGAAACATATCATTGATTAACATCGCTGTTGGACCATAGGATGAACTGCCCCTCTCAGCAAAATTTCCATGATCATAGCGTGGACTGACCCTCTCACCAAATTGTCCATGATCATGCGGACCCGCTAACGATGTTTCACCGTGATAAATCCAACAAGTGTACTTATCCCAAAACCCGTATTTACCCAGGTGCCTCTGGACTTTATCAATGGGAAAACGAAATCGATCGCTGAAATACTTACATTCTTTACACGGGCAATAATGAAGTGTAGTGTCTCCACAATTAGCCTTCATAAAATCCACAAAACTCCTAATTCCCTGGTGATATCTGACATCCCATCTTTCAAGGCTCATCCAACTCTTGTCCATCCTGAAAATTCTAACAATTTTACGTATTAATTATATATATATATACACACATTCACTACTAATAATCGACGCGATATCTCAATTCAATTCACACATTCTCTGAATTCAATTCAGTACTCGATGATGGTACGTATTCTTCTTTTTTCAATTCAAAACGTATTTGACTAGGTAGGAGGCTCTGTTAAGCCTGGCTCCGATAACACTACGATAATACCAGTCGTTGATTCAGACACAAGATAAGATTAACTACAAGCAGTTTTCTCGTTTCGGTGACATCAACAACATTTCATATATATCTCACGAATTGGATTTGATCAATACACATATATATATATATACATACACATATACGTATATATACACGTACCTATATATATAGCTTCCCGAGTGATCGAGTTTTCGACGCTCGCCTTAATTTTCACAATATACCGAATGATCGATTTCAGAGCGTACGTTTTCCTTCGTTCGATTTCTCTGGATTTTTTTCGATCAAAATGAAAGAATGATCGAGCTGATGCAATCTTCGTCTAATATAAGAGACATTGCCGGCGACGGAGTAAGTCGCCGGAAATGAAGACATTACCGGCGACTTTACGCCGGAAAATCGCCGGTAATGTTCCAAAACATTACCGGCGAAATTCCGGCCTGAAAATCGCCGGAAATGTTCGGCTTGACATTGCCGGCGACGGTTGGAGTCGCCGGTAATGTTTTGGAACATTGCCGGCGATTTTCCGGAGACATTACCGGCGACTTACTCGCCGGTAATATTGAACATTACTGGCGACTTTTCCGGTCGCCGGCCTTGTCTCCGGTGATCTCGCCGGTAATGGCAACAAATGTGGTAGTGTTCCATCCATCAACATTTGTTTTGATATATTTAGTAGTCTATGATGCTTTGAGTGGTTTGTAGTCTCGATCAGTTTGGCGGTGTGTATGATGATGATTTGCAACGTACAAGAAAACATTCAAGTATCAATCAATTTCTTACCCTAAACAAATCAATATATTTTTCTTTATAGGAACATGTATTGATCAAACCTACCAAATTTATGAGTCTTTTATTATTCTTCCTCATATACTTTTAATTTGGTGATTGCCTTCGATCCATCGATCAGAGGATTCAAACTACCACATTTTGACTCATTGCCGGCGATTTAAAGGCAATGTTTTTTAACATTACCGGCGATTTTTGTCGGAAAAATCGCCGGTAATGTCTTCTTCTTTTTTTAACATTACCGGCGACATAAATGTATGTCACCGACGATGTCTCGATGGTAATATATAAAAAAAAAAGACATAACCGGCGACTTCATTTATGTCGCCGACAATGTCTCTTTTTTTTTAAACATTACCGATGACATAAATGTATGTCGCCGGCAATGTGTTTTTTTTTACATTACCATCGAGACATTGCCGGCGTCATACATTTATGTCGCCGATAATGTTAAAAAAAAAAAAATATTACCGGCGATTTTTCCGGCAAAAATCGCCGGTAATGTTAAAAAAACATTGCCGGCGATTTAAAAATCGCCGGCAATGCATTCCTAACATAGTTGAGAGTAGTCTGGTCATTTATTCATGTACCCACTTTGTTAATATGAGACAATTTCTTTGATTTGAACACATTTAATTTAGTTGTGTTTGATTTCTGTATGTGCAAAAGAAGATCGATTTCCTGCATCCGATAGTCTCATAGTCATATTACTCATATGAAGAATTTCTTTAATCTCGAGCGAAGAAACACTAGGAACTGTTGCTAAGTCTCCAACTCAGTTTCTTCGAGAATATTTCTGATTTCACGTCCATCTATCGCTTGATATAGCGGAGCTACTAAGAGCCACACTGACACTGTCAGAAGAGAGACGTACCTCCTTTGGTGCAAACAGAGCGGTTGCGGTGTCCAATCATTTGTTTGTGGTTGTTCGTTTGCTCTCAATGAAGGGTAAAAAAAATATGATGGATGCAGCCGAAACTATAGGCTCCATCTGGGGTCATGGGAGGTAGCTTACGATCCGCACGGTGGGGAACCGATTCTTGATGGAGTTTTCTAAGGATGTAAAGGCGAAACATGTCCTTGAATGAGGACCTTGATTCTATGGAAAAACGGCTTTGATGTCTGCACGTTTTAGTATGTGGAAGAGGTGATCCAATGGAAGTTCCCTTACTTTTGCTGCCGGTGTGGGTGTGGGTATGGGTAGAGATATTAGGTATGGATTCGATTGTGTTTATAAAGAAAGCTTTGAGAATGGTGGCGAACGCTCTCAGAGCTTTTGTCAACATTGACCAACCTGGTTTTCAGTGAGACATTGTGAGAGTTTGTATTCGACACTCGATCTCCTCTAGGGTTTGGCAACTGTTCCCTGCACGAACCTTCTAATTCAAGGCTAGTGTGGAAGCCAAGCTTAAGTTCAAGCATGAGAGGTTTCAAGGTTACTGCAATATTTGTGGTTTCTTTGAGCATTCTACTTTTGGATGTATTGATGCTCCAGGTTTGACAAAGAGCATGGTTTTGGAGTCGGTGAATAGCTTCATTAGTGATGCGACAGAGGTTTCGAATTTGGTGGAAGCTGGTCGGCTGGTAAGTACTCCGAGTGCAAACCCTAGCTCTGATACTATGGTTAGAAATAAAGCCATGCAAGTTTCTTCGACCTCAATGGTGCCTCAAGCTTTGATGTTCTCGGTGCCAGGTTTGACTACTAAGATCTTTTCAGCGGTTGATGCTCACCTACGAAAAGTAGCTCCTATCAATCCAATGCGTGAGGGTATCCCCAAAGACAAAACAATGGACTTGTCTGTAGGTGTTGTTGATGGAGTTGTGGGAACAGCTCTTGACACTGCTCATTGAAAGTAGTATTTTATTTCTACTTTTATTTGTTGTTATCTAATAAGTGTGAATAGAATAAGTATTGCTTATCGTTCCGTTTTGCGCTACGTCATGGTTTCGAACTTTGGTTACTTAGTTTATTTTTATTTTTTAAGCTTATTGTTGGTAGGATTATTTGGGCTAGGTAAACAGTTTTGTTGTAATCTAGACTGCGGCTTCTTGTCTGTCATTTGTTCTTGTTAAGGGTAGTCACATGTTGTAATTTGTCCTCATCTTTTCTTCAATGAGAACTGACGTTTCACGTTTGCCCTTAAAAAAATAGTCATATTACTCATATAGTCGATCTGTTTTGCTCTAGTAAAACTAATGAATTTAGTCAAAACCTTTTTAATTAGAACAAAGCAATCTCCCCTCTATCATTAATCAGAACAAGAAGTGAAGAAACCTAAAATGTCAATTTAATTACTAATTACTAGCAAATCCATGCTTTCTTCCATATATCCTCATAAATCATTGACGGCATTCACAACAATTTAACAAATCAGGCAAAACGTATTGACCGTATTCATTGGCGACATTCGATTATTAACCACATCAATAACGTTACACATGACTCAAATTAATGCTAAGACTATCAAATACAATTCAGCTTTCTTCTACTATAAAATTCACAGGATCAGTCCAAAATTATCTATATCCTATAGCTTCTCAATTAATAGAAAAAATGAATAGCATGAAACAAACATTGGTGTTTTTACTAATTTGTGCTTATATGGAATCATTTAGCTTTGCAGGATTCCCCAGGAAGTACTTTGTGCGTATTGTGAACAATTTGAATGGCTCTCAAGTGCTTAATTTCGAATGCCACTCCGACGATGATCAAATTGGTCCTCGTCTTCTTTCTCCAAATCAACAATTCGAATTTGGTTTTCGTGAAACCTTCGACACAAGATTTGATTGTAGTGCATGGTATTCAGATTATGTAGTTATATTCAGTGGGTGGAATGGTAAACTTGTTCATAATTGTGGCGGGGTTCATTGCATATGGAGTGCTCGAACAGATGGGTTGTATTTGTTCAAGATCAACAAGCAAGTTTATATTAAAAAGTATGACTGGCAGCAGTGGCAGAGCCAGGAAATCAGTCCAAGTGGGGTGAGATTTTTCTCCCCAAAAGAAGAAGAAGAAAAAAATAAACCTGAGCATGTGTCAATATATCAAATATAAAAAATACAATAGATTGATCCAATAATAAAAATGCTTATATGTAACTTAAGTTTATTGTATCACAAAACATTACATATAAATGCCCATATCTCTCTAGTTAGTGCTATAGATTGACAAAAACCTATTAACCTATGCATTTACTCAAAATGCTCTCAAGAAATGAGACTAAGAGAACTACAAAAGCATTCTATGAGGCTTCATGTTTTGAAATTGTTGAATAATAGTCTCATCTTCAATGCTATCAAAGATCTTCTTCTTAATATAAGCAGTCAAGCAACCATTCATCCATTCATCTCCCATTCGATTACGCAACTGAGTCTTTACAATATTCATTGCAGAAAACACTCTCTCTACACTTGTTGTTGCAACCGGTAGAATAAGTGCTAAAGTTAGAAGCAAGTAGACTAAAGCATAAGTCTTGTCCCTTTTTGTATCAACCATCATTTGTGCAAGATCCAAAATTCCTTGTAATTTTGAGAACTAATCATTCGAACGCATGTCCATTATCTAATTCTCTAGTTGCTCTTCTAGAATTTGAGTATCCATTTCTGAAAAATCTCTCGGATAAAACTTGGCAAGACATACCAACTTCTCTTTGTTAAAAGAAGAGAAAGAATTACTTGGATTCAAGCATCCAACACAAAGAAGCAACCTAGTATTCTTTCCATTGAACCGATTGTTTAACTCTTGAAGTTGCACATCAATAACATTGTAGAATAACTCAACACGATAATGATGCATATTTGTGACTATTTGAGTATTCCGCTTTGGTAGTTTTCCTTTAACTCAAAAATCATCATTCATATTACGAGTTTCAATACAATGCTCTTTACAAAAAGAAAACACTTCACCAAGTAAATGATCACAATCAGTGTCCCTCATTGTTTGCAATCTACCATTGCTTATTGTCACCAAATTCAAGGCATTCACGATGTCTTGATCTTTTTTTGTAAATATTGTGACAAATCATATGTAATTCCCAACACTTTCTTCATAACATGTAGACAAAAGATGAAATCAAACGATTGCATATAATCTAAAAGTACCTGACATTCAAACTTCTGTTCAGATCGAGGTCATTCCATCACCTTATCTTAAATCTTCCAACACTTGTATAACTGATGCAAACTTTTTGACTAAGCTTAATAACTAATTGTAGTGAGAACTCCAACGCGTGTCACAAGCTCGCTTGAGATTTGTTTCTTGATTTTGGCATTTTTCACTTGACAGATTACCACCATGAATTGCTTCTAAAACAAACTTACCATGATAATCTCTAAGAAAATCGAGACGCTTTGGTGAAGCTCCAATAACATTCACTACCTTAGCAACTAAGGTGAAGAAGTGATCCATTATGTCATATTTCTTCACCACAGCTATAAGAGACCGTTGAAGTTGATGAGAAAAACAATGAACATAAAAAGCACATTCGTTGTCTTTCAAGATCAATGATTTAAGGCCATTGAATTGATCTCTCATATTGCGTGCTCCATCATACCCTTGCCCTCTTAATCTAGAGATGCTTAATCCATGTCGAGAGAAGAAATCATCAATAGAACGCTTAAGTGTGGCAACATTAGTATTCATAACATGTTCAATACCCACAAAATGTTCAATCACACGACCATATCGTCTTAATGATCCATTTGTAAGTGTTTGACGAAAATTATGAAGTTGAGGTTGGGAAGGACCTGCTTGCAAGTACACTCTCCGAATTTGGTTTCGGACATTAGGGTGATAGATTTGTATACAAAGACGCAATCCAGGATTAGCTATGATACTATTTAAATCAACTTTCAAGGATGATTGTTGCGGTGCCTTTTTTTTGCTTTAGTACAAATTCTTTTGAGACTATTTGGAGATGATGCTATAGCCTCCGGTGTTGGTAATCTCTTGGAAATATTTCCATAGCTCTAAACTATAAACAAGATACTCAGTTTCTATCCAAAATAAGTAGTAAGAAGATTCTCACATGACAATAAAAAAAAATTCCACACACTACTGATAAACACAAATCAGATTCCATACAGCTATACTTATACATTGACTTGTATCTTTTGTTTGTTCATAAGCAATACAGAAGTCTCAAAGAGTCAAAGATCTAAAATTAGAGCATAAAAAGAAAAAAATCAAGATTCACAAATCCAATATCTGCCGAAAAAACAAAGACATGATATTTGCTCACCTAGAAACTTAAGACACTGACTTAAGGCTTGAAGCCTTAAAACAACTCATCAAGCAAGTCCCAAAAGTCCCAATTTAGCCACTTCAATCTGCAAATATAAATTTACTACATCAAATCAAATTCAAATTATTTAAGCTTAAATTGAACAAAGTAATGATTGATGAACTGATCATGGCATCATGCTACATAATATGACTTATGAGTGTGAGGGCAGAGTGAGAGAGAGGTGAGGATACTAGAAATTGACCAGACATGGAGATTGAGCCGTGAGCGGAGAGGGCGTGAGAGAGGCGTAAGATGGAGATGTTAGACAGCTAGCTAGAGTCTCAGAAGAAAAAAGAAAAGAGAAATGGGTTTTGTTGTTTTCAATGTGGCCATGTGGGAACAAAACGAAGACGTACTCGATACTTTACACTGCAGATAGGAAAGAAAAATTGGATAGAGATTAGAGAAAGTCAAAATTTCTAATATTAATAATTTAATATAACATACAATTGATACAAAGTCATTTTTTTCTTGCAAGAATCTCTGGGATGGCACTTGCCTTCCCTGGCCAAGTGCTCCCTCCGCCGCTGACTGACAAGCCAGTAAGATGTAAATCTTGATCTCTAGTAGTACTGGGGGTTGTGATCCTATTGGATAGAAGTATATTGTTGGTATATTTTTATATTATTTAATAAAGAGTCCACGAAGCTCTATAACTCTAAATTACCTATATTAGTAAGTGTATTAACCGATAAACTATACCATTTGTTTCACAATATATTGAATCCAAAATAATATTATTAACCACCCGTTACGTCCCCTTCACTTCAACTCCTGTTGCAACCACCCGTTACGTTCCCTTTACATTGCCATTAGTCATGCTGCCCACGAATGACATTTGTCAACTCACATTAAATTTATGGTAATCAGACCAACTAACCAGATTTTGTCATGTAAGCTTATTTTTCAACCATGATTAACTCACAATCACTAGCAGAAAATAGAATGATAGAAAATATCAGAAATTAGCACTTAGAAAATGTTCACATACATACTTGAACTGAAAATATAACAAGTCTAATTCGAACGTCAAATCATTTAATCTTTAGCAACTAAAATAATTGAAACAGCCTAAAACAAAGTTGGCAACTTGGCATTGGTTTTTCACATCTCTTCACTACGTTCTTGACTAGCTTATTGTGCTTTAAGACAATATTTATTCTTCATTGTCACTAACATTATTATTCCCAGACTATATCTAGTCTAGCTTATAGAGCTTGTTGTCCAATCTCAGACTTAATAACAATGTCTGCCACTGATATGGCTAATTCACATTCTGCTTCATGTATGTGTTCAACTAATCTTGAAATAATCCCAATACAGTCATACACAGGATCTTGTAATCTGCACTCAGCCTCATAGTACAAACTGTATGCCGCATCAGCTTGAAGGTGAGGTTCCACTTCCTTTAAACAATGGATAAAACAAAATTGAGTAATCTTCAATTCCGTTTTGTTTTAATCTTATTAGGCCAATTAGAAAACTCTGAAAATAGAAAATGCATGGTTAAAATGGTTGGGTGTTACCTTGAGCATTCGTCCAACATTTTTGGCGCCATAGATTTTATGAACAGCAGCATATCTTTGAGGATTATTTGGTGGGAAATATCGAGAAAATATGCAATCACTTCTCGGACAACTCTTTCTCAAATATCTACAAGCGGCGCAACAATTTGGGGAAAGTTTTCAAACTCAAAATTTGAAGGAAAATTTCTATAAAGAGCACATAGAATTATGCTGATTTCAACAATGGAATCATCCTTGCATTGGAACATGGCTCCATTTCGGATCACACAAAGAAAGTGATTTATAAATATTAGGTGATTTTTGATCATTAAAACTATAGTTTGGTGAGCTATGAGTAACTTGACAAAATCAAAGTGATTTTTTAGACAAATAGATGGTTGTAAGTGATTTTTGGTTAACTATATAATCTAACACTATTAACCAAACTGTACAAGTTATGAAAAATATGTCATTCTTTCCCAAATATATTATCAAGTTGCTATAGAAATTATTAGGGGTGAGATCAGTTTAGATTGGTTCGGTATTAGGTCGGAATCTGTACCGTACTGTAATAAATTATTCAGTTCGGGTCCTATTCGGTTCAGTTTTTTGGCAAGTCCGTCCCACGAGTTTCGAGCCCAACGCATTTCAGATCATTATATTTCGGTTTCAGATTGATTTTCGATAAAAGAAATTTAGGCCTAAACAATTATTCAAGTTAATTATTGTTTGAGAAATGAAAAACCGTAGAGAGATAGAAGAAATGTGAGAAAATAAGAGTATTTTTTGCAAGTATTTTCTATATATATGTCGGAAAAAAATTCAAAATGGTGAGTGTATATTCATTTGTGTAAAGAAATAAGCACAATTTTGTCATATATATTATTTCAGAACAGTTTAGTTTTGTTCGATATTGTACCATAAAAAGTTATTCGGTTCAAATTTAGTTCGATTAAGTTTCTAAATTAGTCCATACCATGAGTTTCAGACCCAACAAGTTTCAATTCGGTTTATTTCAGTTTTCGGTTCGATTTTTCAGTAAAACATCCCACCCCTGGAGATTATAAAATGTAATAAATTAAATATTTTTCACATTTTTAAAATAAATACGACAAACTTTTTCTCTGACCTCCTATATCAATATCATCTACAAACAGTGTGTAAAGCTTCAAATGGACAAACCAGTTGACAGAAACAAATCTCAAAAGAAAATATAAGACAGTTTTAGTCATGATCACTTCCCCCCTCTCGATCTCGAGCCTTTTAGTTCGGTGAACGAAATGAATATGAATTTTCGAGGCAGTAGTAGTGGATGAGGGAGAGGATCTGGCGATCCAGTGGAAGACCGGATGATAAGAACTAGACGATCGGAGAACTGAGGAAGAGAGATCCGACTCGGCGGATAACAGGCGGACAAAGCAGAGACTCGGCGCGGTTTGATGGCCGAGACCGAAACCAGACGACCGAAAGATTGGGGAATAGAGCTGGAGCACCATGAACCGTTGACGTTGAAGACGTCAAACAAGGACCAATCTCCGGCTTCGAAAAGCGCGGAGCACGAAAAGAAAGAGAGAGCCCCGCCACGGCGTTGCCCTAACCCGGAAAGGCGGAAACTTTCTCGCGCGTTGAGGCGCGTTCCTTAATTACTCAATAATGAAAAGGCGGAAACTTTTAACGAACTATTCTAATATTTGTCCCGCAATCCCATCACTCTTTAAAGTAGTCTAAAGAAGTACAAAATTATGGGGGTCACCAATGCTCTATGGACTCGATATGTCACTCGTAAACCACCCATGCATGATATTAGAGCCTCTTCGAAATAGGAACATTAGAACAACATCGCTCGTCAGTCGTCACTCGATAACGGCCTCTATCAAAGATTGTGATAACAATGGAGGAGGCCAAGCGGAAACAACTGAAGCGTTTCGTCAAACAGTGGAAGTCCGATCCCTCCATTCTCACCGATCCTTCGCTCTCATTTTTCCGCAAATACCTCGAAAGGTAAAAAATAAAATCCGCTCAATTTCGTCTCTGTAAATCACACTGGTTTCTGAATTCGGATATATTATTAATCGATTCGTATCAGCCTCGGCGCTACTGTGCCTTCATCTGCATCCAAAATTGAAGATTCCAAATCGGTATGGTATTTCTTTCACTCTCTAATTTCTATTGAATTAAACAATTAAATGAGCTTAAATTGATTGAGAAAATTTCGAGTCTGTAGAAGGGCTATACAGTCGAGGAGAGCGACGATGACATGTCGGAGGAGGAAGTTCCTGTTAAGGAAGAAGAGGAAGCAGAGATTATTGTCGCATCTCATATCCAGCTCGAAGGCAATGTTGTGGAGCCTGACAATGAATCTCCTCAGAAGGTTAGTTTTCGATTGAGTTAGGTGTAGCTTAGTTAAAACATTAGATGTTAGTATTGTGGATTGTTTTACAGAATGTTAGCATAAGACAGTTGTACTCTGCTGCTCTTGTTTTGTTACTTGGGTTTAGGGTTTAGGGTTTAGGTTGTACTCAAGTAAGACAGTTTTTAGGTTGTACTCAGGTAAGCATACAGTTTTTACGTTTGTTCTTTGCTTGGCAGGAATTCTGGCTAGTTTTTTTTTTCAGTTGTATCATGCACCTTTTTAGTTATTAGTTTGTTAATCGATGGATGATTACTGATTTTTCATAGTAATAATTTGATGATTTAAACTAATGTTCAGATGGCTCTGAGATCTCTTTATCTAATGATGAATTATGCTTCCCCCTATCCATATGTTGGTTGCCTTGCCGAGATTGATATGAACAAACTGGAACCCTCCAAGCCTGCACCATTTGATTTTGTAGCAAGATTTATTCCAGGACCAGAAGGAGGTCCAGTGTTAAACCCTATTCAATGGCGTGCTTGTTACTTGGGTAGTGATAACTTATGTCTATTGCCAGATATTTTTCCTGATGCTGTTTATGTTGACTCTGAATCTGAATCCGACTCTGAAGTATTGACGTCAGATGACCTACAATTGAACGGATATATCTTCAACATCAGGACTAGAAAGGTGGTGCAAAGATTGAAGCCACCCCAAGCTCCCAAATTCTGTGGACATGTTGTATTTTTGAATGGGAAGATTTATTTTATTGCAGATACATACTGGTCATCATATCTACCCGACCCATCTTTTGAACGATATGATCCTATCAAAGACACTTGGGAAACATTGGCACCTTTCCCCTATGATAAGAAGTCAATGGCTCATAAAGCTGAGATGGTTGCTTATGCCGTTTTTGATGATTTCATTTTGTTTAACATCGATTATGATACTTCGACACTATGGGCTTATGATGAAAGTAGCAATAAATGGTATCCAGTCACCGTCGACGACCATGATTGCCTTTACTTACAAGGACTGGGTGTGGTTGTTGAAAATACTCTTTATACCTTAACAAGTCTGGATGTAATATTGGCATTAACTGTTACAAGGGAACAAAGTGACGACGGAGGAGATGTTGTATTTACCTGTTCTCTGCAGTCCAAGTTTAGTTTTCCCTATGAGTCGATGACGTATCCGCATCGGATGCAAAGTTGGGCAAAATATCATTTGGTTCATTTCGGGGGCAACAAGGAGTTTTGTCTTGTCCGGTGTGGTCTGTGCTTTAATGACAGTGGTCTTTGCTGTAATGTCAATGATCATCAACATCTTCAAGTCATCCTTTTTCAGCTTAAAGAGGAGGAGGAGCATGAGGATGGAAATGTGTCGCCGATGCCGATGACCGTAAACGACGTACAGGAATATCAGCTGGATCTTCTGGGAGATAAGACACTTACTCCTATATTCTGCTTCTCGCTTCCGCCGTGAGCTCCTTTAATCACTTTTTCTCCTTCACTTCTGTTTGTTTTGAATTCCATCTTTATAGTTTCTGATTTTATTACTTAGTGGTTGCGGGGATTTTGTGAAAAGAAAAGAAGACTTCAGTGATATTGACTTTATCGTTAACCCGTAAGTTCTTTAATTTACCTTGTAATTTTCCGAGTGTTTTCTCGGGATGTTCTACAGGTACTTTGGAGTTTCAATACTCCGATCCCCAGTTTTGGAGCGTTGGATCACTTAATTTCTCCAAAACTAGGGACTGCAAAAGTGATTCAACGCTCTAAAACTGGGGAGTATTGAAACTCCGGAGCACTATAGAATTTTCGTGTTTTCTCTTTATTCTCATAATAATTTTGAAGTCTATTTTTTGTAATTAATTATGCTTTATGGTATAGGATATTTGATGCTGCTAAACAAGGCACAGTAAAACGGAGTAAAAATCTTGCAGCAAGTGATGAGAGTAAAGATGTTGCAGATACAACAACCTCCGGAGTCCAGAAGGAGGCCACAATGAAATCATATGAATCAGTAGTGTGCTTAGGCTCATGATTAATTAATTTTCTCAAGTCAAGTCTAGTTTTGCACTTATTTGATATGTGTTCTGTTCTATGTTGGTGCAGGTTGCAGATACTAGTGTCGCATCATCCAGTTCTGTTCCCCTATCCCGTAGAAATGATAACACTCACGAGGAAGGTAATTAAACACTGCTTCCACATTCATTTTTAGTTAAAAAAATATATATTTAGACTCATGTACTCTTTTAATCAAAATATGTAATTTATCCTTTACTACTGAAGGTCACTCCATATATGTAAGCAATTTGCCTCCTGGTGCCACTGTTGAACAACTTGAGAAGGAATTCAAGAAATTTGGGTCTATTAAGCTGGACGGGATCCAAGTCAAAAGAAATGAGGTACGTGAGGTTTATGTGTTAAGAGTGCACTACACACTCCAAATGAGATCTCTTTGATATATATATAGGCTTATAGTGTATGTTTCTGTATAATTTGTTTCTTGCAGTATGAGACTTATGGCTTTGTTGAATTTGAAAGTGTGACTTCCATGTATCAAGCAATTGAGGTATTGTCATTTACCTTGGTTTTCTGATACCATTAGTTAGTTGAAAGTTTCTTGGGGTCAGGTCTGCCTTTTGCTTTGTGGCCATGGTTTTGACCTGACTTAAACCTAAGGCTTCAGTTTTTTGAGCTGTCCAAATTTCTGTCAGGCTTCACCTATCACAATTAGGAATCGTCGAGCAGAAATTAAGAAAAAGATAAAGCCTACCAGAGGTAACTCATTGAACTTTTTTGTATTTGAAAAAAAGAAAGCGTTTCCCAGTCTCTTCTTGGTAAAGCTTAACAAAGTTGGTGTCTCAGGTGGTAGCGGTAAGAATCGGCGACAAAGGAAGGGCAAAAAATAACCGCACTGTCATCCGGAGTTGAATATTTGTCAAGGTTTAGGGCCTTCACTTGTGTTTTGTTGTCAGAATATAAGCAGTGGTATATGTTAAGCTATTAGTTGCTATGTTATGAAGGACCGGAGCTTTCAGTTTAATTTGTTTTGCTTGGTTTATTTTATAGAGTTGGAATCGACTAAACTGAAACAAGACTTGTTTGTTTGATACCAATTCTGGTTTGATTTCCTCTCATTAGCCTGTATTAATGGATATAGTCAGCTTAATTTACACCATTTGTTTCATAACTTGATGCCCTTGTGCAATTTGATGATTCTGAAGTTACCTGAGATGAGCCTTGAAAGTGATTCTTAAGGTTTTTTTATTCACTTCAATGAGATCTCATGTGTGAAACCAAAAATGAGAATTCATATCGGAGCTATTTCATTTCGATTGGATCAATTACAAATCTAGGTTGGTTGAATGCCAGAGTTTAGTTGACCTCAAAATGTCGCTATCATATTTTCATTTCAGTTAGATTTGAGGTTTTCCTCTGTGATTCTATCAATGTTTAGCACAATTAACCAAACTGTACAAGTTATGAAAAATGTCATTTTTTCCCAAATATATTATCAAAGCTGCTATAGAGATTATAAAATGTAATAAACTAAATATTATACCCAGTGTTGGTCTTCACATTTTTAAAATAAATACAACAAACTTTTTCTCTGACCTCCTCTATCGATATCATCTACAAACAGTATCAAACAGTGTAAAGCTTCAAATGGACAAACCAGTATACAGAAACAAATCTCAGAACAAAATATAACAGTTTTCGTCACTCCCCCCCCCCCCCCCCCCCCCGGATCTCGAGCCTTTTTCACTGAACGAAATGAAAATGAATTTTCAAGGCAGTAGTGGCTTTCTGTCTAGCAGTTGATTCCACACACCTCAACATCTGGACCGGTGACTCGTGTGGTAAACGGATCAACCCTCACCCACAACAAAGAGAAAATCGAAGCCAGGAGAATTGACCACACAACGACAATGGTCGGAGTTCGGTTCTGACGTCCCATAAGACCTTTGAGGAAGGGATACAAATGGACAATCACCCAAAAGGCAAAGAAGAGCTTACCAAATAGGGGACCCCATGACTGGTAACCACTGTTGACAGCATAGGATATACCGGCAACAACACCCACCAAGTTTATGATGAGGAGAGTTGTTGGCGGGATGAGGAGAGTCGTCCATTTAAACATGTAGAGCTCAGCAAAGTCCCCATCTTCATCCGAAGCCTTGGAGGTGACGGTGAAATTTGTGTCGATACCTGCAAGTACTTTGAGGAGACCCTGGACGACAGCAAAGAGATGGGCTGAAACACCACCGATGACCCAAAACTGTTCATTTCTCCACCACTCGTCAATTCCAACACCACTCCATCTCATCTCTAGAATACCGGTTGCAAAGATGGAAAGAAAGAGGGAAATAAACCATATACTTGCAATGTTGCTAATCTGCAACCAAATTAACCAGGTAAATTTAGTTAATTGATACAACTTGTAACAAATTTTCATATAACATAGAGATATGCTTTGCTGTGCATGTCTACCCTTTTAGAATATACTTATAAGTCAATAATATACAAAATTGTTATAATTTAATATCTAAAACACCCAGTTAAAATGCAACAGCGAATGAATTTTTTTTATTTTTTCTCTTTTCTAATAAAACGCTGAACATGTTGAATTTGTTGGAACATAAGAGTGCATAGCAGCAGATACTGTAATGTGACAAACCTGTGGAATGATGAATTTGTTGGTAAGAAGACAGACAGCTGGCAATGTACAGTACGCAAGAAGAGGTATGGCCGTGATTGGGTAAATGGTAGTGTTCACATAAGCAAATCTCTCCAGCCATTTTAGCC
Source organism: Geum urbanum (assembly GCA_946800695.1). Taxonomy (NCBI): domain Eukaryota; kingdom Viridiplantae; phylum Streptophyta; class Magnoliopsida; order Rosales; family Rosaceae; genus Geum; species Geum urbanum. The sequence goes on from OX327015.1 coordinate 1,170,759, forward strand.
TACCACTATAACCATACCAGATAGGACAATGTCGACTGAGAAGAATTTCCACGGAACCCAAAGCCCATCGCAGCACTTGGTTCAGACGATCTGAAAGATTAATGGGAGCAGACCCTTTAAATGCCGCAAGCTTAGGCATGCAGTAGATAGACCTCCACCCACGAGCATGCATCTTGAATCCCGTAAGAATATCTTCTGTGACAGAACCATAAATCCATCCAATCTGCAGGTGGAAAGAGGAAATGTAGGGAAATGGATTATTAACTGAATATTTTAGCAAATATCAAGATACAAAAAAAGTAAATGAATATATCAGTATGACATTTCTGAAGCCTTGCTCTTAATTAAAGCACTAAAGCTCCTCAATAATTAGACCAGAATACCACTCCAATATATTCTCACTAAGTACAGACAGAAAAAAAAAAAAAAAAAAAAACAGATGTTGTAGTATTGCGATTTTTCCTGTGTAAGGTGTAAATAGAGGTGGATACTCAAAAGAATTACTTATGTTTTTCTAACATGTGAAAGAGGACTAAATCTAGAACATAAGAGGCTTGTTGTTTACAAAATGTAATACAATAAATCACTTCTTTTTCTCACATTTTTATTTTAATTCTCATTGCAATGGGAATAGAATGGAACAAAAGAAATATATACCTCCTGTCCCCAGTCACTTTTGTCTTCATACCCACAGCTGATAACATGAATAGCTTCTTTAAGGAGAGTTTCAGGTGTTGCTGATTGAGGAACACCACCATTCTCCATCAGTGTTGAGGCAACAAACACAGCAGATTGACCAAACCTTTTCTCCAGGCTCATTTGTGACATTAATAATGATTTCTCATCATCAAATCCAGTACCTGATTTTGAAAAGGAGTATTAGAAGAGTTGAGTGCCATCTATTAAGATTAATGGTGTCTGTTGTGCATGCGTGAGAAAGAACAAAAGAGAACAAAGCTTCTACAGGGAACACTGGATACATAAATACATTGATATGTCAGTATTGCATCCAAAATGTGATCTGATGCTTCAAATGATACAAGATGACTAGGTAAACATAGAGAGAGATTACCTTCAACCCCCTCTTCAATATCCTCCAGACTGAAAATTGGGACAGTAGGATCCACGTGCTTGCTTGATTTCTTCTTGTCAGAACCATTTTTACTTGATTTTGAACCCTTCTTTCGTGAACCACCACAAAGTGAAGAAAAAACTCCAACTTTCTTATGCTTAAGCTTGAGTGGAGGTTCATAACCATACAAGGCTGTTCTATTGAAGACACACCCAGTACCCACATAAACTGGGCCTTGGATACCATCTAAACCTCTCAAGTTAATCTGAAATCCAGAAGCAAAGAAACAGATTAAGCTATCTACTAATATCCTAGAGAGAGAAAAAAATAGTTTACAACTAATCTATGTTAAGTGATGACATGTGGTGGAGAACTTACATCGAAGAAAACAGTATTACGATTGGCGTAACGATCATTTCTGTCAATACCATCGAATCTCTGTGGGAATTGAACATAGCATACATTTTTTCCAAGGTTAGGATCCATCAGAAAGCACATTGCTTCCCTCAAGGCCTTACTATTGTTGATGTAATGATCACAATCGAGATTCAATAAGAAAGGTCCATTAGTGAGGACAGCTGATACTCGAACCTGCATTAAAAGGTGAATTCATCATTAGATATTAGTCCTAAACATGAGGTGTGAAACTAACCTATTAAATAAAAATCAAAAAGTACTCACAAGTGCATTCATAGCACCAGCCTTCTTATGATGTTGGAAACCTGGACGCTTTTCACGAGAAACGTAGACTAAACGAGGAAGTTCATTCCCCTCGGCATCAAGCCCCCCACTTTGGCCCAAGAAAACCTGAAAATAACGAAACAAATACAATTTTAGAAAGGGAAAAAAAATTATGCACGAACAAACGAGGAACATTTAAGCAACTAGGCATAAGGATCTCCAATGTGAAAATGTAGCCACCTGAATCATTCCTGGATGGTCTCTTGTATTATTTCCAGGCCATGGGGTACCATCTTGCATGATCCATCCTTCTTCAGGTACCTTTGTTGCCTTTGCAACAAGCCCATTGACACGAACTTTGAATTCTTCATATTCTCTCTGAAATTTAAAATGGAAGAGTATCAATAAAGAGAGCTTTTGTTGAAAGAATGGAGTGAATAAGGCATCTTTTTAGCTTCAATGCTAACAATCTACCTTCATGGCTCTGCGGTCCTTCACAAATGATGGCTGAACCTTATCTTTCAAGTAATCAATCTTTTGTGAAAAGTACCACTCAGGAGCCCTAGGCTCAATTGCATACTTCTTGCAGAAAGGAACCCACTTTCTAGCAAACTCTGAAGTTTCAGAGAGAGCTTCAAATGATAACATTGCGGCTCCATCATCAGAAACATAGCAAGAAACCTTGTCAACTGGATAATCGACTGCTAGAATAGATAGCACAGTATTTGCTGTAACCATGGGAGGCTCTTTCAGTGGATCCACAGTACTGACAAAGATGTCAACCGCAGCTAACTGTGATGGTTCTCCTTCTCGATCATATCTGTAAGTCAAATAGAGTAGGGATTTAACTCCAAACTCCATGGCAACTTAAAAAGTTGAAATGATTCTGCTACTTCAATATCTAAGGCTGAATTCAATTATATGGTTGTAGAAATAAAACGAAATGTTATCTTACCTCAGAGAAAGTCTGTCGAGATATGTTTCACGATTTACAGGCAGCCACTTAGGAAACTGATCAAGAATCCAAGATATTGCAAACCAAATCTCACATATGACCGATATTAACCAGAGGGCATAGGCATTGCGCACAGGATTTGTAAGCCGATAATGCAAGAAAATACAGAGAATAACCAGCCGCAGAACAATGACCATCCTGTATGGATTTATCCTAGACGATGGGATAGAGACCTTTCTAGAGAGAGGTTGCCTTGCTTCATCATTCCTGCAAAACAAAACAAAAAAAGCGCATACAAATGAAAATCAGCTCTTGCTACAAGTTGGGAAAAACTGTTGATCAAACTTCAAATACAGCAACAAAGTGTCTGCACTATGTTTACAAAAATTGATATTCTATGCTATAGGCTGTGGCAGAAAATTTTGAAACGCAAAGCATGGAACACATTTCAAGGTTTTGGCCTACTGAATACTATCGACCCAGATATTTGTTGTCATACCAGTCACTAGTCAGAGATTTAAGTTTCGACTGTGCAGTAGCAGATAAAGATATGTTATCAAGACAGGAAACAAAAAAGTAACTCATTGTTTGCTAAAAGAAACCATCAAAGCAACCAGAGACTAAAACAGGGTCAATAATAACCACAAAGTGAAAGAGACCATGGACAACAACAAAGAGCACTCACAGCAGAGAATCGTCGACCATCACATCAGTGCTGGCGTCAATATCTCCACCCCCTCTTTCTGAAGTAGCATGACCAGTGCTCATTGGAATAGTATTCTTCTCCTGCTTCATCTTCCAGCCATCCACTCTCTCTTTCCAAGCAACATTACCTATCCCAGGAGAACCAAACTCCCTCACAGGATCCACAACCCTTAAATTAGCTGCAAAAGGAGTATAATCAGCAACCGCAAATGTACATTGAGAGGGACACATGATGCAACAGAAGAGATGTCACAAAGAAGACATGGAGAGAGTATTACGGGATTGATTGACATCTGAAGCGTAAGGAAGAGGATGGACACGCTTTCCACCAATAGAAGCTCCAGGAGAGGCCATGGAAAGGCGGCCTGGGGAGGCAGCAGATAGTTCTCCAGAAACCTATATATTGACATTATCCAAAAATTAGATCAAAATACTTATTTGTTAAAAAAAATAGATAGCTTGACAAATATTTGATCTACCTCTGTTCCATTAGTGAGCAAAGGGATGTGATTGTGTGAAACCTCTTTATCATAGTTTGGAGCCCCAATGTCCTCCCCTCGCCCATACGTCATGTGCCAGCTCAACATGCGCTCTGCAATCTTTTGTTTCTCATTTTGATTTTCTGAGGTATAGTTGAAATCACTCGCACCATCATCAACATCACCGTCCTCTTCTCTATCACCAAGAATTGAAGGACTTCCTGAAATCAAACACAGAAATATAACAAAGCAATTAGTCGTAACATCATATTTAAGTATTCTAAGTAACTCAAAGTAATGGAAAGAACTCATAAGCAACTCAAATTCTAACAAATGGACACATCGGCTATGTTGGGATGCCTACAACTTCACTAATAACTTTGTGCATCTATGGGAACAAGATACCAAAAATGCAATAAAATTTGAGAGGAATGTGATTAACCTTTGTGCCTCTTGTATCTGGTTTTGCATTGAGGGCAGGATTGATTTCCATCCTTCCTCTCGTACTCATAGCACGGCCTGCAAACCGGGAACGAGCAGACGTCACAGGCAATGAATGGTTCGCCTGCAGCTGTCTTCCCCACATTATCCCCACAGATCTGACAGACCTGACCACCTCCCAAGTTCTTCATGGGCTTTGCCTAAATAGTCATTCACAAATTATTGAACAAACATTTAAATAACACAAAGAACTATTGCAAAACCCAATAGAATGAGTATGGTGCTTACCTCAGTTTCTCCTTCTGACTCCATTCCCAACCTAAACAATGTTCAGATGTGAACAATTGATCGAAAAATGGTAGTTTAGCCTCAACAAGATCTATGCATTATTCTAAAGCCTCGATTTTTGGAAAAAGCCACAGATCTTTTGGCAATCATCTGGAAAATGAAACACAACAATCAGAACTAAAATTCAAAACTTTGGAAGAACACAAAGTAAATTCAGTAGAGAACAGCATAAAGACATAACTTTATAACCAAACTCAAGAGAAACACACCTTATCTAACACCAATGTTCAAATCCAGAAGAACCCAATTGAACTAGTCCAATTCTGCACCAGATCCCAGAAGGAGAGGAACCCAGAAAAGGAAAAAGAGATCGAAAATCAAAGAGAGAATGAGTGATCCTATTGATGCAGTGAAGCAGAGACTAAGAAGACCACAATGGCGCTCTCTCTCTCTCTCTCTCTCAATACAAGTCTGTATTAGCTGTAAATATATAGATATTAAAATGATGGGGAGGAAAATGAAATGGCTTAACAGAGACGAAAGAGACACAAGAACTACTCTCTCCTCTATTCTCTTCTCAAAGTACCACCGACAGTAATGTGTTGCGAGAAGACAGAGATGCATGTGTTGTTTGAAACAAATAAAAAACACTTCATCTACTAGTACTGTAATGTAAACTTCCTCAATGATTTGCTTTCGTCTCTGATTGCCTCTCACGAAAATTGGAAACTTTTTGTGAAAAAGAGAAATAATAATTTGAGAAATAAAAAGGAAAATTGAAAAAATGGCTTCGGCCTTATATTGTGGTAACTGACAGAAATTCTTCCACGACTATTTAAAATCCAATCACAAGGATCTATTTGATTAAGTCAACAAAGTGATACAAACATCGAAACCAATACCGTTAAGTATTAAAAATATTAACAAAAACAAAATGATAAATAATAATGAGGCTCATTCTATTTAATTTTTTTTATTTTATTTATTTAACTCTAAACCTCAAAAACTAAACTTTAAACCTCAAATCTAAACCCTATATAAATCCTAAATTTTAAATCGTATACCCAAAATCAAATTCTAAATCTTTAAACACTAAAAATATTAACAAAAGTAAAATGGTAAATAATAAAGGGGCCCACTCTATTTAATCTTTCTTATTATTTATCTAAACCCTAAACCCCATCTAACACTACCACATTTTTGATTATTGCCGGCAATTAGGTAAAAGAAATGCCGACGAGATGGTCCATCGTCGGCAATAATAAGCAATGCCAACGAGATGGACCATCGTCGGCAATAATTTCCCATAATCGCGGGCAATGGTGGGAAATTATTACCGGCGACGGAGAATATCGCCGACAATAATTTTCCTTCATTGCCGGCGATATTTTAGCCGGAATATCGTCGGTAATAATGGGGAAATTATTGCCGGCGACGGAGAATATCGCCGACAATAATTTTATTGTACTGCCGGCGATATTGGCCGGAATATCGTCGGCAATAACTCCATTGCTGACGATTTAATGAATCGTGGGCAATAACTCTTATATCAGATCTACTCCGCAGCAGCTCATTCATTTTACAAAAATCCGGTGAGAAAGAAGGAAAACGCTCTGAAATCCTTGAGTATTGTCAAAAGGCGTCCAAAACCCGCTCGGGAAGCTATATAGCTAGGTACGTATATATATATATGTGGATCGATGTATATGTGTGTTGATTTAGATATATGCATGTATTGATTTAGAGTTGAGATATCGATTAATGGTTTGATATGCAAATAGAGTGGATATATTGTTGATTTTGAGTGATTGACTGTTGATTTTGAGTTGATTTCAAATGATTTCGATGAAAATATGTTTGTGTATATATATATGTATATAAATTTATTTTGTGATTAATTGTTAATATGTGTGTGTATATATATATACATGTTAATTTGTAATTGTGAATTGTTGGTATATATATATATATTTTTATATGCATGGGTCAACTTTTGTTAATTAATCGGATGCATGTAATTAATGATGATTTTTTAATTAATTAGTAGTGAATGTATATATATATATAGTACGTACTGTTAGAATTTTCAGGATGGACAAGAGTTGGATGAGCCTTGAAAGATGGGATGTGAGATATCACCATGGAATTAAGAGTTTTGTGAATTTTGTGAAGGCTAATTGTGGAGACACTACACTTCATTATTGCCCATGTAAAGAATGTAAGTGTCGCAGCGATCGATTTCGTTTTCCCATTGATAAAGTCCAGAAGCACCTGAGTAAATACGGATTTTGGGATAAGTACACTTATTGGATTTATCACGGTGAAATATCGTTAGCGGGTCCGCATGATCATGGACAATTTGCGGAGAGGGCCAGTCCATCCTATGATCATGGACATTTTACTGAGAGGGCCAGTCCATCCTATGATCCAACATCGATGTTGATCAATGATATGTTTCCTCATGAGAGCGGTGTATTTGCTGATCAAGCACCAAATTTCCCTCCCGTCGTGCAGGGTTTCCCCGATATTGAGCCAGTCGAGCCATTACCTGGAGCTCATGTCAATACAAGCGGTATAGACAAGTACAACAACCTGATTGCATTGCAACAGACTTCATTGTACGATGGTTGTAGTAAGATTGTTCTTGGAAGTGTCATGGGAGTGATGCAGCTCAAAATGGAGAACAAAATGTCTGTCAAAGCTGTTGATTCTTGGCTGAAGTGGACTGCTTCGCTACTGCCACCCGGTCATCGTCTTCCTACCACTCATCATAAGGTGCGACATATCCTGAAAGATCTTGGGCTTTCCTACATCAAAATGCATGCATCTAGATATGATTGTATTCTCTTCTGGGGGGAAAGATCTTGAAGACCTTGAAGCATGCCCGGTATGTTTTACAGAAAGGTATAAGTTGACTCCTGCAGGCAACAAGAAAGCTGTGAAGATACTTCGATATTTCCCGCTGATTGATAGGCTGGAGCGGTTGTTCATGTGTGCTTTCACGGCCGAAGCTATGAGATGATGGGCTAAGAGGAATTTGCCTGACGATGACACCCTTATACACCCTGCCGACGAAGAGGCTTGGAAGCACATGGTCAGGGAGTTTCATCATTTTGCAACAGAGGTCCGAAATGTTTGGTCAGGGCTCTCATCTGACGGATTCAACCCTTTTGGCAACATGAGTCTTCAATACAGTATATGGCCAGTTATTTTGGTACCGTACAACCTTCCACCATGGATGTGCATAAAGAAGGAATACAATATGCTCACTCTGTTAATTCCGGGCCCGGGTTATCCAGGAAAGTGTCTCGATGTGTATTTGAGGCCTTTGATTGAGGAGTTAAAGTACCTGAGTGAGTGTGGCCACCCCACTTACGATAGGTTCAAAAACGAGATGTTCCAGATGCATGCCATGCTTGTTAGCACCATCAGTGATTTTCTTGCCCGCGGTATGTTGTCGGGCAACGTTACCAGGGGTTACAAGGCTTGTTCAGAGTACATGGCTGTTGATTGTTGTAGTCCTCATTGCAGTAAAATTGTTCAGATGCGTCACCGTTGTTGGCTTCCAGATGATCACCCATTTATGCAGGATCAAGACGCTTTTGATGGGACTGTGGAAACGGGTGTGGCACCCAGGCGATAGACAGGGGATAAAATTTTGGAAGTGCTGAATGAATATGATTTTGGCTAGCTGAGCAATCATCCTGAGATAGTGTCGTCAATTCCAGACAAGCCCGAAAGGTATAATTTTTGGACACACAAGAGCATATTCTGGGAACTCCCCTACTAGCCCAGGTTGCCTATCAGACACTACCTAGATGTCATGCACATAGAGAAGAATGTGTGTGAAAGTGTGGTGGGCACAGTTCTGAATTTGGAGGGGAAAACAAAAGACATCCCTAAGGCACGCATTGATCTGAAAGCTATGGGACTGCGAAAATATTTGTGGTTAAGAGATGGTAAGAAAAAAATGCCCCAAGCTCCTTACATCGTCAAGCCAAAGCAGAAGCATGAAATTTTTGGGTGGATGAGTAATGTCAGGTATTCTTATGGCTATGCAGGAAATTAATATAATTTTTGCTTATGGTTATATGCAAGAAATATAATTGTTGCTTATGGCTATATATGCAGGTATCCTTATGGCTATGCAGGAAATATAAGCAAGTGTGTTAACTTCCGGGACAATAAGATGTACGGATTAAAGAGTCATGACTACCATGTACTGCTTCAACGCCTTTTCCCTATTTTCATTCGAGGGTACCTGCTCAAAGAGGTGGTGGAGCCGTTGGTGGCCTTGTCAAGATTCTTTCAGAAGTTATGCACCAGAAAAGTTAAAAAATCAGATCTCAGGGAGATGCAAGATGACATCATTTTTATCATGTGCAAGCTTGAGAGGATATTTTCCCCAAATTTTTTCGACATCATGCCTCACCTGATGATCCATCTTCCCAAACAATTGTTGCTTACCGGTCCGGTACACTACACTTAGATGTATCCCATGAAAATGTACAAATGATTCATACATTTATGTTTGCCTCTGTTTTTATATGTAAATTCTTATTTTTTAAGTATCATAACATGCACTTGTTAACTTGTAGACAATTGGGAGCCTACAAGGACTATGTGAAGAATAAATCTGCACCTGAAGGGTGTATCGCTGAAGCATATCTTGCGCACGAGTGTGTAACGTACACCAACTTCTATTTGGGAGCGCTGGAGGACCCCCAACAACATATGTCGATAGATGAACCCAAGTTCAACATTTCTATCATCTCTAATGAAGTCGTAGTACATGGAAGCTTGCCAAAGTCGTACAAGTTGGATGGAAATGAGGTAGCCATTACCCACTGGTCGGTACTGATTAACTGTCTAGAAGTTCAATATTGGAAAAACTATCATCTTCACTACCCTGCTATTGCCGGAAATGTTGATTACCACAACAGGACGTTTGCAAACTACTTTAGTCAATGGGTAAGGGTATATGTGTATATATATATTTTTTATATCCTTATATAGCATGTGTGTACGTGGTTTTATTTTGCTATATATGTTCATAATTATTGTGTACGTGGTTTCTTATCTTTTTCAGATGAACCATGTAGCAAATGATGGTTACCTAGAGTGGTCAAACGAATTGAGGCTCTTGGCGATGAAACCGATAGCTTCAAAAGTTTACTCGATGTGTCAGGTCAATGGCGTGAAATTTATATGTGAAAATAGAGACGGCCGACTGAAAACACAGAATTGTGGGGTGATGGTCCATAATGGGCAGGATGGCGTTGACTATTACGGTGTCCTTCATTCAGTTGTTGAACTAATTTATAGGAACCTCATGAAAGTGTACTTGTTCAAGTGTAGATGGTTTGATACTAGCCCGGAGAACTCAATGACCGATCAATATGGAATATTTTCGGTGAATACTGCTACAAGCTGGTATAAAGACCTTTTGTTCTTGCCACATCAGTAAAACAAGTGTTTTACCTTGACGATCTTCTGAACAAAGTCCCGTGGAAGGTGGTTAACCATGTTGCTCATAGAAATATATACAGTGCTGCCACACTTGGTGAGACCGCAGATGATGAAGAAGTTATTGCATACCAAGAGCCGAACGCTTTTGACATTCTGGAATCCTCTACGATTCGCCTTAATAATGTGAGATCTGGGAGTGTGGTTCGAATTACTGGAGTAGAACTTCTCGATGTTAATCCAAATGAAGTAGACGATGATTCAGATGACGAGGAGCGGCACATATTGCCAGAGGTTACTTATGAAACCGAGTCAGACTCAAGTGATGAAGATGATTATGATTATCATCCTTAGTACGTTAATGATGTACGTATTTTAGTATATATAAACGTGCATGTATGTTTGTTATATAAACGTGCATGTACGTATTTATAGTCGTACGTAAATTATAAAAATTTGGCCAACGTCATATCGATCGGTGTTTATACTACAGAGCATATATGTAGAATACATATGGTGTTATACCACATTACACTTGAATGTAAAATGAATATAATGGTGTTATTTGCCGGAAAATGGGAATCACTATCACCGACGAGTTGCTCGTCGGTGATAGTATTACCAACGAGTTGCTCGTCGGTGATAGTATTACCAACGAGTTGCACTAACTCGTCGGTGATAGTATTACCGACGAGTTATTAAGCAACTCGTCGGTGATACTCCCTATTAATCCCAGCCAGTAATCGAGCAGTGGCCATTTCTTCCCAAGCTCCCCCAAAAAACCCTAAAATCCTCTCCGACGAGCTCGCCGACCACCCTACCCGAATCCCTCCTAAAATCTCTCCTCCCCTCTCCACCCAATAAAACCCCAAATCTCACCTCCTCCCCTACCTCTCCTCCCCTCCTCCTCTCCTCCTCCCCTCCTCCTCTACCTCCTCCCCTACCTCTCTCCTTCGGAATCCGAGCTCATGACAGGTCCCTCCCCCCCCCCTCTCTCTCTCTCTCTCTCTCTCTCTCTCTCTCTCTCTCTCTCAATTCGGTTTTTCATAATTATGTATATATGCATTTTAATTATATTTGTATGCATTTTAATTAAGTTGGTTAATTAAGATTTGGGTGATGTTGATATTTTTGATAATTATGTATATATATATATATGCATTTTAATTATATTTGTATGCATTTTAATTAAGTTGGTTAATTAATATTTGGGTGATGTTGATATTTTTGATAATTATGTATATATGCATTTTAATTATATATGTATGAATTTTAATTAAGTTGGTTAATTAAGATTTGGGTGATGTTGATATTTTTGATAATTATATTGGTATGTGTATGTATATATGTATAATATATTTAGGTAAAATTATTTTTGTGTTGGGCAATAAGATTTGGATTAATTGATATTTTTGATAATTATATTGGTAATGATATTTTTGATAATATATTTGGTTAATTGATATTTTTGATAATGATATTGGTAATGATATGTAGGATATTTCGTGTATATATTTTTCACATATAGAATATATTTTTGGCTGTTCTGTTTAATTGTTGGATGTGCAGTAGGTTTTACGGCAAATTGGCTTGGGGGCATCAAACGGAGAGAGACTAGATCCAGTGGAGGGAGCAGTAGTCAAGCATCCTCAGCCACAATCAGCAACACGCGAAGCAGCCCTATTATGAATGCTCGCACACAAATTTTGCTACGTGCACGAGAAGAGGAGGAAGCTGCACGATTTGGATCCGTGCAACCCTCAGTCCAGCCTTGACCCTCAGGCAGCAGACACTCAGGCGAGCGACACTCAGCGGGCGCATAAGAAACTCCCTCCATCTGATGCCCTATATTGGCCCGGTGCCTACTCCACTTTCACGGGAATCATCTGAGGCAGATGGTGCAGGCGCCTCATCGTCCAGGCCTCGTCTATCTCCGCCGTCCGGTCTCTTCGTGCCCGACGAGATTCCTGTGATCCCTGAATTCGATGATAGGGGGAGGGCTATTTATATTGAAGGATGGCCGGAGTTCCTGACCGTGGAGGAAGCGTACAGGTTCTTCCCATTCGATCCCGTGTATCTTTGGAGTGCGAGGTGCATGAACCAGCAAACGGACGATGCAGGTAAATTTTATTTAACAAAATTGATTACTTAATTATTACTTAAGACTATAAATAGTGTCAATTAATAATTTCAATTTTTTGACATTGTATTATTAGGCAATATCGTTAATGGCAATGGAAAACGAAAGACTAGAAGCCCCTGCACCGGGAAGAATCTTAAGCAGGCCACCGGGAGAAGGAAAACGATCATTAAGGCCAATGAACTTGGTGAGGTGATCGAGACAGAAAACACCACACGAAAGTATGTCAGCTTGGCCGGGGCCGTCGTGCGGGACAAGGTCCCAATGATGTGGCCAGATTGGGGATGTGTGCCTCGCTACGTGAAGATGCAAGTGCATAATGCACTGAGTGTGAGTTAAATCCTATTTTCATTACGTAAATTTTACATTTATTAATTAAGTCTGAAAAAATATATAATTTTACCATTTATATATTCATCTTGCAGCTGTGGTTTGACGTGGATGAATGCCTTATTCACACGTGGGCAGAGCGTCAACTACATATCAGGTGATGTGATTCGAGTTATTTGAGTATATATCGAGTTAGATTTTCACTTTATAAAGTGTTTTAATATCTCTAACATTTGTTTCTGGTGTTAATATAGGTATAAAGAGTGGAAGAACGAGCTTTCAAAACATTGGACACAGTACAAAGATCTAGGCCGAGGTTCTACCCCTAGCGAATTCCGGTTTAGGGAGTACGAGTGGCTGTGGCTGGTAGCCCACTTCGAGCACCCCAAAGTGAAGGTATGCATCCTGAATATATTTACAACCCTAATGTATCGTATCACATTGAAATAGTTAGTTACTAATTTTTTGACATATGTTTATCAAACAAAGCGATTTCCAAGACGAAGAGGGAGAACAGATTGAAAAACACCAAGTCCCATCATGCAGGTTCACTCAACTATTTAGGTTGGTCGGGTAGGGCGCAGAAACAACAAAAAGTCAACCCGTTGGTGTTTGTTCATCAGAAGTTCTATCCGCAGTGCCCTGAAGAAGCGGTAAGTCTTTGGCCTCATTATTTTGTTGTTCACATATGAGTAGCTATATGCATGTATTAATAAAACTATTTTTCTCTATTAATTTATTTTGTTTAATAATACGTTATTCATATTCGCTTTTCAATTAGGTGAGAGTGGAAGATGCGATCACAGAGGTCACCATGAATATAGCTCTAAACGACCATCCTGACTGCTCGGTAGAAGAAGTGACCCAGTATGCCTCTCAGATCGATACGCTTCATCGTCCTATAACGGCTCAGATCATGGCAAAAGAGTGCGGGACTGGAAAGAATATCCACTACTGCAGGGGAATGGGCTCGGCGGGCGAAAGAGTATTGAAGAACACTTCGGAATACTCTAGCGAGTCAAGAACTTCTTCTAGGAACTCTAACCTAGCAGCGGAGCTTCAGAGGACGCAAAGGGAGTTGGAGGAGCAAAGGAGGGTGGCGGAGGAGATGCGACAATTGGCCGAGCAGCAGGCAGTCAGAGATGCCGAGCACCGGACGATGGTCGAGCAACACCGAATTATGGTCGAGCAGCAGACACAAATGTTCACATGGATGCAGACGATGTACGCATGTCAGACTACCGGACAATCGCTCCCCACACCTCCACCGATACCTGTGTTCCACAACCGCAGCCGTCGCCGTTGCAGCAAGACCAGGGTAGCCGCCGCAGTTCAAATGATTTCGTCAACATGGATTTCGTCGACCCTTAGTGTAGTTGTATTTTATTTTCGTACTATTTCTGTTTGTACTGTTGGACAATTATGTGTGTACTGTTGAATGTGTATTTGTACGGTTTCTGATTTTTAGTGCAGGTTCTGGAATTGGGCCCAAGCCCGGTAAGCTTTTTTTTTTAAATGTCGCCGGGTATTGCTGACGAGTTGGACCAATCTCGTCGGCAATAACTCCCAAATTCCGGCCACGGCGGAGCATCATCACCGACGACTCACTCGTCGGTGATGATTGTTGCCATTGCTGGCGACTAAAGTCGCCGGTGATGATGGAGCATTGTCGGCGACTTAGTCGTCGGTGATACTTCAAGGTATCACCGACGACTTCCACATTCTGTCGTCGGTGATAGTATCACCGACGGCTTACTTCCGGCAACATGTCGCCGGTAAAGACTATCATCGACGATTAATAAAGAAAGGCCGACGACTTTATGTCGTCGGCAATAACCAAAAATGTGGTAGTGTAAAGCTTAAACCTCAAACCTAAACCCTAAATTTTACTACCCAAAATCAAATTCTTAATCTTTAAACACTAAACCCTAAACTCAAATCCCTTATATTAATTACCTTAAATTCGGGTTATCTATAAAAAGTATGAAGTTCACCGTAAAGTTGTCTGATTATACAGTTCTCATCTACATATCATGTATGTAACAGTGTTGTACAACTATCACATCCCACAATCGAATTAGTATTTGCATTGAAAATTAATTGCTTTATATATTCACTAATATATAAAAATTGTATAAAAGAATTAGCTTCGTATATTTAATTATTTGTGTGTTTTTGGTCTAGATCAAAACAATCAACAATTAATTATGGGCATTTGAAATTCATTTCCTAAAACAGGATTAACAAATCATTCAAAAATTAATTTTCAAAATTTTCCCATCACAAGCTTTAATTGGGCAAGCTCCAAGTATCATTATACGAATTTTCAAAAAAGGAGCTCCTCTCAATAAAATTTCTATACGAGATACTAATAAAAAAATTAGATGTATCACATGGATTTAGGTCGAATTGAAATTGAATGTGACTAAATTATTTCATATGATCGAATTCTAGACGATTGGTATGACCAATTGTTTTGTCAACCATGTTAATGTTGAAAGGTATACATTTTTATTTAATCATTTTTTAATAGTAGTGATATATAAAAATTTATACATTCGTAGCATTGAAATTGATATTGAATTATCTGATACAAGTTTGAATTTATAATCACCATATATATATATAGTTTACTAGGCAAACAAGGAATTATTCGATCAAAATGTACCTAAGAGGCTAAGAGTAGTGAGATTTTACAAAAGAAAAAAAATACCATGGCTTAAGCCATTGTGTGATTAAAAGAGAGTGCTTTGGGTTTTATCTGCTCCCATGTGCCGGTTCCAATAATAGGAGCGGCCGAGAATTCATGATGTCGGAAGCTGTGTTGAGATGGTTTGTGTTTGTTGTGTTGCGATTGTTTATGGTTGTATTAAGGTGGATAATGCTGTCGTCAGGAGGAGGAGCTGGTCTGATTAAGAGAGGTTTTGGTGGACCTGTACGACGGTCGATCTGGTGGCGGATGCGGATGAGGGTGCGACTTGAGTGACGACCACCAAGAGCGAGAATACGAGACGAGATGAATGGCAGAGTCGTTGGCGCCACCAAAACGTCGGCAAATTGGCGGTGGGTGTGGCTGATTGGTCTCGAGCTTCTTGGTGGTCCTGGATCGAGAGTGATTAGACACAAAGGATGGCAGCGGAAGAGGGCTTTGGTGGATGAGCCGACTCCGACGACGACTAGGCAGCGACACCTATTCGATTTCTGGCCTATGACGACGACGGAGATGTGGGGTTGGTGGCAGCTGCAGCGGAATAACCTACCATATGGATGGGTAGGGCTTCTCTTTGGTTTTCGGCTTATGTGCTTTGGGCTCAAATCTTGGAAGGCCCTTTCCACTATGAGGGAGCTTTCTAATCAGGTCATAAACTCTGATGAGGCCCTTTGGGCCACATGACTTTGGTGGAGCGCAGTGCACTCTTTATTCCGCATATGGGAACCGGGCATCGTCTTTGCAATGGTCCAGCATTGCCCCACGCTAGAAACTCCAGCCGCATGGGGAACTGTGCAGGTTGATGGGCAGTATCTCATAGGGCCGTAACTTTTTGGAGTGCATAAATGGATAGGATGTGAGGCCTGAATTTTTTTCAGTCGTTTTCCTACGTCTAGCTTGTCTAGTTATGTAATGTGATAACATTGTTGTGAGTACGATGTAGTATTGACAAGGCGGTTTAACACCTCTCAAAGATACCCTATTCACAACCTGGATATATCAATGTAGTAAGATAAATAGGGGTCATCGAACACAAGGAATTGGTGAAACTAAATCCTAACAAACTACTATGCTGACAGACTCGACTACAGTACACTAATGATATGCGAACCTAAGCTAGACAGACTCAAATGCTACGAAATTTTGACACAATGAACTAGACACAGTGGCGGACTACCACACAAAATTTGAGGGTATTCGGAGTTGATTTGGTTACCGAAATAAATCGGCTAAGCTACAGCTAATGCAGAAAATAAATGCTGAAAGTAAATATGCTAATGAATGCAAATGAGTTTAAACTATATGATTAAAGAGTTAAGAGGAATGCAATCCACCACCGTCATTCCATCTATCTAACACATACTTAATCTAATGCACATATTCGATGAATGAAAGTTCACAGGAAGAGTTGATCGTTACAACCACATCCTATTACATAATCCTTATGCATATGCAGGTTTGTCATGGACCTCCCCTACATCTATCCCTCTATTGAACCCATAGTCATGGACCCCAAGGTTTACAAAGAAGAAAGCATTAAGTTCTAGAAAAGGTTTGAGAAGCTACAAGGGTTCACAAGTACACTATGGGCGTGTCTCGCTAGACCTATGGATTTCAATCTCCCGACGGTAAAATCGGCGTATCACTATAGAGAATCCGGTGGAAGAAATTATCTTCAGTCGCCCGTATCTCATGAAACTAGAACCCTAGCATGCATACTAAGTTGGCCACCAAAGCAAACATACAAGAATTCATACGGTGATCATTCAGAGAAAGAAACCTCATTCATAAAATATGCAAAACTAGATTAAAGTGTATGTATTAAAAAGACTTCATGTACAGGGCTTCAAGCAGCCCCTTAACAAAGGAAAATTAGCTACTAAAAGTCATAAGTAATAAAATCAAAGAGTTCATGAAAAATAAATAAAAGAAAGAGAAAGAAAAACTCTTGACGACGTCGAGATCGAAGGCATGCAGTTTGGTTCTCCCTTTCTTCTTTTTCCTCTCTCTCTCGTGCGTTTACTCTGTTCTTCTTTCTATTCCTGCCGTCCTCTTTTCTTCTTCTAGCTATCAAACTAAATATATATATATATATATATATATATTTATACATGCATGCAGCCAGCCCCCCTCCAATCACGTCTCCTTAGCTAGCAATATATATACATCTATAACATGCCAAACTAGCTAGGCATCCATCTTGCCATCCAACTCCTTTCCACTCACGTTTCCTTCTCTTAATTGATCTCACAATCTCACATGGACTCCTCTTCTAGTTAATCACGTTCTCTTAATTAATATATTTTATATATTTATACGTTCCCTTGCCTTTCCAAAACTAAGTTAATTAACTTAGCCCAATTCCTTGTAGTCCACATGCTCAGCTCCTAATCCACAAAGAAAATAGATTCCACTTTATTTGTTAGCCCAATTTCTCTCCTTGTTGACCTAGGAAAGTCCAATTAATCATCTTTTTCTCATTATTCTCCATAAACCTATAAAATAAATAAACAATATTAAAATACTAAAAACATAACAAAAGATACTAAATATAAGGTAATATTACACATAGAAACGTTGCATAATTATGCACTTATCAAGTATAAGTTGTCATAGAGAGTTCTTTCTATCAAGCCGACACACGACATTCTCATTTGTAACTTATCAGATCAAATATATTTCTATGTATCTTTCATCTAAAAAAAATCGATCAAAATGTAAAAACACAAAAATAGACACATTCAACAATACTCATACATTAGTTACACGTTATGTGGCACAAATATATAAATACGTAGAAGTTTGAACGTCGAATTTTGTAAATTTGCATTGTGGACACGGATTAATATTAAAAATGTGAAATATAAATTTTATATCTATATATAATTAAAAATGTCAAAAATAAAAGATAATTATAAAGTTCATAGAGAAAATATTATTTATTGTTCATTAATAGATGTCGGTCTCTATTCTAAATAGTGTAAGTCGCACATGGTATACCATAAGCCATACTCTCCCAGTTGCATATGATTCCCAGACCCACTCGTCTATGCTCACGCATTTCCTTCTCCGGCATCGACCCCATCGTTTTTAGTGTTAATATTCGGTATC
Organism: Geum urbanum; assembly: GCA_946800695.1. Lineage (NCBI taxonomy): Eukaryota > Viridiplantae > Streptophyta > Magnoliopsida > Rosales > Rosaceae > Geum > Geum urbanum. Next base: position 1,189,137 of record OX327015.1, read on the forward strand.
CGTTAGGGATATCGTATATTGAACGAGATCTTAAGCCGGTGAAGTTCGCTGGATGGTTGATGTTGGGCGATGTCGGTGAGTGAGCGTTGTCGTTGTCCTTCTCTCGTGTTCCTATTCCAAAGTGGACTCGCCGTTACTGCTAAGATTAACAGCGGTTAAGGAGAGACGAGGATGGCCCGTCTTCAACCCTCCGATGCCTAAGTTAGAAGCGATATATAAGTTATGTAGAATATCGGCGTAATTGGATAAAGAGTGCGTACCATTTAATGCTTAGTTGACCGATATATATAGGTGGTTGGGGGTTGAACTACTCTTCTACTTTCGATGTGGGACTGGTGTGTATGCTCTTTTGCTGGGGTGTTGTCTGACCGGTTTTGGTTAGGGCGCGTGAACGTTATCCTGATCGAATGTCAGGCGGGTTTGGTCACCGAAGTTGGAGCCTTCCCGGCGGTAGTTCCTGTCACGGTGGCGGTGAGACATAATTATAACTTATATTTAAGCCGTCTAAGTACGTACCTAGGTGATTTAGCCAGGTATATGTACATTTAGCAAGCAATTGCTGCAGTACTCTGCATCATACACCAAGCCCTCTTCCATCTTAACCAATCTGTTCCCTTAATCCCTTTTTTACATGGCAAGTTGCTTTATTGGCGAGGTCTACGCGATCGACGATCTCACCGGCTCCGACGTACCCGACGACGGGTCCAGGCGGCATAGCTTCTTGAAGTTCCTGTACGCCATATTGATCTTCGTTTGCTTTGCATCGGATAAGGTCGGGATACGCTGGCCGAGGTCAAAGTAGAGTGCAGCATCCGACCGATCAGCCTCGATATCGTCGAGGGCCACAAAATGGTCGGAGAGAGAGAATAAATAAATAAAAAATTATGTTGTTTTTACTGTGACTTAATTATTGAGTTAAAATTTATTACCTAACTTTGATATAGATCAGTTAGTAAATTTATTAGTTGGTGCAAGTACACCGGTGCATGACTCGGTTCGAGTTGTGTACTTTGTGCAACTTGAGAACTGAGGAATGTTCACTGCAACTGGTTTTTGCTTCCATCTGCGAAGATGCTTGTACAAGAAGTTTGACCATGGTTCATTGTCCAATAGGAGCTTGCCAAGTTACGACGGCAGCGTAGTGTTACCTTTTCATCATTTTATGGTGTGAGTAGCTCGGGCCCAAAAATGTGATAAGAAAAAAGATTTGTAATATTGTAAGAACCGTGTATCAAAAAAAATTGTAAGAACCATATGGTAGCTACCGAAAAAAAAAAAAAATATATATATATATATATATGGTGGAGCTCATCTAATCACTATTATAGGATTTTTCTGATTGGTTTTTTTTAAATGTTCGTCACAAACTCACACTAATACAAGTAACATAAATGTAGTGTTAGATTATACATAGAATTGTTCAAACAACACGACTGTGGCAGTATCAATTATCAACACTCCTAAAAAATTATGCGACTTATGATGATGTAGATCAAAATGTAACCCTTAGTATGAAGCTTGCAAGAAAAATGTGACCATAATCAAGTATTTGTGATTCGTCAACCTCCAAAAGTACCATCACCAGAACAGGAACCTCTGACAATCCAGTAGTCCATGTCATAGAGTCTGAAGCAGCCATGCCCACGCCTGAAGCCCAGCATGCCCATACCGACCCAACAACCCAAACTCTAAACCTTGCACTGCCATCATCGCCATCGCATGAAAACTAGCCCCACCTCCAATCTTATGGCTAATTCCCTTGATCCAACGAAGAAGAAACTTCCAACGCCGACATACACCTCATACCCGCCCTAAGGACATGCCCAAACCAACAGCTTAGTCATCAAAAGAAGCTTGGCCACCAGAAGAAAGGTATCGTCCCAATCTCATATCTTAATTTATCGACAAGGAAAACATCCATGTCCGACCACCAGCCCTAGTTGGCCGTTGCTTGAAACCATCCCCACCTTGACTCCACTGAAGGGGAAGCAAGGGTGAGACGCCCATAAACGACGATGAGTGCTACAATCCAAGACAAGGGTGGAGGATAGCTGCTGCCTTAGAATGCATATGGTTCGTATGCTCTCATGACATAAATTTTTGCACTTATATTTTTGTTAGCACTATATAATTGTTAATTTCATTAATAATGAAACAAATAGCATTTGTAAAACAATAATTCTTTCAAATTGACAGATCGTATAAAAAACGATGGCTTACATGATCAAATTTATCTACAAATGTTATAAAATGATGCACACTGACACCACCAAATTCATCGAGATCAATTCAAAGTTTTAATCTAGTAACACAAAATTAGTTGTACATAAATTCCGCAACTTTTGAACTCGAACCAATCCCAACCTAGTCTCGAGAAGGATGAGATAGATTTATCTAGCAAAAATGAGACGAGATTGAGTCTAGATTTTGAATACTTGAAAGAATCGACTAGTCCCACATTATTATATTTTATTTTATACTCTATTTAGATTAGATGCCAATATATTAATGGTGTCTTGCAAGAGTCTACATTTGCAAACATAGACCTCTACCTCTTTGAGATACTATATATATTGTTATGTGTGACAATTATGTTAGTATGAACTAAATCCCTTAATATTAAACATATTAGTGTGATCCATCTTATTTGGGCCTAAAATAAATTTAACTATTTATTTTACATTTTGGGCTAAGAATCAAATGGGTCGACACCCGCGGCCCAAAGATGCTACGAATCTAGAAATCACAATTGTGTACAAGATTCCTGAGAAAATTCAAGAAAGCTGCGATATTATTATTGTTCCTAGGTGGACTATGTTTTCTTGAGCGATACATGGTTGTGAGAGCGTCAACCTCTATAAATAGACGAGTTGAAGAGGATTTGAGGACCTTTACACACATACAAAAATTTGTGCACAAGCAAATCTTACTCTCTTAGCGAGTAAACAACCAGTGACAGCGAGCTTAGAATCTGGTTCACCCGACAAAGCGTAGAGATTTCGGTGGTTTACGAAGTCACCCTTAGTGTTCTCAACACTCGCCTATAAGTTTGTTTTATACTCACACAGCGTATAAGTATCGATCTTCTGTGGCTCGGCGAAGAGACACAAAACCTAAGTCTTGAAACAACTTAGGCAAGTAGAACTCAACGAGCGAGGTTGATGATCCAATCACTTGCAAGGAAGCAGAGACAACATGACGCAATACACAACTACATTCTACCCTCGGAAGTGGCACGTTAAGCACGCACACAAGATGAGAAAAGAGGCAGATTATGATTTTCTAGTCACATCGACCTGATTGGAGAAAATCAAGCCAAACATTTTGACATGCCCAGTGAGACTCGGGTTTAATGTCTCATAAGCAACCATTGATAACCAATATAAGAAGTTATATCTTATCTGTTGCAAACATCCACCACCTAAGTTTCAGGAACATAACCCATCTAGTTGCTGGAACTTATAAAGCGAAGAAGTCGTATAGAAATTTGGTTATACAATGGCTTACAAACCAAAGCCTGCAGCCGAGATCAAGGCTTTTGATTCAATGGCTTACAGAGAATACGATGTGGAAAGCAAATAGCACATCGACGACCAGCTCAACCATATCCTGAAAACGGTTAGTGAGAGCGAGGCAGTTGTGACGAAATTCACAGCGAGGGTTGATAACATGCGGTCTGCTATGGATAGGGACCAACAAAAATACAATTAAAAGTTTGATAAATTGTCAAACATCCTTGCGACTTTACATAAAACAATGACTGATAACTTTGCAGCCATACATGCAAGGTTTGGTGAGTCGTTCCAGCCCTCCCACATCCAAAATTTCCTCCATCGTCAAATCCGGAGCAAGAATTGAAGGCACGGATTTCCAGAATGATCGAGCAAAGGTTACCTACAGCAGGTGGAATTCCTATGGCCTATAGTGATCCCTTCCCTTCGCGACCACTTAATTGGAAGTGGCCTAAGGGCTACAAATCCATCAACTTCACTCACTTTAGTGGAGATGTGACAGAGCCAGCTGCCACACATATAACATGATTTAAGATCCAATGTGGCCCTTGGGGAAACCTAGCTAAGAGAGTTTAAACTTAGAGTCTTTGCATCTTCATTATCAAGAGCCGCATTGCATTGGTATACCAACTTACCACGGGCTTCTGTTATCAATTGGAAGATGATGAACAAATGATGTCTTGGATTTTGCATGATTTTTGGTTTTAGTGTATGTTGTGTGATTTTGTGTTGTGAATGAGCTATTGTGTGATTATGGATGTTTATATGTTTGAGCCTCATTTCTAGTTTCATATATGCATGTGTGGTCAGCTAAGTTGATGTATGTGTAAAGAGACTAAACATGACCTTTAAATGAATTAGCTACTCACTGAAGGCTAGATAAGCATGTAAACATGAGTAGTGTATATTCTAAGAGGTTTACCTTAAGACTTAGTTTCCTTAGCACCTAGCATGGACTAGAGCTTCTTTGAGTCTCAATAGACTTGGGGAACTCTATTCAAGCACACATTAAATCCAAAAGGTTATTGTGGCTAATAGTAGGTTTCTTTAGCTTGTAACCCAATAGGTGCGAGTTAGGAAAATCACATAGACTTTCTCTTGGATTCTCCAATAGGGACTCGAGAAAGGGAACCTTCCATATATATCACATGATATACTTGTTTACTTCACAAACGTGACATATGATGGAGATGAAAGCCCGAAATGGCTTCGGTCTTGGTTTTAATTCACGAGATACTTCATTGTTGGGCTTAAGTCATCTAGCGTCCAAAATGACCTAGGAACTTGAGTTTAAAACCAAACGTGACTTACAAGGTCACGATTTGGATTTTCACTTGTGTGAACGAACTTTAATCCATATACATAAACTAGAACATTGTTCGATGCATTATATGGTTAACAGGGATTTCCCTGGTCTACCATTTTTCCTTATATTGAACTTGTTTGTTATTTTAGTTTGCGCATTTTAGCGTAATCAATAAACCAATCAACTTTGTCTAATCACTCATAGTAATTTCACCACCCCTCACAATGCTAAGTCTCTAAAGGACTTGGTAGTGTAAGATACACACATCTGCATTTTACTTCCCATTTAGCGTCAAGTCGTGTATACACTACAAGAAAACAGCACTTAGACCACGGAAACGTAATTGTTCCGTGGTCCAAGTGACACCTGGACCACGGAAAAGACTCTATGGTCCAAGTACCACCTGGACCACGGAGATGGTATTCTCCGTCGTCCAGGTGATCACCTGTACCTCGGAGTCTTCTCCGTCCTCCAGGTGATCACCTGGACGACAGAGATGGTATTCTCCGTCATCCAGGTGATTACCTGGAGGACGGACCGACACGCCGTCATCCGAGTACGTAACGTACTTCCACTTAGACGACGTACCGACACCTCCGTCGTCTAAGTGAAGAATTATATAAGCCCGATGCCAAACTGAATTCATTCCTCGATCTCTTCATTCCATTTGAAGAAGAATTGAAGGAGAAGGGAGAAGGAGAAGGGAGCTAGCTAGCTAGAAGGCCGAGAAGAATCAGGATCGATAAGGGATCTCCGCTGACTAGCTAGGTAGCTTAATTAACGTACAGATATCGAGAAGGCAAGCAGGTACGTACGTACGCAGTTAAAATTTGCTTAATTAATATATATTTAGTGAAAACGTACGTACATACATGCAAGGATGTTAGCTATATATATATGTACAGATCGATTAAATTACGTACGTACGTACGTAATTGATGGATCGATATGTAGATCGAGTACGTATAATTAAGCGTAAATTAATGGACAAATATATATATATATGTAATAATTAATTAATTATAATATTTTGTACGTAGCAGTATGGACAAGAGTTGGATGAAGTTGAAGAATAGATGTGATGTCCGGTATATGGATGGAATTAGCGAATTTGTGAATTTTGCGATAGAACATGGTCAGGGAAATAAACGTTTCAGGTGTCCGTGTCAGAAATGTCTTAATTGTCAGTATGCGGAGGTTAATGTTATGGTGCAACACCTGTACGAAAATGGTATGATGTGGAGTTACACTACATGGAGCGAGCATGGTGAAGCAGTAGAGTTCAGCGCAGCAGACTTCAGCTCAGGGTACAGTTACCATGGTGCCTCATCCAGCGGCAGTGGTGCCGGACCCCCAGCATGCAACCCAATTGCAGATTTGGTCCATGATGCGTTTCCGGGATGTAGTCATAGTGGACACCAACACCAAGACGGAGGTTACAGTACCACTAATGAGCATGATGACACATTCCCCGCAGCTAGCTTGGCCACTGACACCAGTGAGATGGAAAAGTACAACCGGATACTACTTGAAGCGCAGACCCCGATGTTCCCTGGATGTCGAGAGAATGTGTTGCAATATGTGATGGAGCAAATGAAGATAAAATTGAAGCACAAAATGTCAGTGGGTGCTTTTGACGAAATTCAGGAGCAAATATGTAAGTTGCTCCCTGATGATCACAATCTTCCTAAATCTCATTATAAGGTTAGAAATATCCTGAGCAGCCTCGGCCTAAAGTACAGGATAATTGACGCATGTCCGAATGATTGTGTGCTATTTTACAAAAGAGTATAAAGAGTTGGACTATTGTCCCGTATGTGGCCAGTGCAGATTCCAGTTGAATAGGAAGAGTTCGAAAAAGAGAATTCCTGTGAAAGTTGTTCGATATTTTCCCTTGATTCCCAGATTGCAGCGCCTGTACATGTCTCTACACACAGCAGAGGCGATGCGATGGTACGCAGAAAAGCGAATAGATGACGATGTCCTGCGACACGCCGCGGATGGGGAGGGTTTCAAACATTTCGACAGAGAATTTGGAGACTTTGCTTCAGAGGTTAGAAATGTTAGACTCGGCCTATCTACAGACGGATTCAATCCTTGGGGAAGTAATAGCTCCGCCGTCAGCACTTGGCCAGTTATTCTGATGCCGTACAACTTGCCTCCGTGGATGTGCATGAATAAGGAATTTAATTTCCTTACCGTACTAATTCCAGGTCCTAAATCTCCATCGAAGTGCTTATATGTCTACCTCAGACCTTTGATCGACGAGCTGAAACTGTTGTGGGAAAATGGAGTCCCAACTTATGACAAATTCACTGACACGATGTTCACGATGAGGGCTGCCGTAATGTGGACGATCAGCGATTTTCCAGCTTATGGGATGTTGGCAGCCTGCAGGACAAAATGATATAATAGATGTCCTATATGTTTGGACGACGTGAACTCTAGTTGGCACGCGGGGAAGGTGTGTTACTTGGGTCACCGTAGATGGCTTCCTCACGACCACCCGTGGCGACAGGATGAAGCTCATTTCGACGGTACGGTAGAGAACAATCCTAAACCCCGTAGTTGGTCGGGCGAAGAGATTTTAGAGAGGTTGAGCTATTTCGACTTTGGTGTGTTGAGCAATGACGCGGATGTAAAGAAATGCAATCCAATTCCTCCACATGATCTGAGCTATTGGGATCACAAGAGTATATTCTTTGAACTCCCTTACTGGTCGAAGTTGAAGCTGAGGAACAACTTGGACGCGATGCACATAGAAAAGAATGTGTGCGACAGCGTGGTGGGAACAATTCTCGGTATTAAGTTCAAGACTAAAGATACTCCCAAAGCGCGCAAAGATTTGGAATCAATGAATCTACGTCGTCCCTTGTGGTTGAGGAGGGATAGGAAAGGAGTGTACAACAAGATGCCAGATGCACCAAACACAGTGAAGCCGACGCTTAGACGTTCTGTATTTCACTGGTTTAAGGGCGTTCGTTATCCGGCTACGTATGCAGCTACTATAACTGGAGCAGTGGACGAGGTGTGTGAGCTTCGACGGTTCGAAAATTGGAGTTGCGAAATGCCTTGTATCCACGTTTCCGGTTTGTGAAATTATCGGTTTTGCGGTTGACTGTGCCGATCAAACTCTTCCCGAACTTATTATTTTATGGTCTTTTGAAGACAATTATATATTATGTTACGACGAACATATCCAACGGTTGTTTTGTCCAAATTCAATTTCGTTAATACTCTGTTGCAAATGAGCCTCTACTCATGAACACTTAAGTGGTAAGGATTAGTCGATACTTAACAACTTTCAAAACGAAAATCTATTCGTCGGTTCAAATTTAACTGTTCATATATACGATGCGTTCATCGATATTGGACGACTATTTCACTCCAATGACAGATCGCTAAATTCCTAGCGAATTAATTTTAAACTTTTTTTTACGTAAATTGAACCTGGACGACGGAGAATGACTTTATCCGTCGTCCAGGTAAACACCCGGACGACGGAAAACGTCCTTCTCCGTCGTCCAGGTTCAATTTACCATGGCGGTTCGATTATTTATTTCTTTTTTTTTCAATGAATTTTTCACCTGGACGACGGATATGTGGTTGTTCGTCGTCTAGGTGATAACCTGGACGACGGAGAACGTCAATATCCGTCGTCCAAGTCGAAAATCATGGCAGTTCGTTTTACCGCCTCAATTTTCGGTGCCGCTTGAATTTCCACTTACACAACGGAGAATCAATTCTCCGTCGTCTAAGTCCAAATTTATGGCGGGTGAAACGTCCCGCCCATTAATTACGCGCCGCTTCGAAACATTTTAACCTTTCACTTAGACGACGGAAAACACTGTTTCCGTCGTCCAAGTGCACTTAGACGACGGAGAATAGTGCTCCGTCGTCTAAGTGAAACTCTATAAATAGGCCGAGCCTCATCTTCTTTTCCTCATCCCTTACAACTTTCTCTCCTCCATCTCCTCTCTCTCTCTCATTCTGGCGATTCTCCTCCGGCGACGCTCCGACGACATTATTTCCGGCGTGGTTCCTCCTCTCCGACGACACAACTCCGGCGATTTTCCCGAAAACTCCCGAAAAACTCCGATTCGGTAAATTTCTATTTTTCCCTTATTAAAATAATTTTTATTTAATTAATTAGTTTTAAATATTTCTTAAATGATTATTGTAATGTTATTTATTAATTATTGTTATTAATACTAATTAAATGAATAATTGTAAATTTATTGTTATTAATTATATTTAGATTAATTATTGTTATTAATTAAATAAATGATTACATATTGTTATTAATTAATTAAATGGTAAATTATTGTTATTAATAATAATTAAATGAATAATTGTAATTACTTGATAATTTATGAAATGAATAAATATTATTGTAATTATTTATTAATTAGTTGCATAATTAAATAAATATGAGATTAAATTAATTAGTAGTACGTGTTCGATTTAAATTTAGTACATAGGCTTGGTTTATTAAGTCGCACTCTTTGGAATAGATGGCGCCTCTTTTCCTTGCTTATCTCCTTAACCCCTCGTGATGTGTGGATTTCATCACCGCACACCATAACCTAAGTGAAGTTATGGACACGAGGTTGAGGGCGGAGTTTGCAAAGGACTTGAGGGAGTGTAAATTTTTGAAAAATTGGCCGAATGTCGGACATGGTGTCTAGAAACGGGTTATGACTGGTGACAGGATTTGGACTAAGAAAGACTTTTGTCGAAATTAGTCCTGCCTCTCGCGTTATCTCTATCCCTAACTGGCCATGTTTTTCGATTTAACCAAGGCTGATTAATTAAAAATTTACACTTTATCGCGCGGGTCGCACGTCCATTGAACGACCGAAATGCCAAGCTAGTGTACTCTATTTAAATCTTAAACGTACTTAATTAATTAGTGTAAATTTTTAAGTTGTAAATATTATGGTAAGTAGGTATTTTAACACCGTACTCTTAGGTTTAAATGGCTCCGCCAAAGACGACATCCGGCAAGAAGAAAACCCAACAGGAGACAGAAGATGAGATGCTCCGAATGTTGGCGGCCCAAGTCGGTTGGGTTCAACAGGAGGGCAACGACGCTCTCAATTCGGACGGATCATCTGGTCCGTCCGTAGCGCCCTATGGGGAAATTCCCGCTCCCCCATTCATCTCGAGCGGTGATGACGTCGACCCCTTCCAATCTCCGACGCCCGGTACCGGTTCAACGGGAAGTACTCAGGTGTCCTCCACCGCCGAATCAATCATGTACAGCGCCCGCCGTAGGCAAAGGAGGGCCCCCACTGACCCGGAACCGAAAAGGACTCGGGGTCTCGTTAAAGGGGGAAAAGCGGAGCGTATTTGCAAGGCGACCGGTAAAAAGATCGACTTGCCGTACGACGAATTCACCGGTGGCCCTCCCACAGCTCAGCTAGCAAGTCTCTCGGCGTATGGGATAGGGTCAATCATCCGTAACCGGGTTCGTATCACTGCCCCTACTTGGAAGGAGGCGCCGGATCATGAGAAGGCGAAAGTCTTCAAAGATCTTTCGGTACGTAATACGTCCAATTTAGTTATTATATAATATTGTTAATCTCGGCCTAAAATTTCATAATATATACGATTACAATTTTCTATTTATTTTTTATAGGAACAATTTGACGTGGATCCGACACCGGCTATGTTGAGGCATATCAACCAAACCGCCAACTCCATCTACAAAGATTGGAAGTACAAGCTCCATAAGTACTTCCAAGATGTCGGTCCCGTGCGTCCCCCGGTAGAGCTGCAAGGGGAGAGAGAAGATGAGTGGGAGTGGTTGTGTAACCACTTTGCCGATGAACAATTTAAGGTATTAATTTATTTATTTTATTTCAATTAAGATAATTGAATTATTTAAATTGTAGTTATTCATTTTTTAATGATTTAATTATGTTGTGTAACAGAAATTCTCCGGTGTCAACAAAGCCAACCGGGGGAAGAAGGAGAAACACCATACTACCAGTGCCAAGCAGTTCATTCAAATAGCCAAGGAGCATAAGGATAAGGGCTCCAA